>JARHVA010003888.1:1082500-1792023 GCA_037957365.1 Torreya grandis | reverse complement strand
AAAATTCTAAATTTTGTAATACTTTATACTTCAATAATATATAATTAAGTGTAAGTTGGAATCAATAGATTTTGAATGAATAATGTATATGATATTGAGAGGATTTCTTGGTAATTTTAATCTATGCCCTATTTTTTAATATATATGGAACATTTTGAATTTGAACTAATACCTAGAGGCACATAAAATCCAATAATAAAATAAACACATAGCCTCTAAAAAATGGTCATAAGGTGAAAAGTATGAGATAAGCTGGGACACTTAAATTTTACCTTGGACACTTGCATCAACACAAGTGTCCTGAGGTGAATGGTAGTGTGTGAGAGCTCAAAATACATAATATAAATCAAAGACTCATGGATCCCAACCATAATATGGTTAAAGTACAATACACTAAGTAGAGAGCAATAAAATACTAGACAAAGTAATAAAAGACATGGAGCCCAAGGGGCCCATGCAATACCATGCCTATAAGTACTCAATTTTTAAATAAAAGGGATATATATCCAAAACTAAGAAAAAATACATTATAAAAAGAGATTTTACCAAATATGGGTATCTACACTATGATCTCATCTAAGGGATGCTCATAGGAAGCTCTAAATTTATAAGATGGTACATCACACTAGTGATACTACCAAAGAGAATGCATAGGTGTCATATTTGGAACTATAGAATATGTGGTACTCTAAGTATGTCTCATAATACTTTGTGGTTATGAAGAGGTAATAAAATAAGTAGTGGTTCTTGGAACCCATTGGTTAGTGATCTATGATTTCTTTGATGTAAGTGGAATTGGAACATGTTTTTTCACTCTTAAAAATAAAATGGACTATGTAGGTGTAAATTAGGAAATTATAGTCCACTATATAACTATAGTGTAATGAAATATCAAGTATCACCAACCTAGAAAATGGGATTGCTTGGTGTTTACCCTTTCATGCATGATTAACCTTAGCAGGTTTTATAATTAGCTATCTTGGAATAAACTTATCTTTTTTAAGTGAATTTTCATATGGTATTTTGAGAACTATAATTAACCTATTACTATGAATGTATTTAATACACACATGTACTATCTAAGGTACCATGAATAGCTTATGTATCTAATGTTATCCTAATAGCATATCAAAAACTCTTTTTTATGGTGTAATAGAAAAGGTTGTGACCACATGTGTTGGACCAACTTGTAAAGGTAAATCAATCTCACCAATAATCTATTGTGGTGTCCCATAAAATGCTCTAACAATTTTTTTCTAAAGGTATAAATCATCATACGCATATCCAAAATGTGAGACTAACATCATGGTACATACATTCTCACTAGCATCATTATTAGTCATAATATTATGCATAGGCTTATGATTAAGGTATGTTTTAATATATAATGATTGAAGATATGAATCATCATCCATAATTTAACTCTAATCAAATGTAATAGAAGGCTATAAAAGCTATAATATGTGTAAATGTCTCAATAATCCCATTTAATGGGTGTCCATAGTTTGGTGGAAGAAGATATGCATTATATGCCATTTGGACTTCTGCATTTTTATTAGAATGATATTTAATAGATCATTAAACATCTTTTGGTTTTGATGGTCACTAGGTTGTGACACTGAATCCTTTAGAGGATCATCAAATTTAATCTATTGAATATCAATAAGGTCTTGGACCTTGTGTTTTAAGGTATAACATCTATTTTTAGAGTGCCTAACACCTTGATGATAGTCACTATATGCATTAACATCATATCCTTTTGGTATAGGTCAAATCATATCAACCTTTATATGATGAGGGAGAGATATGAGATGAAACTCTACAATCTTATTGAGTAATAAAGCTAGAGACTTGGGTGATCATATAACTATCATGTAAATATGATCTAATTAAGATATTGTGACACTACATTAACTATTGTGTTTTCTTCCTTTTTAGGTTCTATGGGTTTTAACTTGTATCTTGGTTTGATATGAAACTTGGTAGTATATGGAGTTAGTTTGTTTGATACATACTTAATCTTTTTGAATGAAAAAAATTCATTTTAGAATATAAAACAATATGGCATAAGTCATCAAAATATTTAAACTTATTGAAGATAATGGACTCATGTAATGGTGCAATAAAAAATTTATTTAAATATGTCTTGAAGCTCTTTATCTTCTATTGTATTTATTATTTTGGCCAACATAATTTCTTACCTCTAAAATATTCATTAATATGTTCATTAGTTCCTTGTTTGATCTTATCTATTTTAGCATATGACATATCTTCAGTGATGTTGATAGAGAAATGTGTTATATATTGATCTTATAGAAGTTTTAATGCTTTCATTGATTGTATTGGTAAGTCATAGAACCATATTAAAACATAGTATTTTATGATACTTGGAAATAATTGGTCAAAATTTTATCATTTAAAGCATAATAAAGGCATGCTACATAAAAATATTGAAGATTATGTATAGGATCACCCTTTCCATCATAAAATGTGAATGTGGGTGTAATCTTGAATAACTTGGAGAAGAGTTTTCACAGTAGGCCTATTGGGATTTAGATTTGAGATTTTAGAGTCCACCAAAGGGGATTAAAACACCACTTGTGTTGATGTAGGCATTGGAACTAGTAATTGAGTGAAAGTATTAATTATTCCCATGAAGGATGTAGAAACACTTGTACCATCTAAAGTTTCATCATTATTGGAAGTGGATGCACTAGCCTTATCATGTTTATTGATGTCTTCTTATGCAACATGTAAGAATTCATTAATTAATTCTTTATTTGTATTTAGATTATTGACTAGGTATTATTTATATTATCATTTGAAATTATTTTCCTTAAAATTTTCTATATTTGATAAATATTAATAAAGGTGCCAAAGGTAATGGAAAAAATTAGATATATAAATTACTAAAATCAGATACCCTAGAAGGATGAAAATCCTATAAAAACTAGGATTTACATGAGAAGACACAAGGTTTGGGTTCAATAATTATTTAACCTATTCTATATTGGTGTGAGGCTTAAATGGTTATAATATCCTAATCAAATGGATGGAAAAAAAACTATCCTGAATAAGTCTAATTAAATTAATTTAGATAACACAATATATCAAATCTATAAAATTACCAAACATAAAAAGTATAATGCCAATTGATATTGTTATAATCGTAACATAATTAATATATAATACTTAGTTTATTTTTAGGTATGAAATTAGATATAAGATGTATAGAGATGGAAGTAGTTAGACTAATGCCTAGGATCTAGTCCTCAAATTTTAAAAATAAATGTTTTTGGAGTCCTTGACACTTGCATTGACCTATGGACACTTGTGTCAATACTTTTGTATGTGGCTCAATGCTTCTACCCTATAAAAAATATTCATTGTATTGAAAAATAATTACATGTGCCTATTAGGTTTTTATGTTGCCATTCTATTGATGCATTTAAATCACACACATAATATTCTTATGACTATGTATAGCTTAAACCCTAGTTATTCACCTTAGGCTAGGTCATCTTGCCAAAGATAGGTTAGTGGGCTCAAGAATTTGAGCTAACCCCAAGGACCTCTTTGTTAATGAGTGTTACCTTCATATAAAATAATCTAATGAATGCCTTAGACATATGTATTTCTCCTCTAATTATGGGCATGTGTATGCATAAGGGTATAATTTGCTATATGCAAAGGCACATAGTTATCTAGCTTATAACTTGACAAATAATTCTCATGGGTTGTTATTTTAATGATTTAGACTATTAATAAAACGTATCTTATGACTAATATAAAAATAGGAAAAGATAGGGATCATAAATTAGTTGTTTAATTGATTGAATGAGTTTGAATAGGTGTTTTCTTAGTATTTGTTTTATGGATAATGAGTAGGATCTGATTTGTATTTATGCCACACATTTTGAAAATATAAGACAAATATTCTAACCCATAAATTTTGAAAAAAAATCAATTGGGGTGACTTTTGAGGTATAAACACTTGGTAATGAAACTAGACACTAGCATTGACGCTAGTTTCCCTTTGCAAAATGGAAATGTCTAGCAGGTTACAAGACTGTTGAAGGTATGTAACTAAAAGTGAAGGATATAGATCATAATTTAATATTTATGTAGTGTATAGGTAATATGGGTCATCATAATGTTAGGTTTGGTCTATAAGATAAGCAATTAGGCACAATGAGATAGTGAATGCAAGACTTTCAATTTTAAGATGGTCTAGAACTAAAGGGTATAACCCTGATTGGTATTTATCAAGTGTATAAGACTAAGATGATATATATAATAATATTTTAGTAATTTATCTTAACATATGCATAATTATATGATCAATGATGATGATGATTAAATAACAACACATAAATCCTTTTCAAAATTTGATACACTTACACTTGTTACCTTTCATTCATGAAAGATAAGCCTTGTCCCATATGTCATGCCCATTTTTTATATAAAAATATTAAGAAAGACACAATCTAAAATGAGAAAATCCACACATAAATTATGAGTAGATATAGGAATTCATGTCAATCCTATATTCATGTCCATAATTCCTAAAACTGCCACCATTCCATAGTCAAACATGTGCCACCAATTAAGATGTCAAAAGCTTTAATCATTCAACCATGTAATTCAAAACCCATTCACTTGCTTAAACTAAATATTAATACATTTATAAAATTGAAATGTCCACGACAATCAATGTAGGTCATAGATAACATAGTCAGAATCCATAATAAACTTGTTTTATTATATTTTAGAATAATGGAATTTTATTCCTAATTAATAAATAGTTCCAGAATGAAATAAATCAATAAATAATGTGTAATAATTATGCCACTAATTTATGTAAATATATTGTATTTTTGCCTTCTCTAAAAATAGTAATAAATGAGAGAAAATATGACAGATTATTTTGAGATATTCAGTCTGAGATAGGGCCTAAGAATTTAGGTATAAAAATGGAACAATGTCAAAAATAGGCTCCTAAACTTCATTTTTTGGTTGGATAGGGGCAATAAAAGTGGGACACCTTGATTTTTGGTGCTATAGTCCTTTTCTGGCACTATTTTCTAGATGATCTAATTTTTTTGTGTTCTACGCAGTAGGTTTGTGCTACCATATCAATGAAATATCAAATCCTAGAAGTCTATAAAGCTTCTTGTGTATCTATTTGAATCTTTGAAATCCCTGAGAGATCTTTGTGCTTGAAATTGAAAGGAAATTTTGGGAAAGAGAGGGAAGGGGTTAGTGTGTAAGGGATATATTTGATTCACATCACACCCCATGTGTGGGCACGCTACCTACATACCAATACTTTGAGGAGAGATCAAGCTAATGTAGTTCTTTCATTGAATTACTTAGTGAAATTATGTATGAAAATGTAACTAGATGTGAAACTAGGTGTACTTTAGATGGTTAGATATTGGTGCAATGGTTTCAATAAGGTTAGAATAATATTATAAGGTTGTATGCATAGAATAGGGAAAAGTACTTGAGTGTACTTGCTTGTATTCTTACTTCTCTCTTGTAAATGAGTGTCAGCCCTTCTAGGGAACCTAATTATCATGGGTTAAATGAATTCATGTTAGGCTAACATTAATTAATATAAGGATTTGGGAAAATATGACCATTTAAACCAAATTTGCACTTGGACAATAGTGCCAAAAATATGACACCCTAAGTTTTCACGCTCCTGTCCAAGTTAGGTGTTGTTTTTTAGAAGGAATGAGACTTGGGAGGATAGATCTAGGCTTGAAAGAGTTACCTAGGTCTGTAAGGGTTAATTTTTAAAGGCTATGGATGACTATAAATTAGTGAAATAAAATCCTGTAAGGGTTATGCAAGCAAGAAGGAGGACCTAGGAATGGGGTGTCCTTAGCCACACTCAAGTAACCAAATTTTGCATTTTACATGATTACATTCCCCCCCCCTTTATTCTAGTCATATAGAAAAGTGAAATATTAGTATAAAGGAAAGTAGTAAGCATACATGAAATTACCTATAACGGAGAAGCTCATGAAGCTGTGTGATGCTAGATGTGCATAGAGAGAGCATGTTGTGAAGTGTGAATTCGTAATGAAAAAAATAGAGTAGATTAGTTCTTACTAGATACACTATATATATAATAACAACATTCAAAAATAGGTAAGATAAATAGGAAGATAAAGGAATGAATAAAACTCACTGAGTACACAAACCAATACAAAACCTATTGTGATGTTGGATTGTGATGGATGATGTTGGGTATTTGTTGAATCAAGAGTAATATCATGAATGAAACTAAGTTCTCAATTATTTGGAAGGTGGATTAAGAATTCAAAGGTAAGCCCTTTGGCTCCATCATCATCAACTAAGTAAAGTTAATGAATTATGTGTATGTTAATCAATGTTTGGATTGTGTGTCTAATCCCTCTAAATAGGAGGTTTAAGAATACAAAGGCTAGTTAGTCCTTTGGATCCATCATTGCTTTATGAATTGAAGATATTAAGTGATAATAATATAGAATAGATGTTATATGAGATGGATCATGGAGCCCATGGATTCTCTAAAAATTTTACAATGTGGCTTGGATAGCCAAATGTATGCTGGAAACTAGGACACTCTTGGCCATTTCAAAAGATGGAGGTTAGGATTGTATGAAATCCACTCTAAAATTGATGCAATATGCTTATGTGAAATCCAACTTAGGAACCCAGGGACTTAGGAAGTTAAATTTACATGAAATTTCAACTTGAAAATGATTCTAACCACCTACAAATGGAGTAAGGCATATAACTATCGAGAATACTTGGGAAATAAACTAAACTCAAAAACAAAAGACTAATGTACAATGTACATTGCCCCCAATCACTCATGTCTAGAACATGGATTTTGATCTATAAGTTATGTCAAATACCTAGTCTAAAAATATAAGTGAGATAAATCATTCCATGCATGATACCCCCTATATCTAGATTATATGAGAAAACTAGTTTGAAACTATTGATTCTAACTTATTTGGATGTGCAAAAACTATAGTTGAGCTAAATTTTTTGCCTATTACTAGAAAATGTGGGTGATTTTTGCCTAGAAAAGAGTGTCAAAATGAGGACACCCTTGTGTTTGGCACTACTATCCACTTTTGGTGTTAATGTCTTATGTTGAAACTAGTTGTTGATATAGAATTGTCATTGTTTTTTCATTCTTTTTGACTGGTTTGACCTCTGGATTCTGAACTAGGTAATCTGAATGCTACTATTTTGACTGCTAGGAGCTTTCATCTCTATGACAAAACCCCTATTTTTTCCCCTCTTCTAAGGGTAAGAATGATGAAATTGTAATGACATCCCTTAAAAGAAAGAGTCGTACAAGTGTGTTATGATGTATAGATACATGATATAGTAGTGATATTTGACAAGATATCTCTAGATATAACAATGTTTGTATTAAGAGATTTTTAGATCAATAGGGGTATTCCTAGATAGATATAATAATGTAAAAGCATGTGTAATCTATTGAGCTATAACTGGAAATATTAGATGTTAGTTTTTATTTATTAGTTATTAGTTTTTAGTTGGAGGGATGGAGCATGATGCCCATCATGGCATCCAAGAAAGTAAGGTAAATTCATGATATGGATCATGGAATTTAAAACATAGACAATAAATCAAGAAGCAATAAGCATATAGGGATGGCTAGGGGGTCCATACAAACAAGGGACATAGGCATATGTCACTCAAACTAGAAATGGAGCATACAAGGCATGTTCAAATACCACATACACATATAATTTGAAACAAACAGATACTATCACATATAAGAGTACACATGAGGAACATTGCCAAATGTCTAAAGGTATGCATACAAGAAGCAAAACTGGAACTAGAAATGCAATTACATAATCTACACTAAGGAATGAAAGAAAGTAAAATAGAAATACAAATGCATCTAAACAATCAAAGAAAGAAGTGAAAGTATGCAAGACATGTTAGTACAAGAATAGGTATATGCTAAGAGATATAAAAGTGTTAGATACTAGTGAAATGTTGATATAGTAATCTATGTAAAGTAATAAGTAATGTACATTATTATGATATATCAAAGTGTGTAGTGTAGGATTGACATAACCTATATGGTATTTTCATGTATAAAATTCCCATAGTGGGTATGTATATCAATGGGTGTCTTGCATGTAGAAGTAGGAATACCCCCCAATGGGTAGAGTAAAGCACTCAAGTAGTTGGATGTCACTGCACACACTCAAAAGAGATCAAGTGAATCATGGTAATATAGATAAATTGACATACAATAACATGAAATAGTAGATGTAAGTCTTAGCATGATAGTAGTAATGTAAAGCATGGATGATACATAAAATTGAAATGTTTTTGGTGTTTTTGAATTATTTGAATGTTTTTATATTTTAAAAAAAATTGTATTATTTTTGTGTTTTGATATAATCTATGTACAAGAGAAATTGGGATAAATAATACTAATTGATGAGTCTTGAATGAGACCCCATATCAGGTGTCCTGTATCAAACAAATGAATCACACATGATCATGAGGTATGATTGAATGTCTGAGATTGTGAAGCTAAAATCTATGTATGTTGTAACTAATTTAAAACCTATAAAGTGGAAACTAAATGTGGGTTCCCATTATAACTCTGAGAAGTAGTTGCAATTGTAGGGCTCTTAGGGACCCATCTAGAATTAGGAGAAGCTTTCTAAATAGTGATTCATGTGTAGACACATGAGATCTCAATGAAACTACTCTAGGTGTGAATATTGTAGATGGAAAATATCTAGAATCTTGAAGCTATGGATGTGTGTGAACATTTTATACTAGTGATGGATGCATCAAGTGTGTCTGTATCTATACATGATGAAGAACTATAACTAGTGGGGAAACTAAAAGTAGTGACTACAAAGTAGATGGCTTTGAAGTGGGGAGTGGTAACTCATATAGAATTCTATGAACTATAATAACCTAATTAGCATGAATGAATTTCATGGATCTATGAACTATAGATGATATTTTTCATTTTTTTAAATGTATGGATGACCAAGTAACATGTCAAAAATTCCTACACTAGGAACGATGGTGAAATTTGTGGTCACATGTATGGGACCAACCTGTAGAGGAAGTATAATATCACCAAATGAACTCTGTATGTGACCACTAAATCTATTGATAATTGTATCTATGGGAGTAATATCTTGTTATGAATAACCCACATTCTAGAATAATATAATGGTACACATGTTGACACTAGAATAATTATCAATGATGACACTGTGAATGGGTTGATTATGAATATGTGATTTGATAAAAGGTGTATTATAATCTAAATTATCCTCCACAATCTCCTAATCTAAGAATGATATCAAAGGTATAGCTATAACTCTAGACTCATACACACCTATCATACCATTCAAAGGATGTGACTTAACTGAAGGTGTTTGGTATGTAGCTAGTGGAGGATGTGCGTGATATGTATGGTGAACATTTGATGTCTCCCATTTATCTTATTTAGAATGCTATGAAAATGGATCTAAGAATATTTTCAAAGCTCTATCCTATTTTGGTTTTGCCTATAGAGGCTCAACTAAAGTGCCAAGATCAAGTAGGTTATCATCTATCAAGTCATGTATCTTATGTCTCAAACTGACACATATGTTTGTAGTGTGGCCTGGTGCCATGTGAAAATCACAAAATTATTTCTATTCATATCCCCATGAAAGAGCATTTGTTGGGTCAACTTCCTGAATAAGAGGAAGAGTAATGATGTTACATTATAATAACTATTGTAAAACTTTGGTTGGATAATCTGGTAGATTGGTAAATGCACATTGATAAGGTCTTGATAAAACCAAATGTTGAGGGGGATCTAAAGTTGCATTGACTATTGGTTGATTTTGATTCTTGTTGTCATTATATTTGACCTTGTATGAAACTTTGCTATTATTCTTATTTGTTGTGTTTGAGATACTTGAGTACTTAAGTTTTCCCATTTAAATAAGCTTGACTTCTCTTTCCCTTAGTGTATGACATAATTCAGTGAAGGAAGAGAATCTTTTAAACATAATACATTTATGTAATACTGGTAGAAGGCTCTATTTAAAGATGTCCTATAACTCTTGATCGGCCATGGGGCTAATTAGCTTAGACAAAATAGTCTTGTATCTAAGAACATAATCCATGAGGGGCTCATTTGACCTTTGTTTCTGCTATGAAATTTGTGCATATAAAACCTTATCACCAATGTTGATACTGAAATATGCTAGGAACATGTGTGTTAAAGGATTGAATGTAGTGACTGACTGATTTGGTAGACTATAGAACTATTTTAATGTATAACATTTTAGACTCTATAGAAATAGATTGTTAACTATCCAATCATTGGGTACATATTCCAAGCATGCTACATGAAAATCTTGTAATTATGTCTCTATATCACCCTTGCCATCATATAGAGTGAGCTTGGGTTGAACAAAACCTTGTGGAAAAGGTGTAGAAGTAATGTGACATGTCAATGGTATATGCAATAAAGCAAAAGAATAAAATGACTATGTAGATCTAGACACACCTTGCTCAAGATGTTTCACCTTGGATTTAATAGATCTTATCTCTTACATATTGGTTTACACATTAGGAGGTAAGGATGTACTAGTTTTAGTTAGAGGCATAAAAGAAGGTTGGGCTATTATAGGGGTTGTTGAGACATAGTTACCCTTGTAGTGTCATTTACAATTAGCTGCTCTAGGGGAATGGAAGACTCAACTTGCTTAGCCTTTTTAATTTCCATGATATATTTCAAAATTAGTGTATGATACTTAGGGGCTATTCTTTAATTCTTTCTCTAAAGTTTTGTAAAATCAAATTTTTATTGAGGATAACTTCATTATCAATAATAGGTGGAAATGGATCGATAGTCCAATGTGGTCGAACATGAGCATTGGTGTGTATGTCATCATTGTTATTTTCATATTGCTCATTATTAGAGTTATACTCATGAAAATTTGTGTAATCAGGATGTGTAGAATCTATAGCAAAAGTCTGATCTGGTTGTTCATCCATGGTATATGGTCAAGTTGAGGGAATCTGAGTGAACTCAAGAGGATTGCCACTAAGTATTGCACTTCATCTTGAGGGAATATATGAAAGGAACTTAGGTGGCATAAGGAAAATAGCTTGGATAATAGTAAAAAGTATTAAATTGATATAATATAAACAAGGAATTGGAATATGCATAGAAAGGATACAAAGCTCTCAAACATGTGAGGTGATACCTCAAGAAGAAAATAGGTGATATTATATGTAACTAAGGATTTTCCCAAATATTTATGCAAAATACTATGAATTTTTTAATTTGAAATTCATTTTATAAGTTTGATATGCAACTAAAAATTTATAAAATGATTGGAAAAGTATTAGAAAATAATTAGGAGCTAGTTGATGCAACTAGGGTTTTTCGAATGAATTTTGGAAATTAGTATGATAATTTTAAAAAATTGATATGAATTTATAGAAAAATTGTAGAATTTTTCTTGAAAAAATTAGGAAAAATTAGAAAATATTTCTAAAATCAGCAATATATTTTTCCTCGTGTTTGGAATATTTTTGTATGCAAAAAGGACCCAGTATGTGAAAACTAGGGGTTTTATAAAATATATTTATAAATTATCAATTAATTTGTAGATTTATTATTTTTAAATATAGGAAAAATCAATAAATTATAGAAATTTTTTTAAATAATCTACCCTACGGTTTCTAGGGATTTTGTGTGAAATTCAAAGTAAGTCAGGTTCACTAAATGTTTTATTGTTTTTCAAAATAATGGAATTTTAATCCTAATTAATAAATAGGTTTGGAATGAAATAAATTAGTAAATAATGTGAAATAATTAATACACTAATTTATGTAAATATATTGTATTTTTTCTTGTTCTAAAAATAGTAATAAATGAGAGAAAATATGACTTAACTTATTTTGAGCTATCTGGTTTGAGACAAGGCCTAAGAATTTATGTATAAGACAGGGAAAATGTCAAAATAGGTTCTTAAACTTCCTTTTTTGGTTGGACAAGAGCACCAAAAGTGGGACACCCTATTGTTCAGTGATGTCATTTTTGATGCTATTGTCCAAGTGATTTGAGTTTTTTGGGTTCTACTTGGTAGGTCTATGTTACCTTGTCAGTGAAATATCAAAGCCTAGAATTCTATGGAGCTCATTTTGTATCTATTTAAATCTTTAAAATCCTTAGGACCTCTTTGTGCTTGAACTTTAAAGTAATTTTAGGAAAGAGAGAGAAGGGGTTAGTGTGTAAAGGATATTTTGGATGCACTTCACACCCTATGTGTGGGCATGTTACCTACATACCAATATTCTAAGGAGGGATGAAGCTAATGTAGTTCTCCCATTGAAGTGATTATTACAATTGTGTATGAAAATACAACTAGATGTGAAACTAGGTGTACTTTAGATGGCTAGGGATTGGTGCAAGAGTTTGAATAATCTTGGAATAATATTGGAAGGTTGTATGTATAGAATAGGGAAAAGTTCTCGAGTGTACTTTCTTGTATTCTTGATTATCTCTTATAAATGAGTGTCAACCCTTCTAAATAAACTTTTAATGGAATTTTATATGGAACCTAATGATCATGGGTTAAATTAATTCATGTTAGGTCGACATGAATTAAGATAAAGATTTGGTAAAATATTACCATTTGAACCAAATTTTCACTTGGAGAACAACACCTTAAATAAGACACCCTAGGTTTTAGCACTTGTATCTAAGTTATGTATTATTTTCTAAAGGGAATGACACTTGGGGGGATAGATCTAGGCCTAAAAAATATGCTTGGGTTTATAAGGGTGAAGTTTGAAAGGCTATGGATGACTGGGAATTGGTGAAAGAAAATCCTATAAGGTTTTTGAAAGCAAGTAGGAGGACCTATGGATTGGGTGTCATTAGACACACTCAAGTAACCAAATTTCACACTTTACATGACTATAGTCTAGCAAGTTACAATACTATTGAAGGTATGTAATTGATAGTGAAGGATATAGATCATAATTTAAAATTTATGTAGTGTTAAGGTAATATGGGTTATCATAATGTTAGGGTCAATCTATAAGATAAGTAGTTACGCACAATGAGATAAAAAATGCAAGCCTTTTGATAGTAGGATGGTCTAGAACTAAAGGGTACAACCCTGATTGGTATTTATCAAGTGTACAAGACTGAGATGTTATATGTAATAATATTTTAGTAATTCAACTTATCATATGCATATTTTTATGATCAATGATGATGATGATTAAATAACAACACATAATTCCGTTTCAAAAATTGATACACTTACACTCGTTACCTTTCATTCATTAAAGATAAGATTTCTCCCATATGTCAAGTCCATTTTTTCTATAAAAATAATATGAACGACATAATCTAAAATGATAAAATCCACACATAAAGTATGAGTAGATATAAGAATTCATGTCAATCCTATATTCATGTCTATGAATTCCTAAAACTACCACCATTTCATAATCAAGCACATGCCATCAATTAATATGTCAAAAGCTTTAATCATTTGACCAAGTAATTAAAAACCCATTCAATTGATTGAAATAAATATAACTATATTTATGAAATTGAAATGTCCATCAAAATCAACCTAGGTCATAGTTGACACAGTCAAAATCCACATGGTGGCTTCATTGGGCTCCAAGGCCACACTAAATTTTATTTGAGCTTTAGTTACTTATCTTGCCATGACATATCATACCACTTGCCTTTTATTTTTACAAGATTTCACATTAAACCTATAGCCCTAGAAGTATGGATTATCAGGATGATGCTATGTGGTAACATCTCATAGGATTTTCACTTAGTAAAGACTATGATAGGACTATAGGCCATTGGGATGATGGCATATGTCAACATCTAACTATCCTGCCATCTTGGAGGTAAGCTCCTTATATGATAAACTCTAGGATTATGGATGATCAAGATGATTCCACATGGTAACATCCCACTTTATCACTAACCTAGAGGTAGGATTCCTATATGAAAAACTCTGGTATGATGGGTCATTGGGATGATGCTATGTGACAACATCCTACTCACCTACTAGACCAAAGGAAAACTTCTTATAAGATCATCTTAAAAAAATGGCTGATTGGGATGATTCCATATAGAAACATTTAGCTTAATCAGAGGCTTCACACTTTATATAGTCCTATCTAATATCATGGGTCACCAAGATGATGTCATGTGGCAACATCCACTCTCTTGCTATCTCATCATTGACTATGTGTCATACCACATTGATATCAATCCCAAGTTAATAGGATGGAAACACATGGATTCCTATGAAACATTTGTCAATAGTCATGAAATCAACTAATACTAAAACAAAACAATATTCCAAGATAATAAATTGGCTAAGGCAAAAGGATACATAATGACTAGTTTAAAAGTGAGGAAGGTAAAGTTCAAGCAGATGATTGAGTTTCCAAAAAGGGCCTGACTAACATAGAGTACTACACAAAAGACTTGATGAATTCCTAAGGTTGAGACAAGGGAAAAATTAGGTGTAGTTAAATTCATAAATTTACTAAGGCAAGGACAAAAGAAAACTTAGAGATGACTTGATGAATGAGAACTCGACTAAGGAAAATAAAAATTCTTACATTAGCTACTACTTACTATAAGATCTAGGTAGAATATTCACTCCTCAAAATATATTTTACTAAGTAAGACCATCATCACATAATTTATTGAATAATAATGTACTTAGTCAAAATAATTTTTCAATGTTAAACCAATATTATCATTGGTTTAGTCAAATATGTGAACCATCTGAGAGACTCAAATTTTCACTGAAAACTCAATGGTTAAAAGGGAATCCACTTATAATGAGGGCTGACTTAGAGGCTCAATCAAATGATTTGGATTTTAATGTCCCTTGGTTCATTTCATTCCATTTAAGGGTAAAATGTCATAATTTTCTATGAACTAAAATCAACTCAAACAATAAATATTAATAGTACTTATCCTTTCATTTTATGTTGGTTTTTTTATGAGGAAGGTTTCCAACATAAAACTTTCTAAATTATTCAATCCAATACTCTTCCACAAAATGTATTTTATCAAAGTAATCATCTACATTATTACTATTTATTCAATCTATAATGTCATTCCCAATAACAAACTCATATATTTTTACTTGAGTTCTTCTCAATAAGATAAGATTGATCCATTAAACTCCTCACATTTAGATAAAAAGAGATACACAATGCTTAAAAGACTAGTCACTCATGACAAAGATATAAACAAAGAAATCAATATGTTCATGTATTTGGAAGTGATTCAAGGGATAAATAATTTTGATATATACAAGACTCTTCCCAATATCATATAACTCAATAATTCATAATAGATACAACTCAATTTAACACTAAATTTTTAATAAATAGAAAATAAATATTTTAATCCATGGTTGAAGCAATATCCAAAATCTTTCTTTTGAAATTTTATTATAAGTAGGTTTAATGTTATAGTATTAATTATAACCCATAATTCATCCATTTAATTACATATCAAGAGGCACATCTTAAGTCCTAATTAAATAATAGAGGACTAGTTAGTCTTTAATGGTGCTCCTTATCCACTCCCAAGCATTTATTGGCCATAAGAAGTAAGGATCACTTCCCAACATTTTTTCATCATCAAGATACTTATATAGACACCCCCAAGTTTGAAAATACCATATATTATCATGTTTATATCACTTATTAAAGGCAAGGGTAGATATCTAAGCAAGGTTGTTTTAACACAAGGGAGATACCATGCACTACCTACAAACCTATTCGTGATTCTTACCCAAAGAGAATCCCATTCCAAATAAAAATAAAATATTCATTAAAATTATGATTCAATTGAAGTTAAGAAATTAAAATATATAAATATAACTTAATATTTCACACCATAAATAAGGGACACCATTTATTAGAGTAATAAGAGGATGTTTTACTCTATTTTTCCCTATCAATGGTCATGGGAGAGTTGAATAACCAACCACCATGCCTAGCTTAGGATGACTTCAATTACTACCACTATGGAATATAATTAAGAGTTAAATAATATTTCATTGGGCCCAACATATGAGGACTTTAAAATTTTACTATCAAAACATTTATGGGAGGATCAAACAATCTTTGACTGTGTCTAGCATAGGAGGACTTGTATATGCTACCAACATGAAGATGATACTCAAAAACCATCATCACTTAGTGTCACAATAGAATAAATGTATTCACACAAGAAATTATAAATCATTTAATTCAAATAAGGATGAAAATCTCTCCAAGGCCCTCAAATAGGCAAGCACTACATGGTGGCCAAAACATAACCATGGTCAAACCATAAAACAAGTAGAATAAACCAAGTGGTCTTATTCTCCTAAAATTAAAAGAATAAATAGAGAATAAAATAATTTCATTCCAAATGAACATTGAAAACACAAGTTACTATGAATCCCACCTATCAACCTCCAGTCCACCTAGGTGATATCCTCCAGTTGTTTAGAGTTATCTCTTGTACTCAATTGTTCCTATTTTATACTTCTCCTTCTCTTATGCTAAGTCTAACTTCCTTCCCAAATGGAAAAATGTCCTAAACTAAGGGATTTTTACTCCTACATATAGACTCTTGATAATTATCCAAATAAAAACCACTTACTAACCCATGCCTCATTAAGGGATGTTCTTTTCCATGTTTAATTAAGGCACATGGTGGTTAAATGGGCTTCTATAGTTACATCCAAGACTTGCCTCTTTTCACACTTGATCATAGACTAAGGTAACCAATGGAGGACCTATCAATTAGCCACTAGATAATTTATACATTAGATTAAATATATAAAGCTTAGGTGATAACAAGATTCACTAACCAATAATTAAGGTTATCCATCTAAAACATATGATAAGATAACAAAGTTGGTGAACTAGGCATCTGATACTTAACATGGGTTTAGGATGGTGTTAAGGGTAAAATTGATTAGTGACAAAACCATACTTGGCATAGTCTTTTTTCTTAATTATCCCTTTTCTTATTCTTACACACTCGATGCACACATCAAATTATTCTAACCTTATAGCCAAAGATATAAAATTTAATCAAACAAGGTAGTTTTAATCAATTAACTATTGACAATCATTCATGGAATGCCATCATATATATAGATAGTTTCATATGATTCAATACATAAGTATTTTCCATTTAATAAGCTTATAATAAATGATTTGACATTATTTTATGTTAATATATCTCGTAGACATAATCAAATTTCATAAATAGACATTGTATAAGTAAATGTAAGCATCATTCTTTCATAAGTAAGCAATCAAAACATGATTGATAATATTTATTTTTCATGGTTCCCAACACATGATAAAATTCATGAAATAATTACACACCTCAAATGGATGTGAATTAACCACATAATTTAATAATTAAAACATATAAGTCATAATTTCATAGTCATCTTGTCAAAGATGAGCACTATGCAAAACATGGCCTTACATCCCCTTCTCCTTATGCAGACTTTCACCTAGAATTCACTAAAAGAGGTGAGGAAACTAAACCATAAGAGGTGGAGAATCTTCACATGTATCTTATGATTCATTATATTTTTCCCATTGGACCTTGACCTAATCTAGGTCTCTACCTCAAAATGTCAGCATCATGTATGCTAAAATCTTGAAGGGATCCAAATTCATATCCCTATTAGTCTCAACCTACAAGGCCATCCAATCCAATACATGAGAAATGTCAACAACATACTAATGCAAAACATAGACATGAAATACATCATGAACATAATATAGGTTAGGTGGTAAACCCAGTCTATAAGCTACTAGTCCAACGGTCTCTAAGACCTCAAATGGTCTAACAAAATGAGGTGTCAAATTTGACCCTTTTCCATAATGGATGGGGTTTTTATTGGGTATCACCCTCAATAAAAATTTATCACCAATATTAAAATGTTGATCTATTTTTTTCACATTAGTATACTTATTATATTGATATCTAGTAGTCTCTAGATGTTGTTGTATCTTAATCACTTACCACTCCATGTCTTCTAACATGGTAGGGCCAATCATGACTCTATAATCAAGTTCATCCCAACTCAGTGGGGTTTTATAGGATCTACCATAAAAAATATTGTAAAGGTTCCATCTTAATTGAACTATGATAGCTATTATTATAAGCAATTTTAATAAGATACAAATAGTCTTCCCAATGGGATTATCAGTCCAAAATGTATATACATAGCATGTCTTTTAATACTTAATTGAATATCTTAATCTATCTATTAGTCTCAAGATGGTAGGAAGTACTAAAATTGATTTTATTTCCTAATTCCTTCTTTATATAAGTTTAAAAGTGAAAACTATATCCAAATCTTGATTCAAAATAATCTTATGGGGAATCACATATTGTTTTACTAAATTTGGGAAACTATAGGGTTAATTTCATAAATACTAAAGGAGTCTAGATTAAGGGGGAAAATATTAAATAAATGTGACTTAATTAACCTACTAATTTATTGAATTTTAAAGTGCTTAATTTAATTCTAAAAATAGAAAACAATTGGATAGAGAGTAAAATTGAGCTGATTCTAGGTTGAGATGAAGGAGATAGAGGCTACAAATTTTTGATCTAGGTGGGTAGACTGTCAAAAATAGGATCTAGAAGTCTTTTTTCTATCTATATAATAGCATAAAAAATTGGACACCTATATGTCTAGCACTTTATTCTAAGTTTTGGCATTGTATTCCTTAGTATCTGAGCTTTTTGAGCTTTTTTGGTTCTATTCATTTGCTCTGGGAGATGCCTAAAATATTGAGTCTTGGATGTTCATGAAGCTCCATGTGCAATTGATTTTATCTCCAAAGATAATATTTCCTCTTTATGATTCATAGGTGATCTTTAATCAATTATAAAAATGGGTTAGTCTATAATATGCAGTGAACGCACGATCACACACAATATGTGGGAACACTGCCTACATACCATTACTCTGAAGAGGGATCAAGGCCAATGTACTTTTACCAATTTTAATGTGTATTATGTAATATTTTGTATGTAATACAAGATTATGTGAAATTTGGTAAGCTTGAGATTACTTGTGACTAGTGTGGGAGCTTGGATAGGCTGGAAATAATAGTGGTTGGTTGTATGCAAAAAATAAGAAGTTTTACTTGAGTTTGCTTTAGTATATTTATAGCTTATACGTTTTGAATGATTTCTAACCCTTATAAATTACCTTTTAATTGGATTTTATTGGACAATTAGTGATACTAGGTTACATGAACTCATATTACAACAAGTGAAAATATAAGGATCAAGAAAATCTTATTGTTTGAGGATATTGTGGACTTGGACAAAAGCACTTGAAAGTGGACACCCTGGGTCTTAGTGTTGTATTATAACTTATGGCAATATTATCTAAGGGGAAAGGAACCCTAGGGGATAGATATGTGCCTAGGAGATGAGTTTGGGATAGTAGGGGCTAAATCTAGAAGGCTTTAGATGACTAGGAAATAGTGAAAACATGCTTAAGTGGGTTGTGTAAGAGAGTAGGAGAGACCTATAGTTTGGTTCAAAATTCATACTCAAGATATCAAAATTTCATTTTAGTATGACTACATTCCCCCCTCCCCTTTATTCTAAGTAGAATCAAATTAAAATACAAAGATAAAGGGGGAAAAAAGAAGCATACCTGAACTTACCTATGAGGATAAGCCTAGGAAGATGTGTGATGTTGGGTTGTGCATAATGAGAGCACATTGTACTATGTAAGTCTATAAAAATGAAAGTTAAAGTAGATTAGTTCTTACTAGATACATTATATCTAAAATAATAATAATATATAAATCTAGGTAAAGAGAGAGGAAGGAAGAGAAAGGAATGAATACACCTCATTAGGTATGTGAACCAATACAAAACATGTTATATTAATAGGTTGTGTTAGGTGATGCTAGAAGTATACTAAACCAAGAGTTATATTGATGAATGAGATGAGTGCTCAATCCCATATAAGTTAGCTCAAGAATTCAAAGGTAGGCCCTTTGGCTCTATCATCACCAACTATGTGAAGTTAATAAATTATGCATGTGTTAATCAATATTTGTATTGTGTGTCTAATCCCTCTGAATAGGTGGCTCAAGAATACAAAAGCTAGCTAGTCCTTTGGCTCCATCATTGACTCATGATGTGAAGTTGAATGAGAAAATAATAGTATATATGAATGTCATATGAGATGGTTCATGTAGCCCTTGAATGTGTTGTGATTTAGCAATGATGGCATAGATAGCCAAATGTAAACTAGAAACTAGGCCACTATTGGCCACTTTGAATGATGGAGATTAGACTTGTATAAAAGCCCCTCCTAAAACTAGAATCAAGGCTTCGGAAGCCACTTAGGAACTTAGGTATGTGAGAAGCAAACTTGTATGAAAGTTTAATTGAATGTGATACCAACCACTTGCATATGGAGTAAGGCATGCAACTACTAGGAATGTGTAATAAAATGCAATAAACTAAGAAATAGATAAGGCCCATGTGTCATACATATTGCCCATAATAATTGGTGTCTAGAACATAGATTCTGAAATGAAACTTGTATCAGCTCCCATGTCTGAAATAAAAAAGGAAACCCTTATTCCATGCATGATGCCCCCTATATTTGGATTCTTTGAGTGAAATAAGTGTTGAAAACTACTCATTTATATACTAAACTATACTAGTAAAACATGACTGAACTCACCTCTCTACCTGATTATGGAAAAACTAAATATTTTGTTGTTTGGACAACAATGCCAGAAACTAGACACTTTAGGGTCTAGCATTATAGTCTCATTTTTGGCACTATTGTCTAGAGCTAAAACTAATGACTGATATGGATTCTCTACTATCTACTTGGTCTAGTTTGCCTATGTTGAGTTTTGGATTTTGGACTGTACTATTCTAAAACTACTTTTTTTTACCATTAAGAGATATGATCTCTATGGCAAGACCCCTATTTGTTTCCCCTCTTATGAGGGTAGGAATGAAGACCCTATAATGGTTGCCCTCATCAGAAGAACCCTTTCAAGTGTGTTAAGATACAAAAAATTTGATATAACATTGATATACATTATCTCAAGAAATAACAAAAGTTGTAGAGAGAGATTGTTAGATCCATAGGGGTATATTAGATAGATATAAAAATGTAATAACATGTGCTTAAGATTAAACTAGAATTTGAAATGTTATTTTTTTATTGTTAGTGGCATGGAAGGATGGAGCATTATGTCCATCATGGCATCCAAGAAGCAAGGTGCATTATTGGAATCATGGAATTGTACACAAAGATAATAAATCAAGCAACAAGCATACAAATTAAGAAGCAAAAAACATGTAAGGGTGGCCAAGGGGCCAAATAAGAACACAAATAATGTTCAAATGTTTCATACACACACAATGAGAACAAGAAAAGATTGGCATAAGGGCCACAATCACGTGAAAGGCACACATAAAAGACATTGGCAAGTGTTCAATGGCACACACATATAGACAGGAGTAAAGGACATTGGAAAATGTCCTAAAATACAAGCAAGAATGAAATAGGAACTATAAAATGCAAATAGATCTATCTAATCAAAGCAAAGAGTAAACGTATGCAAAGTACTAGAATTATAAACATGCATCTAACTATGGAAAGCAAGAAGCAAGAGTATACAAGATATGCAATACAAGACTAATGTATATGTTATGAAATACAAAAGTGTGATATATGTTAATGAATGTCAATGTGATATCTATGTAAGCAAGTAAATAATGTACTACAACAAGATGTCTAGAATGTATAATTTAAGAATGCCATAACCTAGATGGTGTAGTCGTGTAAATTATGCCCTTAGTGAGTAGATGTATCAATATGTAGTTAGAATGTAGAAGTAAGATGCCCCCTTGATGGGTGAAGTGAAGAAATCAAGGATCTAGATGCACTACACACACTCAAAGAAAATCAAGTGAATCTTGGTAATATAGATAAATCAACAAATAACAACATATAATAATGTAATGTAAGTCTATCATAATGGTTAATAATGTAAAACATAGATGACACATATAATTGACATGTTTTCATATTTTTGAAATATTATATTATTTTTTAATTTTGAAAGATTTGAGTAATGTACAATCAAGCAAAGGAAACTATGTAAAATCTAGAAGGATATAATATGTACAATCAATGCTAGAAAGAAATAATACTAACTGATGATTCTTGGATGAGACTCCCTGTCATGGTGTCTTGTATCAAAGAGTGGAATCGTGCGTGATCATGAAGCACAATGGAAATGCTAAGATTATGGCTCTAAAAGCCATATATGTTATAATTTCTCTTAAATATTTGAAGTAGAAAATAACTGTGGGGACCATATATAATTCTAAGAAGTGAATGTAGTTGTAGGGCTCTTAAGGACCCATTTATAAGTAGAAGAAACTCATTGAACATGTGCTCTATGTGTAGATGCATGAGATCTCAATGAAACTACTATGGGTGTGAATACTATAGTTAGAAAATGTCTAGAATCTTGAAGTTTTGGATTTGTATAGAACTTATGTACTGGTGATGGATTTTGTATCTATGTTTAATGCTAAATTAGAGAAAAAATGGTGGTAGAGCTAGAACTAGTAATGGACCTAAAACTAGCTCTAGAGCTAAAAATAGAAGTGGTAACTCATATGGAGATCTAGTAACTATGATGACCTAATTAGCATGAATTAATTTCATACATCAATGTATTTTAGGTGAAATTACTTGGAGTTTTTTTATCCAAGGTCTGCTAAGTAACATGTCAAAAATTCCTACGCTAGGAACTATAGTAAATGAGGTGGTCATGTGTGTAGGGCCAACCTGTAGAGGAATGAATATCTCACCCAATGTAGTCTAACTATGTACACCAAAATCACTAATAAATATATTTTTTGGATTAATATCTTACTATGTATAACCTAAGTATTGTATTAGTGTCATAGTACACATGTTAACACTATATCCATTATCAATTAGAACACTATGAATAGGATGATCATGAATAAAATATCTAATGAAGAGCAAATAATAATATTTGTCATCCTCAATATTCTCCTACTCAAAAAAGGAGATGGAAGGCCAAACTAGAATGATAAAATGAAAAGTACCAATCATGTGGCTCAATGGATGTGAATAAGCTATTAGTGCCCTATATGTAACTAGTGGAGGATGTGTTTGATATGCATGATGTACACCTGATGTGTCATGTGTCTCTAACTTGCCATGCTATGGAAATGGATCTAAAAATATTTTGAGTGACTTATCGCGCATTGGTTTGTCTAGAGGAGGCTTAGCTAAAGTGACTAGATCAATTTGATTGCCATCAATTATATCTTGTATCTTGTATCTTGTATCTTATGACTGAGACTAATTCATCTATTTTTATTATGTATTGATGCCCTATGATAGAATCAAAATGCATACTATTCATATCCCCATGGAAGAGGCTTTGTTGGATCAATTTATCTGATAGGAGGAAGAAA
This sequence comes from Torreya grandis, assembly GCA_037957365.1. NCBI lineage: Eukaryota > Viridiplantae > Streptophyta > Pinopsida > Cupressales > Taxaceae > Torreya > Torreya grandis. The sequence continues at coordinate 1,768,385 of JARHVA010003888.1, read as the reverse complement.
TATGATGTTATATTCTAATAGCTATTATAGACCTCTACCTGGAGGAACTTGTAGATTTGTAAAAGGTCATCAAGGATGTGATAATAAATTGACTCTCTATGAGGGCTCTAAAGATACATTAACTTTCTACTAATTTTATCCTTTATTATCATTGAATTTCACCTTATATGTGCCTTTGTTATTACTCTTATTAGTCGTATCTGATGCACTTGTGTACTTAAGTTTTCCCATTGCAATTAGTTTTATTTCTCTTTCTTTTAAAGTCTGACACAATTCAATGAAAGAAGAGAAACATTTGAACATGATTGTCTCATGTAAAAATGGTAAAAGACTCTATTTAAAGAGGTCCTATAGCTCCTAATCTACCATAGGGCTAGTCATCTTAGCCAATATGGTCTTGTATTTGAGAACATACTCAGTAAGAGGCTCATTCAATTTCTATTTTTGCTATGAAATTTGGGCATATGAAACCTTATCAGTGATATTGATACTAAAATGTGCTAGGAACATGTCTACAAGAGGATTGAATGCATTAACCAACTAATTTGGTAGATTATAAAACCATTGTAATGCATAATCCTTGAGGCTCTTTGGAAATAAATTAGTTAATATCTAGTCATATGGTACATAATCCAAACATGCTATGTGAGAGGCTCTCAAATGTGGCTCTAGATCACCATTTCCATTGTAAAGAGTGAGCTTAGGTTGTACAAATCTACGTGGAAAGGGTGTAGCATCTATATGTCATGATAAAGGTGTATGCAATAGAGTGTAGTAGTCTAATGCCTATGTAGATCTAGTGTTACCTTACTCAAGATGTTGCACCATGGATTGAAGAGATTGAATCTCTTTCACAATGGCTACCACATCAAGAGATATGGATGTACTAGCTATAGTTGGTGGCATAGAATAAGGCTGGGCTACTATAGCATGTTGTTGTGACATAATTGCCCCTGATGTGTCATATGCAATTGGGAGATCTATAGTTTGAGAAGACTGACCATTGGTTACCTTTTTTTTCCTCTTGGAGGATTTTAATCATGTCATCTTACATATCTAGCTGTTTGGTTAAGATTTCTTAAATCTCTCTTTTATCATTTTTATCAAAGTTGGTATATTGGGCCATTGTTATAGTAGGAAAATAATTTGAAATGTGTTTGAATGTTTTTCAATAAGTTGTAATAGGTAATGTGCTAGAAATAGAAAGTATTGGATATAATAAATGCAAAATTCTAAAATATTAGTTTAGAATTTGTGAAAAAAAGGATACAAAGCTACCAAACATGTAAGGTAATACCATAAAAAGCAAAGTAGGAACTAGTATATGCAAACTATGGTTTAAGTGAATTATTGAAAATATTTCAATTAATTTTTTATTTTTTATTTTAAAATTCAATAAAAATTAAGAAAATACTTCAAAAAATTATAAGTAATTATCCATAGGGTTTCTAGGGTTTTTGTGTAAAAATTTGAAGTCAGTTTCACCAAATGTTTTACTTGATTTGGTAAACTATAGGGTTAATTTCCTAAATAGTAAAGGGGTCCAGATTAAGGGTAAAATTAGTAAATAATTGTGTGTTAATTAACCTACTAATTTATTAAATATGGAAGTGCTTAATTTATTTATAAAAATAGTAAAAAAGGGGATAGAGAGTAAAACTTAGCTGATTCTGGGCTAAGATAGAGGATGCAAATTATTGATCTAGCTAGGTAGACTATCAAAAACAAGATCCAAAAGTCTATTTTCTACCTGGATAAGAATGATAGAAATGGGACACCTAGAGGTCCATCTCTATAGTCTAAGTTTTGTCATTATAGTCCTTAGTGTCTGAGCTTTCTAAGCTTTTTAGGTTCTATTCATCTACTTCAGGAGACTCTATGCCTAAAATATCGAGTCTTGGTTGTTCACAAAGCTCCATGTGCAATTGATTTTGTCTTCAAATATCTTATTTCTTCTTTATTCTTAATAGGTGATCTCAAATCTAATTGTAAAAAGGGGTTAGTGTGTAATATGCACTAAACATGTGATCACACCTAATGTGTGGGCACGTTGCCTACATACCAATACTTCGAAGAGGGATCAAGGCTAATGTAGTTATCCAAATATGAATGTGTATTGTGAAATATTGTGTATGTAATACAAGTGTATGAAAATTTGGGTAATCTTGAGATGACTTATGACTAGTGTAGGAGCTTTAATAGGTTGGAAATAATAGTGGTTGGCTATATATAGAGAATAAGAATATTTTCTTGAGTGTGCTTTAGTATATTTATAGCTTGTGCCTTTTGAATGATTTTCAAACCTTCTAAATGAAATTTGAATGGGATTTTATAAGGAAACTAGTGATCTTGGGTTAGATGAACTCTCATTAGGCCAACAAGGGAAAAGATAAGGATTTGGGAAAATCTAACCATTTGAGGCTATTATGGACTTGGACAACAGTGTTGGAAAGTGGACACCCTAGGTCCCAGCACTATAGTCCAACTTATTGTGTTGTTCTCCATAAGGAATGGACCTTTTGGGTGAGATTTGTACCTAGGAGAGGAGTCCAAGAAAATAGGGGTTGAATCTAAAAGGCTTTAGATGTCTAGGAAATAGTGAAAACATGCCTAAGTGGGTTGTGTAAGCGAGTAGGAGAGACCTATGGTTTGGGTGTCACAAGTCATGCTTAAGTTGTAAAAAAATCATTTTATTATGACTAAATGTGAAATATAATAATAATGTCATCCAAAAATACCTTTGCTACTGAATTAGCATTGTAAGTGGTCTTTACGGGAGATAAGTGAGCTACTTTATTTAACTTATCCACTATGACCATGATCACATCATGATGATAAGTTGATGTAAGCAAGCCTAAAATAAAATCCATGGAAATAATGGCCTACTTCCATTATGAAATATCATGAGGATATAACAATATTGATGGATGTTATTATTTGGCCTTTATTATGGCACTATAGAAAATGAGCTACAAAATTAGTAATAGTATGCCTCAAAATGGCCCAATGATATAATTACCCTAACTCAACATGCATTTTTTTAACTCTAGGGTGTGCTTGGTAAGGAGCTCTATGAGACTCAGATAGAATTGGCTCATGTAATTTACCAACTAAGGGAACATAGATATGCCCTTTAGCGTACAATAAACCATTCAGTTTAAGAGAATAGCCTTAAAATTTACCTTTCAGACTTATACCAAAATCTAACATCTACTTTATTTATATACGTTATCCTCTATAATTTTCTTCAAAATATTACATCTCAAGTTAGTTCACATACTCATTTCTCCCAACTCATGATGCCTCTTGCTTAAGTCATAAACAACTACATTTTCCTATCCTTTGATATACAAAATTTCATAGTCATATTTGCACAACAATTCCATCCAATACCTTTGACTTGTGTTTAGGTTATCCTAATTAAATATATGTTTCAAATTCAAATGATTTGTCTTTAAAACAAAATGATTACCAAGAAAGAAGTGTCACCATCTCAAGCAAGCATGAATGATCATTATAAATTCCATATCATGCATGGGGTATCTCATCTCACAATCCTTGAGTTTTTGAGATTCATATGTAATAACTCTTCCTTCCTACATGAGTATAGATCATAATCCTTCCTTCAATGTATCATTATAAATAAGTAATTATCTTGCAATATTAGGCACAAGCAAAATTGGTGCACTAGTGAGTCACTCTTTTAGAAACTAAAAATCTTCCTCACACCTTGTTTTATAAATAAACTTCTTCCCCTTTTTTTGAAATGAAGTGATGGGAACCATAATTCCATAAATTTTATATAAAAATTATCTATACTGTCTTTCCAACCACACGAAATTGTGAACTTATACAATGTTAGATTGTGTTTATCATTCCATAATGACATGAATCTTGGCAGGGTTCATAGAGATTCCTTCTCCTAAAATTATCTGACCAAGGTATTTCACCTTAGACTATGTAAATGTACACTTCTCCACATTTCCAAATAATTAATTTTTTCTTAAAACTTGTAAGACCTACCTTAAATGGTCCTCATGTTCCTCTTCATTATGTGAAAAAATCATAATGTCATCAATAAACACCAACATAAATATATCTAAAAAGGATTAAAAAACTCCATTCATAAGACTCATGAATATTATTAGATCAATATTCAACCCAAATTGTACAACTATAAATTCATAATTAACATACCTCATTCATAACATAATTTTATAAATATCAGGGTCTATGATATGCAACTTATGGTATCTAGATTTTGAATTAATCTTGGAGAACACTTTGGCTTACCATATTTTATCAAAAAAATCATCAATTATAGGCAAGGGATAGTTATTCTTAATCACTACCTTATTCAATGAGTGATAATCAATGCATAGCCAAAAGGATACATCCTTATTCATAAAGATGATTGGTGCTCCCCATGTGGGCACACTAGTATAAATAAACCCTTTCTTTGAGATTTTCTCAAGTTGAAACTTGAGTTTACATAAATTTAGGGTAGTCATTCTATATGGTGCTTTTGATATGGGTTTATCTCAAGGTATTAGGTCAATATAAAAATCAATCTCTCGTAGAGGAGGCATACCCTACAATCTATTTATTAACACATCAAGAAATTCCCATAGAATAGGAGGGTCATCTAGAGAATCCCTATTTAACTCATCTAACCTATCACTTACCATGATAGTAAATAATTAAAAACCTTTACTTACACTCTTATTGAGTTGCATCATAGTGATCATGTGAAAGGAAATAGGTCCCTTGACTCCACATATTACCATAACCATCCTAAGGTTATCTTCACTTCTATAACCTTGTCATGTCAATATAACTTGGCTTTATGAGCTGCAAGACAATCCATACCCTAGATAATATCATAAGTACCTAAGTGAGTAATTCACAAGTCCACTTTAGTGGAGAATACACCAAGGTCTAATATGTAACTACTCACTAAAGAGCTAATGGATAACTTGGCCCCAAAGGCCAAATCAATTTCCTAACTTTATAATTGCCTCATAGCCACAAGCCCACAATGGTCCAAAATATAAGTATAAATAAAGGATTTTTAATATCCTAAATCAAATAAAATATAAATTAAAATTCCTTATATAATACATGTGGTTTCTATGATTATTGCCTAGTGCTCAACTTGGTTATCATTCACTACTACATAAATTATATGTCATCAACCAACATTGCCCACTATCTGATCCAACACCAAGGCCTTCTACCTACTACTAGTTGATAGTCAAAGAGGATAATCTCATGAAAAATGATCAAGAGATATGCATGTGAAATAAGCACCTTTCCATTGGTCTTGCCCTAATGAGATATACTTATTTTAGGTCTAAAAGAAGAATTTAACATAGATGGTCTTACTTGATCAGACTATTGAGTCTATGTAATCTCAATCTACTTATGGTTCTAAGGCCTAGGCTCACCTATTCCTTGTTAGTCTTTCTCTAATTGGTTCCTACTCTGACTATGACTAGAATGGTTACCCTCAAACTATTATTACTGAATGAGTCTAAATTTGGATTGAGTTACTTTCTAACCTCCCTTGGGTACAGGTTGTGCACATCATAACCTTATCTCACATTGAGATTATAATTTACCATGAAATTTTTATCAATCATCCTAAGTCTTTCCATGAGACTCTTTGTCCAAGTAGGCTTTTTCAATTGTTGTTAATAAGGTTGTGAGAACTAGAATGTGCACTACACCATCCAAATCTAAATTTAGGCCTCTAATGAACTTGTTCACTTGGATTGTCCCATCTCTGTAACTTTACACATATCTAATTAATTCCAAAAAATGGCACTCATGTTGAGAAATAGTTCCACTCCCTTTTCAATGGTCATGAAATTTGTCCACCTTATTTTGAACATAATAAGGGGATAAGTATTATTCTCTAAAATGTTCCTCAAATAATTCCCAAGTGATGGAATCTAGTGTTAAATGGATCTTCTACTCCTCTCCTTACCACCACATATTTATTACATCCCTAAGAATATGGGTGCCCAAATATGCCTTCCTATTATAATTACAATCATATAATTTAAAACATCCTCTCATGCTTTCCAACTAGGATTATATGGTAAATCATTCCTACATTCCATCAAAATTAGGTGGATGTAGTAAGTCTAGGAGGATAGTCTATGTCTCATCTCTCATGTCATTCACCATGGTGATGGTGATGTAATTCATCTCTATCTCCCTCATAATGGTGATGAGGAGGACTCCTAGACATCTCTCTTTCAACTGATCTTTGTTCATCCTAGGAATGTTATGGAGAGTGCATCTTTGCCTTTAGGGCTATTGTTTTAGTCTCTCCTATAAAATATCATGCATATATTGCATGGACAAAAGGATTTGGGGTATAATTTCATTTAGTCTCATATAAATTAGTGACTCATGCTCACCAAAATAATTATCATTATGATGTGCTCGATGTCCTCCTCTCATTATCCATACCAATAGGTAATACATTAAAACCAATGCAAAAATTATAAAGCCAAAAGTAATTCAAAATACAAAAAAATCTTGATGTTGTAACATATGATTTGATACCAAAATGTCATAACCAATTTTTTCTCTAAAAATAATAAGAATGACATAATCTAAACCATGAATATCCAAACATAAATCATGATCGGATATAACAATTCATGTCAATCATATATTCATGTCCATAAACTCCCAAAATTATCACCATTTCATAATCAGGTATATGCCACTAATTAAGAGGTCAAAAGTTTTCATCATTCGTCCAATCACTTTATAACCCATTTGTGAGCTTGAACCAAAGATTACTTTACTTATAAAATTGAAATGGTCATCGAAATAAACCTAGGTAATAGATGATGTAATAATCATCCATGTGATAGATTTGATAGGCTCTAAGGCCACACTAGCTTTTCTTTGAGCTCTTAAGGACCTCTTTATCTATGCATCATCCTACCACTTATCTATTGGTTTGATTATCTTTCACATTTCACCTACATCTTTAGAACTATAGATCATCAAGATGATGCCATGTGGTAACATCCTACTAGCCTACTAGCTTAGAGGCCTTACCTTAGCATGAACTTTAATGGGAATATAGACCATCAAGATGATTCCACATGGTAACATCCTACTATCCCACCATCCTAAAGGCAAAATCTATATATGATCAACTCAAGTATTATAGTTCATTAGTATGATGCCACATGGTAACATCCCACTTGCTCATTGACCTAGAGGTAGGCTTCTTATATGGTCAAATTAAGAATCATGGGTTATCAAAATGATGCCAAATGGTAACATCTCACTCATTCATTATCCTAGAGGTATACTTCATGTTGATCATCTCTAGGATCGAGGGTCATCAAGATGATGCCACATGGAAACATCATGTTCATCTACTAGATTAAAGTTAGGCTTCCTATATCATAATATCTTGGATCATGGGTTGTCAAGATGATGCCACATGAAAATATCTCACTTGCCCATTATCCCATAGGCTTTACACTTTGTATATTCCTCTCTAGGATCATGAGTCACCAAGATGATGCCATGTGGTAACATCTCTATTTCCCATTAGCCCAACACCAATCATACATCAGACCACATTTACCTTAATATTAAGTTAGTGGGATCATAACACATGGCTTCCTTTGAACCATCCATCAAAAGTCATGAAATAAACTAAGGAAAAAATGAAACAAAAGGCCAAGGCAATAAATTGGCTAAGGAAAAAGGTTACACAATGATTAGTTTAAAAGTGATGAAGTTAAAGTTTAAGCAAATGATTGAGTCATCATAAAGGGATGAATAAGGTAGAATTTTATGTACAAAACTTGATGAATGTATAAGTTTGAGATTAAGGCAAAACCAAGTATAGTCAAAATCATAAATTGACTAAGGCACAACCAAAGGAAAACTTAGAGATGACTTAATGAATGAGAAATCAACTAAGATAAATAAAAATGTTTGTGTTAGCTACTACCAACTATAAGATCTAGGTAGAGTCTCCCTTCTTCAAAATATATTATGCTAATCAAGGCCATCATCGCATAAGTAATTGAACAAGAAAGTGCCCAGGAAAAATAATCTTTTAATGCTAAACCAATATTTTCATTGGTTTAGTCAAATATGAAAACCATATGAGAGACTCAAATTTGCATTGAAAATTCAATGGTTAAAAAGGAATCCACTCATAAGGAGGGATGCTTTAAAGTCTTAGTTGAATGATTCACTTGGTAATGTCCCTTGGCTCATTTCATTCTATTCAATGGGAAAAGGGGTTAAATGACATAATTTGATATGAAGCAAAATCAACTCAAACAAGAAATATTAATAGTAGTTATTCTTTCATTTTAAGTTGGTTTAGTTATGAGGAAGGTTTCTAACATAAAACTTTATAATACCTTAATTTAGGACTCTTCCACAAAACATATTTTAGTAGAGTAATCATATGCATTCTAATTATCTAGTAAAGCTATAATGTCACTACCAATAAAAACTCATAGATTTTTACTTGATTTCTTTTTAATAAGATAAGTTTGATTCATTAAACTCCTCACTTTTAGATAAAAAGAGATACATAATGTTTAAAATACTAATCACTCATGACAAAGATATAAGCAAGGAAATAAATTTGTTCATTTATTTGAAAATGCCTCAAGGGTTAAATACTTTTGATACATATAGGACTCTTCCCAAGATTTTATAACTCAATAATTCATAATAGGTACAACTCAGTTTAACACTAAAGTTTTAGTAAATAGAAAATAGATATTTTAATATAGATTTGGAATATTATCCAAAATCTTTCTTTTGTAAGATTATTACAAGCAAGATGGTTTTTAAAGACTAATGATACCACATAGTTCATCTATTTAATTACATATCAAGAGTCACATCTTAATGTATGATTAAATAATGGAGGACTAGTTAGTCTTCAATGATGTTCTTTTCCTATACTTAAGCATCTACTATCCATAAGAAGGAAGGCTCATTGCCCAATATTTTGTCATCATCAATTTATTTCTCTATACACCCCCGAGCTTGATACTTATAACTTTGAACATATTTATATCACTTGGTAATGGCAAGGTTGGATATCTAAGAAAGTGTGTTTTGACATAAAGGATAGACCATGCACCACCTACAATTAGTTTCTTGATTCTTACCCAAAGAGACTCCCAGTCCCAATGCAAAGCAAATAAGAATTTAAATTGTCATACACATGAATATAAGTAATTAAAATATAAAACTATTAAGTAAGCTTTCAGAGCATAAATAAGGACCAACATTTGTTTTAGTAACAAGAGGATGTTTCACTTTATTTCTCCTTACTAATGGTCATGGGAGAGTTAAACAACCTACCACCATTCCCAGCATGGGAGGACCTCAAATGTTACCACTATTATGTCCAAGGGTAAAAAAAACTTCTACCATGCCTAACATAGGATTTATTTGACATGTTAATTTTAACACATTCATGAGAAGATCAGACAACCTTCCACCATGCCCAACATAAGAGGATTTTGATATGTTACCAACATGAAGATGTTGTTCATAGACCACCATCACTTAGTTTCATAATAACATAAATGTATTCACATAGTAAATTATAAATAATTTCATTCAATTAATGAGGAATAACCTTTCCAATGCCCTCAAACAAGCAAGCACTACATGGTAGCTAGAGCACAACCATGGGAAAACCATAAAATAGGTAGAATAAATCAAGTGTTTTTATTCGCCTAAAAGAAAAATATCAAATAGAGAATAAAATCATTTCATTTCAAATGAATAGAAGAAAACAAAATTTATTATGAATCCCACCTATAGACCACCAGTCCACTTGGGTGATGTCCTCCAATTATCTAGACTTGGCTCTCCTACCCCATTATTCTTATTTGTTGTTTTTCCTTCTCTTATGATAAGTCTAACTTCTTTCCCAAATGGAAAATAGTCTTAAACTAAGGTATTTTGATTCTTATATATAGACAACTAAGAATCAAACAACTACCAACTTCTTTCTAACTGATGCCTCATTAAGGGACATTATTTTCCATGTTTAGTTAAGGTCATGGTGGCTTCACAAGCTTCTATTATTACTTCCATGACCAACTTACTATTTTATTATGTTTGGGGAAATTAGGATTTAGTTTCTAGATAATAAAGGGGCTAGATTAAGGGGTAAAATATAGTCAAGTGGAGTAAAACACAAATTTATACCAATTTGACCAAATTAACTACATGGGAAAAGAAATGACTTATCTAGGAAAAAATTAACCTACAAGTTCCAAAATAGTGAAGAATAGTTAGGAAGTAAGATTCATTTCTAGATCTAAAACTCAAATTTGTTCTAGATATGATCAATTAGTTTGGATAGCAGTGCCGATCACTCTTGTCTAGATAAGATCAATCATCACTATTGTCTATTTTTGGAACTATTATCTATTTTTATTTTTAATTCTAGATTCTAGTATACTCTAATTTTGGGGTCCTGTAGTGTCCTTATTTCTTCATAATCCCCTGTATGTGTTATTGTATGACCTATTTTCTTCTCAAACCCTAGGTCTACCTACACACATGAAATAGTAAACATATCAAAAGTTAAAAGGGAAAATTGAGTTAGGGGAAGTATGATCACATGATCTAGAACCCCTATTGTCATGATCACTACCTACATTAACACTCAAGCTAGGGTCTCTGATCAAATGTAGTTCTCCCTTAGGGAATGTTTATAATCAAAGAATGAACTTTCACCTAAGATCTTCCTTGATCAATCATGTAAATCCATGTGTGATATATAATTCTGAGCTATACTTTTGACTAATTTTAATTATTTAGTGTGCCAAAGTCATAAGTGTTAGATATAAAATACCTTATGAAGTCCTTTATATAAGAAAGTCTTTATTTTGAATTTGGGAGATTTATTCACACCAACTAACATGAAAAAGATAAATAAAACTTAAAGGAGGGGCTAAAAAGTGTTTAGGACCCATTAGGCAGGGAAAAATAACCATTGGGAAATAGCATTGGGAAGGACAAGAGCATTGGGCATTGTAGTCTACCAAAATTTTATTGTCCAAGATTCAAAAAAATAGGTTGGAACTAACATAGGCCAAGTCTAGGAGTCTCTAGGGGTATAGATAAATTGACTAAGATAATGGAATGGTGATAAAAACTAGAAACAAGACCAAGAAAAGTGAAACAAAGACATGGATAGTGTGAACAAAGCTTGTATTCTCTAGTCAGATTCTCCTTTGAAGAGGACTATGAAAAGACATGATATGTGTGGTTGATTGACCAATTAGGGTGTATAAATTTGCATCCCTCTTATTATAGCAATGTAATGAAATGCAATACTAGAGTAAATGAAGAAGAATAAATTGTATACTTGAACCTACTTGTGTGGAGGTGAATGTGTTGTGAGGGTCCAACTCACTTCTTGGCTAGGGAAGTGGATGGAGAGTCAAATAGTACCTAGAGAGAGAAGGAATCCATGGAGTGAATGCCCCCTATACTAAATCTAAATTTGGAATCTATGTATGATGGACAAGGAGGTAAATGCTTGCCCCTTATGCTGAATCTGACTAAATATGAGGAATGCTTGAAGATCCAAAACCAATGTCTATCCTTTATCCCACATAAACTCATGTAATTTAGATGTATGTATAAAACATGTATGCTATGAAGATTAAAATCTATCATGCCCCCACTTTAAATATCTGAATTAGAACTGAGAAGTGCTCAAAGTCCCAAAACTAATATCTATCCTTTATCCTACACAAACTTGTGTAGTCTAGATCTAAGTAATATAATGAAATAATCATTTTAGATAGTTGTGTGGTCCAACCTAGTGATAACCTAGGTATAGCTGAGTATAATTTGAAAATCTAGTCAATTTTCAAGAAGATAATTTCATGTCTTCCCATTTAATCTATATAATCTTGAGTGATGAAGAACATAAACATATGTGCTATACCCTTAAATCCAGTATGTGAGTGATGCATCTGCATAATCTAATAATCTATATAACCACATGTGATAGGACATATCTTGCCATGACTCATGTGAAAAATTGGAGACCAAAATAATGTGCTTTACACTATGCCTATAGTCTACTATATGATTTTATAATTATGCCATGTTGTATGTGTGAGACATGTAGCATGTACATGCCCCCAAATTTGGTATCTAAGTTTGTATTTGTATTGAAATCATTGTGAATCCATATAATTGAAACCAATATAGTTGAATATTATATGTATCCATAAACTAAAATTATATGCCTATGAATGTCCTAAGTAATGTTGAGTGACCCACATAATCTACATCATTGTATATCTTTATTAATCTAAGCTAAAACTGATAATCTAAATGTTAGATGTGTAAAAACCATGGTGTATCCAATTATGAGATTGGATGGGTATGCTGAGTAAGTGTAGAAATAGGAATAGTATGAATTATTCCCCCCCTTTTGGGGAGAGGGAAAAAATCTATGATAGAGGAGGCCAAGCCAAAAGTGATGACTAGTGGCATGGTAATAGAAACATTGTTGGTATGTTATGAATAGATTGAAAGGTTGTTTGATTGATTAGATTGTGTTGTTAAGACTGGAACACATTTTGATTGGTAATGGCCAAGGTACATGTCTAGGTATAGGATAAATATATAAATATTCATGTTGTAGTAGGAAAATAAGGTAGTAAGAGAGAAATGATTGAATCATGTTGAGGGTATCATTATCATGATTATGTGAAAGGAAATGGTTTGAAAAATAGAGTTATGGGTTCAAGTTATGGGTAAAATGGTATTTCATTTTAAACAAAAAAGTTGGTTAACATAGGAGATTGGATTAATTATTGATTCATTTATGTATTGACTAGGTTGAGATTTTAAGCTTTGGAGTGAGAAAGATGCCAAAGAGATGATCACATGTTATGACCCATTTTTATCAGATGGTGGCTTAGGTTCAAGATGGTGGTGATGTGACCCTAGTAAGTAGCTCAAATGCTTGGTTTTTGTCAGCTTTTAGGCATGTTTTGGTGTTTTTAAGGGCTTAAAAGTAGTTCAAGAAGTTTTTTCTATTTTTTGTGCTCCTATCTTATAGTCCAGTGCTCTTATCCAAGGCTTTATCACTCCTTTCCTTTTGGGTCACTCTTGTATAGTGTTGTTATCCTTACTATAACATTGTTGTCTAAGAGGAAAAAAAATTCTATGATTTTGTTTTACTATTTACTATTGTTTTGGATTGGATTTTGACTTGGTATTATTTATTTATAGAAGTGTTTCTTCTAGTGATGTAGGGTGAAGTGCAGATGAGAGAGTTCTATAGGGGTCAAGTGATGGAGACATTGAGACTGCTACTGATATCTATTAATGAGAAAGTGGTTATGGATAGGGTAGGGTTGGGTTATGTGTGTGACCTAGGTATAGTGTAGTGGGACAAAGATCTAGTGACCACCTTATGTGAGATGTGGATTGTGGATACATATACTTTTTGGCTTATTACAAGGGAGATGACTATGACTTTAGAGGACGTGTATCATATACTACATTTATCAATTTTTGGGTGGTGAGTGATGGTATAGGATGACATGGGTGATGATGTGATTGATTATGCATCTTTGTACTATGTCAGTGTGCCCTCGGGTACAGATCAAAGAGGTAGTGATAGTGATGTGATACTATCAATCCTTATGTAGTCTAATGTTCCATGTTTGTAGAAGTGGTTGGCTATTTTTTAGCATCTTCTATTGTTATGGATAAGAGTGGAGTATCTATTGCATACATGATGCATAGGATTGTATATAGTGTGTAGGTATATAGAACTATATTCTCATGGGGAAGGACAATGATAGCCCACCTATATATGGACTTCTACAAGTTTACATAGAACTCATTCAATGATTGGGTGAGTGTAGTGACCTTATTGCATTATTGGGCCTATAAGCACATATCATTTTTGTAGTTGATTGGATTATTGAGGGCAGAGTGGGAACCTCTATAGCCATTTAAGGAGTGTTAGATGAGTATAATGGCTATCCGATCCCATGGGACTAACCATTATAGGCAATTTTTAGATAGATTGGTAGCTAGCAACATCATATGGAGACATTATAAAGGATTTCTTTGGTGGGCAAAGTATGGAGCATAGTTGTGATACATGAGGGTCAAATATTGGATACATGACCATTGGGGTGGAGTATATAAATGATTTTGGTATGATCATATTACTAGATATTTTTTAGTACCACAAGATGTGCCCCTAATAGCATGGGTGTGGGTGAGGAGTGCATGAGCATCTATAAGGGTAGGAGCTTGTGTAAGGCCTATTAAGGCTGAGTTCACACCATTACCTTTAGATACAAAGGATGCAATCATATATATTTTGGATGTGGATGATGTTGGATTCATAGATACATATATTTCATGGTGGGTTAGGCATCAGTGGGCTCTATTTTACCCTATTGAGGTAGGGGATGCTCTAGTGTATGAAGATCTTGAGCTGATCTAGATGATGGGAGGTAAGTAGTGATTGCATTTGAACTTGTATAAATTTTTTATTTAGTTTGATTTTAAATTATATAGCTAATTAGTGTCATAATTTATGTACAAGTGAAGTGCTAGGTGCTCGAGGTGGGGTAGGAGGTGGAGACGATGATTTCTGGGAGACAATAATCAAGTTGACACTCTAAGAGCTCACATGACATGCAATTTATGATGTAGTGGAGGGATTGATAGAGTGAGTGAAAATAATGGTTGGTATCCATTCCCATCTAGTTGATAGGTCTATTATATCAAAGTTGCATATGTTAGGGAAATAAGAGAGAGACAAGTTGAGAGATGAGCTGGATAGGCATAGGATGCCCACCATAATTTTGGATCTATTAGCATCAAGATCATGGATGATTATGTATATCTTTAGAGATGATACCTAGACTTTCATGAGGAGCATGGTATACTACTAGAGTGAGAGAGTCATCATAAGATGCATGTGGTATATTGAAGAAGTAAGGGGCCATTGAGTGATAGTGTAGCTTGTGGGACTAGCACTAGTGGATAGAATGAGGACCTGATGCCCATTCATGACTGATTATACTTGATACTAGTGTATATGGATTAGAAACTCATTATATATATATGGATACTTGTTTTATTTTGACTCATGTGTATTATTTTATAGAATTCTGATTATATTGGTATATTTGTTGCAAATGGTTGATTAGAAATAGTTGATTTGGCATTGATGTTGAGGTTGCATATGTTTGGTAAAATGTTATTTGGGATGTGATTTTATTATTGTTTATATGTTTAAGTGTGATGCTATTTTTGATTTTGAATCATATGTGAGTAAAAAGTTTGTTGTTTTGTAATTGTTAAATTGATTCTATAAAGTAATTTAGTTTAAGATTAGTAAAATAAAATATTGGTAAGATCAGGATTTGGATAATTTGATTTGTCTAGGGATGGTTATTTAGAACTAAGAATATTAGTTATTAGTATAAGGTGATGTAAGATATCACTCTATTAATATTATCTCCATGGTTTTCGTATCACTATATGAACCCTGATGGCCAATTGAACAAGTGGACATACTACTCATGTTATGTAGGAACATGCCATGTATCTAATTTTTTTTGTAGTGCACTAACTATAGTTGTATGTGGAGACTCTGTAAGATGCAACCTTAATGGATGCATAACTAAAACTATGTGATATGAAAGAGGTTCATCTATCTACAATCATAGTGTATTACTACATGAAATAACACCCTATGGCCTATGTTATGATATGTATAACTAAGAAATAGATCAAGATGGAATTTTAACCTATGATGGGGGCTTATCTAATCTCAATCATAGCAAGTTGCTACATGCAATAGGTTATTAAAAACTTAGTTGTAGTGAACATATATTTAGATTATTACTCTATGATGTGGGCTCATCTAATCTTAACCATATTGGGTTACTACATGAGATAAGACCTTGAAAAATTTGTTGTGATGCATGTGACTATGATGGATACGCATATGGAACTACACTATGTAATATATAGACTACATTGTTATATGTAGGTTGATCTCATTGTACTAGTCTCCAAACCCTCTGAGTAGGTGGGATAGAAGATCTCCTATGAGGCTCTATCTTAGAAACCACATTTCTCTCATGATGAATAGCTGATGATTCCTATGAAGGAATGTCATAGGATGGCTCAGTCCTATAGGAATGAGGTCTATCTATCCATGATGGAGGATATCTCAGTTCCCCTAGTGTGAATGTTATGATGTCATTATCAACACATCCATTAATACAGTCCCTAAATCCATAACACTAGTTGTCTCTATATCCATAGATATAATGATAGTTCTAAAAGGGTTGATGTAGTTGTCTATGTAAAAGATGTGGATCTCAATGATGAGTAGGAGGTAATGTGATTAACCTCTTATCTAGTAGTACTAATAATATGACATATGCACTATCCTAATCTAAATCAAACTATAATGGTGACCTACTTCTATCCTCTATAGTGCATATTATAGGTGGTGCTCTAAAAATTAGCTCTCTATTATTAACTAGTTTTCTTATAGATATGGTATCCTATCTTGTTTTGGACATGGTGGATGTTGTGTGCTAGGAACTATAGATAGAGGTAATTTTGTGAAATCCAAATTAAGCCAATCAATTATATCTAACTCAATCAATCCTAATTTCTTCTCCAAGGATAAAACTATATAACATAAGTTACTAAAAGATGACTCTATCTATTACAATATATTCTCTAGGATGGGTGGTGAACCCCCTTAATAAATATATGTTTAATCTCTAAATCTGATAGTTTATAGATCAAGCATAACATGAATGTCTTAAATCATAAGATATAATCACTAATTAGATCTGAAGGATTTTGATGTAAGGTAGTAAGTTTCTCATATGTAACATGAGGGCTCATGTTTGATATGTAATATTGGAGAAATTCCTCCTCTAATTCATCATATGTATGTAAGGAAATAATAAGGAGTATAGGAAAGAACCAATTTTATGCATTACCCACTAATGTCTGCTAGAACAACTTAAGTAGAATCAAAGGACCTTCAAGAGATGGGAAAGCCTTTTAAAAGGCTTTAAGGTGTACAAATGGATTTTTAGTTCCATCAAATCAAGGAAATTATGGTATCTTCAAGTTCTTAGGAAATGAAGATTTGACAAATATCCTTAGAAGAGGGTTACCATGCAAGTCATTGACATCTATCCAAGACTTATAAGCCTTGTTTTCCAAAGTAAGGAGATGTATTTGGTGTTGTAATTCACCAAATACATGCATCAAAGAAATAATTTCTCAGGATGGTATATTAGTATCTTGAGGTTGTTCATTTAACATTGAATTTGATCATTTATTTTATCCATGGTAATGTTACATTTAACAATTGGATCATAGAGAGCGGGTGTACTCACTTGAACCTTTGGAGGAATGGTAACTTGAACCTTAGTAAAGGGATGTGGCCTACCATTCTCTATGGGTGTAGAGAGATAAATAGGTGCTACTATAGTATGGGGTGGCTTGGGAGATTCATTTTTATCTTTAGTATTTAGTGAATCACATTCTAATTGAATAGAAGATGTGATGTTATCATTGACATGTGCATCATTTGAAATATAATCATGCATAAAAGTAGGACCAACATTTTTTAATGATTTATGTTTGAGAGGAGTGAGAGAAGAGTTAGAAGCATGAGATGAATTTTCTTCTTCACTTTATGCATAATAGTCATCATTATTCCATGAATTATCAAAATCAAAATTTTATTCATTTGAAAGAGGAGAGGTAGAAGTATCACTTTCATATTCACTCTCATTTTCATATTCATTTGCATGTTCACTATCATACTCATTATCACTTCCATTATCACTAGGGAGAGGGGTAATATAATATTCTAATTATTTTATAATATGTATAAAAATGTCATGTGAAATTGGAATACTATGTGTATCTATGTTATCCTTTAATGGAGTGCATGCACTATTTTCATTCGCAATATGAAAAGTAAGATTATGAGAGATATCATTTATACATTCTTTTTCCATTATTTGAGATGAAAAAGTAGAGTTAAGAACATGAGATTGATCATTTGAACTATGCATTGTAAATTTTATTCTATTTCATTTATATTATTATAATTTAAACATAAAAGTATAAAAAGAGAGGTGAAAACTAGGTTTAAATGCAAGAAAATTATCACCAATGAGAGGTTCACTTGGAATTTCATGACTAATTTATACATTTGATGTATTTTTCATAGGATAATGAGGTGAAAAGTAACTTTCACACTTATCAAAATGATTTTCTTTGGAATAGGGAAAAAAAGAGATAGGTTTGAGACAATAATATACATCTACTTTTTCTTCACGATCACTTTCATATGCATCATTATATTCCTAATTACAACAATAGAAACTATATTAATTATAAATGAAATCCTTTTTCTCATTTTTGGCTAATGTTAAATTTTCAAATTTGTCCATTCATTATCATAATTATGAGAAATTTTTAAAAATTTATCTATAGGATGAGAGGGAAGAAGTGACTTAGTGGCCACTTTATTGCTTTCACCAAAAAGAGTATGTAAAAGTAATATTAATAAAATAAATTCAAGAATGAATACTAACATAGTGATTTTAAAAATATTTTAGACACTCTAAACAATTTTTAAAAATTCCAAAAATTTTATCTATAAATTGTAAGGGAAGAAGGTTTGGGGTTTGAGGACCTAGTTTATACATCTAAGGTTTTGGGTTAGAGTTTTAGAATTTTGAAATTATTGAAATAATTTTAATTCCAAAATAAATTTGAATAAAACAAACATACAAAAATTTAAACAAAAATCAAAATTTTGAAATTGAATTTTTGCACAAAAATGTGAAGGAAAACCCTAGGGGTACATAGGGTTTGAGATTTATTCAAAGTAAGTCAGGCTCACCAAATTTTTTATTGTGTTTGGGGACAGTAGGATTTAATTTGTATATAATAAATGGGATTTAATGGGTAAAATATAGTCAAGTGTAGTAAAACATAGATTTATACCAATTTGACCAAATTAATTACATGTAAAAAGAAATGACTTATTTGGGCAAAATAGTCATCTACATGTTCCAAAATAGTCTAAAAAAAGTCAAGAATAAGGATTCATTTCTATATTTCCAACTCAAATTTGTTCTAGATAAGAGCACTAAGTTTGGATAGGATCACCCATCACTATTGTCTAAACAAGAGCATTCATCACTATTGTCTGATTTTATCTCTATTGTCCATTTCAATTTTTGATTTTGAATTCTGATGCTGTCTAATTTTGGATTCCTATAGGTGTCTTTGTTTCTTTACAATCACCTATATATTGTTATAGGAAGTATAATCAAACATTATAGAACCCATGTTGTCTTTATAACTACCTACATTAACCCTCAAGCTAGGGTCTCAAATCAAATGTAGTTCTCCCTTAGGGAATGTGCATAATAAATGCAAGAATAAACTTCTGCCTAGGACCTTTCTTGATCAATCATGAAAATATATGTATGATGTAGAATTCTAAGCTATATTATTGATTGATTTTAATTATTTAGTGTGCCAAAATCATAAGTGTTATATATAAAATGCCTTGTGAAGTCCTTCATATAAGAAACTCTTTATTTTGAATTGGAGAGATTTATTCATGCCAGTTGACATCAAAAATATAAATAAAAATTAAGGGAGGGGATAAAAAGGGTTTAAGACCCATTAAACAAGGAAAATTACCATTGGAAAATAGCATCAAGGAAGATAGGAGCATCTAGTGTTGTATTTCACCAAAATTTTGTTATCTAGGATTTTCAAAAATAAGTTGGGGCTGACACAGGCCAAGTTTAAGGGTATTTTTGGGTATATATTAGTTGATTGAGCTAATTGAAAGGTGAAAAAAGTAATAAATGAAACCAAAACAAGCAACACAAAGACATGGCTAGTGTGAATAAGGCTTGTATACTCTAGTCAAAGTCTCATGTGAAGAGGACTATGAAAAGACATGACATGTGTGGTTTCTTGACCAGTTTAGGGTGTATACACTTACCTATATTCCCATATGATAATCAATGGAAGATATGTCAGCCATCCACTAGATAGTTTAAACATTAGCTACAAGATATAAAATCTAGGTGATGACAAATTTCACCAACTAGGCTTTAAGTCTAGCCACCTAAAACATATGCTAAGTCAGCAAAGGTGGTGGACTAGGCATCTGATACTTAGCATGGGTTGAGGATAGTTTTAAGGGTAAAAAAAATTAGTGATAAAACAATGCTTGGCATAGTCTCTTTCCTTCATTGGCCCTTTCCTGATCTTGCACACTTGATGCACACAAAAACACATAATATAATTAAATAAGGTAATTTTCATCAATTAACCATAGGCAATCATTCATAGAGTATTGACATACACATAGATAATTTAATTTGATTCAATACATAAGTACTTTTCATTTCCTAATCTTATAAGTAATTATTAAACATGATTTAAGTCAATATATCTAATAGACATGATCCAATTTCATAAATAGACATTGAATAAAGAAATCTAAGCATAATTATTTCATAAGTAAACCCCACATGATCCAATTTCACAAGTCCTTTTCTATAAATCCCACTTGCACCTATTAGGGTTCACTTTCACTTTCACCTTTTATATTTTTTATTTTTATCTTGCACATAGGTTCTAGATATATTTATATATCTCAAAACCCTAGGTCCTCCAATTAAGGAATGCCACATTTTAAAACATGGGTTAGTATGCTCAAGTGATTTTAAGCTGACCTCAAAGACCCCTTTGTCACTAAACATTTCCTACATAGGCAATACTCTAAAGAGGGAATTAGACTAATGTAGTTCTCCCCCTTATGTGGGTTTATGTGTGACCAATTGTGAAATATACTATAAGAGAGTGCATTTAATGATCTAGCTTGTAATTTAACAAATATTGATTATGGGTTTCTTGTTGAATTATTTATACCTATAAGATGATTTCTCTTATTACTAATTTTGAAATATGAAATAATAGGGTAGTATAACTCAGTTGTGTGAATGATTAAATGAGCTTGATAGGTGATTCATTGTTAATTTTATATATGTCTGTAATGAGTGGGCTTGTTTTGAATTTATGCCACACATTTTTAAATTATTAAATATGAGGGTTAATTAAGACAAATATTTCAAACCACACATCAAAATATTTATAAATTTAAGTGTTTATAAGGTACATAAACTAGCATCATAACTATGACACTAGTCTCCTAGTCTAGACTATAGTGGCTTGGAGGATAAATAGTTTTTGAAGATTTATATCTTAAAAAGTAATATATAAATCAAATTTTAAGCATATTATAGGATAAATTTGATCTAGGTAATCAATATATTATATTGACTATAGGATAAGAATTTAGTCACAGTGAGAAGTTGAATGCGAACCTTGCATCAACAAAAAGGTATTAAATTGAAGGTTGATCCATTAGTGGTATTTCCCAAGTGTAAAAGTCTAGTTTATCATATAAAATATATATTTGGAATCTACATTTTCCCCTCATTTAATATATTAATGCATAAATATGAAATTACTATTTTAAAGTAAAATAAATACATACCTTGTTGTGTAAAACATACCTTGATTTGACTCGATCCCTATTTTAATTTGTTTTTTGTGTATTAAATGCAAAAAATGGCATGTTATAATGTAATTAGTGTGTATAATCTAAAAATAAATAATTAAAATACTTAAAATAAAAGAGATCAAGGATAGATTACACATGTGTGTTGATGCAGCCATGTTTTCCCTTGGTAATTTGCTTTGGTAATGATGTTTCCTTATTGAAGCATTAGAGAGAGGTTCACAATTAAACCTTAAATATATGAATAAGATAATTGTATTTTTATCATTTACCCAATCTTATTCAAGAGTGAGTTGTGCCAAGGCCATTAAGATCACTAAATCTCAATCCAATAACTCAAATGCATAAATAATCTAGCCAATCTCACCCAATTCAAATGGTATAAACCTATAAAATTGAAAAAAGGAAGTAGTGTCAAGCCCATTGAGTACATTGAATCTTGATCACATTACTCAAATGGTTTATCTGCTGTATTCATATAAATTTTTAATTAGTGCATCTTGGTAAGGCCAGTATAAATATGTATACAATCTAAATATGTATATGTTATTTAGTGAATTTGCATAGTATATGCACCTATAATGTGTCTAAAGATGAATTATATGTTAAAATGCAACCTATAATCTATAAAACATGTATAATATATATCATAAATTTGAAAAACTCTATCTCAAAGCTGTGAAAATCAGTACCAAATGGATAAGATTTTGACCCAAGTGTATATTTGAATTATGTAAATTGTATCAAATTATTTAAATTCTACCAACTAAGTGTATTTGGATTCATGTCTCTATGACATACCCCCATTTATATCCCCCCATTTTGAGGTAAGGTAATTCTATTTGATAGTCACCTTATCTCAAAAGGATAAGATTATACCAATCATGTAGTAAAAAATCATATAGTAGAATCATGTATAATAGATGTATTAATGAAGATCATAGTATCCAAACATGACAAGCCCTAAGATGCATGATATGGATCATGGAAAATTCTATAAATAACAAGAAAAACTCAAAAAATAATCAAGCACACACACAAGAGAAATCAATGTCATGTAAAATGGGTTTAAGGAGACTATAAATAAGGGGAATGTTCAAATTTCACACACTCAAAGGGGAGAACATGTTTAAATGTTTGCAAACCAAAGAAGGGACACTCATTGGTACTAGGGAAAACAAAAAAAAATTATGTTCAAATGTTCCCCAAACCAAAAAAGATAAAAAAATAATAAGTACACTCAAATAAGCCATATGATAACATGAATAAGTGAAGTATAAGTAACTAGCATCAACATATCATACTAGTTCTTGCATACATGTGTTAACAAAATTTCTTATAACATAAAATATATCTAACATATTGTATAAGGTGTAAGGATGAGTATATAATCTCAACATGGTAATGTAAAGTGATTATAAAATAATGGAACATGTATCCCCCAATGTAGTGTGTCACTTGAGTAGATAAAAGGTCCAACAATTGTATGTGCATGTATCATGGATCTAGTGTATTTCTATGTCATAGTCAAGTGTGCATGAAACATATGTGTGTATATAAAGGAAATAATATGATATCTATTTGCATAAAATAAACAACATATGCAAAAGCTAGTAAACATGTGAATGCTAAATATTTTTTTATTTATTTGAATGTTTTTGTATTTTATTGTTTTTTAATTTTTTTTTTGAATTTTGGATGGAGAAGGTTATCTGATGTTCCCATCTAAATAATTTTCATATGGTGTTATAATATTATGATGAGGTAAAACAAATTTATCATGCTACTAAGTATCATATATACGTGTCAAATATGAATCTATAGAATTATTAATACTCTATCTATACCTCATAAAACTTTGTGGTCATGAGACAAAGATTGACATCCTATGTGAATGATCTGTACATAGCATAATAAATATGATAGGAAACATAAAAGGTTATAGGTGGTTGTATCTAGATCTAGTCATTATTCCATACTAGAAACCTTTGTCCAACTTAGACACTAGCATTGACACTATTGTCCACATCTGATGCAAACATCTAATGCCACACAATTCAAAATTCTAGAATTTGATGATTATTATAGAATCCTAATCCAATCCACTTCCATCCTATTTTATCCCAGATATACATATGCATACTGAACTAGCTAAGTACTCTTATTTTTAATTTATTATAATATCAATAAAAATTTGTACTTTCTATTTTTTTCATATCTCAATATTATAAATTTAAAATATTGTTTATCTAAGTTTGAAAATTAATTTGCCTAATATAGATATATTTATCACCCTTGTGCATATTCATTTCTATATTCTTAACACTATATACCCTCTTATTCAATTTAGGGTTAAACAAGTGATTAAAATTTTAGTCATTCAATATGAATATCCTATGGAATCAATGGTACTTAATCCTACTCCATAATATTTGGTTGGCACAATTATTTATAAAATTGGTAATGAATTAGTTTATAAAAATATTCAAGATCATGATTCACTTTCAGATGGGTATAATGTAGAATAATTTTTTTCACCTACTTATGAGCATATTCAGTTTCATCATCTATTTATGAGCAAGAACATATTTCAATCTCTCCACATATTTTTTAGCATAATACAATTACACATGAGCATGATCACTTAGCTAGAAAAAGAATTATATCTAATCCTAAGCAGAAAGTGTCACATAACACAAGGTATTTATCTAATACATCATCACAAGTTATTCACAGAGCTCTAACATAGATATAGGTTGTTATAGCATTTCCTCCCATGAATGAGGATACAAGTTCATAAAAATATATGAGTAATGATTTATAAGGTTACTTAATAGCATATGGTTCTTCATATTTAGAATCTTTTACACTTTCCACTTCTTCTCACGGACAAAATCTTGCTCCTTCTTATCATGTAGTTGGATACATATATGAGCATACTATTAATAAGATCATTGGTTGGGCACATCCTATCATTCCCTCCAAACCTCTGAGTTTGGTCAATACCCTTAATTATCTTCCTTACGTACTACATACTTGTACAAAGCTTATTTTATCTTTAAGTTTGTTTATTCTTCTACATTTAATCCAATTTTATTTTATCCCTTAGGGGCACTTTTTCCCTTATTTTATTCATCCCAAGTTGAATAACCCAAATTAATTACCTTATCAAGTGTTCAATACATATATTGCATGGAAACTCGTTTGCTCATTATTGTACATCTATACCTTCATGATCACATATATCTGCTTTTTAATTAATTCACATGGCCATGCTTTCCATATTTACTACATATACATTTACATTTAGGTACCTCAATTTCCTTCCCTCTTATCATTTTTTACCTTAACATCTTATTGAGTTTTGTTTGAATATTCCCCTCCTTTGTCTATTTCCAAAACCTTGATGCTTACCTTGTTTTTAAAATCTTTTTTAGCTTTCACTTATGCATGTTTTCATTTTCAAATATGTAAAAAATATTAAAACATTCATGTATTCTAAAAAAATACAAAATAATCAAAATATTTTCAAAAATATACATCAAGATCTATAACCATATTCTCATGTTGTTGGAATACATCTTTGCATATGTCATTTAAATTTATGTTCGGTTCAGTTCATATCATATTTCATTCCATTTGAAATACACAATGATTCTCATAAGGTATCTAAGTGTGAACATGACATATGTTTATAGAACCAATAAATAATCATACATAGATGAAGTTGGCCTAATCAAAAAAATTATATATATTCAATTGAAACAAAGTCAAACCTGATAGATATCAACACACTACATACATGTCATCCTAATTTGGCCCTATCCCTATGCAATTTAAATCTATCTTTATGAATGAAACATAGTCATAGGGACCTCTTATACATATTTTTATCGTATAACATAACAAATATTTAGGTATTAGTCAAATTTTAAGCCAAGACATATTTTTTACATGGTTTTAATGTTGGTGCAACCTTTTATCCAAAACCTTACTTAGTTGGGGACACCTTATAATTATACATGAACACTTTCATAGGTTGTATTTATCCATAACCTCTTTTCCATGTAATATCTATAGAAAAAATATTTATCTTATTATTTATTAATTCTTTACATGTTATGATGAATATGCTATCTACTAACATAAACATAAATACATATGATCCAAATATACAATCTCCATTTTCTCTATATGTTTTCCTCATTACATAATATGATTCAACTTGCTTACTTTTCTAATGTGGCCTTTGGCCTTGTGCATTTTTAACACACACCATTTTTCTTGTGCAACATCACCATGCCATGTATGTGTGGCCTTTGGCCTTCTATGTTTATGTGACATTTTCATACCCCTTTTATTCAACCTTTGGTCCATATGAGTAACATTTATGTAAGTTTTCTAGAATTATGTGACATTTTACATGTCCCTTGTATGTGGTATCTAGGTCTTCTTTCATGACACTATGTGACTTTGCTTACATGTTAATTATTGGCTACTATGGTGCCATGATTATTATGATGCACTAATATGTATCTATTGAATATATCTATAGTTTCATTCTACATGTCATTCACATACTACTTATGTTTTTTAATGCTTCATTTTTCAAAAATATTATATTTATAATATATGTTTAACACTTACAATTTATTTACATGATTCATACACTACTTCAATGTTATATTCTAATTACATGATTAAATGCACTATAGAGACTCTTTGTATGCTTCAATGTTACATATCTAAGATTTTAATACAATTCAAATATGCAAAATTATATTACATGATTATATATTTCACAAATGCTCTCACTTTTTATTTTGAGACAATTGATTTACAAAAAAAATTACCCATATAAAAAATTGGGCATAATAATGAGATTATCTCAGATTTTATAAGCAATACATTTCAAATTTGATAGTTTACAATATTAAAAAGTTATAATTTTTAGATTATGGAGGCATTTGGCATGCTTATGCACTTCACTCTACAACTATAGGATAAAAAATACACTTGTGAAAATACAATTACAATATCTCAAATATTTTACAAAATATCAAATCATCACTCTATATATTACATGGGGAATGATATGCATTCATTACCAAGCTACTACTTTGAAAAATTTATTTTTCTCTTTTTCAAAGTTTTGATAAGTTATAATTAAAATCTAGATCTATATACAGTGGTATGATTCATATTTTTAAAGTGGACCACGTTTGAGATTAATTATGCTCCATGTTTTAGTTTTAATTTCGAATCCATGTGATATCTCACACCTCTTATTTTTAGTTTATCAAGTGAGTCACATTAGATTTTAGTGATACTCAACATTTTGGTTACACTTTAGTGAACCAATTTATTAGTTCCCACTTATTCATATATTATAGAGTACTCAATGAGGGTTTGATCTTTCAATGATTCCAACTGAATCATCTTCACTTATTCTTCAAATTGATACTTGTTCTATCTCAATTCACCACACATTTAACACTTCTTCACATGCCTCAACAAAGATTCAAGCACATATCCATGATAAATAATGTTTGTATACACACTCAAGATTGCATTTCCTTTACTCTAATAATTTTATGAATCATTAGAATAAGGGGGGATTTATACATTTAATTTTAATCAATAAATTCTTGAAAATTATATTTATTGATATTTTTACCTTATTTGGCCAATTCACCATTATGATAACCTGTAATCTCTAATAAATCCTTCAAAGTCTTGTAATTACTAAGAACATATTCTAGACTTCCTTATTTAATTCCTATTCATCTCTATTCATCAAATTCTTTATTTTCACTCTTATTTTATAAACATTTATCATTTCAAGACAATTCCACACTGTAGGTAGAGGCACACTATGCACATCTAGTAGTGTAGACTTGTATCCCATGCTTTAATGACTATCTTTTCAAAATGACACACTTCCTAATGACTTTCCTATGCATATCAATAGGTCAATTATAAAAAAATTAGAAATATTTATCTACAAAATCACATCAAGGGTCACACATGAAAGGACCTATCACTCTCTTTCAAGGCATCTATCTTTCTTTAAAAAAATACATTTGTAAAGTAAAGATCCCAATTGCAATTTTGATTCAATTTTATAGAATTTGGGTAAGTATCAAATTTTTAGTGTAAATTGAGATAATCCTTTACTAATAAAAATTTTCTAGTTAAATTGATATTATCTTCCCTAAATGGATAACTACATTGTCTTGAGGCCCTTTAGTCTATGTAGGCAACAATTAGTCAACAAGGTGTTTTATGAAGATAGGTTAGTCATTTCCACCTCCCCCCATTTTTTCCCTTTTTTCATTTAATCTCCTTTTATGTGATAGTTTAGTATTAGGTTTATATTTCATAAGTCTTTATAGATTTCAATTTAGGCTTTGAATATAGATAGGTCACATATATAGACAAGCTAACAAACACAAATTTATAGATCTAATGCACAGTCAAACATGACAAAGTCATAGAAGATAGATAACAATTCATTATATTCATGCCCATTTCCTACACACTTATCCCAATAGATAATGATCCATTTTTTTAAAATACATCTATATTTTTAGGTATTTTGAGATATTCATGGTTCATTAAAAGTTAATATAGTCAAAAATAAATCATGTACAAGAATAATTCTCTAAACCTAACCTAGTTTTTATTTTTAGAAAATTTAAAAATTCTTTAAATTATGTAGATCTTTGTATTATATTTTATTTTTTTCCATATATAATTCTAGATCAAATTTCAATAGTTTACACTCCCATTGAAAGTTAATTTTAATTCATAATTAGTTCTAATGCAAACACATTTTCATTACTTATGGCCCTTGGCCCTATGTTTTTTTCTATATTTGAACATGTCCCTTGTTTGTGACATTATTAATGCCCATTGCATGTGGTCCTTGGCCTGATGTTTCTTGTGATATTTGAACACGTCCCTTTTTTATGAAATTATTAATTCCCTTTCCATGTGGCCCTTGGATTTATGTGTTTAAATTTTTCTTATGAAAAATTTGAACATGTTCTTTGTATAAATCCCTTGGCCTTATTGTATGAGATTGTGCTTATTATGTTTTTGTACTTTATTAAGCTTGTAAATTTTAATGAGTGCTATGATGGATATAATGCACTAGGTTTTGTGTAAAATTCTATTATATTTTACTAATATGAGATTCATTGATACATATATTATATAGGACTTTCCTCATATGTTATATATATATATATATTATTATAATTATACATATCTTACCATGTTAACATATTTTTCACATATGCTATAATATTCAATGTTTAAATATTGATACAAATGATATAATTGAGTTTTATTTTGAGAAATGTGACTTTTAAGATACATTCATCACCTCGAAATATTGGAATTCTAGTTGGATTTCCATACATGAGATATGCTTCTATGAATAAAAAATATTTTTTAGTAAAGATTACAATTTAAAAGAATTCAAAATGGTATAAAATTTTATTATTAGTATAGATTATGTGGATTTTTTTTATAAATATGCACTCATATTATATAAATGGGTTAAAAATAATACAATTTTAGGTGTGTGATATAGATTCATGCACAAACTTCAAAATAAATTATAAATTTACATCTACATACAATTATAGATTTTAAATTTATCAATGGGGGCATGACACATACTCATGCCATGTTTTAAATACTATTTTTTATTTAAACTCATGGTAGGAGCATGAATGTACTCAATTATATTTTGATCATGTATAAAGGAACTAAGGAAAAAAGTGACAATTGAATCTATAAACCATTTTCAATGGTTGATTTAATAAGAGTGTATAATTCATTTATTAAAGGTTCAATTCCCTATATCATTATTATGTACAAATGAATTATGGATTCCAACCCATTTCATTCTTTGGATTACAAAGACCAATAGTGTAAATTGAGGTTTCTATATCCCTCAATGGATTATAGTTTCTATACATGTTTAATTAAGTTAGGGCTTAATCACTCCCAAATTACCATTAGTTTAACTAAGGAAATAATCTCTCCAAGTGTTTCAAGGTAATCGTTAATTATCTAATGCTTCTACAAAGCATATTATTCAAGTAATGTTACAAGGGGAAACATTGGTTTCACACATATAGGTGTAATCCTTCCTTGTTCTTTTCAATATTTTTGAATTCAAGCTACATTTCAATGTTTTATTTCACATATGCACAATAACTAATTTTACATCATCATAGTATTTTTCATGGAACACCTTGCATGATTGGATATTTCTCCCAAAATCAAAATGTGTTTCACACACTCAGGTATATGTTTCTTTTTATTATAGTAATTTCATTTATATAATAAAAAGAGGTAATGTAGTCAATTAAATTTGGTAATGAATACTTGATAATGACAAATTTTTGCCACTTTTACTTTAATTAAATTCATCACTTAAATTGGACTGATTTCACCGCCTCACTCTATCTTAAGTACTTTTATGGACTATCCATTTATAATTTTATACCTTATACCTACATACATTGTTCTTAATCACTAAAATACCCTATAATAATATGTATGGATATCCTATATCCTAAATTTCATAAGATACTCTTTAGGATAAAATTTACTAGTATGGGTCAATAGTGAAAGTTAGTCTTGACCCCTATGGTTTGATCCTATCCTTCACCTTAGTAATGACTAATTTTAAAATTTTAGACCCTTCCTTAAATTTGGTCCATAATTTTAGGATAGGTAACATTATTTTTTCCCATTTTTAATTACTATAAAGGTCATATATGTCACCTATTCTACCACTTGATATTTTTTAATAGTAAACTTGGTAATCATTTAGAAATTTAAATATTGAGGCATACTTACACTATCACACACTAATAAAATATTTCATATTATCCCAAAATATAATTATAATCATATGAATTAGTCCTTATCCAAGTTAAATAAAATAATTATCAATTATTCAATTCATCTATAGATGCATATATGTAATAAAAGGAGCATAATAATACAAAGTAATCTAAGTGGTAGAACTACGTGGGCTTGATTTTCATCATCAAAGTATTAGATAATAGGTAGTGATCAATCATCTTAGGGGTGATTGAGTTTAAATCAACCCATTACAAACCCCCCTTTATATTTTAATTATTTTTTCTATTACAATACCTATTAGGGTTTCAAATTTGAAGAAGACATTTTTTATGCCATTAGAACACATTTGAAGGTCAAATTTTCACACACGTGTGTTTCAAGTATGTGTTGGCAACTATGCCCTAGTTTTATTAATTTTTAAGAGGATAAAATTGACCAGTAGAGGACAATAGTGAAATTTGATCATGTCCCCTTCGTAATGATCCTAACCTTAATTAGTTATAGTCAAAATTCTAGTTGCATAGGCATGATTAGTCTAAGTTGATTATTTATAATCATATGTTAGTGTGTATAGTCACATTATAAATAAAATTCAAGTCTTATTTTTTATCTTTTTGATTTTCATAGTTATATTTCTTTCATTTTTAAGTAAATTTTTTTATTTTTTAATTTTGATTCCATTCTACTAATTACAATTTATTTTAAATTTACTATCTTGTAAATTATTTTATCTTAATTAGTGTTAATACACCAATTATTTCCAAATTATATTAAAATGTGTACAATTTTAAAGAATTGTAGATCTCATAACTCAAATTAAAAATCATGATGAAGTTGTATGATGAATTTAAAATTATATAATATCCATGCAATAATATTTTAATGCTTAATAAAATTATATTTTTGAAACTAATTGACTTGGATAGCTTTATTATTTCTAAATATATAATTAGAAACCATATACAAAATAAGAGTGGATCAAAATAGAGATTATTTACCCAAAAAACTAAGTTAAGTAATAATGCTACTAATAAGTATGATAAATTCATACAATTATACCCATACAATCATGTTCATGTAGACAAAAATAAACATAGAGTTCCCTACCTTTCAATACAAAGTTAAAATGGAATATGCATTTATTTCCATATTGATCACCTACAAGTAATATATACTCAAGCTTAAGAATTTCTCCAAGCCTAAAAAAATGCTTTTTTATGTGATCCTAATGGTAACAAAAAAATCCATAATTTAAACTAAATATAGATACCATGTATCCATAATAATGAAGTGTTAAAATCTTTTCCAATGTATTAGAAGTTTCAAATTCAGAGTTCATTATTTATCATGCAAGTTACAAAGGAAATGAAATTCCTATTATGCATAGATAAATAAAGTATAGAAAAAATATAATTTAAATTCCATATTGTTAGAGATGTAAATATAACTCCATTATCATAGCAACAATAAACTATTCATTTCATATCCAATACTATTTAGTCAAGAATAAAAACTAAACTCTTTTTTTATGAAGATAACATACATGCCAAAATCTACTCATAGAAACTACAGTATATAAAATAATAGCTTATATCACTAATGCCATATCAAATAATGTAACTCCCATTATTTTTTCCTCAAGGTAAACTAAAATATGCAACCCATATCAAAAATTCATTCAAATTTTACAAGGATAAACTATATTATACTTCATATAGTTAGATTAGACTAGATAGGGTTGAATCATATAAATTCAATATTCATATAGATAAAAAAATGAAATGTTAAAATATTTTTATCTCCTTACAATAATTTATAATTACCAAATTATATTTCATAACTCATTAATGATCCTCAATCATTAAACACATTGTGAGCATTCTAAGTTGTTTAATAGAGATTTCCTTGTAATGTACTTAACCCAAATTAAAGTAGGTTTTCACCCCATGTGTTAAAATACTCATTTCCAAGTTATTAAACATGCTAAAATGTTAGGGTCTCATGGAGGCCACCATGGGAAGAAGGTCATCTAAATCCTACAGGGGAGTTGCACAGTGTCTTAAGGAGGTTGCCGTGGGGAGAAGGGCCAGGATCTGGCCGAAATAGATTGGCAACTTGAAGTGGGCTGGGGGCTCACATTTGTGTGGCCTCCTCAAACCCTTCCTTATGTTTACATGACATTGTATTGCTAGATCTATTTTTGTGTGGAAATTATTTTTTTCCTTGGATTTCCATATTTCAGATGGAACCCAAGTTGGATCTTCAGCCTGAGTTGGACTACCATCCTAATCTGGTCTATGAAGGAAATCATGAATGAATGGGGGAAACTTTGTTTCCTTTGTGTTGGTACACCTCATGTGGAATATGGCTCACTTTGAAACCATGTTTTATTAATCTTGCTTGGCCTTTGCTGACTAGATCTAGGTATTTGCCATCGCCTTCTGTCGACTAGGGTCATGGCTCATGTTGATGTGCTTCCAAATGTTGGGGATTTCTTCGATGACATTTTGATTGCCATGGTGGTGAATCCTTTGAGCTTAATAGAGGGGGAGAATGGGCAGACAATCGGGTGGATGGATTGGGCACTGGTGATGCTAGTTTTGTGGTTTGTTTCTTTATTTTTGGTGCTATTTTTTACAAGTAGTGCAATTTTAGGGTTTGAGGGTGTGGTGGAACACGACCTTTTTCGTGACATGGCTATGGATGTCATTTGGCCATATTTATTGTTGGATCTAATGGTGTATCCATCATAGGGATAGAGAAACCAAAGGTATTTTTGGGTTTTTTTATTGTCATGGAAAATGCTTGTGTGTCATTATTGCAATGGAAACCTACATTGTTGGCTATGGTAGAATGCTAAAGATATATTTTTTTTTAGCATTCTTTTCGCTATGTTGTAAGATTTTTAAGGTTACAAGTCCTTGTAAAACTTGGGTTCTTATTTCAAGTTGTAAAACCTGGTTTTGTTTAGGTTTCAGGTCCTTGTAAAACTTGGGTGCTTTTATTGGTCTATGACTATGGTTTTCGGTCCCTGTAAAACCTGATTTGATATTGTTCTTCAGTAGGTTTTAGGAATGCTTTTCCTGGTGGTCATTAATGCTTTATCTTTCTTGATTCTATTAAAGGGTTTTGTGGTCCCTTCAAAACCTAATTTTACCTTAATCTAAAACATGCTAAAATGTTATATTAAGTATTCCAATAAATATTATAATATAAAAATTAGAATTGAATTCAAAGACTACAATTATATGTATTACAAACATACCAGTATTACGTAGTATTCTAACTATGATTTCCATAGTATGAATATAACTATATTTGAGCTAGGATTTTACCCTACAAACTAAGAAATACATATTACCAATTTTTATAACATGATAAAATATAATAATTTGATTTTGATATGAGTTTGAATGGATTATAACCCATTACACCAATTTAAAATAGTCAAAATAAGACATTATTCCACTGTAGATTTGTCAAGATTGAAACTAAGGTTTTTACCATGAAAACTTTAATAAATGAAACATCCATTTAATATTATTTTATCTTTTTTCAAAATTAATATACCATATAGATTATAACTGATCATAGAGAATGTACTTACAAATTACAACTAATCAAGGCTATAAAAAAATTCAATATAGACCATGCAACGAACAAAATCAATGAATTAAAATGGAGAGAGGAGAGTTTTCAAAATATTTTGAGTAAGAAAGAGGTGATGGATATGGTGATGTGGATAGTTAAGTTTAAATTCCTAAGGTTACTCTATAGGGAAAATAGGACACTAAGGTGGACCAGTGTGTTAGATTACAAGCAACCAAAATTAGGAGAAAGATTTAACTATCCTAAAAAAGGTCAAAATGAGATTCTATGGAGGTCCTAAAGAAAAAATTTATTGGGTGGAAAATCTAAAAGGTAAATTAGGGGAATATAAACAAATCCACCTAGTTGATGAGTTGAAATTTTCCAAAGATTTAAGATGTTTTATTAAAGATGTGCTAGATTATCTTAAGGTAAAAGCATCTTATAGATTATTAATTGCTCTTGTGGGTGATTTTATTTGTGATCATCCAAATATATATGTATTTAGGTAGTGTGAATCTAAGAGATAGAATCCTAGAGGACATTTATAAATCTTTGCTATGGGTAATGATCTTTTTAGATCCAATGTAATAATTAAGAGGATTGTGCTAGTATTTTGATGGGAGGGATCTAGTTTTTGGGGAGATCTAGTTTTTTTTTGAGAAAATGAAAGATATGATTTGATCTTGAGTAAGAAAGTATCAATTTGATGTCAGTCTAGCTTAGGCTATTATCAATTCCATTAGATTTTTAGGAAGAGGATCTATTCATCAGTGTTGCAAATACCATTGGGTATCTTATTTATTTTAAATTAGCTACTACATAAAAAACTTATATGTTTCATGTGAGGTTTTGTGTCAACACATATATGGATAAATATATCCTTTAATTTGTTTTATTTGACTCTTCTATTGGGGAGTGGATCCAAAAAATTAATATGAAATTTATACTCTCAAATTTGAAGTCTATAAAAACTTTGGACACATGACCAGAGAGTGTCCATCTTTTATTGATAAGGGTAATACATTTATTTTTAGAAAATATAAGTAAATTGAATGAGAAAGGATCAAGGATATCCACAACCTATTATCAACAAAATATGTAACTTTTAGGAGGTTGTTCAATCCTCCTCACTTAAGTGATATCATGAAGACACCTCTAGGTTGTGTATGGCCTAATAAATGAGGTGAATCTCTAGATAGGGCTATCTCCCTTGATGATATCACCTTAAAACTACTACTATACCTATTTATTACAAAGGAAAAGGGTAAAATAACTGAAAGTAATCTAAGGAGGTGATCTAACAAAATAATTGATCACTATCAACCAACTACATGTGCACATGTAGACCATGAGACTAATCTAAACATACACTACTCCCAACTTGAATATCTTACATCAAAATTTCAATGTGGAGGTTGTGATATATACTTAGGATAGGAGGACTAATCAAGAGGTCTAAAATGACACTAATGAGTGGGTAAACACACTCAGCCCTTACACTTCACTTGAACACTTCACATGACCTATAAGAGAAGATTTCAAATTACATATAGGTGATAGAATATGACAACATGTCAAAGAAGACTCATCAAATCACTTAACAAGATCAATTATCCATATATACACACTAAATAAAGTCATATGAGGAGGTAAAACCAATAATATTATTGATCAAAGGCATACAAATGAATAGGTCTTCACCATACTCAGGTGTAGGATCAATAACAAGTCATTTAAGGTTGAATATATAAGAGAAATGAAGGAGAGAAAGAGGACATGGATAGGAGTAACTCCAATGAAAAGTTTCACTTCATACAAGTCATTATAGTCTAAGAGGAGAGTCTAAGGTAATTTTCATCCATCTCTTTGGCATGTGTTAGCTTCTTGATGATGATTATCTAGAGTAATGGTGTAGAAGAGGCTTTTAAACTCCTTGGATGACTCACTAACCTTGTTTGAAACTACATATTCTTAGCCAAAAAGGATTCAAAATATTATGTTTTACACTTAGAATTTTTTATCAAGATTATTTGAGCTCTCTAATGCCATCCCTGTCTTCTCAAATATTTTATTGACACCTTTTATTCACACCTAGCCATATTATAGATTATCCTTCATTAACCTTCTAAGCTTAATAGTCCATTAGGTCTGATTTGTCTAGTATTATCCATTGGAATGGAACTAAGACCTCCATGATAACTTGATACAATGTTTAGGAGACTATCTTATATCCAAAAACATATTATATCATGAGCCATAATTTTTAAGTACTCCAACCATGTTGATTTCTCTTTCTTAGTGACTACATCACCCTCTCATAAGCATTCATGCACTTTCCTTAGAAATTGAACTTGTAATAAAATTATTATAATTAGGAGAGAATGTTTTGATGTTTTATTAGGTATATGACCCTTCAAATCAACTTTCTCAATGGTTTCCATCAATTCATTTGTCAAAAAACCTTGTTTTGAGCCCAAAACCTTGAAAAACCATAGTATTAAATGCATCTATATAGGTGAAGGTACAATAAAAATTAATGGTAAGGACCCTCTTGGATTGAATAATGATTTTTAGGTGATTTTAATGTCAAATAAACTCATTTAGATTCATAAATTTCATCTTCTCTCCCATCAAGTCCTTGTAAAGGTTTAAGCATGTGTAGCCTTCTTAACAATGATTTATAAAGTTGTGGACATATATGAATGAAATAATACTTGTATTATCATGTATAAAACATCCC
This sequence comes from Torreya grandis, assembly GCA_037957365.1. NCBI lineage: Eukaryota > Viridiplantae > Streptophyta > Pinopsida > Cupressales > Taxaceae > Torreya > Torreya grandis. The sequence goes on along the minus strand of JARHVA010003888.1, from coordinate 1,731,468 downwards.
CCTCTTCTAATAATCTCAATTCCCCATGCATCTTCTAGTTGTACTTCCCATGGAAATAAAATTTCTAGTTATTTAGGCCTATTGAGAAGGTTGAGTGAGTGTTTTGGCCCAAAATGTCATTCAAATTTTTTTTTGTAAAATGTTGAAATAGGTATGATATAACTTAAATGACATTATAAAACACCTATTCAAGTCTATTTCCCTCTCAAATGTTTTAATGTTAGATTTGAGCAATTCTGAGGGTTTGATAACCAATTTGAGATTTTATTCCTAGTAGTCTTTTTTGAGATTATTTACCTCTTTAACAAGTTAAAATACTTATAGAATATTATAATATTACCCATAAAATATATCCAAACCATATATACCCCATAATTTATGAAATAATTTTAGTTTCTCTTCCTAAGCTGGGTACAACCCTATAGGTCTTCAACTAGGTCTAGACTGCAACGCAGGACAAAACTTTATTCAACATGATTCCTTGTCATTTGAGTGGCCTTGAGATATATTATGTGACTTAATCATATTATCATATAACTTTATTTAACTTAAAAACCATTTTTATAGTACAAATGACATGTATTTTCTTCATTGAATCCATGATTGGACTTTAGGTCCTTAATTAAGCCTACCACCTCATTTAGTCCTCAAGAAAGTCTTATTTTCAACACTTTCCTCTACATTAAAGGGTTTAGAGATTTATAATATTTCTTTAAATACTGTTCATATTTTTCATAACCTTCCAAGATATAATCTCAATATAGGATTGTACATTATTTTCAAAGTTTTGAACACAAACCTGTAGGTTTCTATTTAAGCTTCTTGACTGCATATTGATGTTTTTTCTCTTCTTCCTTAGTCTTTTGGTGGATATTGAATGGATAATAAATTGTATCATGCTTCATTTAAAATATATAAAACCATTTAAACCCTTTTTTTCACATCATAAAATGTAACCTTCTTCAATTTTGCTTGTTATAGACCTATATGTCTGTGTTAAACCTAATTGACTATATCCTTACCAAATGAAGTTCTCTAAGCCAATTAATATTTACTTAGATGATTTTATATATATATATATATATATATATATATGATCCTTAATTAACCTTTTTATATAACCAATAAAATTATATTACTACTCCATTTGAATCCACCATTATGTTTTCTCTAATCTTGCCTTTGTTAGGCCTATAAACAATCATTAGACCAAAACACTCATTTCACTATGTTTTGTTCCTTCTTGAGCCTAACTTGACCCATGGTTTCATATGGATAAAAAATTAAATTATTTTTTAAGTCTTTTTCATTACCCTAATATTCTAAAATCACCTTGAATGTTCATTCATATCTCTATCTTTCTTTTAGACTTACATAATCCAATCTAGCCAACACAGTCTTCTTAAGTACAAAGTGAGTTGGAGCTTGACTTCTCATAGATATTTTAGGTTTCTTAGAGAGATATTATGGATGATTTTATTTTGAGTGATGTCATAAAAATATTTTTTCAATGTCTCATTTATACCCTCATCACTATCTTTTAGGTATAAATGTTGGCCTATAGGTCTACATAACTGTAGGTTAACAAACCTCTTTGAGGAATCTTAGCGTAGGGTTTCTACTTGGATAATATATTATTGTAGATAAGTATTAGATGATTTGGTCCTTATTAGTGATCTTGAAAAACCATAATAACCTATTACAAACCCCCTTTGGCTAAGGGAGAGATTGAGTCTCGATGGGTTCATCATTTAGGTAAGTATTCTCTAACTTTGCTCCTCTCTTTAGTAGATAGAAGTAACATAAGTATTGGCTTTGAATAATATTACTCTTCTTATTCCATGTATTAGGGTATTTCTCTTAAATATCTTAATTGAGATTCTCCTATGCATGTTTTGTTTATTTACTAACCCCTCATATTGTGCCACAAGATTTAGTGAGAACTAGATTAGATTTACTTTACTTGTTATTAGTTTAGTGAGATATTAAAACATAGGAATCCCTTAGGGTTATTTTATGATTTTTCTTGAATAGAGTATTTTTAAACCTCCCTAGCATTCTATATTGTGATAAAATATCCCCTAATTGGGTCTAATAGATCCTCATATTGGTCATGTTTCCACTTAAAAAATATTCTCCCAATCAGAAGTGTATGGTATGATCTATCTTCTCTAAGTTATGATTGATTTATAGACATGATGCATTTATGATTGCATACATTCTTGTGAATTTGATGTTAATCTAACCTTTTTAGGTTTTATTTCACATATTTCATCATTTAATCATTTTATTTCAATATATTAATAATATTGGGTCAATAGTATTGACATAGTTTTAAATTCTATGTGTAGGTTTAAGACACAATCACATAAATATGACTCCATTATATTTTTAAAAATTTTATAGACTTTAGTTTAGAATAATATATTGACCCAGTCAACCTTGTATATTTTTAGGCATCCAATCCATCATACTAGGTTAATCCAGTTGACCTTATGTATTTTCAAGTTTTCAACAAATAAGATTTACAAAGCTAGGTTGACCCAATTGACATAGAAAAATTTGAAAGTATAAATCAGGGTACTTAAACAAAAATAATATTTTCATATGCATCCTCTAACCCACCAAGGTTCCTTTCTATTCTTCTCTATCATTTCTATATTTTTTTATAATTCTATTTTCATATTTTGTAATCTTTAAAATTGCCCATGTAAAGTCAACTAAGTCAACCCTATCTATGTAGTTCTATATTTTGTGTTTTGTCTAGAAAGCTAGGTTGACTCTATCAATGTAGTTCATTTTTAGACCCTCACTTCTATAGTATAGATGTGATGCTACTAACCTTGTCATGTATTCTTTCATACACTATCAACTAAATCCACACTGTATTATGTTTCAAAGTTATAATTAACCTCTATATGCTAGTAATTAGCTCACACATTCATTTCTTGTTACTTGCATGCTTATAATAGATCACATATTATAATTAGGTGGTTTTTAATATAATATTTAGTTTCATTATTTTATATTTTATAGACACTCCACCAAATCACAAAATCTTAAAATGCATTTTAATAATTATGTACCCAAGGCCTACTTACTTGGATTTCATGATAAAGAGGGAAACCAACTTGGTTTTCTAGCCAAGTAGAAACATGTGGTTAATGGTATATTTTGGATAATCACCCAACACCCTTATCACTATGGTGTGTAAATTTAGGGGGTAGGCCCCAGTACCAAGCTAGTATTCTTGCCAATATATATCCCTTTTAGCCCAAACATCCTGAAACCATCCTTATATTACTTTCTAGTTACTTACTTATATCCAAACTTCTTATCACATCTAAAATCATATTCTAATAATCTAATAACATTTAGGTTGACCACTTAGCTAGATTTTACTTTACAAGTTGACTACTTGATCTTTTCTTAATTATATGTTGTATTGCAAAAAATTGCATTAACGAGCATTGGTGTAAGGTTTTGTGTTATGTGCCTCAATTATATCAACCTCATTGACCCAATTCATTGTCTATTTCCTTTCATTTCTTGATTTAAAACTTAATTAATTTTTTTTCTTATTTTAGTACACAATTATTCCTATTGACATAATATCTTATAGACTATCTATTCCCCCTACTTACTATACTAGGTCAATTCTGTATAATTTATAGCCCTTATTTTTTGTACTAGGTCAACCTTATCAACTTTGTATATTTTTTAGACCCTATTTTCTATCCTAGGTCAACCTAGTTGACTATGTACCTTCTTCTTCTTTCTCTATTTGCTGATCTAGTTCTCTATTTCTTATTATAAGCATTATGTTCATTTCTCTCAAGTCACCATGAAGTTTCCTATCATAATATTCTTGTATAGATTTAATCCATTTAGATACTATATGGGATAATCGTTTTTCCCTCTCTTTTACTCCCAAGAGCACCATTACTCTTAGGGAATCTCTTCCCCTCCATCCATGACCTGTAATATGGTGTAAATCATACCTAAAGATGAAGTTGATGGGTCTAATATTTTTTGTACCTATGAAGATACTTCTCATCTTCAAAACCTTCAAACTAATGTGAGAATAGTTGACATAAGTTTAATTAATAATCCCATTAATAATCCATCTTCTAATAACCCTCCCCCTAATACCTATTTGGGCAGTACTCCCACCAACACGAACCCACCTATTGATACAACTCAAATTCTTACACAAGTTATCTATTAAATGAACATAATGTAAAAATATAAAACTAATAAAATGATGTAACTCTAACATCATTTGACTAATATGGTAATCAGCCTTTGGTTACCCATCCTCAAGCTAATCCCAATTACATTCCTCCACCTCTTATAGATGCCTTGGGTGATGTTATTCCTCAACCCATAATGAATAATAAGATGCTTCAAACTATTCAAAATGAGAATTTATCTCCCTTAATTATATCCATTGATATTGGTAACATATCTCCAACTATCAAGTATGATGGGACTAAAGACCTTGCTTCAATTCTCAAATCCTTTAGCAATCTTTACAAAGAGTGGATCCAAACAAAATCCTTTTCCACAATTAAAATATTAATTAAAACCTTAATTGGTGATGTATTAGAATGGTATAACCAATTACCCCAACATTATATTTTTAAAATCAAATATTTAGTTAATCCTTTAGTTAAAGATTTTCAACACAATGATCTTTCCAAAAATTGTCCTAACCACTTCATGAATGCTAAGCAATCTCTCAATGAATCAGCTCATGACTTTATCAAATGATGGAGATAATTAACCCATCAATATGACCATAACATTAATGATGATAACTTATTCAAACTCTTTATCACTAATTTGACTCCTTATCTTCAATATAATGTTCAAAGTTTTTCTCCCCAAACACTTAATGAAGCTCTTGATCAAGTTAAATGTCAAGACTTTATTATGAAGCAATTTGAACCTAATCCTAAAATTTTAAAAGGATATTTTAAAACATCTACCAACTCTATCACTATTAAAACTATACAAACCAAACCAAGATTTACCAAAGCTGGCATCCCTTCATATTCTCACACACCCCTTTCTATGTAGCAAATGAAACAACTATTATCACCCTCTAAAACTCACTTATCCTAACAATCCTTATAAGTGGTATGACCCTAATCAATTTTGTTGGTTCCATGCTAATATTTTTCATTACCATGAATCTTGTGTAGGGAACACTAAATTTTATATCTCCTATGTGCTTGGTGATTCATTTAATCATGAATCCATGATCAACCTTCATTTTCAAGAGTACACCACTGCTTGCCAAAAATGGTAGGTTTCTAAAGATTTTACCTCAACTAATCAAATATATTTTTCCAATAATCAACCAAATACCAAGGATGTTTGTGCCATTGATTCTAATTATGATCAATATTATCACAATTCCCAATATGTTAACACTACCAAGGTCAAATATCATCATAATTTAGCTCACAAAGTTCCTGTTACTAAACCTAAAAATCCATCCTTAGAATAAAAACTTCTTAAGGACACTACAACTACTAATCTAGATTTGAAAGAACATGAGGAACCACTTCCTCCTTTTGAACCTCCAACCACATCCATTCCTTCAAAATATACTTTACCTCATAAACCTTGTGTTGGTTCTTCTTCTAAATATCATTGGAAATTTCTTGAAGAACTTAACTCTATGCCTTGTACGATTCCAATTATGGATTTGGTTCATAATTCCCCATACCATCATAATTTATTTATACAAAAAATCTAAGAAATTATATATGCATCCTATATAGATGAAGAACCACATTTTATTTAAACTCAACCTACTAACATATATACCATTGAAACTATGTGTCCTTCTTCAAGCCTTCTATTGAATTTCTTAAAGAGGACATGATCAATGATGAAATTATTTTTCATGTTGATGATCTACCACTTTTTATTAAAATATCTATTAATATTAACCTTATCCATAAATTTATAGCTAATTATGGATCTATTATTAATGTGACATATTTTTGGCTTATCGAATAACTTAGTCATAGCAAGGATCATATTAAGCAAACCCATCTTACCAATCATGGTTTTGATAAAAATAATCAAGAAACACTCAATTGTATTTGGCTTCCATTAATAATAGGACCTAAGACTATTTGAACTAATCTTATGGTCCTTTATTTACCCTTATCATATAACATACTCCTTAGTCACCCATGGACTCATAAAATCAGGGCTATTACTTCTTCTAGTATCCAATGCATAAAATTCTTACACAATGGAAAATGATATAAGTATGAGGTTGATCCCAACCCATAGAGTATTCAACTTCCTAATCCCAAATCTTAGTATCATATTCCTACCATTCCTAAGATCAATAATGCTCCTTTACCTAAGTTTATCAACATCAATCTTGATTTACAAGTCATTCGTATAGATTCCATTGATGATGAACCTAATGACTTACAACATACTTTCAATACTACTAAGCTACCTCCTTATATTTCATAGTGGCTTCCTCCTTATTTATTACTTTAGGACTATATTATTCCTCTTATTTATGATATTATTGACTTTCCCCCTCCATACAATGCTTAAGAACCTTCTTTACCTTAAGATGCCTTCACTTGTAATGATTTTGGAGTGGCCAAATTATTTCAAGATCCTCTCATCATGTCTCTATGTACATTCAATAATATTGGGATTTCACCTTATAAAACTCCCCTTGGCTCTCAAGAATGTATAATTTCTCCAACATATGATGATAATTACATGATGTCCCAATCTCAATCTCAAGACTTGGATGTCTAGCACTATTATAAAACCTTAGCTCAAATTCATGAATTCAATCAAGATGTCCATACCATTTCCATAGACATTGACTTTGACCCTAAAGGTTATGTGCTTCCTTTCAATTCTCCACTTCTTTATACCCATTAGGTTATAGAGAAAATTATATCTTTTGAACCTCTAGAAATTCCTACATATTCTTTACCACCTATAGATCTAATCATTGCATCTAATCCTTCCCATTTCACAGAAACCAACAATACTCTAATCCCTTTTGATCCATCTACCTCTCCTACTCCCAAGATTACACTAGATGCCAAGGTAACCAATGTACATTAGACACATTCTGAGTATGATCTCTATGGTAATCAAATTCTATATCTTAAAGTAGATGCTGAGTATTATGGTCCTCTTCCCACTTTGCCTAGTGATGAAGCTATTCTTAAAATACTTCATGCCCAAGAACCTCAAATTTCTTTTCAACACCATAAACTTGGGAATTTTAAAACTAAAACCCCTTATTTCAACAACTTCATCACTAGAATTGGTACCAAAGACAATCCAATTTCTTATTTACTTGATGCACCCTATCACTTCCAAGACAACAATTCCATGCTTATTGAATAAACCACTCACATTAAATATGGTACTCTATCCTATCCTTGACCAATTATAGTTTCTCATGAACTCTCACATACTAAACATGATAATTTTAGCTTATTCTTTTATAAATATCATGAGATATTGTTTGGTCATATCAGGGCATGCCTGGTATTAACCCTAACATTATGGTGCATAACATCAGTACTTATCTTGCTACTAAAACTATGTGCAAAAATCAAAGGAAATTTCCACCTAAGGTTTCCACCTTATGTCACAAGGAAATCATCAAATTACTCAATGAAATATTTATCAAAATAGTAGATTATTCTAAATGGGTTTCTAACACTATTCCCATTCAAAAAAAGGTAACTATGGTCATTCACATTTGTATTAATTTTCACAATCTCAACCTTGCTTGTCCTAAGGACAAATTCCCTTTACCTTTGATAGATGCCATTATTGATTCCATCACTGGTTTAAAAAAATTATCTCTTATGGATGTCTTCTTAGGATACAATCAAATTCACATTACCCTTAAGGACCAATATAAGACCACTTTCACCATAGAATGGGACACCTATTACTACATCAAAATGCCCTTTGGCCTCAAATATATCAAATCCACTTAAAAATGAGAAATTAACACATCCTTCATGATCTTATCCACAAAATTATTGAAACCTATGTGGATTACCTCATTGCTAAATCCAAAAGTCATAAAACTCATCTCTTAGATCTTGTTATCATCTTTGACCATCTTCTTAAATACTAGGTTAGACTAAATCCTTATAGATGTGTCTTTGGTGTCACATCTAGAAAAATTGTAGGATTCCTAGTCTTTTTCTACATCATCGATGTTAACCCAAATAAGATTAGTGCTATCATCAACATAACCATTCCTCAATTCATTCTTAAAATTCATACATACTTAGGAAAAATTAGGGCAATTAGATGTTTCATCCCTAAAATGGCATATTGTATCCACTCCATCAATTTTCTTCTTAAGAAAGGTAATACCTTATAATGGATATACCCTTATAAAAAAACCTTTGATAACATGAAAGAGTCATTAATTCACTTGCCTACACTTCCTCATAAAAATCAACCCTTGATCTTATATACTTCTTCCACACTTATATCAGTTGGGGTAATGCTTTCCCAACAAGATGATACTAGAAAAGAGTATGATATCTACTACATTAGCCAAGGCACCATCAATAATGGTAAATGTTATACCAAAGTTGAATGTGATGCCTCATCATCTATTTTTTTCAATTAAAAAGGTTTGAAACTACATGTTATATTAGACCACTTATGTCATTATTCATTCTAACCCCCTTCATCATTTCTTCTCCAAATATTTTCTTCTCAGAGATAGAATTAGCAAATGGATTGTCCTTATTATGGAATTTTATCTTTGTATTATGACTCAAAAAGTTGTCAAAGGAAAGGTCATAGTTGATCAACTTTTTGTAGCTCTTATGCTAGCTATTACTCACCTTCAAGATAGTATTTCTAATGATAATATTATCTATATTAAAGGTCTCAATCAACCTATTTATCTCAAATATTACTTTCATAACTGTACCACTAATCCTAAAGACAATAATTTAGATGAATCCACTATTTCCCTTGATACTACTAAACCTTAAGTAGTTATTGAAGAGCTTCCTAAAATTAATGTTGACTTACATGAGGATACTTGGACCCTTCACTTTGATGGTGGCAAATGCCTTCAAGGAGATGGGGTAGGTGTATTCTTACTAATCTTATTATTAAAATCATACCATTAGCTTTTTTATTCACCTTTGATGTCACCAACAATATGGTCGAGTATGAATCTCTAATATTAGGCATGAGAGATGCCCTTGATTTAGACATCTAATACCTACATGATTTAGGTGATTTTCAGCTTATTTTCCACCAATTCAATGGTGATTAACAATGTAAAATAGAAAAGCTCATTATCTATCATCAAATTACAACTACTCTTGCTAAGGATTTCATCTCTTTCACCATTGATCCTATCCTTAGAGATCAAAATTTCATTGTTGATTCCTTGGGTTCTTCATCTTCTCTTTCATCTACACCATGTTCTTTCCAATTAGACTTTTATTATACAAATAATAAAATCTCCATCCTCAACTCAACCACTAGATTCACTTATCTTCCATATTAAGGCTATCACCATTTGAAAAATCTCATGGTATAAAGACATCATTCAATTTCTAGAACATCAAACTTATCCTCCTAACTTAAACTCTCATGAAAAGACTCACATTCATAAACAGGATTTTAAATATGTATTTGAATATAACCTCCTTTATTATTGTAATTTTGAAGGTACCTTGCTCTATTGTGTTATGCAAGATGAGGTCCTTCCTCTTCTTGAATAAGCACATGGGGAATTTATGGTGGCCACTATAGCAGATATGCTACAACCCAAAAATGAGTATGTATAGGTTATTTTTTTCCTACTCTTTAAAAGTATGCAATAAAATTTGAAAAAAAGTGTACTCCTTGCCAACTTCATGATGATCTGATTCATTCACCTCTAGCCGAGCTTCAAACTATCAAATCCCCTTAGCCATTTTTCATGTGGGGATTATATCTCATTGGCAAATTACCTTGCTCCAAAAATAGACATGTTTTTATCATCACTGCTACCAAATATTTTACCAAATGGGTTGAATTCATTCCCCTTGTTAATGTCACTAGTTACACCATCACCAAATTCATTCTCAATAAAATCATTTTCCACTTTGGTGCTCCCCATACTATCATTTTAGATAATGGTGGAAACTTCAAAAATAAGGATGTTAAATAACTTTGTGTTAAATTCAAGATCAATCACACATTTTCTACACCTTATCATCTTGAATGCAATAGCCAGTTGAGGATACTAAAAAAATTTATCCAAATGATAATTCATGAAGCTCACATGGATTGGCACATTCACCTCTACCCTACTCTTTAGGCCTATCAGACTAACATACATACTACCATTGGGGTAACAAAAATCACTCTAGTCTATGGTTTTGATTTAGTTCTCCCATTGGAAGTTGAGATTCCATCTCTTTGTATATCTCTTCATGGTATCATTCCTGATGAATAATTACATAATTATTGCTTTCATGCACTTGATTTTCTTGATGAACACCATCTTTCTAATTTGCAACATAACTTCCAATATAAGGCTCCTATTGTCAAACAACATAATAAACATGTTAAATTTTGCACATTTAATGTTGGTGATCATGTCCTTAAATTAGACTACACTCATGACAAAGAAGGTAAATATGCTAAAAAATGATGGGTTCCCTATTTATTTAAAGATATTCTTGGTCCAAGTACCTACCACCTTTAAACCAATGAAGGCCATGTTTTTAAAGAGCCCACCAATGCACAATTCCTTGAAAAGTATTTTGCCTTAACATTTCCTTCTTTTCATGTTTTCTATCGACATCTATCTAACACTTTTTTTAGGTTAATTACATGGGTGTGTCCCTATGTAGTAGTTATCTCTTTTCACAAACCTTTAATCCTTCTTGTTTGGTCTTTAAATTTCCCCTTTCTCTCATGAGTTGGATTGTAAAACCAAAAATAAGACCCAATCTTCCTCATGATGTATCATAGTCTTCCTTATTGTCTTACTCTTCTTACACACTTTTTGGCATCCATTGGATTTCACTTTTGTGAGTTGCATTGTAATACCATGGATAGGACCTAGCCTTCCTCATAAAGTACCAAATTTATTATCCCATTTATTTTTCACATGCTTTTTCCCACCCTCATAGGTTCTTATTTTATGATTTATAGTGTAAGACCAATGATAAGACCTAGCCTTCCTCATAAAATTACCATCCTAAAATTATTTTTCTAGAATATGTTTTACAATAGTTACAATTTTTTATCCTTAACTTTAGATTTTGATTATTTTGATAGATGAAATTTGCAAAACAATATATTTTAGCATGTTTCCTCCATTTCCCTCAATATTATGATAAGGAATGACACTTTACTATCATTATATCCCTTTTTCACTATTTTTCATATTTATTTTCAATTTGAAGTAATTCAAATTGTTCCATGTGTCATTCCTATAGATTTCCTTTCATTTCACTCCACATTGGATAAAACAAAGTCAAATTAAAGATATCACTTTTATTTCACCTAGATTCATGAGACTCTTAGACCCCATGCTCTTTAAATTTATCTCTCTTAGAAACCAAGTCCCAAGTATTCAAATAAAAGTCATATTTATCGCCCATGTTTGGTTTTCCAAATATGTATGGAGGAGGAATAGAAAAATCCATCAAGAAAACTAAAAGATAAACATTTGAAACAAATGTTAATGATATATAAAAGTCAACATATAAATCTCAAAAGTTAAAATCAAGCCAAAAGATGTGATTATATGCACATCTCCTATCTCTAATCAAAGATCAAACTCCATAATTGTCCTCATATAGAGTCAAGGTCCATATGGTGCAGTAGGCTAGTAGATTAGAATAGGAGAGTTTAACAAACTCTATGGTGCTACATACTTTCTCACATAAGTACCCAATATTAGTAGTAGACCAATCGCTCTGTAAGGGGTCCCGAGGAATGAGGAACACTATTATGCGAAGGTAGGTCCATTTTATTTTTCATGCATATAGACTTCATGGGATGATATATATATATATATATATATGTATATATGTATATATATATATGTATATATGTGTATATATATATATATGTATATATGTATATATATATATGTATGTATGTATATATATACTATATTTGTTGACCTAAGACTTGTGTAACTAAGATAAGTTCTTCAGAGTCCTTAAGATCAAAAGTCATCTTGTTTTGACAAACCTAATTTGAGTGTCTTGACTTTGATAAAGAGTTCCTCTAACTTGGTTTTTCCTTCATTTTCCCCTCCTCCCATTTCATTTCCCCCCTTGATAGGCAATTGTGACTCTAAATATGTTTTCCCTTATTCTATATTCCCTTCTTTGTTACCTCTAAAAAATATGTTATCACTACATTGTTTCACTTTTATCTATCCTCAGAGTAAAACAACATGTTTGATAAACTACATATTACTTTCTTCACACTATAAATTTACTTTTTAAGACTTTTTTGCCTTTTATTTTTACCATTTGTCATTATTGTACAACCCTTTTTGTAGACACCTGAGTCCATTTTTCCCTTTCATGCACTTTTTTCCATTATTGAGTGAGATAAGGATTATTACTTCTCACTCATCAATGTTATTTTACCATTTTGTTTCTGATTTTACATCGATGTTTGATTACCATCCTTTTTGACATGTATCCTTAGTTTAACTTGGTGAGTTTTCATTTCTTACTTAAGGTTTACTTGTTTGATTTTTTTGGTCTTTAGTAGCCTTGGCTTTTCATTTACCTAATTTACTCTTGTTTTTGACTTGGTCATTTGGTCTAACATATCACCCATCACCCTAGCTTGCCAGATTTCCAACTATGTCCCATCCACATAGCGCTAGTTATCTTGTCTTTATTGTGTTTATTTATTTTATCATTAGTTATATATTATTGGGTTTGTCAAAAGAAGCCTCTATTCCCTACATAATCAAAACTAACAAACACAACATATAATCATCTAGTGATAAAGGTAAGTCAAGGTATGCATTACATTTACTTTTTAGTTATTTCCCTTTTCAATCATTTAATTTTAGTTATTTTTTACTTTAAAATACAACAAATTTTGTTTAGCATCAACATTATGTATTCCTATATTCTTTCTCAAAGTATCGTCCCCTATTGCACCTTAGTAACATGTGATAAGCTTCAAGTGGGGCATATGTATACACATAATATTTTTAAATTTTACCAAATACTGATGCTTTACATCTTAAAGGAACTCATAGAGACTCAATCTCTCTAAGTTCATGCCCTAAGGGGTGAACTGAGAAAGGGGTGGGTAGACCATTGGTGCTTCACATGATTGTTATCCATTATTACCACTTATTACCAATCTAACTAGCTTATTAAAACCATTCCCTAAGATATTAATCCTCTTTTTCACCCTCCTCCAGTCTTTTCCACTCTCCATCCCTATTTTTCTCACCTCAAGTCCCTTTTGATAGTTGATTATGTTAGGTCAACTAGGTCTTCCCTATACAATTTTGGGTGATTTTCACTTAGGAACTAGTTTGGCTCTTGGTTGTTCTAGCTCATGACCTAGTGAATAATTATCCAAAATTATGCTAGGTCGATTGGATTGACCCTATAGGCTAATATTTTTGGAATTTATTAGGGTTAAATCTTCCTATATATACAATATCATTTCATCATTATTTAATATGCAATCAAGATTTATTATTCACTTGTGCATTGGATAATGATAAATGGTAGTTACAAATGAACTCCAACATTGAACTTTAGTTATAAAAGACATTTATGGGAAGTATATGGTTAGGTACAAACATGATGTCATGATCAATGTGTTATATGACTTTAAAAAACCCCTTTTTGAGTATAAAACCCTTATATATGATTTTTACTAGTAAGTGTCATCTTTATCATTAAAAATCATAATAAGACTAAAGTAAAAATATACCTTAAACCCTATAAATAGCCTTAGAAACAATGTGACCCACTTACAATTTTTTGCTTCTTTGACCCATTTTGACTAGCTCTTAACCATGTTTATTCCTTTCAGGGTTACCATCTTGTCTTCTTCAGCATGCCTCCACATTGAATTGATTTTACTTTTACCTTAACTTTTTCAAAATTATCTTAAAAAATGATCAACACAAAATGAAAACCATGAAAAATGACCATTTGATGACAAGACAACATTATTTGACCTAGATGCCAACTAGACCATTTTAAATGACTTTGTAATCTACAAAAGGAGACACATTACCTATCAACTTAGATCATTAATGACTAACACAAAGACTTCATAATGGACATCAACAAAGTTAAGACTGAGTAAATAAATTTTTTAAATGATCCTCATTCAAGGTATCTAAATTTTGTCTAACATAACCTTCCAAGATAAATATTCAAGTAATAGAGTTACATAAATTAGAAAGTGATCAAAAGGAAATAAATGAGGAACTAGATGAAATAAAATTTTGTGACTTGATTTGTGATAATATAGAGGATAAAAAATCAATGGATTATAATATATCTAATATAAATAGGAAAAATGGGAAAGTGGAGAATAAGTTACTAGAGGGTAACCAACTAAAAATAAGTGTAGGTATGAAGGATCAATATATGAATAAAGGGATAGAGGAAAATTATTTGAAGGATTTTCCTAAAATAGTAGAGGTGAGGGATTTTAGGAATATTATTTCCCTAGTTTTTTTTCAAATAGATCCCATTAATAAAACTAAGTTCTAGTGTCTAGAATCTATTGCATTAGAGGATGAAGAAGAGATAGTACCTTATATAGGAATGAAAAATAATGAATCAATAAGCAAGGTGTTACTTATACTTAATGAAGAAGGAAAATTTTATAATGCTAACATGGTGATTTTGGCCATTAATACACTTTATAGAATTAAAAAATTTGTATCATCATTGATTTAAAAAAAGATAAAAAAAATCTAGATAGAGGTATTGGTCTAAAACAAGGTAAATATTAGAAATAACCAAATATGGGTTCTTAAAAAAAAAGAGGTAAAGTATCAAAATCTAAAGATAAGATTACAAATATGGATATGGTAATAGTTGAGGTAACCCATTTAGTTATTGAATCTAATATTTACAAACAACCTTCTAGACAATTTAATGAAATTCATTAGTTGGAATATCATAAGGATGAATCATACCAATAAGCATAGAAATTTTAGATATCTAAGAAAAAATAATTTACCTTATATTTTTTATATTCAAGAGACTAATATGGATGAGATAATTCTATAATATATTAATAATAAAATATGGAAGGAGACAAAGGTATCTAGTGTCATCTCATGTGGTACTTTTGGAGGGATAACTACTTTCTAGGATGATAAGGTGTTAAAATAGGAATTATTTCTTTAAAATACTCACCATTTGGATATTCTATTTACTAATAATACTAATTGATCTATTTGTATTCTCTAAAATGTGTATGCCCAAAATTTTTAGTCATCTCATAGAATATTATAGGATGAACTATAGGATTTTAGGATGACTTTTGGATGATTGTAGGAGAATTTAACACTCCATTAATTCCTAAAGAAAAAAAATTAGATTGGGTAAAATGGGTCTAACCCTATTCAATATATGTGTTTTATGTGAAGATGATAATTAGAATATGTATAATAAGATCCTCTAATTTACACATATTTTAAAACTAGGTATAATAGGTTGGTTCAATAACTTCAAGAGATATTACCATGGCCTAGAATTTGTGATAAAGATCTTATTTCTAAAGTCAACTTATTTCTTTGTCTATATTTTTAGAATAGGATTCTTAAATTGGATAATTTGGGTAAAATGGGTCTAACCCTATTCAATAAATTGGAAGACTCTAGGATTATCTCAGACTTAAATATACTAATCCTATTCAATATATTGGAAGATTCTAGGATTATCTCAGACTTAAATATACTAATCCTATTGGGTAAAATGGGTCTAACCCTATTCAATATATTGAAAAATACTTGAGGTGAAGTGAATAGGATTATCTTAGACTTAAATATACTAATCCAAGGTATTCACATTCCCAATTTGAATAAAGAAGATGTTCTAGTGTGGTTTGCCTCAACTAATGGTCAATATGAATTTAAAACTAGGTATAATAGGTTGGTTCCATAACTTCAAAAGATAATACCATGGCCCAGAATTTGTGATAAAAATATTATTTCTAAAGTCAACTTATTTCTTTGTCTATATTTTTAGAATAGGATTCTTAAATTGCATAATTTGGGTAAAATGGGTCTAACCCTATTTAATATATGTGTTTTATGTGAAGATGATAATTAGACCATGTAGAATAAGACCTCTAATTTACACATATTTTATAAAACCATATCCAAATACCCTCAAATAAAATATTATGATAGAGTTATTTGAGGGTATTTGGATATGGTTTTATAAAATATGATTTACATAAGCATATCAGACTATTAATATCTAGTTGTATATCTTCAGCAATGTTTTCTATTTTGGTGAATGCTTCCCCTACTAGTTATTTATGGAAAAAAATGTGGAATAAGGCATCAAGACCCTCTTTCTCCTTTTTTATTTACATTTATGGGATATTCTCTTAAGAAAAACTTATTGGAATCTCTAAGACTTGGGGACCTGAAGAGGTTCAACTCAGCTAAGGGTATATCCCCTAATCTTCATCAACAATTTTCGGATGATACTATTACTTTGGATATAGCATCGATAAGGGAAATTAAAAAATTAAATAAAATTCTTGTATTTTTTAGGAGGTTTTAATGTAGAAAGTGAATTTTGAGAAAATATCTATATATTCTAAGAATACTTCTTAGCCTAGGAAATGTAAGATAACTCAAATCTTAGGATGTCAAATTCATGATTTTCCTTGTGTGTATTTGTGTGTGTCCCTCTTAACTATAAAAATGACCTTAAATTTATTTAAACCTCTTTTTGAAATATTTAAAAATAAACTCTTTGAATATAAATATACACTATTATCCTAGGTTGGTAATCTTATGTTAATAAAAGTGTGTTGTAGAGTCTTCCAATATATTTAATGTCTCTTTTCAAAATGCCCAAAATTGTACAAGATAAATTGAACATGACTTATAAACATTTATTATGGATAGGTACTAAGGAAAAATAAAGGCTTACATTAGTTACATGGGAAAGGGTGATCCTTCCCAAGCATTGTGGTGGTTTGGGCATTAGGAACCTGAAATGGATTAATAAGAATCTTATTGTTAAGATCTATTAGATATTTTTTAATGAATCCAATCCTTGTATCCATATATTCAGGGATAAATATATGAAAAATAGACCTTCATTTGATTTTATTAATGATGATATGTTTTTCAATAGCTCCTCACTTGGGGATTTATTTATTAAAAATAAGTAAATCATTAAAAAAGTTTGTAAATGGAAAATTGGAAATGAACTTAAAATTAGATTTTGGGAGGACCCATGGATCTTAGAGTTCCCTTTGGGTGATCTTAAGCCTTGGCATCAAGTTAAGAATTATATGAAATGTTAATATGGGCTCATGTTTGTTTATTACTTTTAAGTTTAGAATGGTAGAATAAATGAGAGATAATTACAAATGAAAAATACTTGAGGTGAAGTGAATAGGATTATCTCAGACTTAAATATACTAATCCAAGGTATTCACATTCCCAATTTGAATAAAGAGGATGTTCTAGTATGGTTTGCCTCAACTAATGGTCAATATGAATTTAAAACTAGGTATAATAGGTTGGTTCCATAACTTCAAGAGATAATACCATGGCCCAGACTTTTTAAAAAAATCTTATTTCTAAAGTCAACTTATTTCTTTGTCTGTATTTTTAGAATAGGATTCTTAAATTGGATAATTTGGGTAAAATGGGTTTAACCCTATTCAATAAATGTGTTTTATGTGAAGATGATAATTATTCTATGTTATGTCTTCATCCATAATGTCCCTTTGTTTTCAAGGTGTGGGGTTTTATTTTAGATAAATTTTAGATTAGTTAGTCTCATACTACCTCTTTGGTTTATTTATGGACTATTTGGATTGCTCCTTTTTATAATAAATAGCTTAATAATTTATGGGTTTTATCATTGCCTCATATCCTTTGAGATATTTGGAAATAAATAAATAATAAGATATTCAAGAATGTAAAAATTCCTAGTAAGAGAGTGGATAATAAGATTATCAATTTCATCTTTGATAATTTTAAATCTTTTAAAGGAGGAAAGAAAGAAAACTTCCCCATACAAGAAGAATTTGTAACTAAGAATTATCTCTTATCTATGGATAATACAAAAATAATGGTTTCTAATATATAAATAAATATTAAAGTGATATATTTAGCTCCTTTGAATGGATGGGTTAAACTAAATTTTGATGGGGCCTCTAAAGGAAACCTTGACATGTCTAGTGGTAGAGGTGTTATGAGATATGACAAAGGCCTATTAGTGGGGGATTATTAATGGAATATGGTTTTTCAAACAAACCATTTGGTTTAATATTTTTATACTCTTTGGTCATTTCAATTATATAAATACCTTGGTGTTATAAGGATTGTAGTTGAGGGAGATTCACTCAACATAATTAATTGTCTTTAAAATATCAACAAAGCTAGTTGGTCTATTGATAACATTATATAGGAATTTTTTGTCATTGTCATGTCCTTTCATGAAGTTCATTTCTAGCATGTTTATAGATAAGGTAATCAATTAACAAATTGATTTGTTAATAGGTGTGTTGTTGTGCATGATTTCAAAGTGTGGGATAAGAATGAGGTATTTCCTAATAAGTTTAGTAGCATCATTTCTAGAGAGATGACTTCTACACATGCTTAATCCTTCTTCAAGGGTATTCTAACATTTATTACTTATTAATGATGATAAATATCTAGTTTATTTCATTATGAAAGAGTATTATCATCACACATGGGAGGATAAGTATATATAATAGTGGAGAGTCTCATTGATTGTGTAAGTGTTCTATTTTAAATATTTTATGGATAATACATATTTCTTAATTGGTTGGATTAATTTGATAATCCACATGGAAATTAGGATTCAGAGATTGGTGGAGGTCTTAATAGGGTTGAAAAAAATTTAGCTAGGAAAATTAAGAAAGATGAGAGGGTCTAATAAATCCTTCATATGGTTGGATTAACCAATTTCATTATGGGATTTGATGGATTTGACAATTTTTTATTAAAAAAAATCATTATACAATGGAAAGACCATGTAATGGGCATTAACAATATCTCTATTAAAATTATAAAAGGGTTGATTCCTAAAGTGACCATATAGAAACTGGATGAGACCAAATATGTGAAATCTATCAAGGATAACAAGGAAGAGAAGAGCACATTATTGATGGAGAATGAAACTTTACTTGAGTATCTAGAGGTGTCTAAGAAAAGACTTTCCAAAGCCTTTTGATTTGGTTGTTGAATAGATTATGAGGTATGTCACTTTAGATGGTATGTTTTTAGTTGTTCATTATTTCCATATGCTAATTAATACTACTTTAGACACAAAATTTATCTAGGTTTTCCCTTCTACATTCTTCACTCATTGGAGTGTTCAGTGTTAGATGTTAAAAAGGGTAAGAAGAAATTCTTGCTTCACCAAATAATGATATTCCTCATTTATAAAAAAAATTCAATACATCTAAGATTATTGTTCTATTTAATTTGAATAAGGATAAAACTAATATGGTGAATTCCCCAAAATGGGTCTTAAGAAGTGTTTCTAAGTCTAGCCAAAGTCAAGTTTAAAATGTTATCCAGAATCAAGGTTTTATTAATTGTGATAGAGAGTGTGTTATCTAATAAGACATGGGTAGGGTGGATACTACTAGGATTAAGGTCGGGTATGGATGATGTTGTTAACCTTAAGGATCATACTCAAAATAAATATTTTTATCTATCTTATGCAATAACGAAAGAGTTGGTGGGAGGTTTACAATTGCTTAAATAAGGTGATAGGAAGAATGAATTTTGTCAAAAAGAGACTACAAAAAATGACAATGAGGATGTGCATTTGTCTAAATATGCTCAAATAATTCCTACATAATTTTACATGGTTGTGAATGAGGTTAATAATTAGGATAATTTAGATAGAATTGAGGTGGAAGTGGACCTACACAAGGAAATTCTTTATTGGTTCATGAGAGACTATAAAAGACTCAAAGAGGAGGTAAATAAGATGATCCATAAGGATGGGATCCTTTGAACCAAAGTGGACCTTATATATTTAAGTTATTAGTTTATGGAATAAAAAAAAAGTGGATATAATGGACAGAGAAAATGTGTATTTAAATTAAAATCTAGTTATCCTTATGGATTTTAGTTGTATTGCTATGAAAAATTGTTTATAGAGTATGGAAGGGATGAAACTATTAACTAAGAGGAATAATAATGTTAATGATCATTCTAGGTTTGTAAAGAAGATGAATATCATGATTACAGAGGAATTAATCCTTATAATTATCATCAGATGGCAAAAAATTTAAGAGCTTGATGGATGACTGGAAAAAGGCTTATGAAAAGTTGAAGTGTCCAAGATGTTAGTGTGTTTTTTGATACTTTTGGATGTTTTTGAGTTCTTTTTATAGTTTATTTTCTCTCTTTAGTTATTTATGAATATAATTTTTGATGTATCTATTTTTTTTACCAAGTATGCTGGTATTTTGTATTAGGTAGGGTCCCTTTCAAAACCCACCTTTAAATTTAATAAAAAAACATAGTCAATGAATTTAAGAACTAGTGCTCATAAATGTAAAAAGGTTTCCAAAATGTTATCCATAGTGAAAAAAATTAATAGTATATTATATGTCAATAAATTATCTTAAATTAATATACCATTTAAATATAGATCATAGATAATGGATAGTGTCTCAAAACCCCATTAATACCAAACTATTACAATAATACAATCTAATAATAAATATAGCTTACTTTAATATCTTTTCTAAGACTAACAGTGATAAATTTGCTAATATATCCATGAATTCTAAGATCATAACCTATTTTAATCCATTTCAATATTATAACTAGTAACTACACTTTGCAATCACTAAAAAATGAGAGAGTAAGATGAACCCAACCATTGGTGGCCCTTACCACCCCATCCATTAAACATGATATTTCAAGAGTTCCTCAAGATGAATCCAAATATAATAAAATCATAAGATAATTTTTAATAAATAACATTATTACACCAAATGATGAATTTTTAACACACACAAGTCAATCACCAAACAAAATACATAGAGTGTTGTAACACAACACTGTCAATCATTTTACAACATCAAACATACTACCAAAATGACCATCCAATGGTTGTTCTCACTATTTCATTAATATATAATTACATATAAGGGTGAGATGAATAAAATACAAAGAAATAATCCAATAGGGTTTTTTAGGGAAACCAAAAAAACATAGAAATTTTTTTACTTAATAATAAAACCACGTTTTCAATGTTAAGGAAAAATAAATGAACTATTTTAACATGAATGAATTAATTACCTAGATAACCTAAGGATTAAACAAGGGTTATGTAAAATCCAAGGGTTTTTAAGAACTCCTATTCTGGGTTTAAACATTTTACCATTTTTGTTCAAAGTCACCCATTTATAGAAGTAGAAGGAAGCAAAAAAGAGGAATAAAAATGAGTAAGACTACAACTTTATTTTTATAAAACACATTGGATCACAACATCACTAACTTTATTTAACCATATTCATATTATATTATTCCATATCATTCATGTAACATATGTTTTGAAAACTTTATAAATCCATTTCAAAAATGGTTGAAAGATGTTTTCCCAACAACATCTAAATAAAACCATCATAATTATGACATCATGGATGTTAAAAATGGATAAATCTCATAATTCCATGATAGCAAGGTCTGGATAGCAATCAATCACCTTTCCCATTCTTCCTTATTTTACTCTTCATTTTTCCATATTTCTATTTCCTTTTATCCACTTATCCAAGTTCAACACCTCATGGCTACTAAGAACCAATAGATTTTCCCCACCAAACATTTTTAATCATTCATTATGACTTAACTAAAATAAAAAAATCTTAACCATTAAATAATCATTATTTGCATGAATTTAATAAATATTTTAATCAAAATAATAATTTACCATTACAACAATTTTAAACCAAAATATTATGTGTTACAAGGGCAAGACCAAAGACCTAAGTCCTTACCAAATCTATCACCCAAGCACCACCATGTTGAAATATAACAAACCCACACAATTCAATGCATGCCCAAGGATTAAAAAATTGATAAAAATTGGCATAATTATAATAATGGTCACTTAAATAAGTGATAACAAGAACTCACATTGTAGGTAGGCACAATACAAAAAACACAGATAAGGAAATGGTGTAATTACAATTATCTCTTGCTTATGACTTGCCCTTATATACGTGTATACCATTATTGTGATGGTTCACTAAAATCTTCCCCTATTGGTCCTATTTCAACCTTTTATTGTACATAAAACATATAAAAAAAATAAACAACACCTATATTGAAATTATAATATTCAAAGGTAAACATCAACATAAGCATTTTTATACACATCAACATGAAATAGAATCACATATCAAAATAGCTCATAATATAGCAAAACATGTTGTCACAAGGTATTATAAGTATTTATTTATGGATAGCAAGGTGGAATATTAAATTAATGCAAATTCCTCTCTACATAACCTTTTTAATATATACATGTGCTAATTAATTCCCATAGTACCTTCCCAATAAGTATTCTAGAAGCAAAATATCCTATTGAAAAGAGATACGTTATTGGGACCCATATGTCACTTCCTTGGGATATTTTTATTTTAGTACTCCCCTAATTTTTAATAAATCCCAAAATATCAATCCTCTAAAAATTAGATCTTTATAAAATCAAGATGAAAATGTGATGGGTTACAATATCTTCTAGGAATCTCAAAATAATTCCTTAATTGGCTTCATTTATCATAATTATCTCAATCAATATTATAAATAGTTAGTAGCTGTTAAAATCCATTTGTGACCCTCATTGGATGGTGGGTTTGTCATTCCTATGAATTTTATGCCCCATTTTTAAAATGTTTGATTTGCTAAGATTGGTTGTAATTGTATTAACACCTTCCTCTTCTTTCCCACAAATAATAAAATTTGTTACATTTTCTAACCCATTTGTGGGCATTGGAAAACATTGTATTCTATTATTAAACTACTCACATGATCTTTATAATTATGGTATGTGAAGAGTTGTATCCACTAGTTATCCCTTCATGAAATTATGCTAGCACATTTTCAATCTGATCTACTTCAATACATCTATGTAAGACTCCATCAATATTTATCCTAAATAATATTCCATTTTTTAACTGAAATGGAATATCTTAAATTATATAGTGTCTTCATTTTTACTCTAATAATACCCATAGGATAGTGACATGTCTATATATAATAATTTAGCTATTTGACCTAGTTATACCCTTACTCTAAATATTGATCTTTTTAAATAGCAATTTATTATTCAAACAAGATATTGAGGCATGGAGTTCTACCAAATCCTAAGCCAAATTTTGACACAAATTTATACCTCTCAAAAAATTGGTGGATTTAATCTTAATGTCACATTCATTTATTTTAATTATTTAGGCATCTCTTTTCTTAATTCTTACTCCTCTCACTATGTATTCTTTGATGACTGAATGAACCACATAACCCTATAAATGATAATGTGATAGGATATTCTTAAAATTCTATAAATATTTTAATAGTGTGTAAGTTTTATCTAAATCAAACCATGCTTGGTCTCATTATCCTTAAATGTGTAACTCATAAAGGAAATTGGATACTTATCACCTTGACTATTCTTTAGGGTTAAAAATTTTATACTATTACTCTCACTAGAATATACATATATAATGAATTATTTATAAAATCTTGGGTTGATCAACATAGGAGGCACAACAATTGCTTTCTTAATTTTTTCAAAATTTTTGATCACATATGGAGTTAATTTGAATTGTGTATCCTTCTTTAGCATAATGGTAATGGGTTTAACTAGGAATACAAATTCTGCTATGAAATTTATTACAAATATATATTTTGAAGGAACTATTGGACAAACTTATTATGATAAGGTTAGCTCAAACTCATAATATCATGAATCTTTCTAGATAAATCAATAATCCATCCATAAAAATAATGTGTCCCAATAATTTTCCTTCTATCTAAGAAAAATAGACTTTCTTGGGTCAAGGGTGTTTAATCCTATTTTGTATTAATGTTATCCATAATAAGATAGAAATTAATATGTATTTCATATTTCATATAATATATAAATAATAATAAATTTTAATGTAAATAAATTAATCTAATTTAATATTTGTACTTACTAAATATAAAAATTATAATACAAGTATGATATATAGTGGTTAACTATTTTATGAGGGACTAATAGTGTGTATAGGTGGTAAGTTAGTTATAAACCTATAATATGAGTTGTTCACATCATGTCATGGAGTTATTGACTCATTATCACTATATTAAATCTCAATTTCTACCATAAATCATTGTATTTCAAGTCTAACAACTTTGTTTGTGTAAAGATTATATTATTTTTTTGGTGTAGGATATTGTGAATGCTTATTTATGCCTATGTGTGTAATCCTAAGGTTTGACTATGTATGCAATACCTATAAATATATACCCTTCACTTAGAACCCTAGGTTCACTATTTATGATATAATTAGGCATACCAAAGGGGAGGATATTTGGGCTAAGTTGACCACAAACATTCCATGTTAAATGATTGAGCATTTCCTACATATCTAATAATTTGAACATGAAATTAAAATTTTCATGTAGTTCTCCCTCTTAGGTTAGTGTTTACAATAGTGTTCCTTTAATGTATGCAACCACTAATCCAACTCTTGATACTTGGCAATGTTGAAATAAAACAAATCCACATATAGAATCTAGATATGAAGAATTAAGGAAAATATATTCACACAACCATAACACAGATTTACATAGGAGAACCTCACACAAAGGTAAAAAACCCCACAAAATATTATTCATTAATTTTAGAAATAATATTTACCTAATACATTAATTCCTCTCATTCTCACTTATATTTAGACACTTTATTCATAAAACATCAAATGTTCAAGGTTGAAGGTGTTGGGTACGTTGTGATTTTAATATGTAAAATCAATTATAAGTGGAGTTAACCATTGTAACCAATGGATTTAATATCCAACCTAATTCAAAATGGTAAAAAATATAAAAAAATATATTTTATTATTTTTTAACATAAGTTCAACCCACATAATTTAAATAATAAAATATATTGTTTATTATTTACCAATGTTATTAATGTTATTAATGTATTAATGGAATTTACCATTAAAATTAATTGTTCCAACACTCTCTATTAATGTTAAGTTTTGATACATGCCATATCCACCTTTATCCAAAAGGAATTATACTACATAAACCATCTACGATGAGTTTAAGGTGCATATGATATTTGAAGAATTTTAAAAACATTCATCATGCTAATATCACATTTTGAAACAAAAATAATTTTAATACATAAACTAATTATATTAAATTTAGGCTATCATGGTCATGAGACTACATCTCAAACTTTATCATGAATAATCAACCAATTATTTTGGATCCTTTCATAACATAAGGACATCCATTAAAAGATATGATTTTAATTATTGGGTACACTATAAACTCACATATGGTAAAGCTTATAAAAATCATTAAAGTCATCTATTAAAATTCTTTTTTAATTTGATAATAAGTATAGATAATACAAAATAAACACATGGATGTTATGAAAGGACATTGCTATGCACACTCCCTCTCAGTGGCAACTCTAAGAGGCCCAAACATTATATAAAACTTACACAACTCCTAACACCAAGTGGTTTTATGAAGATATCTACCACTTATTCAACTATAAAACAAAAATAGAGATCAATCTCACCATAAATATGCTTAGTTATTTGGTTTTTCACTAAAATGTTTTTTAGAGCTATACAACATTTTTTATCACAAATAAGGGTGGTATTTTGAGAAACATCCAAATGGAGTAATTAAAAAAACCTTGACAACCACATGGATTCTTTATCAGCTTCCATAACATTTATATACTTTTATTCTAAATAAGAGATAAAAATAATAGGTTTTTTTCTACTCCAAGTGATATCACTTTCACCAAAATTAAACACATATCTAGAAGTAGATTTGTGATCTATAATATCACTAGCATGGTAAACATAATCATAACCATATAAATTATCATTGTCAATGAGATAATAATATAAATCAAAATTTACATTTTCTTTGATATAATGAATAATCTATTTTTATAATTTCCAATGATCCAAGTATGGATCCTACATGAATCTAGAAGTAACTCGTACAACAAATGAAATATCTAGCCTAGGAATAGTTATATAAATCAAACTACCAACTATTTATCTCTATAGAGTGGGGTTAGATTTATCACAATAAGGTTTTGGATTAATATTAACACCAAATTCAATAGGGGTAAATGTAGGCTTACAATCAATCATAATAAATTTAACAAGAAAGATATGTGCCTACTAGGATTGAGATAAAGTAATTAAATTTTTATCCTGAAATATAGCCATTCTTATAAAATGATGAAGGATGTCTAGATAAATAATTTCAAAAGATTTACTTAATTATCTTTATATTTAAGAATTAAACTAATTTGATCATCAATAATAAGAATATTATCAATCTATAATATAATTAAGATAAAATTACTATTTTTAAATTTTACAAAGAGATCACTTTTAGAATAACATCTAGAGAAACCTAATTATTTACAATTACTAGTGAATTTACAATACAAATCCTGATGATCTTGTTTTAACCCATAAATATATTTCTTTAACCTAAAAAAATAATCTTCTTTGTTAAGTTCAGTGATACCTTTAGGCTAAGTCACTTATATTTCTTCTTCTAGATCACCATTTAGGAAGGCATTTTTTACACCCATTTGGTGTGTAATCCAACCATTTTCAAATGCAATGGAATTAAGCAATATAATATTACTCATTTTTTATATATTATTAAATGTTTAAACATAATCAATTCTAGTTTTTTATTAAAACCATAGGCAACTAATCTAGTTTTGAATTTGTCAATTTTACAAATTAAATTATAGTTGATTTTTTAAAGCCATCTAGAACTAATAATATATCTATTAGGTAGAGGTGAAACAAGATCCCAAGTTTGATTTTTAAGTAATGATTTATATCTTGCATATAAAATTTTAATTTATCATCTTGAATAGATTCTTCAAAATATTGAGGTTCACATTCATATAGAGTCCTCAAATCATGATATATATGTTGACTCCTAGTCAATTTATTAAGATTATCATGATTATATGACTGAATTAGGGATTTAAACCATTTATGTTTTTGTTTAAAACACAAAGTGGAGAATGTTTCCCCTCAAACTCTAAGTTATTCAAAATTAGATCATCTCTCCTCTAGGGCATTTGTTTCTTCATAAGGAGAAACATAAGAGTCATGTTCATTAAAAGAAGAAACTTGAAGGGGTTTTACAAAAGGCTCATTAAAAGATTTATCAAGGATTTGGACATTTCTATTCTAAATGATTTATATTTTAGATGTATCATAAACTCTTAATCATTTATTTTTTCCTCCATAACCTATAAAAATTTAAAAATAGGAGGTAAGATCAAGTTTATTTCTTTTTAATTTAAGAATAAATATGGAAGGACTAACAAATATCTTAAGGTAAGAAACACTCAATTTATTATTAGACCACATTTCTAAGGGTTTATAGATATGAAAATTTTTATTATATATTGTATTTATAATTTTCATAGTATTATTTATAGCTTTGTCTCACAATAATTTAGGAACACTTACAGAAGGCAACATTATTCTATCCATTTGTAGGATGGTTCAATTTTTCTTTTTAGTATTTCCATTTTGTTGTGGGGAATAAGGAGTTTTTAACTCTCTTTTTATACCATAATTAATTAAAAATGAATAAGAATATTTACTAATTTATTCACCACCATTATTAGTTCTTAATATTTTAATATAAAATTTATAAGAATTTTCAACTAAAACATTAAATTATTTTAATTTAGATAACACTTCAGACTTCTTTTTAATATAATAAAACTATATCATCCTAGATTAATCATCAATAAAAGTAAAAAAATATAAATATCCACTAAGAGAAGAAACTTATATAGGTCCTCTAACATCACTATTAATAAGCTCTAATAGATGATAGGAGTTAGCATCATGATTTTTATGAAAAGGTTTAGTGTGTTGCTTGCCATTTAAGCAACCCTCACATGTTTAATGGGTGAGAATAAATAGCATGTATACCAACCAAAATATCATTATGATATATGTCATATAAAAAAATAAAATTAACATGACCTAATATTTCATGCTATAATTTAGATTCATTTCTAGTTTGTAATGAAAGATAACATGTAGAAGAAACATAAAACATGTATAAACCATTCTATTGAATTCCTTCAACAATCAGAAAACCAAATTAATTATAAATAGACCATTTATATTTAATCATTTTTAATATAAAATTATCATTTTTAATATAAGAACATGATAACATATTTTTCTTAAGTTTAGGAACATATAAACATCATATATGATTGCATTTGTAAAGTTAGATTTTCCTTGTTTAGTAGCTTCTAGAAATGAATTATCACATAAATAAATCATTTTTGAAATATATTTAGTGTATGATAAAATATTTGATAAAAATGGTATGTGATGTCATACACCACTATCTAAAATCAATTCATTTTTGTTAGAATCAAATAAGGCAGCATACAATGTAATAGTGTTAGAATTTTGTTACTGGTTGTTGTTTTGATCCTGATTTTGATTTTACTATTGATACTAATTATTAAATTTATTCTCTTTATTATTTTTAGATGTTTTTTTATTATATATTCTTATTTTTGTAATAATATTCTCTTTTATGTCTAAATTTACCACACAAATTTTAATTTCCATTAAATTTGAATTTATGATTCATATTACTAGATTTCTTATTTTCATTTTTTCCATTGGCAAGTTTAGGTTTATTTTTATAGTTTCTAGTGTTTTTAGGAATACTATTAAGTGAAAAAAGTGATAGAGTTTAATTATAATTATAATTAAGAAATTTACATAACTTGTTATTCTTAAATAAGAACAATTGAAAGGTTTGTGAGGTAAGAGAGATTTTGTTATGTTTGGTAATGAGAATTAAGAATAGAAATAAAACTGTGAAACTTTTCGTGAATGTTCAGCTAAATAATAAAGTAAAAAAATTAATATTGAATAATACTAAAACTAAAAAAATATAACTAAGATTTAATGTTTTTATTTTTTCAATAAATTGAATACTTTTTTGTCACCTTTCATGCGAGTAGCAAACAATTCAAGTATAAGTTTAATGATTTTTTAGAGATGAGTTCCCTCACACATAGATTTAAGTATTTTTCAAGCATCACTAAGTGAATAATAATTAATGATATATATTATGAAGTCATCCTTTACACTCCTCAAAATTATTGACATGGCTTCTTGTGATTTTTGTTCAAACACATTGGTAAGTTTAGTTGTGACATGTCTCCCTGACAGGGGTTTTCTACTCCAAAAAAAATGTTCCAAAGTTTTTAAGCCATAAATTTTAAATTAATACATATTTTATAAATAATTTAGTTTTACCCATTTATATTTATGACTTATCTATCATAAATTTGGGACAATCCATAACTTCTATTCAAAGTTTGACACTTACTAGTTTGTGTTTTATACTAAACTGACATTAATAAAGGTTTAAAATGAACATTTTATTATGGTTTTACACTTTATTTTTGTAATAAAGCATATTTTTTGTGTTTAAATAATAATATTAAGTTTATTATATGTAAATCAATTTAAAACATATAAAAAAATTATAATTATAATGTCACCAATAAAGCAATGTAAAAATTATTTTCAATACATTAATTTCAAAAATCATGTAAGTTTTAAATAATAAAATGGGCCATTCCAATGAGTCAAAAAATGTAAAGACCTAGATATTAATTGGTCACATGACCAAATTTGTACAAAATAGAGTTTAGGTACAAAATTTTCAAGAAGTTTGGAAAGTGTAAGCATCATGTAAGAAATTTTACAAGATAAAAAGAATTAAAACAAACTTTTTAACTAGTTTTTTAAAATAAGTTTTACTAATAATAAGTTTTACCAAAAATTTAGGATTGGTTGGTTTCAAACTCTTGATGTCACTTTTACAAGTGTTTAAAAAATTACACTAACCAACTCCCCTTCCACACTATATAAGTCTATAAATCAAGATATGTTATTTATAACATATTTAATAAATTTTATTTAAATCATAAAAAATAATTAATGTGCATGTAAAAAACCATTGTATGTTTTTAATTTTATATTTTAAAATATATAAAGTGGGCTTCACCACTTTTATTTGTATGTATTTTTAAATAAATAAATAAAAATTTAAAAACTAGTTTAAAAACATTAGAATTATCTTTGTGGATGTTATAGGTAGAAATGGTACATGATGGAGGTAGGAACATTACTAGTGGTGTTTAAGAGGTTAACACAAGCCATTAAAATTTTAATACAATGCTCTAATGACATATTGATTCACACATAATAATCAAAATCAAATTTTTATATCAAATTTTTTTTTTATCATGTTTGCAATTGTACTAGGTTATATATGCACCACAAATAAGTTTGAAAAGTTTATAGATGTTATTTTTTTGTTCCACAAGGTTTTTAGGATGGTTTTATGAAATCCAAAATTAAATTTTCACCACTTAAAACATGTAAACATGATGTAGAGGAAAATAAATTGTATTTATAAGCACACCTAAGAGGATGTACATATGCCAGAAATTGAGTTTAAATGTTATACATAGTCTATAGGAGGTTTAGTTAGGAAAAATATATAAGGTATATCACTTAAAGTTGATTTATAATCAACATAAATCAATAAGATAAAATTTAATTGATTTTACATTATGCATAGGTCATATAAATCCATACAATCATGTCATAAGGAATTTTAAAGGTTAATTTGATTGAAGAGAGTTGTTTGGTTTATAGTTTGAGTGCTTGATTGATCCAAAACATAAATATACAAATTCACATGCCATATTGATGCCTAAAATAATTTTTTAACCACCCTTTTTACCTTCTATGGATATACACCAGTCCATATAAAGTTGATTTTGAATGAAAATATGCTTGCACAGGGGTCTGGGATGCTTCACAATCCAAAATATGTTTGTTCGATCTTGCAATAATTAACACCATATTAATCTATCTCTGATACCATGTTTAAATAAATTAAATGCACATATAGGATCTAGATGTGAATAATGAAGGCAAACACATTCACACAACCACAACATAAATTTATGTGAAAAAGCCTCACACAGAAGTTAAAAAAACCATAAAATATTATTAGTTAATTTGAGAAACAATTTTGACCCAATACATTAATTCCTCTCCTTCTCACTTCTTATCAAACAATTTACCCATATAAATTTGAATTCTCAAGTTTGAATGTATTGGGTATGTTATGATTTTACTATGTAAAATCATTTATAAGTAGAGTGAATCATTATAACCAACAAGTTAAACCTCCCACATGATTCATAACAGTAAGAAATGTAAAAAATGTATTTTATTATTTATCAACATAAGTTCAACCCACATAATTTTAACAATAAAATATATTTTTATTATATACCAATGTTATTAATGTATTAATGGAATTTACCATTGACATTAATTATTCTAAAAATCAATTAGAAACTTTTGTTAAACTTTTGAGGTGCTTTAGACTTGCCTAAGACTTGCTCCTTATGACTAACTAGTAAATTAAAAAGAATATGGTTGTTCTTTTTTAATGTGCAAGTATCTGAATATGGTTGATATATGTTTGTTGGATGGGTAATAAGATTACACCTATTTTATATCTATATGAGACTCTTTGGGTAATTTATCAATCTACCAACATGCAAGTCCAATGGACAACCGATAATAATGATTTGAATGATAAATGTGATCATTTATTAGCACCAAATGAAACTATAAAATTTATATGCTACTATCAAATGGTATGTATTAGCTATCTAGATAACACCCTAAGGAGGGGTCAAGTTTGTTCAATTTTGACCCATACCTAAACTAACATGGGAATGATCTAAGGTTGTGGGTTGCCTATATATAGACTAGAGCTCTAGGATTTTTATGAGGCCATATCCTAATATTTAATAATTTATACATATACTTCTAAATCTAAGACTAGTTGGGGTGAAAAGGGGAAAGAAGTTTGCATAAAATAAAACCTATTCTAAGTTGTGGTGATGTACCAAGAATTTATCAGATCCACTCTTAATTTTAAACTCTTTAACACACTTAAAAACTATGAAATAAATCTAATGTGATGCTTACTATATTTTCTATGAAATAGTATTTCATATAGAGGTCATTTTGATACACTCAAACTAGGGAGCAATGAAAATAAGGTTTGGTTAAAGACACTTAAATTTGGCTATCCACTATATCGCTGAGAGATCAACACTAAGACACACTATATGAACTACAAAGAAATTTTCTAACACTTAGGTTGAGTTTGTACATTCAAGAGGAAGAAGGCATTCACACTTGCATATTAAACAAACATAGAACACTAAATATAGACTAGTAAATGACTGAAAAATACTCTTTTCACTACTCCAAGAGGTGTCAAATAGAATTCTGGTAGAGTCTAATTGTAATATCCTAAGGGATGCAAAAAAATACCTCAAAGGATATATTAATAGAAAAAAGGAACAAAGAGAGAGGGAATTTTGGTGCTAAAAAAGGGATCAAATGAATTCAAATCCATTTGAGAAGCTACTACAACTACCTTCATGAATTAAGCTCATTCAAACCCTTCCTAATTGATCCAGGTCATTCCAGTCCATTACATCATTAAAATGTCTTCTCCATGATGCTCCATGCTGGCTGTAATAGTGGGACTAAGTAATTTTAATGTTGTCTTGATGTGAAACCGCTCATGACTAGTTTGTTGATGCATGCTAAAGTGGTAAGGGAGGTCATTTTCATGTAGCTAGATTTGGTGATGTAGTTAAAGCCTATATGTATGCATCTATAGGTTCTCAATGGCATCATCTGATCTTAAAATATTTTCTCCTAGCCCAATATAAATCATGCTCAACATCAGCTCCACTCATGTCTATTTAACTTGGTCAAAAATTGACCCTTTGAACTCCATCTAAGTCATTTTGGCTCTCCTTTATTTTGATTGGTCATCAAGAACTAGCTCAAATCCTTGACTCTTTAACCCTTTCTCACACCATTAGATATATATTTTTGATCAAATACCAACTATTGATCTACTAAGTCCCACCTTTGAAAGCCAATAACTAGTTCATGATCCCAAAATTGATGTCCTTGCTCCTATCAAATGATGTTCATGTGACCATCATTAATGTTCACACAACCATTAAATTTAAGCATAATAATATTTTTCTTGATATATATTTAAATTTTACATCCCACAAACCATCATCTATCATCTTGTAGAACTAAAATGACATCCTATAGATCATCAAATTTAAGCATGTATGGATTTTTGCCTGAGATCTATTTTAACATTTGTGTGAATGTCTTATGTTTTTGACCAACTTTGAAGGCTTAGATATTGAAGCATGAGAATTATGTAGGCACTAAACCTTCAAGAGATGTTATTGAGACCAAAAATAACAAACCCATTTGATAAACTAGTCTTGAGAGCTTTCTAGATGAAGATATTAAATACATAAGTTGATTCCATGTGATCTTTCATGACATCCTAGCTCAAAAATGGCTAAGTATGGAAACTTGGTGAAATATGACTAAGGAGACAACTTTAATCATTCATAACTCCATTTAAACTTTGGTAGAGGACCTATAACTTAGTTCATATGATCTAGGGACCAAGATGAATAAACCCATGTGACCAATTTCACTTGAAATTACTGCATATGTGAGATATAGATTTGTGAAGATACTCAATTGGCTCTGATAAGACTTATTTAAAATGGATAATTATGGGAAAACACACAAAAATTGACTAAGGAGATAACTTTACACATGTATAAATCTAATCCATGCTTGAGTCATTAGAGGACCCAAAACTTAGCGTATATGTTCTAACCTCAAAACTAAATAGACCCATTTGATAAAATCTCATTGAATCATCAATACATGGTAATGGTGACATCAATAAAGTGCCTATTTATAATTTCATTATTAGGCCCAAGTGTTCTCAATGAATATAATGAAGAACTAGATGGATCCCATGTACTTATAATCCATTCCAAGCACACTTGACATCCCATGATGACTATGTAAATCTGGTCCTATCCTTAGAAAAAGGAAACTTACACTTTAAGTGAACTAAAAGTTCCTTAAAATACCTTTTGATAAAATTGAGATCCTAGACTCCTTCCATTTGACACCTTGTCTTCAATATTTGTGTCTCATCCACTTCTTCTAAAGGAAATATCTTGCCATATATTTACCTTGAGCAATTATTTTGAACAAAATGTCTGAAAGAATTCTATCTTAGTATTTTTCTTCAGTAAAAAATCCCCAAAAGAAATTTTCCTTTGATAAAATTGTCTCAAATAGTTTTCCCAAAGGAATTGTGTCCTTAAAATGGCCTTTCATCCTTTTTGAAATATCCCCTTTAGAAGTTCTGCATTGGACCCTTTCTTGAAATAAAAACACCCTTCAAAAACCTTGAAGTGGACCATTTTCCTGATAAAATTACCCTTTGAGAAAAGTTTTTCAGACACTTTCTCAAGAAAAGACCCTTCGGGGAAATTGTCTTGACCACTTTGCATAAAAAAGATATCCTTCAAGATTTTTGCAAAGGTCTACTTTCAAAAAGAAATATCCTTCAAGAAAAGTGTTTGGGACCCTTGGATTTAAAATTTCCCTTCATAACTTTTTAAAAGGACCCTCTTCAAATAAATGACCCTTTGGGGAAATTGTTTTGGACAAAATGTCTGAAATAATTCTTAACACTTTAAACTAAAACCTTGAAATAAAACCCTTGAAAGAATTCCAGCACTTATCCAAATAAAGTAGAATAAAACTATCAAAAGAATTAATCTTTGTACATTTTTTATGGGATTTGTGTGGAACACTTCCTCCAAACTATTTCTAAATGCTACACTTGGCCAAAAGTTGAAAAAGGTGTAACTTAGGCTTCTTTTCTAAACCTATTTCTACAACTATTCAGCACCATGAAAACCTATTTAGATCCCTCCACTTGCAATGTTGATCTTGATTCTAAGTGACCTAATCCACTCAAAAATTAGGACCTTGTTTATCTATTCAAACAAGGAAGAAGCTTGGTATGTGGGCCAAAATGGCTAACAATTCTGGTGACTTGGCTAGTTTGACTAGCCTATCGGTTATGAAACCTAAACTTTGATCAAATTTGCTCAAATGAAAAGATACTTACAAATAGACTCTACATAAATTCTAGAAACACTTCTTGGAGTAATGGGGAGGGTAAAAAACAACCAAGTTACAAATATAAAGCAATAACCTAAACTATAAACAAAACAACTAAAAATATCAATATGTAAAGCACTTGGAGGAAAAGAAAAGACCTATCTACTAATGTATAAGGGGAAAGATATGAGAATAGTAGCATAACTTGAGATACCTCCCACTGATAAATATGGTAAGTCTCTCTCCATTCAATTTATCAAGCTCAAAATCATTACTCTCTTTGCAGCCTGTGATGACATAGGGTCCACTCCAAAGGCTATCAAACTTTGATTGTTTTCCTAGTTGTGCATGGTCCTCATCCCATTTGAGGACTATGTCACCTTTTTGGAATGTCTTACATGAAGATATTTTATCAAAGATCATCTTGATCTAATATTTTTTAGAACACATGGCATCATCCCTTATTTCCTCTAATTCTCCTAGTTCATTCATTTTGACCTCCATTACATCACATTCTAGAAGTTGTAGTTGGTTTGAAAAATCCAAAGTTAGAATTTATAATGAAATTGGAAACCTTACTTCTCTTCCATAGACTAAGAGATAATTTTAATTACCAATGGTGTTCTTAGGGGTGACTCTATCATCCCATAAGGTAATCTTTAACTTTGTGTGCTAGGATCTCTAATTAACTTCCATTATTCTCTTAATGATCTAAATCAGGTTCTTATTGGTGGACTTAATTAGTCCATTACAATACATATAATAATTATATGAAGATATCAAGTAGATACCCTACACAATAACCCACTCACATACATTTTTTTTTAAATTCTAAAGCATTGTCTGATATTATGGTGAAAGGTTCCCTAAAATAGGTGACTAGGTTCTCATAGAACTTAAGTACAGAGTTTACATTTGCTTCCTTAAAGGGAACCACTTCCACCCATCTGGTGAAGTAGTCTATGTCTATTAAGACCCACTTATGTAAATAAATTTATGGAGGATTGATGATGTTAATGAATTCTAAACCCCATTTCATGAAAGGTTGTTTAACTTGAATAGGCTTCACTAGAATAACAACTAGTTTCTATTTCCCTATAAGCATGGCACATTTTAAACACTTCCTTACCCATGCATGTGCATCTCTAAATAAATTGGGTTAAAAATAACCATCTCTAATGATTTTTTCAATTGTGGTCCTAGCTAAAAAATGTCCTTCTTAAGGAATATCATGAAATCACCTGAGAAGCTTATCAACTTGGTCAGTTTCAACACATCTTGAGAGCATACCTTGAATGTTCCTTTTGAATAACACTCCATCAATCAAAATGTATGACACTAATTACAACCTAAATTGTATTATTTTTTATTCATTTAAACCCATTAGACACTATCCTATTTGAATAAATCTATCAATATCCTATGTCCATCTGGATGGAAGAGTATCTTCAACTTCTTGTTGAGTGTCTTAGATTACCAAGATCGTATCTTTTTCTTCTCTTAGATCTTCAGCAAGATGTTCACATAATTCCTTTCCTTAGACTATATTTGTGAGTATAACCTCAATGTCATACTCCATACACTTGGTGAACCATCTATCTCTCTTTTCATTTAAGTCTCTATTGAGGACAAAATCCTTCACACTTGGATGAGCCACCATTAGTATCATCTTATTATTTTAAACTAGATGCCTATATTTCTTTTAACTTCTTACAATAGTAAGTAAACATTTTTAAACAAAGCTATATATTTATTCATAAACCTCCAAATCTTGGCTGAATAAAGTAATGGGTTGGTCCAAAACTTGATCATTTTTCTACATGAGCATAGCTAAAATTACATCTAATGTATAAAAGGCATACAGATAGACCTCCTTATTTAAATCTAAATTTAGTAGAGTGGGGGCATGATATATGGCCTCCTTGATAACCTAAAATATCCTCTTACCTTCTCTTTCCCATGTGAACTCTTTGCCTTTTATCAATATATGAGTGAGAGACTTATCCATCTCTGCAAAGCTTAGAATGAACCTCTTAATGAATTTGATCTTGCCCAAGAAGCTCTGCAACACTTTCTTATGTTTGGGAAGTGATAGAGCAAGGATTTCTTCCATCCTTTCTAAATTAATGGAAAGACAAGCTTTGGACACCATATGCCTAATAAGTCTTCCCTGATGTATTGAAAAAAACATTTCTTTAGATTAAAAAAAACTCCAAATTGTCTACATCTATCAAAAACATATCTCAAATGTGTCAGATGATCATTAGTATTCTTTGAGAAAACTATTATATCATGAAGGTAAAATAAAACTATATCATTCAAAATACCATGGAAATCAACATCCATTTCTCTTTATAAGGTGGATCTAGCATTAGAGAGTCCAAAAAGCATTTTACAATAGACATAGGTACCCCATTTTATAGTGAAGTTAGTCTTATGCCTATCCTCCACTTTTACCATGATCTAATTATAGCTAGAATAGCCATCAAGCAATAAGAACCTTTGAGAGCCTATCACCTTTTGAAAAATTTGATCCATGGAGTAGTGGGTAATGATCCTTAAAGGACACCTTATTGAGGTCCCTAAAATAAACACATAACCAAATCTATCCATTCTCTTTCCTCACTAGCACAAGATTTTCCACCCAAGAGGAATGTTTAATTGGAAATATTTTCCTAGATTCAATAAATTTATAAAGTTCTCTCCTTATGAGGTCCTCCACTCTTGGGTTGAAAGGCCTCTATTTCTACCTAACTAGCTTGGCATTTATTTCTAATTTATTGGTGTATTATGCAAGTTTGGGGTCAAACCCTTCAAATATTTATACTCCCATGAAAATATATCAAAAAAATCTTGGCACAAAGCAACAAATGTATCTCTTTCCTCAATTGTATTGACCTTACCTAGCTTCAACAACTTGCCCTTAAATATCTCTATCTTTTCATAGTGTTCCTCTTTAGTTGAGATGCATGATTTCCCTTTTAATACTTGGTTATATCCATTAAAGATGATTTATAATGTCACAAGTCCTTTGGGAATATTATTAGATATTACTTGTACTATTTGATCATCATATAGAATCTAGAACTTGTCCTGGTTCTTATGGCATAATTCTACCTCTTACATTAGAAAATATATTATTTGATCATCATTGTAAACTACTATCCAACTTACCTCATTTTTAGGTATAGCTTATCTACATATAATCTTGAACTTATCTTGGACTTGGATACCTTTGAATCCTTTTGCTATCTCATATTGGGCACCAATGGCTGCAAGCCTTTCTGCATGTTGGTTTACTTCTCTCAATATGGACTAGATATCAAATGATAATAAATCATCCATGAGATCCCATACCCAATGATTATAGGATTTTAAAAGTTGAATCTTAATTGTGTTTAGGCCTCTCACCTATTACACTATAATTTCATTTTCACCCTTGACTTTGAGGAGTTAGATACCTCTCTTTCTTGCTTCTTGTAACCCATGCAAAGAGATTCATATTCGGTTATATTTGAGGAAAAATTAAATTGGAGTCTTGCATAAAAATGATACTTTTGACCTAAGGTTGAAATAAACATAGCTCCTACTCCACTTCCATTCTTTGACCTTGATCCATCAAAGAACAAAGTCTATATACCATCCTCTCCTTGAGTAGTGTTAGTTAAGGAAGGTATTGCAACACCTTCCTCATGCATATATTACACTCTTAAGTTTGTCTCTTCAATGTTTCTTTATGGATAAAAGCCATGGTTATTATATTCCCATTCATAAAAGTATATATTTGAGATGCATTCTATATGACTATGGGGTTCTTGTTCAATAATCTCTTCAACCTCTTAAAATATGGCATAGTTAGTATTTACAAGATTGGGCATGTAGGGTTCTAACTGGAATCTAGAGATAGTCTCAGACCTTATGGTGACTTCTACATTTGGTTATAAAAACCATGTATGACCAATCTAATGAAAACTATCCCCCAATCTTAGTAGTAAAGTCCCTAGACAAACATAGGACAAAATATGGAGGTAGGTCTACCACCATTACATCTTTCTTAATGATAAAATTTAGATAGGAAGTTAATGTAATCTACAAATATTTCAATATGCCTACTATATTAGTAGGGCATCCATATAATTGGTGCAGACCCTTTTCATTAGGCACATATTTCAGCCCAAGCTCATTTGCTATGTCTTTAGTCATCACTGAGTTTGAAGCACCTGAATCAATCATGTAATTATGTACTAAGCAATCCCTTGTGATGACTGATAGATAAAATAGGGGAGGCTTAACAACTTTATAAGGATGAACAACATTTTGAGATTGAATTGTGCTTGTAAATTGATTAGGAACTTGGACAAGGGATCAATTAGGGGTTTGGTTAGGGGATTGGTTAGGCTAACTACTATTTATGAAAATAGTGTTCATTTTATTATCCATCCTTTTCACTTGATAAAGAGATATTGATGGATAATATATTTTTCCCTTGAGATAAATAGGGCATCATACATGGACATAATTACATTAGCCTTCATCAAATGATCCATAATATTAAAGGGAAGGCTAGCACCTTTATCCTCTAGCTTAGAAGGGGAAGCATCACTTGGCATTTAAGTCACATGACGAATTAAAGGGGACCTCTTATATTATCCATGAGGTTAGGGAACTTATTGATTTTTAGGAGCTTTAGTAGCTACATTTAAATAAGTAAGTTGTTGACTAGTCTGTGGAGATGATGTAGAAAACTTAGATTGTCCCAAGTTGTCCTCTAGAATCCTTTTCTTATCCCTCATCTGAGCTACAACTGGTTCATTTTTTTTTTTGTGAATCTTGTCC
Source organism: Torreya grandis (assembly GCA_037957365.1). Taxonomy (NCBI): domain Eukaryota; kingdom Viridiplantae; phylum Streptophyta; class Pinopsida; order Cupressales; family Taxaceae; genus Torreya; species Torreya grandis. The sequence goes on along the minus strand of JARHVA010003888.1, from coordinate 1,690,950 downwards.
CATATTTTATTTTACATCCACAAACACATATTCCCATTCTTTAAAATTCATGCATGTTGTATCAACTGGTATTCTACCCATGATCCCTTATTGTTGGCTTTGAGATTTTGATCATGACATAGTAAGCATGTCATCTTAACTTGTTTGTGGGGCTTGTGGTGGAGGAGGTATCATGTCATGACTCTAAAATAAAGGATCATGATACCAACTATGGTCTTGATACATGTATCCATTATTGGCCATTACTAACTCATTAGACTATTTCTCTGATTACCATGAAGCTTCTTGATCATAGTTGTGTTAAGTTTGTAGAATATCTCTAGAATTACTTGGAGAATTAGGTTTATATTACATTGACTGAGGCTTCTACCCATATCTTTATTAGTTAAGTTGATAGGGTGGCCTATTAAACTAGAAATTTTGATTATTATTTTGGTATGGCCTATATGGTGGAGCCTATTGCCTCTTCATTACAGCCAACTTGTTATTTTAGTCTTTGAGAAGACTCTCTATCTTTCCCAATCTAACAATTCTCCCATTTTTAATCTGATAAAACTTCATTGAATCTATAACTAGAGCAATAGTTGGGGTAGGAGGATGTATCTCTATGAAGAGAGGAATTAGTGGCCTTGAAGACAACTTGCCTACTTGTATAAGGAAATTTTTAGCCCTAATTGCTACTTCAAAATCTCTAAGTAGTGTGTTCCCTCTTATGTATTATATCATTACATCTACATCTGAGATGAAAGCATTCAAATAGTATAGAAAAACATAGTTGGGTGTAGGCTTGATCACCATAGGAATTCTATCCCAGGTCTTCTAGAATATGTAGTTGAAATCTACCATGAACTCATGATGGGATCTCTTAATTATTGTAAGTTGATACAAAAGTGAAAGATGATCACTCTTGGCCTCAAAGTGCTTTCATAGGACCTCTCCAAACTCATCCCAACTATTGATTGATGTAGGGGCCAATCCTCTATACCACTAAAGTGCTTTACCTTTGAAAAAGGTTACTAACAACCTCATTGCTACATTTTTCTGAGTTACATGATATAATGAACAAAGGTTAACAATGTTTGAAATTAAGTCTATAGGAGTAACAATATTTTTTCATGTATAATAGGTAAGAGACTTAAAATCTAAGACTAGAATATCATCCCATTAAGTAAGGTTCAAAGGACTACCACCATTGAATGGCATAAAGGCTTACCTTCTAGGAATAACCATCTAAGGCATGGGGTTGTAATAGTGTTTGGATGAATAATATTGGCTTGAATAGGAGGATTTTGGGAAGCAACAAGGGGAACAAGAGGGGTAGGTGTAGCCTTTGACTGAGAGGCTTTCTTCTTATTTATTGTTTGGAAAGTTAGCTCAAACAAATGTATCTCCTTCCCTTTTTCATAAGATCTTGTGATAACCCTAGGGGGCAAGAAAAATTATGCAAACCTAGAAATGAAACTTTGAAATTCACTACTATAATCAAATGTGTAAAATTGTTGGTCCCATCAGGTGTGCTAGAAGTGTTATCTATCCAAATAGACCCCTAAATAAGAATTAGGTTCATTCAAATCTGATCCATACCTATACTAACATGGGAATGGTCTAAGGTTGTGGGTTGCTTACATCTACACCAAACCTCTAGGACTTTTATGAGGCTAACTCCTTAGATTTTATAATTTGGACCTTTGCTTCAAAATTTATGACTAGTTAGGGTGAAAAGGGGCAAGAAGTTTGCATAAAATAAAACATACTCTAATTTGTGGTGATGCACCAAGAATTTATCGTATCTAGTCTTAAGCTTGGACTCCTTAACATACTAATGAATTATGAAATAAATCTAATGTGATGCTTACTATAGTTTTTATGCAATAGTATTTTGTATAGAGGTCATTGTGATATATTAAAATTAGGGAGAAATGAAAATAAGGTCTAGTTAAAGACACTTAAATTCAACTATTTACTATATCTTTGAGAGATCAACATTAAGACATAGTATATGACCTGCAAAGGAAGTTTCTAACACTTAGGTTGAGTTCGGGCATGCAAGAGGAAGATGAAATTTATATGTTCATGTTAAAAAAATATAAAACACTAAATATATATTATTAAATGATTTAAAAATACTCTATTCACTACTCCAAGAGGTGTTGAATATAATTATGGCAGAGTTTAGTATTATGAGCCTAAGGGATGTAAAACACTAGCTTGAAGGATATATTTATAGTATAAGGGAGCCAAGAGAGAGGGAATTTTGGTGCTCAAAAGGGGATTAAATGAATTCAAATCCATTTGAGAATATGATACAATTACCTTCATGAATCAAGATCACTCAAACCTTTCTTGATTGATCTAAGGCACTCCAATCCATTACATCATTACAATATCTTCTTTGTGATGCTCCATGGTAGTTACAATGATGGGATCAAGTAATTTTAATTTTGTATTGAAGTGAAACCACTCATGATTGGTTTTTTGATACATGTGAAAGTGGGGAGGGAGGTCATTTTCATGCAACTAGCTTTGGTGATGAAGTAGTTAAAACCTATGTGTCTACCTATATAGGTTCTCAATGACACCATTCGATCTTGAAATATCCAATCCTAGCCTAATATAAATCATAATCGAGCTTGGATTCACTCATGTCTATTTACCTTGGTCAAAAATCAAACCTTTAACCTTCATCTAAGTCATTAAGGCTATCCTTTATTTTTATTGGTTATTGAGAACTAGCTCGGATCCTTAACTTTTTAACCCTTGCTCATACAGTTGGATCTAGGTGCTTGATCAAATGCCAACCATTGATATTTTTAGGCCTAAAATTTTAAATCTAATGGCTGGTTCATGATCCTAAAATTGAAATCTTCACTCCTATCAAATGACATTCATGTGACCATCATTCACTATCACATGATCGTTAAATTTGTATTCAATAAGATTTGTCTTTCTTTGTCTTTGAATTTGATGTCCCACTAGCCATCAGCTATCATCTCATATAACTAAAATCACATCACATGGACTCTCAAATTTAAGCACGTATGGATTTTTGCCTAATCTATTTTTAACATTTGTGTAAATATCTTATGCTTTTAACCAACTTCAAAGGCTCAGATCTTGAATCAAAAGAATCATGGAGGCAAAAAACTTTTATGAGATGTTATTGAGACCAAAAATAATAAACCCATTTGATCCTCTAAGTTTTTGAGCTTTCAAGATGAAGATATTAAATGCACAAGTTGACTGGTCTATTGACATTTCATGACATCTTGGCTCAAAAATGGCTCAGTATGGAAACTTGGAAAAATATAACTAAAGAGCCAACTTTGATCATGCATAACTCTATTTTCACTTTATCAGAGGACCAAAAACTTAGTGCATATAATCTAGGGACCAAGATGAACAAACCCATGTAACCACTTTCACCTGTAACTACTGCATGTGTGAGATATAACTTTGTGAAGATACTCACTGAGCTCTACTGGAACTTCTTGAAAATGGCTAAGTATGGGAACATAAATGGAAAGTGACTAAGGATCCAACTTTTCATATGCATAATTCTATGTTTGAGTCATTAGAGGACTTGGAATTTAGCAAATATATTCTAAGATCAAAACTAAATAGATCCATTTGATAAAATCTCACTGACTCATCCACACATGGTAATGGTGATGTTAGCAAAGTACCTACTTAGAATTTCTTTACTAGGACCAAGTGTTCTCAATGAAAATAATGAAGAAACAGATAGATCCCATACATTTATAATCCATTCTAAGAACTCTTGTCATCTCGTGGGGGCTATAAAAATTTGGTCATGTCCTTAGTAAATGGCAACTTACACTTCAAGTGAACCCAAAGTGTCTTAAAAGGCCTTGTGAGCAAATTGAGATCCTAGACTCTTTCTTCCATTTGGTATCCTATCCTTGGGATTTGTGTCTTAGCCACTTCCTCCAAAGGAAATAACTTTCTATATCTTTGCATTGAGCAATTATTTTGGACAAAATGTCCAAAATAATTCTGCCATAGTCTTTTTCTTTAAGACAAATGCTCTAAAAGAAATCTACCTTCATGAAAATTATCCTAGACAATTTTCCTAAAGTAATTGTGTCCTTAGAATGGCCCTTCAGCCTTTTTGAAATATCCCCTTTGGAACTTCTACATCAAACCCTTTCTCTAAATAAAATTACCCTTTAGAGACCTTGAAGTGGACCATTTTCTTGAGAAAAGTAACCTTCAAGAAAAGTCTTTGAGACACTTTCCTGAGAAAAGACCCTTTGGGGAAAGTTTCTTGGCCACTTTGCTTAAAAAAAGATATCCTTTAGGATTTTTGCAAAGGTCCACTTTATCAAAGAATAATCCTTCAAGAAAAGTGTTTGGGACACTTAGATTCAAAAGTGCCTTTCAAAACTTATAAAAAGGACCCTCTTCAAATAAATAACCCTTTGGCAAAATTACTTGAACAAAATGTTTGAAATAATTCCTAACACTTTGAACACAAACCTTGAAATACAAGCCCTAAAATAATTCCAACACTATCAAATAAAGTGGGACAAAACTCCTGAAAGAATGAAGACTTGTACATTTGTTGTGGGATTTATGTGGAACACTTACTCTGAAGGAATTATGAATGCTACACTTAGCCAAATTTGAAAAAGGTGTAACTTAGACTTCTTTTATAGACTTATTTCTACTATTGTTTAGCACCATGAAACCCTATTTAGATCCCTCCACTTACAATGTTGAGCCTAGTTCTAAGCCACTTGATACACTTGATAATTGGGAACCTATTCATATATTCAAACTAGGAAGAAGATCAGTATGTGGGCCAAATGGCCAATAATATGTTATGAGTTTAATGTTATTATCTAGGAAATAAGAACACCTAGATATGTTTGAGTAATATAAATAATTGGTTTGACATAGACTGTGGTAATTTGTGTAGGTGACTAATAAAAAATTAGAGGGTTAGACCCATATAAGGCATTTGGATGTGAGATAATGGTGAATTATAATCATGTATGTGTACACATCATGTAGGTTAAAATTGTCATTATCAAGTATCAATTACAAAAATTTGGTGTCCATAAATTCCCCCCTTTTTATAAAATTTAAATGCAATACAAATACTAGAGTGAAAGGATAAATAAACATATTTGAGTGTGTAAAACACACTTTATCTTTGGTATATTATTCAAACATGAAAACTAATCCAATCAAACCTACAATGAAAATGTAACAATCAATGCCCTCTAAAAAATATGAAAATACATAAATTTAAATTTGAATTGGAAGACAATGGAAAGAGTACACTTGTAGGTGTGTGAACTATGTTTTCAAGTAACTTATTGGATATTATGCTTCCATGTTGAAGCATATTATTGAATCAATTTTATAGTTTGGGGTATTTATGCCCCAAATTTGTGTTACTAAGGTAGGGCCATGGATTGGTAAGGCAAATGTCCCAACCCTCATTAGACAATAAAATGGGAATAGTGTCAATGTTGTTGAACATCACTAAACCTCAACCACACTAACTCATGTAACTAATCTTGCACTAATCTTGTAGTCTCAAGATGGAAGGTGAAATTCACATATTGGGCTCACTATTTATAATTCTAATGCCATTTATTGTTTTTTAACCTAAAATGCATTACTTCAAAAAAATGAATCAACCACTACAAAAGGACTTATAGATTCAATGTTACTTAGTTCTAGGTACCATCAATTATGATCTAAAATAAATACTTTTAATAATTTTAATATATGCATGAACATTATTCCTTCCCCTTGAATCGATGCCAACTATTAATTGTAATAGTGAGAACATGACTTGTCTTGTGTCCCCAATCTAATATCTAAACCACTTTTAAATTTTTGAATCATGTACTCTATCCCAAAATATAAATTTTCTAATCCTAAAGGCTTAAGAATCTATGACAATCCCACTAATATTTCATTTTTTTGTGGGATTTATGTAGCCTATGAGTCATCATATGAAAATAAACAATTAATTGTATCATATAATATATAAAGATATAATGATGTAAGATCATGTCAACATGTAGATAATATGTCATCTTAGTAATGCATGTGTCATAAATTCATGTTTGAAACATATTTAATAAGACATAATAGTGTCATGTCAATATTTATATAATAATTAATCACACATTAGTAACCATTATTGATAAATGAATTGAATAAGACTATGCAGTAAAAATGCATGATATGAATCATGGCACCATAAAAACATAGGGAGGTACGTGATCTGGATCACAACACCCACAAACTTGATAAACTCAAAAATATCAAAAATTTAAATAAATAATGTCATTGTCATGAATATCATAATATAATCACACGTAATGACACTCAATGTCACAAATAAGACCAAAGGTTGAATACATGGGACATGAATATGTCACAACTAATAAGGCCAAGTGGCCACTAACAAGGAACATAAAAATATCACAACAAAAAAATTCAATGGACCAAACATAAGGGACATGGATATCTCACAATAAAAATAGCCAAGGGTCACATGCAAGGGACATAAATATGTCATAACAAAAAATTCCAAGGCACCACACACAATAGACAAGCAATGACTAGCCTATCATGAAAGAGAAACAACATCAATGAAAAAAAAAACAAGTCACTCTAGTATATAGTATTAATATATTAAATGTCAAAAAATATTAAATTAATATATATGTAGACACCTTAATTGTGTGACCCTAATTCTATCACTAATTCATCTTATCCAAATCATACTAACACCACTTCATTAATTAATTAACCCAATTTAATCCCAATACATCACTCTATGAGTAATTAACTAATTAGTCATTATTAATTAAGAATAGAAATTATTAATTACATTACATATATTATTATATAATTAATAATTCTTAATTATTTAAGTAGTTCCTAACTAATTTTATGTACACATATTTTTTAAAAACAAATAAATAAATGTTAAGTATCCTCACCCGTGTCATCACCCTATATGGACTCCTCATTAAAAATCAAACCCACCCACTCATTAATAGATAAAACTAATTAAATCCTTGATTTAATGATTGCATATCCAAAAAATCAAATAAATTAAGTAAATAAAAAAATCAATTAGATAAGTTGTAAATAAGTTTTAGGAAAAATCAAACGTGTAAACCCTAGGTCAAGTGAGTTGATCTCATTTATCCAAACTCAAATTTAATATAAGTAGTTCATCCTCCCATCCAAAAATATATAAATTCAATAATTATTATCAATATTATAAAAATATAACTAATATGTTTCATATTTTAATTAATAAATCATCCTTTATAGGTACATGCTGATGAAATTTTGCAAGATCTTTTAACCTACCCCAATCATTACAAGCATAATAAAATCCACTCAACAAGGTAAATTATCACTAGGTAAGTGAAAAAATTTCTTCTCTTCTTCCATATTATTAGTATTATCTATCATCCAAAGGACCAAACCTTATATACCAAAGAGTTTATTCTATTACTGTAGTAGTATGATACTTCTCTAGCATGACAGAATAAAGGACTTCACTAACTGGTTGTTGTGGTAACAAATAATGCCTTATGGAAATAAAAGACAACTAGATTAGATAAAGGGCATGTAACACATATAAATGACCATTTATTTATTTTTATTGAGTTAGTATTTATATCATAACATTTTAATATAATAATATAACATAGAAGAGAAAAGATATAAAGAGAAATTATAAGAGGTTATAAAGTAGAGTAACCTGTGTAATTATTATTGATCAAATTTGACCTTGTAGGTCAGAATGGGACCCCTATAGGAGAAATATTGGTAATTTTACATTTATATGGGGTTTAATATTATTGAATGGGGTGTATTATAAGTTATTTGATGTCATTTTATGCCTTATTAACCTTGGTCATGATCTAATTAGTCAATATGTCATTTTTGAGTCATTTAGAAGCCATTTAGGGGTCATAAATTCAAGTGGCATGGTTTCAAAGGTGTCCAAGTGTCCTAAGTTATTCCAAAATGTCTAGGAGGTCAGATTCCCTATTAAGAATGCTAGCCCCATATAAAATTTGTAGGTTATCTAATTGAAGATTAAGTAATCAACTAAAAAAAAGGAGTTTGGCACTTATATGCCCCATGAGGGAAGGATACAAATGAGATAAGTATATGGAAAATGTATTAATATTTTTAAGGTTCATTTTAAATGCTATATAAGTTCCATTTTTGAGCTAAAACCATTCTACTCCTTCTTTACCTTTCTAGACACACAAAAGTGGTCAATAGGTTTGTGCTTGGTATGGATAGTTGAAGAGGTTTCAGGTCAAAAAAATTTGGGAGGTAGTATTAAACTTATAGAGATCCATTTCCATAATAATAGTGAAAATACTAGTCAGACATGCTTTATGAACCATCCTTTATAAGTTGACAATGTTTTTCTACTCACTATTTCCTACACCCTATGAGTTTTGCTTTAGTTTGGTCATTTTCATACAATCCAATTAGTCATGATATTTATAGATTATATTTAATCCATCTTATATTTATCTAAATTTTTTGGTTTATAATTTCAAAGTGTTTTTATGGTCCAAGTATCCTAGTTTGCAAGAGAATGTATAATTTTGTGTTATAGGTAGTTTCCACTATCTATAGAATATGCATGATTTGATGGTGACTTTAAGGGGTTATGTTAGTTAATTTACATTTTTAAAATTATGTATTTATTCCATTTACATTTAAAATTAATTCTTGAAATCAATTTCCATGAGTTTGCAATCATATGCAACATATACAGTCTTCCACCATTAATGAATGTTTATAGATGCTTGGAAGAATAAAACCACATGAAAACTAGGAACACAACCATTTAAAGTCATTTAGGGGTTTTTTAAATCCATTTTAAGGTATTGGAATAGGATTAAAACTCATTAAAGGATAATTCAAATAGACACTATTCATACTTGTAACTACTGCTTACATACATGAAAATGTTAATTTATGTGCCCTCATAGGACCAAGCATGTTGAAAAGCAAGTTTTAGATCTAAGAAAGGTTCTTGATAATGTAAATAAGCTATTTTCAATCCTTGAGATAGGACTAAAAATTAGGAAATTGTCTAAAAAATTCACATTTTACACACTTGCATGTATTGCCTATATGCAAAAATGATTACGTATAGGTCATAAGATAGAGAACTAAGAGTACTTGTATGAAAATGGTTGGATAAAGTGATGAAACTCATCCATGAAATCTTAATGTTAATAAATTCCTTTTGAAACTTTTTAAAATTTCTAAACAACATTGAAACCTACAAATCATACACATTGCCCACAAGACCATTTACTATCTATGCATTAGAACAACCACCTATAGGTGGTACCACAGAGATGAGTCTTTTTGAGGTGTTTAAACAAGTGATGAGTCTCTCCTTGAGATCTTATTATGTTTATTAGATTATATTAAGATTTTATAAATTGATAAACTACTAGGAAAACTTTGAATAACCCTTCAAAGGTGATGACTGAATTTTGGGATCAAATCTCCAAAAGGTGAAAATAGAGGTCTGGACCACATTTGTTAAGGGCATACAATAAGGTTACCAATATTTTTGATGCATATATATATATATATATATATATATATATATATATATATATATATATATATTATATATCCCTATATTATTTATATCAATCTGAAATATATGGAGGGTATATTACTTAAGGAGGATGGTTATTTAAAGGCCCTAATATGTACTTTTATGTACTAATTTCAAGTAGTGATCACTTACATGATTTTAATCCAAAAGAGACCTTCTCTACCCAAATTGAAAAATTAGACTATGACAACATATGTGAATGGTTTGAAATGGTTTAAGAGGACATTTTTTCTCAAATATGTGGAAACAAGATTTAAGGAATAGGGTGCTGAGTCTAACTCACACCTACAAGTGTCTCTTCATAAGAAAAATCTCACCTACAACTAAGTAGGCAGACAGTGGCCTAGGCATGGTGTCTTGGTGATGCTTTGACTAATATAAAGTGAAAATAGGTATATTAATATTATATGTGACTTTAAATATTCAATAATTGTATTCAAACATCATGACCAAAATCCAATTAGATAAATATACACATATAGGAGGCATTTTTTTAGGGTAACATAGTTAGGAGGAAGAACTCAGACTTTTGATCTCAAGGTGAAGGTAAAGAGTAGAGGAAGAGTTATAATGATGAAAAAACCTAAGAGAAACTTAATTAGGAATATTATTATATTCAAAATTTCTTGACAATGGTAAATGATGTAAAATGGGAGCTCTAAACAAGCAAGGCATAGTTCATATGAAAATATTGCTCATAATCTTTGTTTAGCAGTTTGTTTTGGTTTTTGTGCTTTTAGAGGGTCATATGAGATGACCAAGGGATAATTTTTTATGGGGAATGTATTTAACACTTAAATAATCTTCAAACTGGTAGGATTTAGAGAGAAGGTGAAAAGAGTAGGCCAAATCTTGATATGACCAAGAAAATAGGAATATGGAGTTGAAACATAATATAAAAAACATAGGATACCAATCAGGTAATAATCCTTACAGGGAGTTCTAAACCCTCAAAAGTGTAGACATGCTTATGAGGCATAGTTATGTTTAGAGTCCAAATGAAAGGATAACTTAAACTCTATCATGGGATGAGATTTATAATACATTTTTTAATTTTAATAGGGACATAATATACATTTATAAGATATTTATATGTAGGGTAAATCATGAAAAAGTCAATTTTGGACTTTAGGACAACTCATTAGGCAAGGTTTAGGCCTAGTGTCCAAATGGGGAGTCAATCAAACTTATAATCTTAAATGATAACTAAAATGGATTATATAATGTTTAATAGATAAATATATATTTTAAAATCCTTGAAATTGTAGATAAGACACAAGGGAAGCCTATTTTGGACTCAAAATCACATCAGTATTGTGCAAAACAAAGAGATCCTGAGAGGTCAAATTGAAGAACTCATAAATATATGATCTTGGTGCATGGGATCTCAATAACTTGGGGAAATTTTATAGGGTTCCTAAGCTTCATTCTTGTGAATGTTTTTTAAACTTTAATTTCAAATCTACATGAACAAACCTTAAGAGTCTAAAGCAATCAAAACCCTTGCTAAACCCTTTTAAAGACCTAATAAAGGAAATGGAGATGGAAATATAATATAATGGAATAGTTTTCCCATAATTATTATTTTATTTTGTATAATACTCTCTTAGGATACTCTACATTAAGATGATATGTATGGAATCTATATGAATAGGGTACAAAACTACTTCTTTTGACTATTTTATGCATTACGCAGGTTCTATGAACTTTCAAGGGATGAAACCAAATTTGCGGGGAAGATATATACTTGGTATAACCCTAATTTCAATTTAATACTTAATAAAAAATCATAATTTTGCCTAATATAGCTCTCATCTTAGCCATTCAAAACTAGCATAGTGGACATGATGGTGAGAAATGTGAGAACTTCAAGTAGATGGATTTTTAAGGTCTACCTAAGTAGTATAAGGCCATGGAGTGTCTTTAAAAGTGTCATACACTCTATCCCATGGATTTTCATTGAAAATTTAAGCCAATTATTAGGCCAAGTGTGAGGGGTGACTTAAAAAGTAGTTTTTAGACTATAGACAGTGATGGCTCACTTTCAAGAGATGAGTAAGACTACAACCAATGCATGGAGAGACATGTATAAAATCATTATATATCATTACATATCATTCCAATCATCATACATATCCCTAGTTAGTTTTTTAATGTTCAAGTAGGGATAAATCATGAAGGTAGTTTTCTAAGCTAACAAAGGGAATTTCATTCCTCTTTTAATGAGTTTCATAACTTGGGGTGACACTTGTGATTCTTGACCTTACATGGTTCATTTCACATCTTATTATCATGTATATGTAGCTCATTTTCTCATATTTACAAGTTTCCTTTTGACCTTTGGACTTATCTTTTCTCCTCTCTATCTCTCTCTCTAAAGTTCTATAAGACCTAACCATTTTGGTCTTTCTAAATTATACTTCACCTGAGTATGGTGAAGCCCTACTCATTTGCATACCATTTGATCAATAATATGACTAATTTTTACCTCTTCCATGACTATTAATAGTGTGGTTTACTTGGATGATTGATCTTGCATAGTGATGACTCTTTTTTCCTTAGCATGTTGTCTCATTCTCTCACCTATTTGTAGTTGGAAAGCTTCTTTTTGTAGGACATGTGAAGTTTTATAGGAAGTGTAAATGTTTAGTGAGTTATCCTATTTAATAGTGCTATAATAGACCTACTTTGTATTCCTCTGATCCTAAACATTCATACATAACCTCATAATGAAATAATTGATGTGAGAAGATGAAGATTGGATAAGTGTATATTTGGTTAGTCCCTTGTTCTCATGTGTAACATGTATATGGTTGGTATTCATTGACTAATTTGGTGTATCACCTCATTTATTATAGTTTTATTTCATTTTTATCTCTCCCTTTTTCCTCACATGTTTAGGTGTAGTAGTGTTCTACAAGTGGTACATCAAGGGAACTAGCCATATCTAGAGATTCACCTCATTCTTAGGCTCACCCATAGCCTATAGGTGTTTAAATTGTGACATTTGGATGAGGAGAGATAATACATCTCCTCAAAGGGTGAAAATCCAAGTGAAAATAATTTCTCAAGGTAGCATAGTGTAAATAGATATATAAAACATTATATTGGGTGGTTTACACACACACACACACACACAAAGAGAAGTTATAGTAGGAATTACTAAGTGTGGTGTACTATGTGATTTATTGTGAATGTAGGCATTATTTATTTTTAAATGAATGTAAAGTATTCTAAAAAATACTAAACCTTGAATCATATTATTATAACTAAATTTAACATTTATCAACATAAGTTATTTGTAGATAATAACTTCATATTTTATGTCAACATTTGGTGGTGCAACACAAACTTTAGTTGACTAATGACTAGGAGACATATCCTTTGGTGTTATAAAATCTTGTATTAATAGAAATAAAAGCATGGTGGGAAGGAAAATTGAAAAAAATTCACATCTAAGTTAAAATTATAAGGGAAACATTAATAAAATAACATCATTATTTAGATCACAAGAAGATTTTAGGTTACCTTTGCACAAATTTTGTGTCCTTGGATACTATGTCATGCTAAAAAAATAGAAGTCTTCCACATTAAAATTAAAATATATATTAATTATACTTAAAAAACATTAAGGCTCTCCAAAAACTTGATACACCAATAACATATGCTATTGATTACTAGTTTGAGACTACCCTCGTGTTAGAGTTCTAGGTTGCACCCTAGCTGAGGAGAGGAATGTTAATGTGCTAATCTCAAACCTAGTCCAACATGGGAATGACCTTAGGTCATGGATCATCCATAATTATGCCAAAATTAAAGATTATTAATGGGGCTAGCTCCCTAGATTTCTCAATTTGGATCTCTTTTCCTAAGACTTCATCTATTGGGATGAAAAGGGTGAGAAAATACATGAGTGAAAACCTACTCTAAGTGTGGTGATTCACCATGAATTCATTTATCCACTCACTTGGAATCTAATGACACTAATGGAATAAATAAGGACTAACATGTTACCTTTAAATACTTCCAAATAAGAATGTTTCACCTAGAGGTTAGATTAAATGGCTAAGGTAGGAGGGCAATGAGAGTAAGGCCTAGTCAAAGGCACTTATAATCAAGCATTCACTTTAACATTAAGTCATTAATCATATGACACTTTAAATGACCTATAAGGAAATATTATCAGTATCTAGGTAGACTTAGACCTACAAAGGGAAAATTTAACAACTCTTGCATATCAAAACAAGCATAAAACATTAAGTACTCATGAAGAAACATATATGAAAGTTCTTATTTATTCATTTAGGAGGTTTACAAGTATAAATCTTGGTATATTTTCCTCATACCAAATTTAGTGATACAAATCAAGGCTTAGAAGCCTAAATATATAGAATAATGTCATGAGAGAGAAGGGGATAATGGAATATAACAGTGGTTAAGGGGTCATAATTGACTAAGTCCACTCAAAACATTAGTTATATCAATCACATAATGCTCCCTATAGCTCCCCCATGCATTATATCTCCTTAATCACTCCTTAAATGGGATTTTGGCATTAGAAAATAGGTTAAAGAGGCTGAGTCAACTTTAGTTACACTTGTCAAAGGTTTGACCATGCCTAGACTACTCCGAAATTACTTCACATGCTAGTTATACAATGAATTAAACCACCATAGTTACGTAACAACCCACACTTCTCCAAAGAAGATTGACAAAGTCAAGGAAACTAATTTATTAGTCTAATATAACTATGAAATGTATATTTAATACCCTTGAAATATTAGTTACCAATGTAACATAACTACATTTACTTATTTTATTGGCCTTTCAATGCTAACTTGACATTCTTTGATGATAATATAGGCCAATTAGGACTAATAGGAAAATTATTTATATCTTTCCCTTCATCAAACCTAAAAATTATATTTACAACCTATGTATAAGTGTGATCCATGTCTAAAAAAACATCTCCAACCCTGACAGAAGCTTAGAAATGCATTAAAAACTTAAAACTCTACTTTTCCAATATGACTAATTCACTCCTCTTAAGCATGATAGACTGATATTTTTGCATAGGTTGGTAGGAGTATTTCTAGGTTAATTTATGAGAAGTAGGTTCCATGGAGGGTTTTAAAAAGTGCTAGTCTTCCTCTTCCATGCTTTGGAATTACTCCAAACCCTTTAGTACCTATAAAATGCATAGAATTATATAAAAAACACCTAAACTATACTATTCCATATAGTGCTTATATAGAATAACTATTGGAAAAGGTGATTATACAAGTCTTAGACATGATTAAAACATAATTTAGGCCAAACTAATCCTTTTATAAAGATCTCCAATTGAATCTCCTCCATCAAGTCAAAACTAAGGGTTTGTAAGGGTTTTCATTAGTTTGAACCCTTAAGGATAGTTCATAAAAATGTGACATCCAAACTCTAATAAAATTCCATAAATTGGAGATATATGATCCCTTTAAACTATTCTAAACTCTGCCTCCCATGCTATATGTACTTACAGTTCCAAGTGAAAAAAATGGCCTATTGATTACTTTTTGCATTTTGGATAGGTCTAAAGTGAATTAATGCCAAAATGACCATTTTTTAGTGTTTATCTACTATCTTGTGGATATGGTAAACCTTGTACTATCCACCAAATTTCATCCATGAATTTTTAATGGTTCACTAGTCTTAGAAAGTGAAATTAGGCCATTTGAGCAACTAAGCCTAGACTAGGCCTAGTAGGCCTGAATGTGTGTACTTGCTTTTTTTGACCACTTTGAGAGGTTTTAGAATGTATGAATTATATTTAAAAATTATTCACCTTAAAACACACTCACTCATATATATTCATGTATATATATCTTCTCACCATGCATTTTGGTCTTTCTTACACTATTTGACAAGTTTATAGGGTGTTTAGTCCCTAGAGTGTCCTACCTCTGAGACAAAATAGAGGATATATGCCCTATTTTAATAGTAATATGGAATAAATTAAGAGATTTATTATGTCACAGTGACCATATCCTAAAAATTTCAACACTTGATTATGCATATAAGACCCTCAAATGGCCATTTTTGCTCAGACTGGCCTCATATTGCTTGCAACTATATTGGCATGGCATTCTTTGAGTTTAAGGACACTATAGATGGTTTGAGGAACTATAAACTATTAAAAAATCCCAATTTTATCAGATATACATGATTTTTCATCACTTTTTGTGGTTTCATGGAGTGCTCAACCCTTCTAAGCATCAAACTTAACTATGTAGGGTTTGAAAGTTGAGGGTTTAAACTAACCCTAGTAGGTATTTAAGCACACTCTCTAAGGGTTTATCCTTCATTAAATGGCCTTGGGAACCTTATAATAATTTTTAATTCTCCCACATTTATTTAACCTCCTTTGTAACTCACTTGGTTTCCCCATATGCATCCTAATGCTCTCTTAGGGCTTATTGACAAAGTTATGCTTGAAACCCTATGTATGCCCTTTTTTGTTGTATCTTAAATAATGATGGCTTAATTACATAGGATATAGTAATAACCTACCTCACTTATGACTGATATATATTTATACTTTAGTATCCAAACCCTCAACTTTGATTTTTCCTCTAAGCCACTGAAACAACATTGCCTTCCATTTTCAAGCTTGCCACACTTAGGTTGTAGGTATATATTTTGTGTTCTTGATTGATTAAATCAAGTAAACCTATTGATGTGTATTTATTATTCTTATTTAATGTCATGGATCCATTTTGGAGGCCTCTTAGATCTTATTCATTCAATATAATTGACTATTTATAGACCTTTGTATCACATTCATCGTATCTTATTGTAATGTCCTACTATAGTAACTTTGTTGTAGGTGAACTTATTTTGGGCCTTATTGAGGGTATTGAGGTATCTCTCTTGAAATATTTAAGCCCATTTTATCACTAATTATACCTTATATCACTCATAATATACCTCTTAGTCTTATCAAACACACTTTCATGTAATTGCTTTTCACATGACATGGATAGAATAGAATAGTTTAGGTGGTTATAGTTGTGTGCCTTTTGAGCCTCCCTTCATGGTAGAATGTGCAGACAATATATTTAAATTGATTGATTAACCTTATAGGGTTTATTCCTTATCATTATTTTTATTAAATATCTATTAGACCTCATTTTTCCACCCATCCACTTGTCAATATTCTTTACATTTTCTCATTGTAAAGACTAAGACAGTCTACATGTGGGAGAATGTGAGGTGGAAATTTTTATAAGGTCCATGAAACTATACTTACTTTCAACCTTTACATTATTCTTCCATACACTTTCCACTAATTTCTTACCTTCTTCCATCATGATGTCTTTTGAAGTGTTCCATGGTACTTGTTGACTATGTTAGACGTCTTTATGGATAACAGAAGGGTATGGACTATGGTCTTAATATGCCATGATGACGTATAACCTCTTTGAATAATTTTGTAATTCATATCCACATTGAAAAATCATTTTTCACCATTTTGAAGTTAGCTTGGAAACAAGGAATTAGTTTACCTTAAAGTTTCTAAAATTACTTCAATTTTTACAAAAAAGGTGGTATTGAGACTACTATTACGCCTTCAACTAGCTCTCAATGGTTATAGTTGCTTGAGTTTCTTTGGAATCTTATATTATTGAATGAATCCACCTAATTTTCATTTAATCTCACTCATATTGTCTCCTTAAACCATTTAACTATCTTGTACATTGTTATAATAGTAATGACTATTGTAGGTGATTTTAGTTTTAGTTTTAATTCTTGTCTCATCCACTAAGTTATAAACTCTCTTCTCAAATACTTAAGAACTTGTTTAGATCAGGGGACATGCATGATTGAAAATGTATTACTTAATATAAGTGTCTTGAACCTTGAATTTGGGTGTCATATGATGATTCTCCCTTCTTAGACCCATGATATATTAAACTTGTTTTAGGTTATCCATTTGAGAAATTAAAGTCCCTAGATGAGGTGACTTGGTAGAGATGAAAGCAAGTTGGAAATCAACCTTCCCAATCCATCCTATTTTACATTTAAGTCCTCTTACATCTTTACCTATAGGATAAGTCTTTATCTCACTTTCAATCAAGTGCTTATAGCTCCAATCACCATTGTATAGATTAAGGATTTGATGATGATGCACTATGGAGTATTTGTAAGGTTTGAAAACTTATTTATCCTATCATCAACCTAAGAATGTATATGAATTACCCATCAAGGGTTAAATTAGACATGAGAATAAAATATCACTCCATCTACTATTAGATCAAACTTGGACATAGATATAGGTATGTTAGAGGATTTGTATATATTGAGGTAGATCATTAGAATTTGGCCCAAGATACCAAGATAAGGCTATTTGATGATTCATGGATTTAATCACTCCACATTACACTTAGAAGACACCACTTGTTCTGATGAAATTTATTATAAACAAGAAACCCAAAATACCTTAAAATCTTGAAAATCACCTTAATTTATACTAATCAAGGAGGCTAGGATTTCCATTAGTCCTTATAGCTTGGTGTCAAGATACATTATTTCATGGTTTCTTTGGCATTTTTGAATCATAATAAACTCTTGATATGGAAATGGAATACCTTTAATATGAGATGATCCCAATCTAGTCTCCTTCGATGTTCTTAGGACCTTCAACACAAAAAAAAAAATTGACTTATGGTGGATAAAATAAATGGAAACACAAATATGCTACCATGCAGTGCTTTTAGAGGTGGTTATACTAAGTGATGGTTTTCTTAATGACCTTGGAAGGAAGAGGAGTCATGATAAATGATAAATATAACCTCAAACACCATCATTCATTTTCATTGAATGCATCAAAATACCCTACATCTTGAGAGATATAGACATGTTTTTGAAAATGGAGGTGTTATGCCTATTTTCTACACCCCCCCCCACCCAAATTTTTTCAAAAATATATACTTACTACCATAGAGATGACCCTATCATAAAGCCTAAATCTATGTCGAGCACCCTATTGATTGATATTATTTTAGTTTCATATTGGATTAAGTAAATATAATGATTTATTGATAGGTTTTATTTATGTTTTAAGTGGTTTCAAAGACCATGGTGGATAAATGAATAAAATATGCATATATGGTTATAGATATCATCAGTTGTTTTGTTATTCAAATTCAATGTACTTTATTAGTTTTAATTTTTACATAGATTTTTAGTTTTTAGTCATATTTCATTATCTATGGTGATCTTTTTATCTTCATAAGTAGCTTTGTTTTATGATTCAGATAGTAGTGGTAATATGATACTTTGAAAGACATTACAATCAATTTGGTACATTTAAAAATTGTTTTGAAGATCTACTCTTGTTGAATAATTTAGTGTTGGTTATTTGAGATGTTAATCTACTTTGGATAGTATAGTAATGCTCATATTTTAATAGTAGTTTAGTTTTTTTAATTTTGCATCTAATACATGGTACAATTAATGGAAATCTAATCAACATAATTAGTCTAGTTATTTCAAGTTTAAGTATATAGTTAAATTTGATCATAATTATAGAACATATATTTCATTCTTGGTATCTTAGAGATTGATGAGTTAGAAATAATTTTCAATTTTTTCAAATTGTCATAGACGTTCACATTACTAGAACATGGGCACAAGGAGCTATATTTGTATAAAGTTTCCATACATGTACAAATTGTCTAAAGTAACCTATTCTAGCACTCATGGCATATTTTGTTTTTGAGACTAAGTGATAATGGTGTGCAATATATGAAATAGTCATCAACCTAGTTTAAATCACAAGTGTTGAGGACCCTTTTGTTTGGTAAAAAATCAATTTCAAGGTTTTATCTTGGTTAATACATTTGATGCATTTACAAAATATAACTATTGGCTAAAAGGTGGGACATAATTAGGAGGACCTTGGTCAATTATTTAGTTACTTGGTAATGTTGATATCATTATGAAATGCATGAGTCATAAGACACTTTGATGGGTGACGAGTCAAATACTGGATCGAGATAGACACCACTTGGTAGATTGAACCAATAATAAGGTGATTTAGTGAATGCATTTAAGATTGGTTGTGTGTACATAGTGCTTCAAGATTGTTTGAAGATTTGGAGGTAATTAGGAATTGATGACTAATTGATCTCCTCAATTGATATAATTTGGCAAAGTGTTTATTGTGAAGAGTAGCCTTGGATAAATTTGTCAGCACCAATAAGTAACTTAGCAAGATTTCTAAGTACATCATCAAGTTAATGCAATCCAATTAGGAATGAACACATCATATGGTTGGTTACATGATCAAGGTGATGAATAAAAGGTTTTTATTTTCCTCATTTAATTCATTTGTTTACAATCTCTATGTAGGAGTGAAGCCCTAGAAAGATATTTGGTGAGTTGTAGAATGAGGCTTGGAAAGAATATTTGGTAAAGATTTGAATGTAGAAACTAGGTATGTACTTGATGTGTTGATCAGCTTCTCTTCAAAATAATTTTGTTGATGTGTGAAGGTTCCAAATGAATAAAGTAAAGTTTAAATGATTTTGGTTTCACATGAGAATACAATTTTGAGTTTTATTTTGGTTAAATATGGGAAACTATGGAAGTATTTTGAAGTTTTCAAGTAAATATTTACATACAGTATTATTAATTATTTATGGTTTATCTTAGCATCAAAATATAAAACTATAGTATGAAATAGATATATATACACAAGTTTCTATGTCAAATTTTGGAAAGAGTTATTATTTTCCTAGAAAGTATGAAGATAGGTTGTTTTTCTTTGGTTGCATGAATCTGGTTTTTTAGAAAATATGTGCATGCAGTTGTGTATAGAGAATAAGAAGATTTCTTAGAATTTCTATAGAATCGTACATGATTGAGCAAAGTTTTATTATATAATAAAAGGGTTAGATAAAAGTTTGAGAGATTCACATGAATTAGGGTTTCTAATTTTTGAATATTTTAAAATTATTATCTTGTTCTGCATGAATGACATGGTACTATGCATGGAAATTCCATGTCATTTTGAGAAATAACTTAATAAGGGTTCCTATTTTTGGTTGAGATTCAAAGTTGAAGGTTTGGATTTTTTATTGCTAAATAATTATTTCAAAAAATTATTTCAAGAGTTATTTAGTTTTGATAATAATGTATACAAATTAGTCTCAGAATGAAAATAATTTGAATTTATTTTCAAAACCGTTATAAATAATTTGATAGACTAGTTTATATATGTCGATAGTTTCTATTTTTGTATCATATTAGAATCTCAACTATGTTGAAAATGGCTAGGGTATGTGCTGGTTATCCTACATTATACAAAAGTTTTTATTTTTAATTTATTCAAGATAGAACAGTGATTGTCTTGCATAAATTTTATAAATATATGGAAAGTGTTAAAGTTTTCCTTAACCCATTCTCATACATGAAATTGCATGCCTTACTTTGAAATTTTTGTCAGATGATTATTGAACTAGGGTTTATGTCACAAATTGAATATGTGAATAAGTATTTATTTGGGTAGAAAGGTAAATAATTTGTAAATGATAATAGATAGTTTTAGTTTGAGTATATAATAAATCATGAAGTGGATAGAATATGATGAATAGTTCTATATAAATTAGTTAGTCTGCATCAAATTCACTTATGTAAAATCAATTTGCATACGTTCTAAAAGTTGATGATTCTAGGCTCATGAATATATATGTGAATATAAACATTCATAAAGTCACACTTTGGTTAGTTTTAGTTTATTTATGTTGATATGATAATAATCATCTCAAAAATATAGTTTGGTTTTAGTGAGAATGTGTTTAGCAATGTTTAATATTGGAATCATTATGTGAAAATGTGAAATATATTAGTTGGCTAAGGATATAATGATAATGGCACAAATGTGTGTGTGTGTGTGTGTGTGTGTGTGTGTGTGTGTGTGTGTGTGTGTGGATAATTTTGGAATGGATTTTAAGCTATTTGAAAACATGAAGTTAAATTTGAATTTTTATCTCAATATTGAGGTTTAAAATTTTTATTTAAGGATGGATATTAAGATTAAAATTCAATAAAATTGATATCAGATTCTTATATCTAGAAATAAATATAGTTTGAATTCATAAATAGTGAAGTGTTTTGTAGTGTAATGCAATTTTTAGAATCATTTTTCAATTTTGATTTGGATTTTTGTTTCCAAACTTATATTTTTCTTCTATCTTTTAGATTAATTAGTATGTCTAGGTAGAACCAACTAATAGAAAGTAATAATGATGGAGGATGGGGGAAAAATTCAAATAGAGGTGGCAGTCAGTCAGGTTCTAGTAGAGGTTTTAATAGGGCTAGATTTCATACAATATTTTTTTGGGTGTAGATTTCATAGGGGAATAAGAATGTCCATTCACTTTGATGTTTATGACCTAGATTTTTGGAGTATTTTGAATCAACTACTTGTTAACCTAATCAATAGAGGCTATAGAGGTCACATGGGTTTTCATGGATAAATATGTGGAGCTCATACACATTCCCAAATCATTTATTCTCATCACTTAGAACATGATCCTTATTTCTTAGCACTGCAACCCCCTAGTTTTAGAGGTGAGCCAATTGATGATCCACTGTCTGTTAACTAGTTGCATGTTAATCATTCCAATCAACTTGAAGTGGAGACAACCCATGTTAAGGACCTTAGGAAAATGGCTATCCCTTCAGATACACCTTCCCCATCTAATGCAAACTTTGGTGTAAATATATAAGGTTAAGTTTTTTAGGTGCCCATAGTAAACCCATTTTGAGGTCTGAAAGGTTGAGTTTGGGAAGTCATGGATATGCTAATAAAAATAAAACCATGGACATTCCACTTCATAATGCTGAAAAGAACACTAATGTAAAAAGGAGTGAACTTGAAGCATTGAGAGAAGTTAGACTACTAAAAAGGATTAAACTAGAGGTTGATGACAACATGTCTAATTCAAGGACTAGATTGTTGGCATTCCCCAAAACTAAAATGGAGTATAAAATTTGTCTTCATGAGAAGGACAAACAAGTAATTGAAGTATTATTAGATTTGGATGACTATTGGTTATCCAAGGGATAATCTTTGTTTAGTGTTAAAAAATTTCATGCAAAACTTGATATTTTGGATTGATACTTTGATATTTTAGACTTGATAAATTTTGGCAATTTTGGGTGAATACAGTGATTCTAGAATTTTGATATAATTATATATGCTAAGTTAATTAAAAATACATTATGGTATAAATATGAGTAGAATTTATCAATTTTTGATTTATTATTTTATGATTAATGTGTATTCTACTATATTATTAATTAATATGGGTCCCCATCCATTAAGTTTTAGTACCCCAAGTCTATTATTTTAAATATTCTTGATCAAATTAAGACTTTTTAAGTCTTAATTAAATTTTTCCTTAACCAATTTTAGTTTAATTAATTGACTTTGTTAAAATTCAATTAGTTGACATTAACTAATAATTAATTAAAGTTAGTTATAACTTATTTCACAACTAAGTTAAAGGTATAATAAAAGATCAAGCATTTATTTGAAGATAGAAGCACAACAGGTATTGAAGACTTAAGTATTTTTTGAAGTCCATCAATTATCTCTTCTTTCTATGCAACTTCTCTCAGATAATACATCTTTTGCAGATAGATCCAATGGCACTTTATCTAACGGTTGAGTAATTTCTTATGCAACACATGTATATCTAATTTTATTTTATCATCTGTTACTGATTATCTAAAGTTTCGTAAGCTTAATATCTTTTTATGATTTATATTTGTAGTCCTATGTATAGATTTCAATTGTTCAACTTGAATAATGATGATCATTTCACTATTCCATGACATTTCATTAATCTATTTGATTTTAATGCTGTCATTCAAAGTTTTGTAGAGAAAAGATGTTGGTTTCCTCATTGACTCTCATTTTGAGACTCACACATCTTTTGTAATTATTTGACTCTAATTTTAATACAAATAGATCTTTTAGATTTCTTCTAAATCTAGTTTTTTTTGTTTTATTTATCTTAGAAATAATTTTAATCTATAGTTTTTTCTTTTCCAATTAGTTTAGTTGTTTTTTCTCTTTAGTTCTTAGATTAGTTCTTTGTTTTACCTTAGATAATTATAGATTTATCTTGAGTTGTTATTTCTTTTGATTTTCTATAGATTTATTTTTAATATTTAGATCAATTTCTATTTCAGTCTACTTTTAATTTAATATCTAATTTTGATTTTCTTATATCCTTGACTAACTTATCTAGTTTTAGTTCAGATAAATTTTCATTTATTTATAGCTTTGATTTATTTCCTTTTTCTATTATAGTTTCTTAGCTATTTATTATTATTTTTTATCTTAGATTTAGTTTGATTTTTAGATTCTAATTATATTTCATCTTGATAAGTATTTTTACTATATTACTTTTTGTTTAACAAACTTTTTAAGAGTTTAATACTAGTTTTATGTTTAAGTCATTAGTTTTCTTAATCTAATAGGCTATAGGTTTATTTCAGTTTTTAGATTGATCATTTCTATTTATTTTTTAAGTTTTAGAATTGTTTTTCCTCCTTTTAAATTATATATTTTAGTCTTGGTTTATTTTTAGTTCATTTCTTTAGAATGCTTTCTTTAGATAGTTTCTCTTATTTTAGATTAAGTTTAATTTGTATTTTTCATTATTAGAAGTTCTTTTATACTCAAGAGTGTTTCCTTAGTTAAATCTTACATTTTATTTTCTTTCTGTTAGATTAGATTCTTTCCTTAGTTTATCATCTATGTTAGTTTATTTCTTTCTCTGATTTAGGATTAAGTGTTTTCTTTATTATTGGTTGTTTATAGTTTGTTTACTCTTTTGCCTACATGTTTGTCTCTTTTTATTTTTCCTTGATCTATCTCTTCTATATTTGATTAACTTGTAGACCACTGTAAGCAAGAAGTGAAGATATCATTTGAATATACATATTTATTACAAAATCATGTTTCTATTCTTCAAGAGATTATCTAACTAATAAGTTTTCTCTGTCAAATAGAATAGATTATAGATTCTCATCTTGAACTGATTCATGGCTTGATAAATGGATTATTTATTGTTATAATGGAATAATTTATTTTGATATCTTGTTGATTATTTCCAAAAATTTATAATAAAATCCCCATCACATCTTTAGGATAATAAATGAATCTTTAGAACCCCTACAATTAGATTGGTATGATTCCAACTTGAATTTTATGATAGGTGAAAAAATTGATTCATTGATGGTACAATTTTCATCATCAATAAATTTGGTGATTCTACTAGGAAAATATCGTTCAAAAATCTAAATTATTTTAAAATTTGTTTTTTTCTTGATAATGGTTATTAGAGCTCAAAAAAAACCTATCATCCCACCTTTAATAGCTTTAAAAGATGATAAAGTTGATGTTGCTTCCAATCTAACACATTACACTTGGTATGATCATCTTGAAAGTCTTTATCAAGTTATTGAAATCATAAATCAAGAATAAAAAATTATTGAATTAGAAATTGATTGGTATTTGAATCTTACACATGAGACTCAACATAACATTTTTAAGTTGAATAGGATAATTTGAGAAGATAGAAATAGAGTTTTAGCTACTAATCCTAGACTTAAAACTCATTTTCTATCTTATTCATTTCCATTTGATGATTTTATTGTGTCTACTAAAACTACTTTATCAAATCTGCAATTAGATCAAGAAAATTAGGTTCAAAATAATCACTCTTTTTAATTAAAATCTACTGAAGCTTCTGATGATAGATCAATTAGTGAGAAATCCACCAGTAGGAAATTAGTTCACTAGAAATCAACTAGTAAGAAATTAGTTACTAGGAGAATAACTAGTACAAGAATGATGATTAGAGGATCTACTTCATGGATTATGAAATAATAGAGAGGTATAAGATCTCATTGAAGGTGAAGATGAATAATAATCTCAAGAAGAGCATCAAATATATATAGCACCATGGATTTATGTAAATCTAATCAATATCAGAAATCATCTGGGTAAGCTACCTTCTCTTAAGGGTTTGAACATACCAAAAAAAATTAGTGCTACTAGAGAATCTTGAGAAGATAACTTAGAATCCTTTAGGTTACTTTGTGTCACTCTTGGGATAACTAGTGAAAATATTTACTTAATATTTTTTACACAAATATTATAAGGAAAAGTTTAAAAAATATTTGTTAGTTTACTTGTAAAATTTATTGATAATTAGATAAATGTAAAAGTTTGGTTAGAGTTGTATTTTGGTAAATATAAAGAATATTTTGATTTAGTTAATGATTTTTCAAATATTTCATTAGATCTTCATGAAACCATCTATCATTTTGTTTCTAGATTCACCAAGTTACATCAAAATATTCTAGGTGATCTTAGACCTTCAAAGACATTGTCTAGACTTTATCTTTTAAATGATTTATCTTTAAAATACAAAATGGCTTTGGAAGATAAAGATATTATTGAATATGATGAAACCATAAGATTTTTTATTTATTATGAAAATGAGCTTAAGTGTGTAGGTTTCAAGGATAGGTCTATTACAGACTTCAATTCTGATAATGCAAAAATATTAAAAGAAATACAAAGTTTAGGCAATGAGATGGTCATTATTAAAAGGCAATTGAATATTAAACCTTTTTCTTCATATAAAGTCATGAAATATGATGATATTGTTTAATATTACAATGTTTTAAAACTTTATCATAATCCTAAAACATGTCAAGTTGTTATTAAATTTAAAAAGTATCTTCTTCAAGGAAAAGATGAAATAACAAATGATTTAGCTTAAAATATAAACACTCTTGATAATTCTTAGGAAAATGAAAATGTTTATGTTATAAATACTAGGAATAAAGATTATAATTCTCCACATAAGAATAAATTAGAAAATGATAAACCTCATTTAGATGATAAAGGTAAATCAACTCAAAATAATGCTAATAATTCTAATGATAATGTTGCTCAAAGTAATCATTTTGTAACTAGATATAATAATGCTCAGTATCAACATTATAAATCAAATAATTTTAGACAAACTAATGATAAAGATATTAAAATAATTGATAATTTATCAACAATTAAAGCTAGATTTTCTCTATTGTAGACTATTAGTCTTCTTAGACAGTTAAAGAAGATAAATGAAGTAGTTACAAATGTAAGAGCTGATGTACGTTTACAAGAGGAAAGTAATTTTGAACATATTTGTGATCAACATTTTGAAGCCCCTACTGATTATATACCTCCTTTATATGTCATAGTTAAGATTGGAAATAAAATAATTCATAATTGTATTTTAGACATAGGTGCTTCAAAGAATATCATACCTAAATGCATTACAGATTAGTTGGGTATATCTTATGAAGTAGACAATAGGAAACTTATTGGTTTTGATGATAGATAAACTAAGAGTTATGGTAAGTTTTATGAAATGGTAATTAATATTATGCAAGATGAATATATTAGGTGTATGAATAATATTCAAGTCTTAGATATTCTTAGTAATTATGCAATATTTTTAAGAAGGGATTGGTCAAAATTCACTGGAGCTTTCATTGTAAAATATATAACTTGGGTTATGGTTAGTAATGAGATTGAATTTATTAAGAGAGAGGAATTTTTTGGTACTCCAATTGAATCACCTTCTTCTTCTAATATTTCTTACATTGAAACTGGTATTACAACTTATGAATTATTGAATATAGATGAACTAGAAAATAATCATGAAGAAGTATATAAAAAAAACATTTTATGGTCTCTATATTTTTATGGGGCTTAGTCTCAACAAGGTATTGGTGTTGTAATTTATCTCATATCTCTTATTGGTAAAATCTTTCAATCTAATTTCAAATTATCTTTTGAAAACACTATTAATATAATAGAATTTGAATCATTATGTTTAGGATTAAAAAAATTCATATAATGGAATGTTAAACATTTATAAATCTTTAGAGATTTAAAAATAATAGTAAGACAAGTTCACAAAATTTATAAAACTAATCAAACTCATTTGTGTCACTATACATAGAAAATTTTGTCCTTAATTGAACAATTCAAATATTTCAATATCACACATATTCTTAGATAATTAAATTTAAGATATTATAAGCTTGAATTTTATGCTTCTAACCCAACTTTGAGTGAAATTGAGCACACTATTGATTTTTCTTTAGTTGAACTTTTTCATCCTAAGGTTCCTGATCTAAATAATAGTTGGCCTATGTTTAGTTGTGATGAGCATATAGATTTAATTTTTAAAGGAAATTACTTTAATCATGATGACTATGTACTTAATTATGGAGATTATTTATAGCTAAGTACTAACAAATTTCCTATTAGTTTAGTAAGCTTAGAATCTATGTTTTCATCGAATGACCAGCCAAAAATATCTAGAATATAAAAGCCATAAAAAGGATCATAGGTGAGACCAATCCTATAAATTTATGTATTGAATAAGATCCTAATTATGTTTATTTAGGAATTCAAGTAACTAAAAATGAAAAATTCAAATTCATTAAATTGTTTAAAGAATTTATCGATATCTTTGTTTTGTCTTACAAGGATCTTAAGGGTTATGATACTAGTATGATTAAACATGACATTCCTATTAAACCTAGTATAAAAAATTTTAGGCAAAAAATATGAATAATCAACCCTTTATTAGAGGACACCATTAACAAAAATATAGATAAAATGATTGGTGTTGGTGTCATTTTTCCTATAACATATTCTGAATGGGTAGCTAATCTAATACCAATCAAAAATAAAAATGGTGATATTAGAATTTATGTATATTTTAGAGATTTAAATAAAGTAATCATAAAAGATAATTTCCCTCTACCTAGCATAGATCTTATTTTACAACAGGTTGCAAGATTTAAAATGATGTCTTTATTAGATGGATTTTTAGGTTGTAATCAAATCTTTGTGAATCTTGATGATAGACACAAGACTACTTTCACTACTCATAGAGGTAATTTTTCTTACAATCAAATGCCTTTTGGTTTGATGAATATAGGATCCACTTTTCAAACGGTTATGCATGTTGCTTTTGATGATTTGATAGGTATTGTCATTCAAGTTTATTTAGATGATCTCAATATTTATTCTAAGAAAATAAAAAAGCATTTAGATAATATTAATGAAGTATTACAAGATGTATAAAGTTTGGCATTTATTTAAATCCAAAAAAATCTATTTTTGGTGTGACTGAAGGTAAGTTATTAGGACACATAATCTCTAGAGATGTTATTTTTATTGACCCTGAATGTGTAAAAGCTTTAAAAGAACTACCTCATCCTAAAGATAAATCAAGTTTAAGATATTTCTTTGGTAAGATTAATTTCGTTAGAAAATTTATTTTTGATTTTGCTGACAAATTTAATCCTCTATAATTGTTGCTTAAGAAAGATAAAATATACATTTGGGATGCAAATGCTGAGTTAGATTTTAATTCTATCAAAGATGAAATTGCAAGTGTTCCTATCCTTGTTAAGCATGAATTAAATAAATTATTTATCCTCTACATTAATTCTATTTCAAAGGCAATATGAGTTGTAATAACTTAGGAGTTTGAAAACAATGAAGAAAAACCTATTGGTTATATGAGTCAAGTCTTAAAAGATGTAGAAACTAGGTACCTTATTGAAAATTTGTTTTCTAACTTGTTTCTTATTTAATTAAATTTTGATATTTAATAATGGGAAAAAAGGTTTTTGTGCCATCTAATGTACCTATTTTATCATATCTTTTAAAATAACTAACTATTCAACGAAGGCTTGCTAAGTGGATCTTGTGTATTCAAAAATTTGATCTTGAATTTGACACTTCTAAAACTATTAAAGGAAATGAACTAGAAAAGCACTTTACTTAAAATGCTACCTTAGATATTAATGTCCTAGTTATATCAGTTGATGAAAATTTAAATTCAAAATCACACTTAAAAACTATGAAATTTGATGAGTTTTCTAAAAAATTTAAGTTTGATCATGAAATGAATGAATGGGATTATTTTTTAAGTTAAGATGATTGATATCATGATTTGGTTTATTATTTTCAAAATTATTCTTTTCCTAATAAATTAAATAATGAATAAATACATTCCTTAAGGTTAAAAGCATTAAATTTCTATTTATTAGAAAATTTCTTATTTTATCATAATTGTGATGGTGTATTATTAAGATGTCTTACCTATAATCAAACTCAAAAAGTTTTTAGGGGCCTCCATGAAGGAAATTGTGGTGGAAATTATGCTACAAAAACAATAGGTTATAATATTTTAAGGACTAGTTATTATTGGCCCACCTCATTTCAAGATGCTTATAAGTTGGTGCATTCTTGTATACCTTATCAAATATTTATTGGAAGGGATAAACTATGTGTAATGCCTTTAAATATGGTCAATATTGAAAAACCTTTTATTAAATAGGGAATTGACTTTATTTTGAATATTCATTTGTAGGTCATAGATACATTTTGATATCCATGGATTATTTCACCAAATGGCCTAAGGCCAAAGCTCTTAAAAGTTCGGTACCAGGTGAAGTAATTTCATTTCTAGAAAATTAGATTTTCTCTAGATTTTGAATTGCATATGAGATTATTTTAGATAATGGACCCCAATTCATTTCAAATGAATTTTTAGATTTTTTGGGAAAATACTCTATCATTTCTATTCATTCATCAAAGTACTATCCCCAAAGAAATAGATAAACTAAGTCAACTAATAAAAATCTGATTTCTATTATGAAAAAATTAGTTTGTGATAACAAAATGAATTGGCATATTAAGATTTTTGAAGCTTTATGGGCTAATAGGACTATTGTTAAGGTATAAACTATTTATTTTTCTTTCATGTTAGCATATGGGTTTGAAACTACTTTACCAATAGAACTTTAGATGTCTTCAGCTAAGACTAATCTACAGTATGTAGCTAAAGATACAAATTTAATTGAACAAAGATTGCATGATTTGGTAGCACTTGATAAATCCAAGGCAAAAACATTACAAAACATAGAGAAGGCTAAATAAAAGTTAAAGATTTTTTTTGATAAAAAAGTTCTAGTAAAAAGTTTAATGTTGGTGATTTAGTTCTATATTAGGATAAATCTAATGAGGACCCTAAAAACATCATAAATTTGATACATTATAGCTTGGACCTTAAAAAATTTCCACAGTCCTTGGTAATAATGATTTTCATCTTAAAGATCTTGAGGAAAACTAGCTACATTATTCAGTAAATGGTCATCAACTGAAATTATTTCATGATTAGTTACCTGTTTGTTGCACTTTTTGCTTTGTTTTTTGCTTTCTTTTAGTTTTTTTCCTTTTCCTTTATTTTGTTGTTTCAGTTTGTTGTTCTATTTTGTCTTGTGTTTTGTTTTGCTTTTTTATTATTTATTTTCAAATGATCATTGAAATATTGTGGAATAAGGAACATCACATTATGAAGGAAGAGTGTAAGAATCTATGAAAGTGTTGTAAGTATTATTTATTTTTAGAAATTTCTCTTACAAATTAATTTTTTTGTAATAAATGAATTGTATGGCTGACTTATATTTCATTGTAGAAGTATTACTTCATTTTTAAATTGTGTTCCTAAGGTATTTTTAATTGATTGTGCATCTGGCCTGAACTTGTTATTCATTTCCTTTTCTTCATGCCATGTTAGCCAAACAATACATCCCTTGCTTAAATTCATTATTTCAAGGGTACATGTGTAGCTACTTCAAAAATGATTTTCTTGGATCACACTCTCAAGAAAAAATATTTTTTATCTAATAGGATATATTGTTTCTAATCAAATTTGTTTCACAAATTTGACTAGCAAGGTCACTAGTTTTATGCCTATTGATTGATGTATTTTAGTTGCATATTTGATTATGAAATAATAATGATTTATTGATAGGTTTTATTTATGTTTTAAGTGGTTTCAAAGACCATGGTGGATAAATGAATAAAATATGTATATATGGTTATAAATATGATCAGTTGTTCTACTATTCATATTTAGTGCACTTTGTTTGTTTTAGTTGTTACATGAATTTTTAGTTTTTAATCATATTTAATGATCTATGGGGATATTTTGATCTTCATGAGTATCTTTGATTTTTGATTTAGATAGCAGTGGTAATATGATAATTTGAAATATATTACAATCAATTTAGTACATTATAAAATCATTTTGAATATCAACTCTTATTGAATAACTAAGTGTTGTTTATTTGAGATGTTAATCTACTTTGGATAGTATAGTAATGCACATATTTTAATAGCAGTCTAATTTTTTTAATTTTGCATCTAATACAAGGGTCAATTCATGGATATCTAATCAACATACTCAGTCTAGTTTTTTTACGTTTAAGTATATAGTTAAATTTGATCATAATTCTAGAACATATATTTCATTCTCAGTATCTTAGAGATTGATGAGTTAGATACAATTTTAAAAAATTTCAAATTGTCATAGAGGTTCACTTTACTAGAACATGGGCACAAGGAGCTATATTTGTATAAAGTTTGCATACATGTACAAATTATCTAAAGTAACCTATTTTATAACTCATGGCATATTTTGATTTTGAGACTAAGTCATAATGGTGTGCAATATATGAAATAGTCATGGACCTAGCTTAAATCACAAGTGTCAAGGACCCTTTTATTCATTAAAAAATCAATTTCAAGGTTTTATCTTGGTTAATACATTTGATGCATTTGTAAAATATAACAATTGGCTAAAAGGTGGGACATAATTCTAAGGACCTTGGTCAATTACTTAGTTAATTGATAATGTTGATATCATTATGAAATGCATGAATCATAAGACCCTTCGATGGGTGATGAGGTAAATATTGGATCGATCTAGACACCACTTGATAGACTGAACCATGAAAAAGGTGAGTTTGCAAATGCATTTAAGATTAGTTGTGTACATAGTGCTTTTAGATTGTTTGAATATTTGGTGGTAATTGGGAATTGATGACTAATTGATCTCCTTGATTCACATAACTTGGAAAAGTATTTAGTGTGAAGACTATCCTTAGATAAATTTGTCAACACTAATAAGTAACATATTAGGATTGATAAGTACATCATTAAGTTTATTCAAGCCAATTGGGAATGAACATGCCATAGATTTAGTTATGTGTTCAATGTGATGAATAAAAGGTTTATTTTTTCCTCATTTATTTCATTCATTTGCAATCTCTAAGAGGGATCAAAGCCCTAGTAGGATATTTGGTGAGTTGCAAAATGAGGCTTGGAAAGAATATTTGGCAAAGATTTGAATGTAGAAACTAGGTATGTACTTGATGTGTTGATCAGTTTCTCTTCAAAAGCATTTTGTTGATGTGTGAAGGTTCAAAATGAAGAAAGGAAAGTTTAAATGATTTTGTTTTCACATGAGAATAAACTCTTGAATTTTATTTTGGTTGAATATTGGAAACTATGGAAGTATTTTGAAGTTTTCAAGTAAATCTTTGCATTCAGTGTTATTAAATATTTATGGTTTATCTTGTTGGAATATTGTCATTGATGCCAAAGGTTTAGTATTATTGGTGATAAAGGCCCCATTGAATTTAATATTATTTATCTTGGCTAATATGAGTTAATATTTATTTAATATTAATGAATATATTTTTGGTTGCATATGAGACAAAATAAGGGCCCATGGAGAAGTCAAAGAGTCATGGGATAAAGACAAAAGAAGGATGGGATGCATTTTCCCATGAAGAGTCATCTTGGGGAATACCAAGAGTCACCAAGTGAAGACAAAAGAGTAAATGGTGAATTTCTCATGAACGGACACTTTAAGGAA
Organism: Torreya grandis; assembly: GCA_037957365.1. Classification (NCBI taxonomy): domain Eukaryota; kingdom Viridiplantae; phylum Streptophyta; class Pinopsida; order Cupressales; family Taxaceae; genus Torreya; species Torreya grandis. The sequence continues at coordinate 1,657,407 of JARHVA010003888.1, read as the reverse complement.
TACAAAAAGTCACCAAAGATAAAGACAAAAGTGGGAAAGATGTTTTTGGTCATGAAGGGTCACCACATGACTTTTCAAATGCTTGGATATGAAGGGTCATCCAAGATTGGCTCCATTTTCCATGAGGATTAAAAGGTCACAAAGGGGGAAGGCCAAAGGTCATTTGAAAAGCTATAAATAAAGGCTTGAGTAGTCATTTGTAATGTGGAAGTGAGAGGTTGATTTGATTTTGTAATATCTAGCTTAGAAGAGCAATTGTGAGAGATGATTTGTATTTGTTATATCTAGCTTAGAAGAGAAAAAGTGAGAGAGAGGAAGAAGATGTTGTATTGATCTATCATTTGTTGAGATAGCAAAATTGAGAGATAGGTGTGTGGTATACATAAAGGGGTTGGTGCTCCTGTGGGTTGGTGCTCATGAATTGTTGTTAAGTTGGTGCTTGGCAAAGGCGTCAGTGCTCTTATGGGTTGGTTCTCACGAATTGTTGTTGGGTTGGTGCTCAGCAAAGGGGTTGGTGCCCCTGTGGGTTGGTGCTCACAAATAGGTGCTAGGTTGGTGCTCGGCAAAGGGGTTTGAAGCTCCTATGGGTTGGTGCTCACAAATTGTAGCTGAGGTTTGTACTTGGCAAAGGGGTATGGTGCTCCTGTGGGGTTATTCTCATGAATATATTTGAGATTAATTCTCTATGGTTTTTACCACATTAGGTTTCCACATTATATCTGGTGTCTCTCTCTATCTTGTGTGATGTTTATTGTTTGATTTTTATTGCATATCTTGAATGTTTGATTAAGTGGAATATTGGTTAAAGGAAAGTTTTATAAGATATATAATATACTGATTCACCCCCCCCTCTCAGTATATTTTGTGCTTAAAAATTGGTATCAGAGCAGGTTCCTTTTTAAAAAGTTTTATAGCTTGAAGGTAGATCGGGAAAGCATGATGGCTGGGTCACAGGAAGGATTTTCTACAAATAAGGCACCTTTGTTTGATGGGATGAATTATGCTTTTTGGAGTATGAGAATGAAGGTTTATTTGATGGCCCTTGGATTTGACATATGGAAATCAGTGGTGGAGGAATATGAAGAGCCATAGACATCTACAATTACTCCAGCAAAAAAAAAGGTAAGTGAATGTAATGCTAATGCTTTAAATGCTATTTTATGTGGTTTATGTGAATCTGAATTTGTTAAAGTTATGCAATGTAAATCTACTTATGAAACTTAGATAAAACTTGAGAATATTTACAAAGGTGATGGAAAGGTTCAGCAAGCTAGGTTGCAGACTTTTAGAAGGTAGTTTGAAAGTTTGAAGATGGAAGAAGAAGAAGAAGATATAACAAGTTATCTCTTACAAGTTAATCAGATAGTAAATCAGATTCAAGGTCTTGGAGAAACATTAGAAGAGTCAATCATGGTACAAAAGGTTTTGAGATCTCTACCAATGAGATATGATGTAAAGGTTTTGGCAATCAAGGAGATGAAGAATTTAGCCAAGCTAAAGATGGATGAGCTTCATGGTAATCTCACGACATATGAGATGCAGATAGAACAAGATAAACCCTCAAAGGGAGAAGTGGCTTTCAAGACATCAAATAAGGAGAAAGCTAAGATTAAATAATCAAGTGATAGTTCTAGTGATGATGAAGATGATAATGAAGCACTTTTCATTCGCAAGCCAAAAAGAGGAACAGGTAAATAACAAGGAAAATTACCTTTTAAATGTTTCAATTATGGAAAGATTGGACATTTTTCAGCTAGATGCCCATATAAGGTTAAAGATGAAGAAGAAGAAAATCCTACATACAAGAAGAATTTCAAAAGAAATATAAGAAGGGACTTGAGAATAAGAGCCTGTATTCTAAAGATCCTAGCTCAGGCAAAGATAGTGGAGTCAGTGATTCAGAAGAAGAGATTCTATTCATGGCTATACATGAAGATGATCAAGAAGAAGAGGAGGAAGCTAAAGTAGATATGGAAGGAGAACTCAATTGTGCCCTAGAAGAGTTAGAAGTTGTTCAGAAGAAGAATCGAAGGTTAAAGCACCAAATCGAGAAAAATGAACAAGAGTCAAAGGAAATGATTGAAGATCTACAAGCACACTTTGAAGAAGCCAAGAAGAATGAAGAAGATCTCATAGCACAGTTGGAAATAGCAATAAAATATTGTGAAAGGTATGTTATTGAAATTTCCTCTTTAAAAGAAGATATTAAGAAAGCAGTCAGTGATTCAAAATTTGACGATAGCACTAACATGCTGAATAAGATATTGGAAAGTCAAAAAGCATATTCAGATAAAATAGGGCTCAGATTTGAAAAGAAAAAGAGCTATGCTAAGGATCTTACATAAGAGGAAACAAAAGGGGAGAAGTGAAGAATACAGAGGACATTCCAAATAGAGAAGGCTGGAAGGAACAAAACTATAAAAGGCAATCAGGTCAAATATATACAGACAGGTCTTATTTTTATGGCTATTATTTTTATTGTAATGGATATGGTCATAAGAAATTAGAATGTAGAAAAAGAGCTAACAATTTCAGAAATAAGGAGAAGGAAAGTCAAGTAGAGTCAAGCAGAAGCCACAACTCTTTTGCTCCTCTATCAAGCTTTGATGAAGAGACCATAGTATGCTACAAGTGCAACAACTATGGACACATAGCTCGGTACTGTAGAAGCATGTTCGAGTCAGTCAAGAAGGATCGGAGGTTTAAAGATCCATTCATCAAGAATAAGAGTCAGAGTGTCAAAGATCAATTCATTAGGAAGAAGGTTCAGACATGTACATGGCAGAAGAAACAACATGGAGATTATATGATGGTGCAGATAGCTCTGCATGTGGGAGGTAAAGATCAGCCATGGTTAATTGATAGTGGATGTTCGAGGCATATGATAGGAGATAAAAGTAAGTTCATTTCTCTAAAGAATATTAATGGTGGTATAGTGAGGTTTGGAGATAAAACCATTGCTAGGATAGCTGGAAAAGGTACTTTGAGTTTGGATTATGGTAGAACTAAGACTAAAATTGTTTTGTATGTAAAAGGTCTTAAGCATAATCTATTGAGTGTTAGTCAAATTTGTGATCAAGAATACACATTAAGGTTTCATGTTAAAGGTTGTGAGATTAGAAGAAAAGATTCAAATGAGTTGATTGTAGATGCTCAAAGGATAGGGGAAAATGTGTATGTATTGTCAGATATCTTCTCAAAGGCAAGATCAAAGGATACATTAAAAGATCAGAGAGAAGAGTTGGGAGTAATTTCTATTACTCCCTGCCATTGATGTTTAGCATCAAGTGAGGGGGAGCTAAGTGTTAGCTCTAGGTAGGCCCTTTTCCATTGATGTCAAAGGGGGAGAATAACAGGTATAGGGAATAGGTATAGGTTGCTACAGTAGGGGGAGTTACTGTATGTTTTTAGATGACAGTATGTGTAGGTGATAAGATATGGCAATTTTATGATTGATGTTTCCATCAAAAGGGGGAGATTGTTGGAAATATTGTTATTGATGTCAAAGGTTTAGTATTATTGGTGATAAAGGCCCCATTGCATTTAATATTGTTTATCTTGGCTAATATGAGTTAATATTTATTTAATATTAATGAGTATATTTTTGGTTGCATATGAGACAAAATAAGGGCCCATGGAGAAGCCAAAGAGTCATGAGATAAAGACAAAAGAAGGATGGGACACATTTTCCCATGAAGAGTCATCTTGGGGAATACCAAGAGTCACCAAGTGAAGACAAAAGAGTAAAGGGTGAATTTCTCATGAAGGGACACTTTAAGGAATACGAAAAGTCACCAAAGATAAGGACAAAAGTGGGAAAGACGTTTTTGGTCATGAAGGGTCACCACATGACTTTTCAAATGCTTGGATACAAAGGGTCATCCAAGATTGGTGCCATTTTCCATGAGGATTGAAAGGTAACAAAGGGGGAAGGCCAAAGGTCATTTGGAAAGCTATAAATAAAGGCTTGAGTAGCCATTTGTAATGTGGAAGTGAGAGGTTGATTTGATTTTGTAATATCTAGCTTAGAATAGCAATTGTGATAGATGATTTGTATTTGTTATATCTAGCTTAGAAGAGCAAAAGTGAGAGAGAGGAAGAAGATGTTGTATTGATCTATCATTTGTTGAGATAGCAACATTAAGAGATAGGTGTGTGGTATACACAAAGGGGTTGGTGCTCCTGTGGGTTGGTGCTCACGAATTGTTGTTGAGTTGGTGCTTGGCAAAGGGGTTGGTGCTCCTATGGGTTGGTGCTCGACAAAGGGGTTGGTGCTCACAAATAGGTGTTGGGTTGGTGCTTGGCAAAGGGGTTTGAAGCTCATGTGGGTTGGTGCTCACGAATTATAGCTGAGGTTTGTACCTGGTAAAGGGGTATGGTGCTCTTGTGGGGTTGTTCTCATGAATATATTTGAAATTGATTCTCTATGGTTTTTCCCACATTGAGTTTCCACATTATATCTGGTGTCTCTCTCTATCTTGTGTGATGTTTATTGTTTGAGTTTTATTGCATATCTTGAATGTTTGATTAAGTGGAATATTGGTTAAAGGAAAGTTTTATAAGATATATAATATACGGATTCACCCCCCCTCAGTATATTCTGTGCTTAACATAGCTGAGCATCAAAAGACAAAAATATATTATTAGATAGATATATATACAAGTTTCCATGTCAACTTTTGGAAAGAGTTATTAGTTTCCTAGAAAGTTGAAGATAGGTTGTCTTTCTTTGGTTGCATGGCTCAGGTTTTCTGGAAAATATGTGTATGTAGTTGTGTATAGAAAATAAGAAGATTTTTTAGAATTTTTATAGACTCTTGTATGATTGATCAAAGTTTTGTTATCTAATAAAAGGGTTAGATACAATTTTGAGAGATTCACATGTAGTAGGGTTTCTAGTTTTTGAATATTTTAAAATTATTATCTTGCTCTGTATGAATGACATGGTACTATGCATGGAAATTCGATGTCATTTTAATAAATAAGTGAATAAGGGTTATTGGTTTTGATTGAAATTCAAAGTTGAAGGTTTGGATTTTGTATTGATAAATAGTTCTTTTAGAAAATAATTTCAAGAGTTATCTAGTTTTAACACTAATGTATATGGATCATTCTCAGAATGAATATAATTTGACTTTATTTTCAAAATTATTATAAGTAAAATGATAGACCAATTTATATATGTTGAAGGTCTTTATTTTTGTATTATATTGAAAGCTTGGTTGTGTTGAAAATGGTTAGGGTATGTGCTTAGTCATCTTCTAGTATACAAAAGTTTTTATTTTTACTTTCTTCGGGATAGAATGGTGATAGTCTTTCATAAACTTCATAGATATGGAAAGTGTTAAAGTTTTCCTTAAGCTATTCTCATGCATGAAACTGCTTTCCTTGCTTTGAAATTTTTGTCAGATGAGTATTGAGCTAGGGTTTATGTCCCAAGTTGAATTTGTGAATAAACATTTATTTGTGTATAAAGGTAAATAATTTGGAAACGATAATAAATAGTTTTAGTTTGAGTATATAAAAAATAATGAAGTGGATAGGAAATGATGAATGGTTCTACATAAATTGATTAGTCCACATCAAATGCACTTATGTAAAATTAGTTTACATACAATCTAAAATTTGATGATTATGGGCTCATGCATATATATATATATATATATATATATATATATATATATATATATATATATATATATATATATATATATATATATATATATGAATATAAACATTCATAAAGTCATAATTTGGCTAGTTTTAGTTGATTTATGTGTTTGATATGATAATAATAATCTCATAAATATAGTCTAGTTTCAGTGAGAATGTGTTTAGCAATGTTTAAAATTGGAATCATTATGTGAAAATGTGAAATAGATCAGTCAACTCTAGATAGAATGACAATGGCATTAATTTGTGTGTGTGTGTGTGTGTGTGTGTGTGTGTGTGTGGATACTTTTGGAATGGATTTTAATCTTTTTGAAAACATGAAGTTACATTTGAATTTTTATCTCAATATTGAGGTTTGGAATTTTTCTTTAAGGATGGATATTGAGATTAAAATTTGCTAAAATTGATATCAGATTCTTATATCTGTAAATCAATATAGTTTGAATTTAGAAATAGTGAAGTGGTGTTTAGTGTAATGCAATTTTTAGAATCATTTTTTATTTTTTCTTTGAAATTTTCTTTCAAAACTTAGATTGTGTTGTTATCTTTTAGATTAATCACTATATCTGGGTAGGACTAGCTAATAGGGAGTAATAATGATAGATGATGGGGGAAAAATTCTAATAGATGTGGTAGTTAGTTAAGTTATAGGAGAGGTTTTAATAGGGCTGGATTTCATTCAAGATATTTTGGGTGTAGATTTCATAGGTAAACAAGAATGCCCATTCACTTTGATGCTTATGACCTCGATTTTTTGAGTATTTTCAATAATCTACCTATTAACCTAGTCAATAGGGCTTATAGAGGTCATATGGGTTTTATGGATAAATATGTGGAGCTTGTGCACATTCCCAAAGTAGTTCTTCTCATCACTTAGAGTATGATCCTCATTTATTACCACTAAAACCCCCTAATTTTAGAGGTGAACCAATTAATTATACATTGCCTATCAACTAGTTGCATGTTAATCATCCCAATCAACTTGAAGTGGAGACAATCCATGTTAAGGACCTTAGGAAAATGGATATCCCTTTAGATACACCTTCCCCATGTAATGTATACCTTGGTGTAAAATGTATAAGGTTAATTTTCTTAGGTGTCCATAGTGAACCCATTTTGAGGTCTAAAAGATTGAGTTTGAGAGGTCATGGATATGATAACAAAAAGAAACCCATGGACATTCCACTTAAAAATGCTGAAAAGAACACTACTATTAAAAAGAGTGAACTTGAGGCCCCAAGAGAATTCAAACTACTAAAAAGGATTAAACTAGAGGTTGATGATACCACATCTTATTTGAGGACTAGATTATTGTCATTCCCTGGAACTAAAATGGAGTATAACATTTATCTTCATGAGTAGGACAAAAAAGTAATTAAAGTATTATTAGATTCAGATGACTATTAGTTATCCAAGGGATAATTTCTATTTAGTGTTGAAACTTTTCATGTAGTTATTGATATTTTTCCTTGACACTTTGATATTTTAGACTTGAAATTTTTTGGCAATTTTTGGTGAATACAAAGATTCTAGAATTTTGATATAATTATATATGCTAAGTTAATAAAAAAATGCATTATGGCTTAAATATGAATAGAATTTATCAATTTATTATTTATTATTTTATTATTAATGTGTATTTTACTATATTATTAATTGATATGGATCCCCAACCATTAAGGTTTAGTACCCCAGGTCTATTATTTTAATTATTATTGATCAAATTAATATTTTTTAAGTCTTAATTAAATATGTCCTTAAATAATTTTAGTTTAATTAATTGACTTTATTAAAAATTAATTAGTTGGCATTAACTAATAACTAACTAAAGTTAGTTATAACTTATTTCACAACTAAGTTGAAGGTATAAGAATAGATCAAGCATTTATTTGAAGACAACAACACAACAAGGATTGAAGACTTAAGTATTTTTTGAAGTCCATCATTTATCTCTTCTTTTTATACAACTTCTCTAAGATAGTACAAATTTGGTAGATAGACCCAATTGTATTTAATCTGACAGTTGATTAATTACTTATGTAGCATAGGTATATCTAGTTTTATTTTATCATATATTATTGATTATATAGAGTTTTCTAAGATTAATATCTTTTGATGATTGCTATTTACAGTCTTATGTGTAGATTTCAAGTATTTAACCCAAATAATGATGATCATTTCACTATTCTATGACATTTCATTGATTTATTTGATTGCAAAATTTCATTCAATTTTTTTTTTTAGAAAGGATGTTGGTTTTCTCATTAAAATTTATCTTTTTCTACTAAGATAATTCTAATTTTGAGACCTACATATCTTTTATAATTATTTGACTCTAATTTTAATACAAATAGATCTTTTAGATTTCTTATTAATTTGGTTTCATTTGTTTTATTTATCTTAGATATAGTTTTAATCTATAATCTTTTCTTTTCCAATTTGTTTAGTTGTTTCTAATCTTTAGTTCTTAGATTAGTTTTTTGCTTTATCTTGATAATTATAGATGTATCTTAAGTTATTATTTATTTTGATTTACTATAGGTTGATTTTTAATACTTAGATCAATTTTTGTTTTAGTCTACTTTTAATTTAATATCTCATTTCAATTTTCTTATATCCTTGGCTTAACTTATCTAGTTTTAGTTAAGATAGATTTTAAGTTATTTATATCTTTGATTTGTTTTCTTTTTATGTTATAGTTTCTTAGTTATTTCTTAATTTATTTTATCTTAGATATAGCTTGATTTTTGGATTCTATTTATCTTTCATCTTGATAAGTATTTTTACTAGATTACTTTTTGTTTAGCAAATTTTTTCTTAGTTTAATACTAGTTTTCTATTTATTTTATTAGTTTTAATAATTTAATAGGCTATAGGTTTGTTTTGATTTTTAAATTCATAATTTATCTTTATCTCTTAAGTTTTATAATTATATTTCCTCCTTTTAGGTGAAATCTTTCAGTCTTGGTTTATTTTTAGTTCCTTTATTTAGAATGCTTTCTTTAGATAGTTTCTCTAGTTTCTCTTATTTTATATTAATTTTAATTTGTCTTTTGCATTATTAGAAGTTATTTTATACTCAAGGGTGTTGCCTTAGTTAAATATTATGTTTTTTTCTTTCTTTTTGTTAGATTAGATTCTTTCCTTAGTTTATCGTCTGTGTTAGTTTGTTTCTTTCTTTGCTCTAGGATTAAATGTTTTCTTTATTATTTTTTATTTATAGTTTGTTTACTCTTTTACTTACATGTTTGTCTCTCTTTATTTTTCCTTGATCTATCTCTTCTATATTTGGTTAACTTATAGACCATTACAAGCAAGAAGTGAAGATATCATTTGAATATACATATATATTATAGAATCAGGTTTCTATTCTTCAAGAGACTATCTAACTAATAGGTTTTCTCTATTGGATAGAATATATTATAGATTCTCATCTTAAACTGATTCATGACTCGATAAATATATTTTTGATTATTATAATGGAAGAAGTTATTTTGATAAATTATTGATTATTTCCCAAAATTTATAATAAAAACCCCCTTGCATCTTTAGGATCTTAAATGAACCTTTATAACCCCTAAGATTAGACTAGTAGGATTCTAACTTGACCTTTATGATAGGCAAAAGGTTGATTAATTGACACCAAAATTTTCATCATCAATAGGAAGAACTATAATTTTCTTGATTGTATCACTCCCACACATGTGATACCAAGGTATGGATGATGTATGTAGTCCATGGGGTCCTTGTGAATTAAAAAAACACCTATTTATATAAAAAATTGAAGAATAGACCTAAACCATCAAACCTTAATCCATACACAAATAAATGGGCTCATGGGAGTGGCCAAAATGTTAGGCTTTATTCATAAAGAATAACAGATAGATTTAAAAAAACAAGACATGAATGAGATAGTCAAGAGACATATTTTCACCCCTCAAAATATCAGGGCATGAATTTCTCTCTCCTCTTTATATTAAGTGAAAATTTATGATGTTGTAAAAGCTACCCAAAGAGAGTGATGGAGAAATGGAATAGGTTTCTACAACCTTATGTGTTTTAAACTCATCTAACTCTTAGTGTTGCACTTGGTGGGTATAAATACACTTATGGGAATATTTGGAATAAATCCTTGCAAGTACACCTATATAGACTAAGGAGAAAACACCTATTTTTGGCTTAAAACTAACACATCTACCATGGAAGCTGATAAAAAGTGAATGTTAGGTACTCACATAGTTGTTGTATACATGTACGGACCTAGTAAAACATTTCAAACTTTATCATTTCCCTTCAACATGCTATATCACTCAAGAAACCACCCTTTGAAGAAATGAAAAGGGTAATAAAACACATGAGATTAGAGTAAACATTATAACTTAGCTTTTCACCTTTTATGAGGAGTGGTAAAAAATTTAAAATGGGGGAATATAACATTAAAACCACATGCCATGACAAAAATAACCCATTGTTACCACTTAGAATACTTGACTTCCATGACTAGGGTCATAAGGCCTAAAATAACATTAGGTTTTCAAAGGTATTTTACCTTAAACTCCTCAAATAAACCTTAAATTATGCTAAAAGGATAAAGTAGACTCATGAAGGATAAATCAAGTCATAGAATGACCTAAGAATCTATGATAATGCCAAGTTTTGAATGTAGGGTTGACCATTTTGACCTAAGGGTCAAAATTGGACAACATTTTTGGTGACTCCCAGGGATGACCAGCTTGCTAGTCATGAGAACCCATAAGCTCAAGTATGAGATGACTTTAAGGAATAAAACATGGGTACTCAACTAATTGCATTTTGTGACACTTTTTTGAGTATATAAAAATAAGACACACAAGACAAATAATGGAAACAACCTAACACCTACTCTTAAAAGACACACCAAATAGAACATAGAACTAGCAAAGGGGGGAAAAAAACATTTGTGCCACACTTATTTAAAATAAGATAAACACTCAAAATAACCAATATTTACAACTAACCTCAGTGTGTCTTCTCCTTCTTGAATCAAAGGGAAATTTTCCTTGGATTATCTTCACATATGGTAGGCAATGGTATAAAGAAAGCAAATCTATATATGGGAGACTTGGTGGAGTATTACTCTTACTAAAAAACTCACCTATGATGTTGTCAAATTCCATATCAACTAAAAATAGATGGACTATAAACACATAATCACTGGGTGCTTCAAAGTCTACCTCTTACTGATCTTGATTCACTTCTTGAGGCTTCCCTTTTAGCTCAAACAACTCTTGCTCTAGCTAACTACCTATTGCTAATAAATCAAGCCTTTATTTCTCATGTTTTTCAAGTTTTAAATATTTATCATCAAGGAAAGGGCCAACTACAATTGGGACAAGAGGTTTGTAACCTTGTTTTAGAATTTCAAATAAGTCATCTTCCATTATGGTAACCTCTTGGGATGATATGTTTATGGATCTACCTTTTTATTTCTTGGTAAGCTCATCTCTTTTTACATAGACCAATTCATAATATGCCTTAAGAAAGTTGTATCTTTCTCCTATAATATCAAATATATCACTTGGATGATCCTCGTCAACCATTTGATGACCTTGTAAACCTTTAATTTTATCTTGATCCTCAATCTCCTTGACTGGTCTATAAATTTATTCAACCTTTACTATAAGTGTCTAAGGGATACCATGTTGAATAGTATCCTCCATATCATATAGAAATTATTGGAGATAACCTTTCCTTATCTAATGTGGGCATATTCCTCTTGTGAATCATCAAGTTATTTCAACTTGTCATCTCCTACACTTTTCAAAATTGAAAAAATGTTCCTCTTTACCAAGTGGTGTCCCTATTATGAGCTCATCTTCTAAATCTAACAACTCATCATCATCATCATCATCATCATCATCATCATCATCATCATCATCATCATCATCATCATCATCATCATCATCATCATCTATGAGTTTAACATTTAATATAATACTTACCTCTTCAAGGAGTGGTATAGGATTGTCTTGGAATGACTTCAAGAGAGATGAAATATATGTGACTTCTCCTTGCTCTAAATGTTTATCTTTAATAACCATGATATCATCCTTCTTTTGCATACTATTTTGGATGGATTTACAAGATGGAAATGACTTAGACTCTTAAGGAGGGGATGGTGGGGATTGAGTAACCTCATATTTGTTTGATTTTTTCTCCTTATTTCTTGACTACAAGACTTGACTCCAAGATGGGAACTTAGGCTTAGCGTTTTATTACATAAGTTATAATGTTGTTTGGGACATGGAAGGAGGGATGTTTAACTAAGTTTTATTATTTTTTGTATATTCTACTATCTTATACAAATTATTATTTGAATATTTAATATTATTAGCAAGGGAGGCTTCAAAATTATATCTTGATTGCTAATGACGACTGGATCTTTCAACACAAACTTTCCTTTCTTCTTGCACTCTCCCTTGGATAGATTTCCATGATGGGAAGGTTTAAAGGAGTTAGGAGGAACCATTATGAATTTTAAAATCATTTTTTTATGGTTTATGAGAGGTTATGGGAATCCCAACATGAGGTTGACATAGGGTGAATGAGGGAAGGCAAGATGAGTGATGGGGTGTTTGTTGCTCTTCATGGACTGCCAATTTCTCCTCAATATTAGAGATGCATCTAGCTATGTCAAGCATGTCACTATTATTGCTAAGGTAAAATCCCCTAATGAAATACATCCAACTTTATTTTTCCTACTACACTAAATTTCTAACCCCTTTAATGGCATGCTTTGGGATCTCTTGCCCATACCCCTTCAATGTATCAATGTTTATCATGTTTTCCTCTTGTTCTAATAGATCTTGCTTAAGCCCAGATACAAGATGGCTTGGGGTATGACTAGGCTATTAAATAACATCATGATTCTTCTATGACTAATCAAGATGTAAATTATTCTACAGAGCGGTATATGAGACTCATAGTAAGGTTGATAGTCCTGGTCATAGGGAAAGTCATCATATGACTAATAAGGGGGAATATATGATTGATATGGAGTAGGATAGGGTTGAAAAGTGTCATGATATAATAGGAGAGGGTCATAGGCTAGATCATAAGAGGGTGAACAACATGAATCTACCTCACATCCATCCATCCTTCACCATAAATCACATGATAATGAATGAAATCATGAATGACAACCCATCTTACCTATGAAATGAATACTTATTGTGACTAATGTAACCTTCTAATAATAAATTAAATAATATAGTATTTGAAGTTCTCAAATATGGTTGCAATTTATCCTTCCATGTTGTCAAGTAATGCTTCAAAGTACTTGAAGCTCATCCTACTAGGCATGCCAAAACTATTAGAGTTATAGGTTACACCCTAGCTGAGGAGATGAGTGTTCATTTCCTAACATAAAACATAGTCCAACATGGGAATGACCTTAGGATATTCACCTATAGTCAGGGTAAAATTCTATATTGTTAATGGGGTTATCTCCCTAGATTTATCAATTTGGATCTCTTTTCCTAAGACTTAATCTATTAGGATGAAAAGGGTAAGAAAATACATGAGTGAAAACCTAATTTAAGTGTGGTGATGCACCATGAATTCATTTATCCACTCACTTGGACTCAAATGACACTAATAGACTATATAAGGACTAATATGATACCTTAAAAGACTTCCAAACAACAATGTTTCACCTAGAGGTTATAATTAATGGTTGAGGTTGGAGGTCAATGAGAGTAAGGCCTAGTCACAATCACTTACAATCAGGCATCCACTTCAAGCTTAAGTCATCAATATTATGACACTTTAGTTGACTTTTAAGGAAATATTATCAATACCTAGGTAGACTTGGACCTACAAAATGAAAATTTAACCATTATTTCATATCAAAACAATCATAAAATACTAAGTACTCATGAATAAATATATTTGAAAGTTTTTATTTATTCATGTAAGAGGTTTGTAAGTACAAAGCTTAGTAAAGTTTCCTCATACTAGCTTAAGGGATACAAATAAAGGTTTGAAAGCCTAAATATATAGAATAATATCATGAGAGATAAGGGTAAAATTCCATACAAGGGTGGATAAGGGGTTATAATTGACCAAGTACGCTTAAAAAAGGAGTTACAATAGTGACATAATTCTCCCTCTATGTCCTCCATGTGTTGGATCTCCTTAATTACTCCTTGAATGGGATTTTGGCATTGGAAAATAGGTAAAGAAGGTTGAGTCAACTTTAGTTACACTTTTAAAATACTTGGCCATGCCTATAATAGTCCATAATTACTTCACATGGTAGTTACAAGATGAATTAGCCCACCATAGTTACATAGGAGCACACACTTCTCTAAGGTAGATTGACAAAGTCAAGTAAACTGACTTATTCCTCTACTATAGCTATTAAATTTAAATTTAATTCCCTTGAAAGATTAGTTACCAATGTAACATCCCTATATTTACTCATTATATTGTAATTTCAATGCTAGCTTAACCTTTTTTTATGACAACATAGGCCAATTAGGCATATTAAGCCTAATTGGCTAAGTATTTGCATCTTGTGCTCCATGAAACATGTAATAGAGATTTAAAAACTATGTATAAGTGTGATCCATGCCTTTAAAAACATTTACAGCCCTAACATAGGCTTATAAATGCATTATAAACTTGAAACTCTACTTTTCCAATCTGATTGGTTCACTCCTCTTAAGCATGGTAGATTGGTAGTTTTGCATAGGTTGGTAAGAGTATTTCCAGGTAAATTTATAATAGTTAGCTTCCATGGAGGGGTGAAAAAAGTTCCAATATTCCTATTCCATGATTTGGAATTAATCCAAACCCCTTAGTACCTATAAAATGCATAAAACCATGCAAAAAAACTTAAACTATACTATTTTGTATAGTACTTATATAAACCAACTAGTGGACAAGGATAATAAAATAGTCTTAGACATCATTAAAACATCATTTAGGCTAAACTATCCCTTTTAAAATCATCTCCAATTGAATCTCCTCCATTAAGTCAAAATTGAGGGTTTGGAAGAATTTTCATTAGTTTGAACCCTTAAGGATAGTTCATAAAAATGTGATGTCTAAACTATGATCAAATTTAAAAAATTGGAGATATATTACCCCTTCAAATATTCTTAACTCATTTTCCTCCCATGCTAGATGTCCATATAGTTCCAAGTGAAATAAAAAGGCATATTGACTAGTCTTACATTCTAGATAGGTCTGAGGTAGATTAAGGCCAAAATGACCATTCATGAGTGGTTCTCTTCTATCCAATGGCTTTCTTAAACCTTTTACTTTCCCCTAAATTTCATCTATGAATTTGGATTGGTTCACTAGTCTCAGAAATTGAATTAGGACCTTTGAGCAACTAGGCCTAGTATAGATCTAATAGGCCTAAATGTGTGTACTTAATTTTCTCACCACTTTGAGATGTTTGAGCATGTATGAATTATATTTAACACTTATTCACCTTTAAAAACACCTCCCTCATCATATCTTCATTCCTCCAAATATTTTCACCATGCATTTTTGTCTTTCTTACACTATTTGACAGGTTTGTAGGGTGTTTAGTCCCTAGAGTGTCCTACCTTTAAGAAAAAATAGAGGTTATATAACATATTTTATTTTTCATATTGAATAAATGAGGAGATTTATTATGTCACAATTACCATATCCTCCAAATATCAACACTTAATTATGCATATAATGCCTTCAAATGGCCATTTTTGTTTAGACTAACCTCATATTACTTGCAACTATATTGACATAGGATTATTTGAGTGTAAGGCCATTGTAGATGGATTGATTAACTATAAAATATTAAAACATATCATTTTTATTAAATCTCAATTATTTTTCATTAATTTTTTGGTTTCATGAAGTGGTCATCCCTTTTAAGCATCAAATTTAACTATGCAGGGTTTTAAAGTTGAGGGTTTAAACTAACCCTAGTAGGTATTTAAGCACACTCTATAATGGATTATCCTCCATTAAATTTAATTTGTAACCTTATAATATTTATTAAGTCTCCTACCTTTATTTACCCTCTTTCTTGACTCGCATCATTTACCTATATCCATCATAATGCTCTCTTAGGGCTTATTGACAAAGTTCTACCTAAAACCCTATGCATGCACTTTTTTAATTATATATTTACTTATGATGGATTTATTTCATATGATATAGTTATAACATACTTAACTTGTGACTTATATCTATTTATACTTGAGTACCCAAACCCTCAACTTTGATTTGGCCTCTAAGCCACTAAAACAACACTACCTTCCATTTTCAAGCTTGCCACACTTCAGATGTAGGTATTTATTATGTGTTTTTGACTGAGTGAAGGGAGTAAACATATTTATGTGGATTTATTTTTCTTCCTTAATGGCATGGATCCATTTGGGATACCTATTATAACTTATCCATTCTATATAACTGACTATGTGTAGACTTTTGTATGACATTCATGGTATCTTCTTGTAAGGTCTTACAATAGTAAATTTGTTGTAGGTGAATTTATTATTTTGGGAATTATTAAGGGTATTAAGTTATATCTCTTGAAATATTTAATCCAATATGATAAATACTTATACCTTGTATCACTCATAAGAGACCTCTGAGTCTTATCAAACACACTTTCTTGCAACTACTTTTCTCATGACATGGATATAATAGAATAGTTCAAGTGGTTATAGTTGTGTGCCTTTTGATTCTCCCTTAATTTTAGATTGTATTTATAATATATTTCCATTGATTGATTAACCTTATAGGTTTTATTCCTCATCATTATGTTTATTAAAGATCTGTTAGACCTCATTTTTCCATCTATCTACCTATTAAGAGTCTTTAAGTTTTCTCACTATACAAACTGAGATAGTCCACATGTGGGAGAATGTGATGTGGGAGCTTGTTATAAGGTCCATGAAATTATACTTGATTTCAAACTTTTAACTATTCTTCCATATACCCTCCACTACTTTCTTACCTTCACCCATCATGACATCTTTTAAAGTGTTCTATGGTCATTGTTGACTTTGACATGCCTCTGTATAAACAAAGGAAGGGCATGGACTATTATTTAAAGGTTCCATGAAGATATAAAACACATTTAACTACTTTTAAAACTCATATCCACCTTTAAAAATCATTTTTCACCATTTTGAAGTTATCTTGGAAACAAGGAACTAGTTTACATTAATGTTTCTAAAATTACTTTAATTTTTTCAAACAAGGTGGTATTGAGACTATGATTAGGATTTTAACTAGCTCTTAATGGTTGCATTTTATTGATTTTATTTGGTATCTTAGATTATTTAATGAATCCACATAATTTTCATTTCATCTCACTCATATTTTTTCTTTAAACCATTTAACTATCTTGTACTTTGTGATAGCAGTAATGACTACTATAGGAGATTTTAGATTGAGTTTTAATTATTGTCTCATTCACTAAGTTATCAACTATCTTCTCAAGTACTTAGGACCTTGTTTAGAGTAGGGGACCTACATGATTGCCCATTTATTACTTAATATAATTATCTTTAACCTTTAATTTTGGTGTCATAGGATGATTCTCCCTTTTTAGATTCTTATTATAGTGAGCTTGTTGTAGGTTGTCTATTTGAGAAATTGAAGGCCCTAGATGAGGTAACTTGGTAGAGATGAATGAAAGTTAGAAAATTACATTCCCAAGCCATAATATTTTAAATTTAATGCATATTTCATCTCTACCTATATGATAATTATTTATCTCACTTTTAATCAAGTGATTAGAGCTCCAATAACCATTATACGAACTAAGGATTTGATGATGATGCACTATGGAGTATTTGAAAGGATGAGACTTTATGTATCTTATCATCAACTTAGAATGTTTATGAATTACCAAAAAAGGGTTAAATAATACATGAGAAAAAAATAACACTCCATCTACCATTAGATCAAACATGGACCTAGATGTAGGTGATGTCAAAGGATTTGTATAGATTGAGGTAAAATATTATAATTTTCCCCAAGCTACCAAAATAAGGCTATTTGATGTTTCATGGATTTAATAACTACAAATTCAAATTTTAAGACACTAATTATTCTCATGAAATTGATTAAAAATAATAAACCTCAAATACATTAAAATCCTTAAAATCACCTTAATTTTTGTTAATCAAGGAGGCTGAGATTACCATTAGGCCTTCTAGTTTGGTGTCAAGATGCATTATTTCATGGTTTATTTGGAATTTTGTCCTAATAATAAAATATTTATATTTAAATGTAATACATTAAATATTATATGATCCTAATATAATCACCTAGGATGTGATCAGGACCTTCAACACAATAAAACTTTGCTTATGATGGCTGAAATAATTGGAACTACCAATTTGCTCCCATGTAGTGATTGTTGACGTGGTTATTCTAAGTGATGGTTTAATTTATGCCATTTTAAGGAATAGGAGTCATGATAAATTATATATATAACCTCAAAAACCATCATTTATTTCCATTTAATGCATCAAAAGACATTACAGCTTGAGAGATCTAGCCATGTTTTTGCAAATGGAAGAACTAGATTTTTATTTCGTTTAACACTCCCACACATGTGATACCAAGGTTTGTATCATGTATTTATTCCATGGGGTCATTTTTAATACAAAATACACGCTTATTTATATAAAAACTTGAACATTATACCAAAACCATTACAAACCTTAACCCCTACACAAACATATAGGCTCATGTGAGTGGTGAGATTGTTAGGCTTTATTAATAAAGCATATGAGATAAATTTGTAAACAAAAGACATGGATGATAAAATAAAGATACATAATTTCACCCCCCAAAATATTAGGTCATTATTTTTTCTCTCCTCTTTTTACTAAGTGAAAACCTAAGATGTTGTGCAAGTTACCCAAAGAGAGTGATGGAGAAATGGAATAGGTTTATGCAACATTATGGATCTATAACTCATCTAACTCTGATATTTACACTTTGGGTGTATAAATACACCTATTATAACATATAAAATGAACTTCTATAATTACACCTATATAAACTAAGGATAAAACACCTATTTTTAGCTTGGAACTACCACATCTACCATGGAAGCTGATAGAAGGTGAATGTGAGGTACTCAAATAGATTTTGTACACATGTACAGACCTAGTATAACATTTCAAACTTTCTCATTTCCCTCCAACATGCTATATCACTCAAGAAACCACCTTTTGAGGACATGAAAAGGGTAATAAAACATAAGAGAGAGGGGTAAACATTATAGCTTAACTTTTCATCTTTTATGTGGAGTGGTAGAGAATTTAAAATGGGTAAATGTATCATTAAAACCACATGCCATGACAAAAAAATATCCCTTATTTACCACTTATAACACTTGACTTCCATGACTAGGGTCATAAGGCCTAAAATAACGTTAGGTATCCAAAGCTCTTCTACATTAAACTTCTCAAATAAACCTTAAATGATGCTAAAAGGATAAAATGGACTCATGAAGGACAAATAATGAAATAAAATGTCTCGAGAACCTATGAAAATTCCATGTTTCAAATGTAGGGTTTATCATTTTGACTGAGGGTCAAAATTAGTCCACACCTTGATTCATTCATCATAATTTGGGATAAATAGGGTTGGACAAACTTCAATGTTATGAAAAATAAATTTTTTGAAAGGGAAAGGAAATGGTTCTTAAAAAAATTACCATTCCTCATTCATAACCTATTTTTGGATCAATTTCTAGTAAAATAAAGTAAATCATTCCTTTAGTGGGCATTTACCTAAGGGACAATGTGTAGAAAGAAGTGATATCCTTAAAAGATGTGACTAATCAAAATATCTAGTGTAAAAATATGGATGATGTTATATAAGAATTAGGGGATAGGAAAGTAAGTATCAATTTAAATTAATTTAATTAAGGAGAATAAGATTGTATTAATATGATAAATTAAATACAGTTAAGATAAAATGGTGAATGAAGATATGAAAAATAAAATGGAGGATGAGAGAATTTAATAAATATTTAAGAAAGAGATAAAAGAAATAAGTTGAATCAATAATGTTACAAAGAATTAAGATGTTAGAAAAAATTGATCTAGCCTAAATTAATATAAATCCTAATATTGAAAACCTTAGTATTATTCCTCCACCAAAAATGGATGAGTTAGTATTCACACTGTGGAAAGGTGTAGATGTAGATAACAAAATAAATAGAATAGAAGAATTATTATATACCACACTACAAAAATTCATGAATGACATGCAAAAAGGATTAAAAAATTTAGCCACACTTTTCAAAACACCCAAATTATTCAAAACATTGGGTGTAATGACCTATCAATTATGAGTAGTTTGTCCCATAATGGATAAGGATCAGAATGCATTGGAAGAAAAAGTGAGGAGAAGATGATTAAGATATGGGATTACTCAAGAGGAAAGTCTTAAAAATAATATAGAGTGACAAATATACATGGAAAGAGATGGGAACCTTTAAGAGAAAGGTGATTCTAAGATAAAAATAAGTAGTCATACTAGAGAAATATAACTTAGAGATAGGGAAGAAGATAACATAATAGAAGAAATATTAGTTAATAAAAACATTGGATAAGAAGTTAAAATTAGAGATAGAATATGTTGAAGAAGAGATTATAAGTGATGAAACCTTAAAAACTCCAAATTAAAGCATCTCTAAGAGGAAATGAACCCTTTGGACCAATCACCATATCTCGTGCCACTTCATAATATATGTGTACATCCATACCTTAGATAGATAGATATATCTACTAGAGAAGAAGTAACAAGACAATGGAAAAATCATAAAGAATATGTTAAGAAAATAATGAATTTTTAAGGAATCAAGTGGAAGTGTTAAGAAGAAGATACTTCTAAACAGAATTGAAAAGAGATAAAGGTAATAACAACAATTTTTTAGTATAGGATTTTTCCTACTTATGTTTTTACCTACGTGGTTGTTAGTCAGCTTGCTTAGGGTTATTAAGGTCATTTAGGAAAAATACACTTAATATATTTTATAATAGTGAGTTGAGTTGGTATATTTTTGGTGACCCAATCTCTCACTATATAATTTACCTTCTTTTTACTTTTTTCCTAATGGAATAATATGAAACTCACCCTTTTTTTACAATGCTCACCTACTCCTAGGGTTTTTTTACAATCTTGGATGTTCAAAGATCTTAGAGTGATCTGATCTGATAACCATTTTACCATTTCTAAAATCCTCAGTGAGATCTTTCTTGCTAGCATTCTTGTTGGTTTTCTTGATTTTCAATAGTTTCATATGTTTGGTGGGATTTCATGAAAATTCATGCAAATTATAAAATTTAATTCTCCATTCACAAAATATATAGTACCATTAGATTTAAAAGGCATCAAAACTTAAAATTAACTATAAA
The DNA here is from genome assembly GCA_037957365.1 of Torreya grandis. Lineage (NCBI taxonomy): Eukaryota > Viridiplantae > Streptophyta > Pinopsida > Cupressales > Taxaceae > Torreya > Torreya grandis. The sequence goes on along the minus strand of JARHVA010003888.1, from coordinate 1,636,303 downwards.
CACAACTTAGATTCATGATAATGATTTTTTACCATTTTTTTAGGGTTTTGGTGATTTCATGCATATTTGTATATCTATATTATCAAATTAGTAACTAATTTTAGGATTTTTTTGGGGTTTAAGAGTTATCAAATGGGTCTTTTCTAATTTTTTGTAGGAACCATACCAAATCTATAGATTTCCAAGATTTATAATTTTGATAAGGTTTTCAACCCTTGTAGGGAATTTTGGTAGTTTTTTAGAACTTTTTAGACTTTTGGTGGTAGATTTAAAATATATGGTTGAAATTTCATCCCCTCTAAACATATTTTTAGGTTTTGTCCCTACTTTAAACATCATCATATTCTAGTGCTTATCAGAACACCTAGTGGGTTTCGACCTTGCTCTCAACATCATCAGGTTTTAGCATATATCAAAACACTTTTTAGGTATAATCCTTGATATAAAACCCAATGGGATCTAACATACCTATGTTTAGACTAGGTAGAATCTACCACCTATGTAAAAAATCTCCAATTTTCACCACCCTCTTTGCATGTTGTGATGTCCAGGAGGCCATCAACTCATAAAGGGTCTTAGCCCCTTGGGCATATGGTATGGTCAAATGGAGGAGAAATTATACATTAAAACTAAATATTTTTGAATTTATGTTGGGTGTCTCGAAACATTTTCTAGTTCATGTTGGGTGTATATTTTTTATGCAATCTTAAATCTTAAAATGGATATAACTTTTGATCAGTAACTTTTTTTAGTGTCATATTCTTCAAAAGTGCCTATTATTTTAATCTATGCATCAGTTCCCTTTTTGGGCCCTATATAGATATATATTGTTCACAAATTTTACCTCTTAGATGTAATATTACTAGATCCTAAAATCCCTATAATTCTTTCATATATACACATAATTTACTCAAGATGCATTCTCAGCTATGCTTGACATATATATGAGTGTGCTTGCATTTGTAACACTATATGGGAGTCATTATTGATATTTATGAGGTGGTATTATGCATTATTTGATATCTCTTCTACATATTCTCAATTTTTACATTATGTTGATTTTATGCACCTACTACTCATTTGGATGCATTCTTGACTATGTCTAATGTCCTCTTCATGAACATGCATTATTATAGTAACTAGGGGATCATTACAGTTATTTTGTGTAATTTTTCATTCCTTTGGTGTCTTCTCTTATTCATGTTGACATCACTTGAGAGACACATATGGGGGAATGTTTATTCTACACCAGTGGTTCTTCTTAGAAAAAATAGCTATGATTCTTGACATGCTTACATGGAACACTTATTCATGAAAAAGGGAAAGAATCATATTCCATTCCTATATGGATAGATTCTTACTCCCACTAAATTTGACAAGTAAATTAAGTGGGATAAAACTTATGACAAATTTCATGGTACCTTGATGATGCACATTTCATGGGATCTATATCACCATGTGTCCCAACACTATTTAGAACATCCTTTAGTCTATTTTCAAAGATCCTACTAAGATTTATATCACTCTTCCTATCATCTCTTTAATGATTATTATTCTCTCTCCTCTTACTTATATTTCATTTGACAACACATCCATGGTGGAAAATGAGCTTGCCTCTATCAAGCCACCACTATAGGACGATAATATGCTACACCTTAGCTATCTTATTATAGATTCTACTTTTGTTATATGCATGATTTTGTTCTTATATATTCATTATATATTTTTACTTTGAAGGACTCTATTATTTGGTAAGAGTACACTATGTGAGAGCATCAATGACTCTTCTCATCCTATAAATATTCAATATGTGGATCTATTTGATTCATCTATAGTTTCTTCTTTAGCTTTAAGGGTTATTGAATCATGCTTTCCACTTCACATGAGCATTCCTTCAATGAATTCTAAATTCCATTCTTCTGCATTAGACTCACCTATATTTGATAACACTTCTAATTTTGATTACATCTTAGATATTGATAAATCTTCTTATATAATATATGACTACTATAGTGATGGGAACACACTTCTTCCATCTCCTTGTTACATTGTAAAATTTGAGGGGTTAGTTCTTGATCCACCTATATTTGGTCCATTTTTGAGATTACAAGGTGTAGGTATATTGATCCAAGACTCATCAGACATTAGGTAGTCTATTACATAGGTACAATTCATTATGTAGTCTATTTTATTCTCTACTTCTATTGCATAATCATCACATAGAGTAGTTGACTCATATAATATGCATGAGGATCATAGTTCATTGTATAGGAACCACACCTTGGTTGGAAATTCATCAATAACTTGGTAGACATATTCATTATTCTAGGGTGATCCACTCTTCACTACACCTACTTCTAAAATGTTCACTTCAATGGCATTACATTTAGTTCCTATGCATTATCTTTCCATACCTATGCCACACTTCTATTTTATACCCTACTCATAAATATTTATGTTTTTTCTCCTTAATCTTCCACTATGGAATGGTTATATTTCCATCAAACCATTTGTGTTCTTCCTTTGGAAAAGAGAATAAAAATTATTTGATGGGGATGGATCTTATTCAGTCTTTAGGTAGATGATCTCATCAATTACATTCATCATTTTGTGAGATATATTACAAGTATCTTCCAAAAAATTTATAAATACTTATCAGTTCTCCTCTTTATGTGTTTTATTGATCTCACTTGTGGATGCATGTTTGGTAGTGCCCAGCATCCTTAGATCATGCACTATTTCTTATTTCCTCTCTTTTTGGAGAGGAGTTTTTTGCCTATAGTTTTTCTCCTTTTATCTACCTTATGGGAGTTGAATTATGATTATTTACTTCATCAATCCTCATTTTTAGGACCCAATTATTCTACCCACCTAAGTTATGCTTCAGGAGGGTGTTAATGTAGGGTTTTTCCCATTTATAGTTTTACATACATGTTATTAGTTAGCTTGCTTATAACTAGTTGTTAAGGTCATTAGTGGAAAATGCACTAAATGTGTTTTCTAATAGTGAGTTGATTTGTTACCTTTTTGGTGACCAAATCTTACATTATATAATGTACCTCACTTATAATTTTTGTATAATATACTAATATGAAACTCACTTTTTATTTGCATTGATCTCACCTACTCCTAGGGTTTATTTGCAATATTGGATGTTAAGATATCTTGGATTGATCTGATATAATTTGGTTAAACATAAAAAATATAAACATGACTATAAGTGTAATATTACTTTAGGAATAAGTACATTAAGCAAAAAAGGAAAATAACTATATCAATCCTAGTATTAGCATTCATAACCAACCTAAGAACACTAAAATAGAACAAAATAATATGAAGTTACCATTGTTTGGTAAAGAGATAAAGGATACAAAGTAACATTTTTTTATCATACTCATACGATATGAGTCACAATATTATAGACAAAAGGGTGATGTTGACTGATTTTATAGGAACATTAAAGGATGACACACTTAAATGGTACATGCAGACTTATTATAAACATGACACTACTTGCGTTAATGTCCAAAAATATTTTAAATATGATTCTCATTATACACACATATCAATGGAAAGAATTAAAAAAATGAGAGAGTTGATACAAAAGAAGAAGGAAATTGTAAAAGATTATTATAAATGGCTCAAATCCATAGTGTAGAAATTAGAAGAACTTATTAATTTAAAATAAATAATATAATGGGTTATATATGGATTAATCCCATGCCTTTGAGATAACATGAATGGAAAAAAATCAACACATTTGTGAAAACATTGAAAATGGCATCATGGTTAGAAGCTTAGTCCTAGAGATGAGATACATATACCACATTAAAAGATAATGTTTAAATATTAAATTTATAATTGGAGGAATTTAGATTAAAAAATGAGATACAAATGAAGGGGTATGAGTATGGGATACCACATAGTAAGCATATACAACTACGGGTAATAATTTTGTACACAACTTTTTGTGTAGAAGGACATTCAAGGGAAATATTCCCCCATAGTGATATGGTGAAGAGAATAGATATAATAATATAATAAAAACCACCGATAGGTATGACTCCACCAATTTAACAACCTATAAATGATGAGATAATTTATTATGGAATCTATCAAGTATATGATCAACATCCATATCACTTATGCCCCATGTTGGAAGTGGTATCACCTATGAATAAATTAATGTATTGCACTAATTTTGGATATTTTTAATCACTATATTCAAAACTAGCATTATATTGATACACCTAGTATGTACAAGATACCAATAAAAGAACAATGACAATAATACAATAGATGCCATTACCATAGTTACCCATTAATAATGATAGTATATTGTAACCTAGTCAATAATATCAAGCACCTCTTGTAATCCAAAATTTTTAGTATCAAAATACCCAACCATAGTATTATAATGAAAATCAAGGAGTGTATAGTGAAGGTAACTAGGGTGGCTATAAAGGTGGGGTATCATGGCAGGATAAATTACCAAGGTGGGATAGGATAAAATATGAACTATAACTAAGGTTATAATTAAGAGAGACCCCCACCAATGTGCTATAGATGCATAAATATTAGGAATATTCATATAATTTAAAATTAATAACCCCAAATATATTATGTATCCTTCCATGAAAGAGGAATACATTACTCATTTTCATGTCTTAAAGTGGTGTAAATATAAAAAATGGCATAATAAAACTAAAGAGCTAGCAGAATCTCTCTCTAGGAAAGGGGATAAACATTTTTTTACAAATGGAAAAAGGATAGGATATGAAAGGGTAGTCCAATGAAGCTCACCATGAGAAGGAAGAAGATAAAAAAGTGGAAGATGAGGGAATTTAATCCCATAGATTAAAAACATAAAAAAAAATTAGATAATATCATGAAACAAAAAGAGAACAAAAAGAAAGTTTATAGAAGGCTCTCTATATTGTGAATAATTATTCATAATTGTGAGTAGAGGTAACCACCATAAGTGGAATGAAGATCAGTAAAGTTAATTACATATCTACTAGCTTTAATACAGAATTAAACATAGATGCAAAAGGTGAAAAAAATGATATTTATGAATATCGATGAATTGTAGATAAAATCTAGAAAATAGTAATAGAAAAATAGAAAAAATATTAGATTAATCTATCCTAATTTGATGAATATTATTATGTTGGGTATCTAAAAATAATAATGAAATTGATAAATAAATAATACCTATTAATTATACTCTCTCAATTATGTAAACATTATAACAAATAAGAGAGAGAAATTTGAGTGTATAAATTAGGGGGAAAATAAAAGAAAAAAATACAAATAATGTATTTAGAACCAACCAAAAATGGAAAAATATTTCCATCATGCTAAATGTCAAAATAAATGATCAATAAATAAATAAAATACCCTTAGACTTTGGGGCAGATACAAATGTTTTACCATGGAACACATGGGAGATGTTGGTGAAAATGTAGTTGTATGCAATAACATGTCATTTCCATGGATAATGGTACTCCATGTTTACCAATTGGGACTTTGGAAAATTTTGAAGTTGATTTTATGGCATTAAATAAGAAGGCATATTTTGAGGTAATCGATATGTATGATATTGAATATCCAACATTGTTGAGTCTATAATGGTTTTTGGACTATAGTGGGTCAATATATTTTAAAGAGGAAAAAATTACGTTTGAAATAAAAGGCTTGATATTCCATTTTTATGGAGGTGGGAATGGCATTAACATGGTTAGAATAACTATGGATAAAATATAAGGATAGTGAATTTGATGACCTAGTTGGCATATATACTCTAAATAAAATTATAAAAATAGATGAACCTCAACCCAATGATGAGGGGGAAATTATATTAGAAGAAGAAGTAAATACATCCTCATAGGATGAAATTAAATATATTATGTATTTTGAGCCATAAATTAGAGTGTATAATGAAAATATTATATAAAGAAACAATCACCACCACACTATAAAATCCATCACCGTAGAGAATAAGATCTCATCGCATAGAATGATATTTACATAACAAAATAACAAAATTTATTGGCACTAGATTAGTTTATGATTATTTATAATAGATGATGAGAGTGTTTTTTTAAGAAGAAATTACGATGAAATCCATTGATGATACACTATTATTTTCACTATATGGTGGCACACCCATAAAGCAACCATATACACTTAGGGAAAAAAATTTATACTACTCAAAACAAGGTTTTTAAATTTAGAGAGTTATTTTCCAAAGATCACAAGTTATAAAGGAAAAATTAGTCTAATGTTACATCTTGACATGTGTGAAAAATATGAATGACAAGAGGGGAAATAGATAGACACATGTGGCATAATTATTTTATAGGACATTAGACACATTTTTGAAAACACAATATCTACATCAAGATATGTGTAAAGGAACCAATAGATGAGTAGAACTAAAAATGGATCTTGTATAACTTTCAAATTTTGGGTCACATATACTAGAGTTTGTTGAGCACTAAATAAATTAAAAATATATGTATTTATGGAAGACTCTACTGCAAAGAAATAGTTTTTAAATTAAAACCATAAGAAACAAGGTCAGGTTATATGGATGATTGGGAGAAAATTTGCACAATTTTAAGAGAATTTTCAAAGAATAAAAAAAGGAAAACAAACACAAGAACTTGAACAAATGAAATATCATAAAAAATTTAAAAAATAAGAAGAGGATGAAGAAGAAAAACTAGAAAACATAAAAATAGACATTGAGGAAGGAGAGAGATAACTCCTTAACACCATAGAAGATAAAACATGACACTTCTATTAATCTCTTAAAATTAGAGAAGAAAATATAGACATATAAGGAAATCCTTACGTGGAAAAATTAGGTAACTACTAAGTAAAATAAGAGGTGGAGAAGATACTATAATTACTAAGGGAATTTGAATATTTATTGCTAATAACATTTACTAAGCTTAAAGGAATCAAATAAGATTTATGTGCTATGAAAATATAGTTGAAAAATGATATTAATTCATTGCAAAATATATCATACATGATAAATCTAAATGTTAAAGCAAATGTCAAGATTGAATTGGATAATATGTTAGATGGAATAATCATAACCCCCATTGAATAAACTAAATGGATAAGTTTTATAGTGATTTAGAATAATAAAATTGGCAAGATATGCATATGCATTGATTATAGATAATTGAATAAGGCATGTTTGCATGATCCCTTCCCAACACCATTCATTGAAGAAACATTAGAAAGTGTTATGGGAAGACAAATTTATTCCTTCATATATGGATTCTTATGATACCATTAGGTCATGATAGCACTATAAGATAGACCAAAAACTACATTTTCTATAGAATGGGTATCATTTATGTATACAATGATTCCCTTTAGATTGGAAAATGTACTAGCTATGTTCAATTGCATAATGGTAATGTGTTTATGGATTTCATACATGAATTCGTAGAAGTGTATCTTGATTATTAGAAAATATATCATTTAATCAAAGGCCTTGTTTAGGCACTATATATGATGTTTTAAAGATATAGACAATTGAACATTTTTAAATCTCAATAAATACATATTTTATACACCTTTTGGTACTTTATTGAGACACATTTTATGTAAATATGGTTTTATAGTAGATATAATTAAAAATACCATAGTCATAAACCTAACACCATATAAAACATAGGAGGTTATAACTATTCTAGGGTATACTAGATATCATTGCAGGTTCATGAAATTATGTATTTATAACTGCACCCATAGAAAAATTATTGAAAAAGTGGCTTAACCAATAACTAGTTGGTCAAGTCAATGTTAGAAATCATTTGATACATTAAATAATAATATTATGGATGCCCCAATTATAGTGTTTCTAGAATGGAAAATCACATTCCATGTACATGTTTATGCCTTAGGAATTGTAATAGGTGTTATCACAACCTTGTGAAAATATAGACCATCCAATTTCATTTTCTAGTCGAAAAATATCAAGATCAAAAAGGAATCACTCCACTATAGAAAGAGAGTAACTCAATATACAGATCATGAACCACTTAAGTATTTGATAAATAGAAAAATAATACAAGGAAGAATCTGCCACTAGCTAATTTACTTTCAAAATTATGGTGAAACTAGGGAAAGTAAATAATGGATGTGATTACTTACCAAGAATAATTACAAGGGAAGATATAGGACCAATTGAGGATGAGTTTCCTATAGCTCACCTCTTCTGTATGGAAGTAGTCCCCAGATATATGGATGGAATTTCATAATATTTATCTAGCAGAGAGTTTTCAAAAGAGTTAAGTACATTACAAAAGAAGAGACTAATGATTCAAATGTTTCCTCTTACACTAATTTAAGGAGAACTATACATGAAAGTAAGATATGAGGGATTGTATAGAGTGGCATTACCACATGATCACATGATATCTTAATAGAAGCCCATGATGGAGTTATAGGAGGGCATGAATCTAGAGAAACTATAGAAAATATAATATTACCAGTAAGCTTATGGTGGTCATCACTCTTTAAAGATGCACATTAATACACAAGGAATTATGACATATGTAAAAGAGTGGGTAAACAAAATGTTAGAGATGAGATTCCTATCCACCCAATTTTAGCACTAGATCCATTTGAGAAATATGTAATTGATTTTATAAGTACCATCAAACTTATGGAAAGGAAGAGCAATGTCAAGTTCATCATTACTAGTATTGAATACCTAATAATATGGGCAAAAGATGTAACAAAAAAATACTATGCAACCAAGATTGTTGTTATCACTTAGAAGTGAACCCTTGAAAGAATGTGCACCTTTTTTCACTCTTGTTGATACAATGAAAACTCTCCAAGGTGTGGGTGACCTTATATTTGAGAGAATCTCAAAATGAAGGGTCCATTCCCTTTGGTACACTCACCTACTTCTCTTTAAAATCTCTAAATGTGTGCTTTCTTGGCTAGGAAAAGGGTAAAAGGAGTAATTCTCAAGCTAAAAATAAATATGAAAACTAGAAATTTGGGATGATACACTAATTTTAAAGTCAATTTTAAAGATACTTGATACACTTAGTAAGCTAAAAAACTTACACACATTCACTTCATCTTCATATAATTACTCTTGCATTAGTATTTCATACATAGGTCTTTAAAAAAGATCAAAATAACTTGAAATGAATTAATAATGGTTGAATTAACTTCCATATTAGGTATAAATGATACTTAGACACTTGATATGACCTATAAGAGTTCTTATTTGCTGCATAAAGGTGAAGAATTTAGACATAAACACAATAAAATAAGCCATTCACTAAGTTACATCAATGAATATTAAGCACACACTTTATGAACAACTTGAAAATAGATGAAAATTCAGCTCTTTATTTCTTCAAATGTGATGTAGTATAAATTTTGGTAGAGGTTTCTTATATTCTTATAACTAGCTAGTTATAAGCTAATGAAAGCAATTTTCAAATGTTTGTTCATGAAGGAGAAGAAGAGTTGGTTAAAATGAAATTATGGAAATATTTGAACCCATATTCCATAAATATTCCATGCATTTTTTTTTTATTACATGTTATTAACTTTATGAACAATCATTAAGAAGGAAAGGTTCTCTAAAACCCTTTTTAAACCCCAATAACTCAGTTTTGGGAGATGTGATTACATGTTTTAGTCATTTATTGAAAAATAAAAGTGATGTGAACTATTATGGGGAATAAATGACATTTATACACCTTCCTTAATCCAATTTTTAAATAAAATAGTGGATAAATTCAAAGGTACAGGGTGTGGGGTTTTAAGCAAGCAAGAGAGATAGTCAAAAAATGTATTTTTTAGAAGTTTAAGATATTGGTTGAAGATATATAATAGTTTTAATAATTATATGGAATATTACATGTAATAATTCAAAAATAATTAGGACTTTGGGCCTCATAAAACTTAATCAAATTTTAAAACTCAGACCTATAGGAATTCATAAATGAGATTGTGCAAGCTAGGAAACACCAAAAAATGCATATTTTGAGTTTTAATAAATGAAATATCTTGAAATTTGACATGGTATTGTACTTGAGGAGAGATAAAATGGCAAAACACAAATCTATTCATGAAGGAAATTAAGGTTTTTCACTATTTTGCTCACAAATGGAATTGGAAATGAGTGTTTCAAATCCTTTGAATGGAAAAAAATGATTTTAAAGTGTTTATAATTAATTTATAGGTATTAATACATGATAATTAAATTAAAACCAATTCAAAATAGGCTCATTAAAAAAAAACATCTCTACATCACCCTATGGGCACACAAGCATACACCTTTTTGTGAATTTTTGTTTGAGAGTTTGGTGAAGATTTTTGAATATTTTAAAAATTTTACAGGTATTTACCATTGATACATATCCAATAAAAATATTATTAGTGTTTTATTATGCCTATATATCATTTTAGATCCCCAAATCCAAATTAGGGTTTATTGAGGCCTAAAGTGCAAAAGAGAGCCCAAAATGGCATTTTTGGAAGTTACAAGTGGAATTTAGAGATAAAAATTTATTTTAAGGTCTATTAAAACATGGTGATAATTTTATAATCCTATTTACACTAATTTAATATTAAAATAATTCAAATTCATCAATTTCTAAGTTATCATGGTGTATTCAAGAAGCTTGTCAAATGATAAAAGATAAATATGTCTAAGAGGGACCAATATGGAGAGTTATGATTGTTCATCAGATAATTCACTTTAAAAAATTATATTTCATGTATTTTTAAACAACATAAAAATTCAATCTCTCCCACTTATGCACCACCATTGAAGGAGAAGATAATTTATAAGTTTAATCAATGCATTATGCATTCAACAACCATGCCTAGTCAAACACATGTGCTCTTTGATAAGTGTATATATATTATAGGTTAAGTGTTGGTTTAAAATATTAAATAAAGGTTAATAATTATTATCCATTCATTTAAAAATATCTTATCTCTCTTACTACACCCCATATGGGCTAAATTTAGAAGAAATCAAGCAAATAAGAAGAAGTCTTCAAGGAGCCCGAGAAAGGTGGAGAAATAAACATGCAAGAGTGGAGAAATTTATTTTAATTATTGGTTAATACTTTAATCCATATTTTCATCTATTATAATCATTATAACATCAACATGTAATATCTCTCCTACTATGCCCCTTTGGAGGTAATTTTAAAAAGTCGAGAAGTCAAACATGCATATAAGATGAAAGCAAGGTAACTAAAGTCAATCTCCAAGATGAAAGTAAGGTAAATAAATTAAAACTTAAAAATTAATGTAAGATAAAAATTATTTAACTAAATAATATAAATATCTCTCCAAAATTGAAGACACAATAAACATGCATTAGACCTTTGACTTTTTCAAAATGTTCAAACACACTTCTCTCTCACTTTTACACCATACTCCAAGGAAAAAAAGTTTAGAATCATCATATTATATGTTGGAATTGGTAATTTGGGTTTTTATTTGAATTTTTATTGGATTTTAAATTAAATGAAGAGTGAAATATGACTTATCATTTTGACTCATCTAGTAATTCACCCTTGAAAGAATGTGTGTCTATTCTCACTCTTGTTGATATAATGGAAACTCTAAAAGGTGTTGGTAACCTTGTATTAGATATAATATAAATATTAATGTATTTTTCCCTTTGGTACACTCACCTAATTCTCTCTAAACTCTTTAATTTTGTGCTTTATTGACTAGGAAAAGGGTAAAAGGAACAATGCACAAGCTGAAATTAAACATGAAAACTAAAAATTTGGGGTGATACACCAATATTAAGGTTAATTATGTCTATAATTGACACACTTTTTAAGATTATTAACTTTCACATATAAAATTCATCTTTAAACAATTTATCTTGCATCATTATTTCATAAACAAGTCTTGACAAACACTCATACTAGCTTGGAAAGAGTGAAAATTAGTTGAATTCACTTCTAGATTAGATTGAAATCAGACTTAGATACTTTATATGACCTATGATAATTCTAATTTTATACATGAAGGTTAAAAAAATTCAAACATAAACATAGTATAAACAATTATTCACTAAGTCACATCAATGAACATAAAATTCACACTTCTTGAGAAGCATGAAAATAGAGGAAAATTCAGCTTCTTATAGTAAAATAAAGAAACAATCACATAGGGTCAAAAAATCAAGGATAATATTCAAATGTCTCACAATAAATATAATAAAAAGCTATAAAATACACTCAAGTAAGTGTAAATGTGAATAAAATGAATTATATTAAACTAACATAAGCATATCATACTAGTCTTTGCATGTATGTATTAGAAAAAAAGTCATGTAACATAGCATATCAAGTACATTGTGAAAGATGTAAATATGATTATAGGCATGTGTAAGTGTTATAATATAATATCAAAATGATATTGTAAAGGTGATCATAAAATAATATAACCTCTATCAATCATGATCAAAGAAGCATATACCCCCAATGTAGTATGTCATGTGGGAATAGGAAAAGTCCAACATCTAGATGAGTGAGTATCATGTGTCTAGTGTATGCATGTATCACATTAAACTAGGCATGAAACATATACATGTGTAGAAATAATTTTCTATCTAATAACATAAAGTAAACAACATATATTCCAAGGAGATAATAAACATGTGAATGCTATATTTTTTTATTTTTTATTTATTTTACTTTTTGAATTTTGAATTTATTTTGGTCAATGTGCATTTAATGTATTTTTTTATCATGATTATAAAATTTTGAGTGAAAATGTTTCATATCATTCTCCTCTTCTCTCATTATCTGTTTAGTAGAATTAACATGACCATTATGTTGTGTGCGAACTAATCTTCCCTTATAGGAAAATGAAATGCCTTGTTGTTTTTGATCTATTTCTACTTCCATTTGGTATATCAAAAATTTAACTGATGTAAAATGGTGTTTAATTCTATGGGGAATGACCCATACTTTCATATGGATAACACATAGACCATAAGAAATCAATACTATTATATATTCCAATGAGTTTTTCCAACATCCTTTATGATGTAAGTCTTTTATGTTATAACTAAGTTATGTCAAAAATATTTCATTAAAAATGTTTATTTATCTATATGATCAATGTGGTTATGTTGAAAATAAGCTCCACCCATGAATAATGTAATCACTAAAGCCCTTTTGGCAAGGATTTTTTTTTTCTTGGTGTATTTATAAGTAGTTTTGGAGTATGTCCATATGGTATTAGTTTTGTATTGAGTAAATTTTTTAAAGGTTCATATAAAAATATAGAATTCCAAATGTTTTTTCATTATAATCACTTGGAAATTCACTCCCATTATATGTATCATGAATAAAGAGTTTGTACTTTGTAGGAAATATATATAATTGTTTGTTATATTTGAGTAGGAAACAAGAATATCTTTGCACATGCATATACAAGAAGGTAAGTGAGGTATAACATTTATGTAATGACCTTTCCTTTAGTGGAGGATCCAGACCTCTACTAAATATTAATTTTAGTTCCAAATTTGAAGGTTGATATGCTAAATAATATGATGCTTTTTTAAATCAAATATCATATTCTTTAAGTGATTCATCATCATATTATTTGAAGTTTTGTAAATGGTCCAGTGTAAATTTTGGCACATTATGTGTATCAAAGTGTAAGAAGAAAATATATTCTAATTACTTGAATGTGGTTAAAGAACCATTTGGTAAAATATAGATCCAATCACATGTTTCATGTATAAGGCTCATATTAAATACTTTTAATCATATTTAACCTGATTTTCAAAATACTATACATACTGAATTATATGTTGGAAGGATATTCATGGCCTAAAAATGATGGTAATGTTGGCATGCTAAACTCTCATGGATAAGTATATTCAAATACACATTTTGTAAAAATTTGATTTTGGATAATGTTATCATTAGTAGTATAAGTGTAGGATGGCATTTGTATTTTGAGAAGTGAAACTTGCCTTTAGATATCTCCTATAGTACTCATCATAGTCATAAGATACATTGTAGCAATCGTTAAATTTTAAAAAGATGTAGTCATTGGTTGTAATTCACCGTCTATTTATAACATAGGAATAATGGATGTTTCATAATTATAAATATTTTTTTTATATTTCCATCACTTTAAAAAGTTATAACTTTTGGTAATGGTACACCCTTTGGAAATTTTAGAAATGTTATATAATTTGAATATTTTGGAACCTCTTGTATATATTGAAAAAGAAATGGAATATTTTGTAATAGTAATTCCTTTGAAATATTTGGTAATTATGCCTTGTTTGAAACCTTTAGAATATTTTTTAGTTGCATATTATTTGAAAATGTTAAAAATGCTTGGTAAGGGTACATTGTTTGGAGTTTGTAAGGAAGCCATGATGTTCTTATGAATAGTGTGAAAAAATTCATGATCAAATGATGAAATATTGGAGTTCAAATTATCGATCATGGGTACACCATTTGGAAATTTAAGAACATTTAGTAATTATATTATTTTACATGGAGAAACATTCCCATTATTTTATGTTTGTAGAGAGGTCATGATATATTTGTGAACATTATAAAAAATTTCATGATTAAATAAAGGAAATTTTGGCTTATGGATATTGAAATTTATTTTAAGAACTTTTGAAACATGTTACACATCACCATGATGTGAGGACATACCTTTTTGGTTACTAATAATATGGAAAATGGAACCAAACATAGACCATTGGAAAATAATGGGAGCATGATGATGACTATTACAACCTTGAGGGGTATGTTGGTCAATGAAATAGGTTAAATGTTCCTAATTTTATTCACTTGGTAACATTTAAAATTGATTATGATCAATATATATGGATTTATAAATATATATCTCTTATTGATCATAGGTTATGATTGATCTTAAAAATGGTGCCATGGGGGAAATTTTATTTTATCTTTGATAAAATAAGTAATAAAAGAGATCAAAAATAAATTATGAAACCCTAGGAAGTTAAAAAAACCCTAGAGAAAATAATGGTTACATAAAAAGACTCAGTGGTTAGATTCATCAAATGTTTAACCATTTTTAGATATGTGTGGTGTTTAGGGTTAATAGGGTAGAATAAACTATACACAAGGATTAATAAAACTATTTTAGATTAGAAAAATTATTTGAATACTTAGATAAATGAATATTTTGAATTAAAATTTTGAGTTATGCTAAATATAGAAAACACAATCAAAACAATAGTTTGATTTCATAAACATAAAGAAGAGATAATACTTAGCTTATCTAAAAAACACATAAAATATTTGAGAAGTACATAGTTGAAAGCATGAAAGGCCAAGATCAAGATCCAGTCATAATTTTAGAAATATTATTTCTAGAGGCCTAGACACTTCGTTGCCCTATGGACACTTGCATTTCCCTATAGACACTTGCATTGACACTTTTGTCTGAATCATGATGTAATTATCTTATATAGAGTATTTGATGTTTTAAAAATTGACCACCAATAGCTTGATGGGTTTTATATCACCTTTATAATGATGTCTTTTATTCACATTCATAGGCTATCAATGATTTTATGTGTATCAAACCCTAGCTCTTTACATTAGGTTTTAGTACCTTGCTAAAAATAGGTTAGTGGGATCATGGTGTTGAACTGACCTCAATTACCCCTCTATAAATGAGTGATACCTACATAACCAATAATCCAAGGAGGGCCTCATACATATTTAGTTATCACTTAGGTGTTGGCTTGTGTGTTCACATAGGTGTAATATACTATACGTAAGTTTATACAATTATCTATCTTGTAACTTAAAAAATATTACTCATGATATGTTATTTGAGTGCTTCAAACCTATAATATGACTAATATTATGAATTATATGAAAATAGGGAATAATAAGGTAGTATAAATGAGTTGTACAATTGATTTATTGAGCTTGAATAGATGCTTGTTTGTTATTTTATATATGAATAATGAGTAGGATTATATTTATATTTACACCACACATTTTGAAAACATCTCATGGAAGTATTAAATAAAATAAATGGACCAACCCATAGGATTCAAAATATTTTAAAATTAGATGACTTTTGAGGAGTAGAAACTTGATAATAATCTAGACATTTGTGTTGACACAAGTGTCCCTATATGAGACATAAGTGTCTAATAGGCTAGGAATCTACGAAGGATATGAATATAAGAGTGAAGGATATACATCAAATTTTAGGCTTTATGTATAGTTCAATAGATCTAGGTCACCAAAAATGATAGGGTAAAACCATAAGATAAGTAATTAGGCATAGTGAGATGATGAATGTGAGCGTTTTAGAAATAAGGAGGTGTATAAATAAAGGGTAGAGAAATTATAGGTATTTTTAAAGTATAAAAGATTGAGATTTTATATAAATTAGATTTTAGTATCCACACCAAGTTATTACCACCTTAATATAATTGTGCCTTAGGGTATTTTAATTATTGACATTCCTCCAACCTTTTCCCTTTTCTTATCAATGAATTTTATATCAATAATAAGAGGATAAATATCTATAGATTGGTATTATATAATACTAATAACTAGATATAAGATAATAATAAAGATCATGATTGAGACAATAATTCAATTCCATGTTAACAAACTTGATTATGAACACACAATAATTGCATCCTACAAGTTGAAATGAAGGAAAATTTCTCTAAAACTTATGAATCACATAAAAAATTATAATGAGGCCTTATACATGTGGAATAAGGGTTTAGAGTTTGAATATTACAAAGAAGAGGATATTATGTTGAATTAATATCTAATTAAAGAGATCAAAATGGGGACTAAGTGCTTCTATGAAGAGAATCCACTAATATCAAAAATAATAAAGGAGGATATAAATGTGACATGTGAATGCAATATTTTATTTTATGTATCTAAATTAAAAAATGGTGTAGGATTAGGGGTAGTGTTGATATCCCTAGGAAAAGACAAGGAATTAGTATCTCATAGGATCCAATTTAGCTAAACTAATAACATATATAAATATGAAGCTATTTTTCATGGCCTAAAAATAGCCAAGAAAAAAGGAATTAAAATCCTTTCAAATTTATGGATGTTTGAGGTGATAGTGAAATAAGTTAGATCTTTGTGTGCAACTAAAAACCCTATACTTAAAGCCTAAAAATGTATGGTATAAGACTTATTTGAAGCATTTTACACCATTATCATTCAATTTATCCCAAAGATGCAAAGTTAAAAACCAAATACAATGGCCATAATAGGATCTCACTTCCAACCTCATATAGATATACTAAAAAAGGGAGCAAGTAAAAACTGTGGCCAGGGTTGTAATCCCAAATAATCACAGAAATTGAAATTTATTTGATAATGACATCCAATACACTAATTTCATTTAAAATAAAGAAAAATTATCTAAGAAACTTCAACCCCCAAATAGATCATGTCTATTATAGTAAAATAATTCAGTTAAAAGCCAATAAACTACCCAAGGGATTATTTACTTTGGAAAACATGTGTAACCCTATTGATCAATTTAGGGAAGGAAAAAGAAACATGTTTTTAAATGTTAAGGGTAATAAATTAATAAAAATATAAATAGATAAAATATTTTGGAAGGGTATTTTCAATTGAGGCTCAAAGAGTATGATGATATAATGGCATGTAATTATAATTCCTTGATAGGGTATGATATAAATTCATACAACATAAAACTGAGATTGATTCAAATATCAAGATAGAAAAAATTAAAGGCATGAAACCCTAAGGTTGAGAATTTGATGATATTAGAGATGAATAAGCTAATTGTGGATAATATTATATACCTGATAAAACATTCATACTTGGGTTTTCAATCCAATTCCTATCAGGAATAAGAATGTGTATATTTTCCTCTATGTATTTTTAGAGATAAAAATAAGGCTTCATTAAAGACAATAATTCTCTACCATCCAAGTATCAAATAATGTAGACATTGGATAGTTATTAAATATTATGACTACTCTATGGATTATCTAGATTATCATTTTCCATTATCTCATAATCACATGCCTTACATAGGTATAACCCTCCAAAGTATTTATTTTGTAACCTACAAGAATTCCCATAGTCCATGTCAAACTCATTATTTATATTACTTAGACATATTTAGATCATTAGATTAGTGTTTTTATTTCTTAGATAGTAATGTTAGAATTATAATATACCATTTGATGGTAGCATCTGAGTATGATGGTTTCATTTCATACCAACCAATAGTATTTTAAATTTAAATTATTCTGATTAGCTATCCCATATATTTAGTATGCCATTAGCATGAGAATTTAACCAAATACTCTCATATAAATAAAAAAATATATGTAATAATATTACAAACCTATCAATCATATTTAAACACTTACACATTCAAAAGGAATTTCCCTGTTATTCCTAGTTTAAAAATTAGTCACAAGGAGAAGATATTAGTCAAGTCTGAAGCAACTCAAGAGCTAAGTCAAAGTTGTAAATTTCCAAGTATTAAGAGTTAGACTACATGTTACATACATTCAAATATCACTAGTTCACACATTCACCTAATGTGGAGAATAACATGTAATTTACTTCCCTCTTTGGAGTATTATATATGTCAAAAACACTCAACCATTTAATAGGGAGTGGTTGGGATCAAATTAAACCTCATTTTTTAATCTTTTTTAAGGAATAATTCTATAATTTTAAGTGGAACTAGGGTTTAAAGTGAATGGAACATATTTATAGGCATTTCGCATATAATTAAACCTTGGGATCATAAATATAGGCACAACAAAAACATTCAAAGCACCCTGTACTAGATAAAAAGTGAAATATTCAAACATAAAACTATTAGACTCACAACACAATGACTAAGAATAGTTATTGGGATTGACAGTAGTGTCCAAAAAATTCCAAAACTTCAACTCCTAATCTAAGAGACTCAATCTTGATTTATACATGCCTTACCACTTGTGAATAATCCCAGTCCCTCATACAATAATTAACCATTAAGTATTTTATCCTTATGTTGTAATTTTATCATTATATTCAAATGTCAAAAGGTGAAACTAAGTATTTGATGAGCTTATGAAGGTATCCAACTCGTGTCTTATTTTTTCATTTCATATTTCTCACATCTATTTATGGAAGAAGATGGTGTTTTAGGAGAAGGTGACTGGGATTTATTAATGCAAAGGTGTAAATCCATTCAAATTGAGATCAAAATGTTTAATGAGGTATGAAATGGGTTTTATATTTAT
Organism: Torreya grandis; assembly: GCA_037957365.1. NCBI lineage: Eukaryota > Viridiplantae > Streptophyta > Pinopsida > Cupressales > Taxaceae > Torreya > Torreya grandis. The sequence continues at coordinate 1,616,991 of JARHVA010003888.1, read as the reverse complement.
AAAGGATTTTAGCATGTCTCAGAGTTTGCAGTGGGTTGTAAGCATACCATCATCACTCATCACTTTTTAAAGACTGAGTTGAGAAATAACTACCATCAGATTTATGTTTTCAAGGAACATGTACACAAGTTATTTTTCAAAGGCTGCATGGGTTACATTGATTATTGGTTCTTATCATTTGTTGCACTATGTGTTTATGAGGAGAAGTTCCATGATGACCTTATTAAGAAACATGAACTTTAAAAATATGCCTTACTAGAAATTAGTGTTGGATTTCAACTTACAAAATTTTTTAGATCAGTAACTTATGGAGGAAGATCCAAACTAATTATACATGATCATAAGGAAAATTATGTGAATATGATTCAATGGTTACAAATTTTGAGTCAAATGCAAGGATATAAATGATGTCACTTTTTATTTGACTATATTAATGGATCAATTTAGATTTTGGGTAAGCAATATTATATCATTTTAGTTGGCTTCAAAATTTAATTTTGGAGTAATAATACAATCATAAAGACTTGGAGCGAATTCCACCATCGTGATCTATTTTCCAGAACATCTACATGGTAGATTGATATCACACATGAGTAAAGCCATTTTTGCTCAAAAAATATAAGAGGGTGATACATAAGAAGTTTTGGAAAGGATTGGAAAGGTAAACAATTAATTTAATGAAATTATTATTTCAAATTTATAAAAATATTTTTTTATAAGGTGTGATGCTTCAGGAAAGAGAGTCGTGATTACAATGCGAAGATTGAAACCCATGAAAATTGAAAGCATGAAGTATAAAGATTCAAAAGAGATTTTATCTAGGTATAATGAGATGTTTTATATAATATATGCTTTGATAGGATCCAAACATAATATATTTTATATTATATAGTATATATGTTATATAAATATGTTGCATAGGACTGAAGTCTTCCTTGGTTCAGTATGATTGGAGTGATGAATCAAAAAAATGAGAAATAGGAAATGTGGTTGTTGGTGTATTTTTAAAAATAGTTTATAATTTTTATTTTCCTACCATTAATATATATTATAGGTTTCCCAACATGTTATATTATTCCAATGAATTATTTTCCACTAACATTTTAGATGAAATTATGAAGAGTGATAAGAATATGCTAGTGGATGGTCTCAGGGAATACATCATCTTCCATCATAATAAGTTATTATTTGAATATTTAGAATTCATAGGTTAGAGGTGTGGATGTATATTTTTTATGGTGATAATTATTGTTCCTCTACTATATTCATGTTGTCTTAGATCAATCCATGAAGTTGAAATTAACATCTCTCAAGTTGAAGTAAAGTTTGAGTCTATTAGTGTGTATTTCAGCATTATGGGGGTAAAGGTAGTAATCATTTATATAATGTGTATCTATTGTTATGGAGGATTTATTTACAGTTATAAAATTACGTTATGATGTAAAAATTACATTTATATCATTATAAGAAGTTTCTAGAGTTTTTGTTTTAAATTGTTTCATCTTGGTGCTTATACACAGTTAGAGAAACAAGTTAAAAAAGGGAGGTTATTTATGGAAGAGGATTTTATATATAATATGTACCAATGAGTATCATGGATAAATTTATTATACCTTAAATATTTTTACAAACATGTCACTCAACTCATTTCCATTGCTTTGAGATTTATCAGATTGCTAGGAAGGAAATTGGATAAAGTTACAATTGGAGAGTTTACAGAAGATCTTCAGGAGAATGAAGATTAGATTGATAATTGGAGAGAATATATCATCCTCATACATATAAAATAATAAAAAATATTTTGTTTATCTTCATTACTTGATTCAAGTCAATAATTTAAAGGTTTAATTAGGCATTGCATTGTATATTTCCTTTCAAATTGTACCTATGATTTGGTAGGCATTGTACATTTATTTGATATAAACACTCATGAGAGAAAGTTATTATTTGAAGAGGTGGATAAAATATATGTCTTGTAAAATAATTTTATGAATGATAGAGAATATATTATGAATTTCACTTCAGTAGGAAATGTCTCACATGATAGGTATAGTATTTAGACTCTATAAACAATATGGTATGAATCATCACATTGGCATGGTGATTTTTGAGAAACTTGGGTTGAAATTGATTGTGGACAAGAAATTTTTGGAAGGGTATAATTTTCATGTCCCATTTTTAATTAATTTAGTTTTTCAGTAAAAAACCCCATTCTAATACTATCATTAGGTTATGATAAGAAGAAAAGAAAATAACTTATTTAAATTTTAATTATTTGGTTTTAAATATTCATAATTTATTAACAAGGGACAAGTAAATAATAAAATATTATTATTAAATATTTGATCCAAGTGGGTTATGAGTTTATAAGTGAATATCTTGATGAGTCCTAAGAAACTTACCAAGTGGGGCATGGATTTCTAAGAGAGGAAAATGATGAGATCCAAGGATAATTGTTATTCTTGTTTAAGTGGATCAAATATGGGAAAGTTTGAGAATAGAAAAAAAGAATGAAAAATCATGAGCTAAGTGAATTATGGAAAGTTTAATAATATGGAAACTATTACCGTAATTAATATGTCTATTTTGGATGGTGAATATGGCAAGTTTCTTCTACCCATGCCTAGAGATAGAATACAAAAACTTTCTATTACCCATGTCAGAGTTAGGATAAGGAAATTTTATACTTGTGTCCTTTTGGTACATTGTTATTTGTGCCCAAATTTTATTTAAGATAGGTAATCTCTTTGGTTTGGGATGTTTTGGCAAATTAACAAATTTTATTTTCTAGTTGCACTTGTGCTACAAATATAAGATTCAAGGATGAAACCTCTTGGATTATTGGAGATAATATGATGAAAAACCTTTGATTTTATGAGGGTAATTTCATTCATATATTTCATTGGATCTTCACATATTTTTAGATTTTCCACATTCAGTGTGGTGTGCATATTGTAAGTTTGGAGTGTAGTTTGAGAAGAGTCCAATGTGGTAACTCCATTTTTTCACTTGTTTATTATTGTTGATTGTTTTTTTAAAACAACCACTTTTGATATAATTTCATTATTTATATCATTAATTTAATTTGGAATTTTAACATTTCTTTGATTTTTGGTGAAATCGAGGGAAGTGAAATTGTTAGTTTTGTGTTCAAATTTATGTTTCTAATAAAATCTATAAAAATTTTAATTTGTAACAAGAGGAAATACCATTAATGATTTTTTTAATATCAATAGTCTAATTTTAAATAATTTTGGAAATGCATTTGTGTCAAAATTGTCATTTTTGGGTTCAAATGGTGTAGGGAAAATTTGGGTGTTCTGAAAGTTGAAATAAAATATATTTTTAATTTGAATATTATTTACATGTATTTTTTAGAATGGTTATCACATGTGTATATAAATATATTAAATATTTGTAACCATTGACTTTTTATAATTATCTTGATTAGGTGAAACAACCAACTATGATGGTGGTGGAGATGGAGGAGGATGTGCATATGATTAAATAGGGTACTCATTCTAATTCCTATAACTATTATCACCTTGTCACAATGTATGTAATTCATACATAAGTACACTTAATATGGTAATTTGTTGAGATTTTGTATCCAAGGGTGTCCTAAAAATATGTTGAATACCTCTATACTCACTAAAACTAGGAATAAGGTAGCTACTATTATATATCCCAACTAAATAGGGAGCACAATGCACTTAAGAGTGTCTTATATTCATCCTTAAAAACCCTTGACTATTATTTTTAAATCCAATATATCATTTTATGTGTATATACGAGTGTTGATAAGTGTCATTATACATATTATTTTACTTGAACCATTATCAACCATGACACTATGTATAGAGTGAGAATTAATAGAAGCTCATATAAAGAGGGAATTGAGATCTGAATCATACTAGACAATCACAATGTCATCAAATGTAATTATTTTTTAATGTGGTGATGTGTATGTAAGTGTACCAATAATATCATTAAATGCATGACCATATATTGAAGGAGAAGGACATACATTTTACCTATAACATACCTTTAAAGTATCTTTAGTTCCTATTGCTTCATGCTTTTAAAATGGATTAGATAAAAGTTTCAACTTTTAATTTTCATTTATTGTGGTCTAGAATCCTTAGTAAGTGTGATAAGCTTAATAATGTTGTCATCAATGAAATTTTGTATCTTATACCTTATCTTGAATCATATATATTTATAATGTCATGAAGATATATGATAATTAAATTATGTATTATTATCATAAATCTTAGATAAAGGCCAACTAATATCAACCACTTGTGGTGGAGAGATAGCTACAAGGTTACATTCAATTCAATTATGTAATGGTGTGTGACAAGGTTGAGGTAATCATGAATACTACCTATTTTATGGAGATGTTAACATTTTGATATTGAATTAACTATTATTTTGGTCTCATTCTTGGTGTTAGTTGATTAACCTTATATGTTTTCTTGATTTTAAAAAAATTAGATTAAATGTGGTATTAGATGTATACTTGAGTGCGCATACTTGAGTTTTTTCAAAGCTAGGATCTTAGATTCTCAATATCTCATTACATATCATAACTCATCAAAATACTTACATTTTTTTAATGATATAGACTCATCAAATGTTATAGGCAAGCTTTGTTTAAATTTGTCTTGTAACCTATTATCTTCCATAGGATTATTCATCTTAAATAGCATAGTCTTATATCAAAATACATAGTCACTAATTGGCTCATTGGGCCCTTGCTTGAGTTTATAAATTTGTGTGTTATATAATTTTTCACCAATGTTTATAGATAAGTGCACTAGAAACTCATAGGAAAAAAGGTTTAATGATCTAAATAATTAGAGGTAGAGATAAAAAATGATAAAATTCAAATATAAAAGTCTATATTGAAATTTAACATAGATAGATCTAGATGTATAATTAACTAGCAAAGTATACACATGTCAATTGAAAATAGAGACAAGAATTATTGTGGGAAAACCTCTATGAGGTAAAAAAACCCACCAAAAGTTATTTTCATTATTGAGAAACAAAGTAACCTAATACAACTTCTCTTCTCACTTATCCTCTCCAAAATAACCTTCACAAAACTCTTAAGTAAATTTCCATGAATATGAATTAATAACCAATAGGGGTAAACCCTATTTTATGTTTAATTTTGAAGGGAGGTGACCATTGTGAATAATGGGTCCAACCATCCTGAAGAATCATTAAATAAAATATTGGTAACTTATTAAATATAATAATGTTTATTTATTTACATGAGGTTTCCACCTCATGTTAATAAATAATATATGTTTATTATTTAATAAATCACTAATATAGACTAAAGGATAAATAATCACCACTTAGTCATTAAATACTCTAACACTCCCCCTTAATGCTAAGTGGGGATAAAATACATAGTCACCATAAAGGAATTATACTATGTAAAAAATTGAAAGATTTTAAAACCTTCATCATGTCAAAATTCACCTTTTGAAGCAAAAGGAATTATAATCTATAAACTACTCAAAATTAATTATAGGCTAGCATGATTTTCAGATTACATATCACTATTTCTCATGAAAGACAACTACAAATATTTGGATATGTATATAACATAAGGACCTCCATTACAAATTATGCTTTTTAATGTAGTGGGGTACAAAATTAAAATATCCGCGTGAAGTTTACTTAAATTACATAACTTCCATATAAAGTTTTTACAATAATTTACAATGAGAAGAAGTATAAATAATAATTAACATATGTCCATTATGAAGTGGCATTATCATGCACACTCCCACTAAATGACAACTATGAGAGATCCAACATTCCATGAAACTGATAAAAATTGGTATCATCAAGTGATTTTGTGAATATATCTTCCACTTATTCATCTATAGGATATAAATACAAATTAATATCACCATTGAGTACTTTTTCTCAGATTAAATGCATGTGAAATTCAATATGTTTCATTCTTTAGTGTTGAACTTTATTTTTCACTAAAGATATATAAAGTTAGTTATCACAATGAAGGATGGTACTGTGAGAACCATCCAAATGAAAATTTCCCCAAAGCCTTCATAGCCACATGGATTATTTAGTAGATTCCATGGATCTTATGTACTCTACTTCTGTAGAAGAGAGAGAGATAGTAGGTTGCTTCTTATTCCTCTCAGTGATATCACCTAAAATAAACTTAAACACATATCCAGAAGTAGATTTATGATCTAAAGTATCACCAACATGATTAGCATCACAATAACCATATAATTTAGAATTATCAATGTAATAATAAAATAAACTAAAATTAATTACTTTTTTGATATAATGAAGAATAAATTTAGATAATTTCCAATGATCCAAATAAGGATCCTACATAAATCTAGAAGTAACACTAATAACATATGAAATATCTAGCTTAGTAATGGTTAGGTAAATCAAAATTCCAATAAGTTGTCTATACAAAGTGAATTATATTTTTAAAATTTAGGTTTAGGATTAAATTTAATACCAACTTTAATAGTAGTGGTAGATTTACAATCAAGCATGTTAAACTTAACAAGAATATTATGTGCATATCGAGATTGTGATACAACTATTTTTATATCTTAAAATATAGCCATTCCTAAAAAATGATGTACAATGCCTAAATCAGTCATTTCAAATATTTGACTTTATTTATCTTTATATTTATTAATTAAATTAGTTATATCACCATTAGTCAAAAAATCATCATCATATAATACAATTAGAATCAAATGACCATTTTCAATTTTAACAAAGAGATCATTATTTGAATAGTAATTAGAAAATTTTAATTATTTGAAAAAAGGAGTAATCATAAAATACCAAGATTGAGGGAGCTTGTTTAAGACCATACAAAGTTTTCTTTAAATTGCATACATAATGTTCTTTGTTAGGGTCAGTGAAACATTTAGGCTGAGCCATGTAAATTTCTTGTTTTAAATAACCATTTAGAAATACATTCTTGACATCCATTTGGTAGATAATCCAACCATTTTGAGTTGTAATAGTAATAAGAATTATAATAGTAATCATTTTCTCTACCTAGAAAAAATTTTCAACATAGTCAATCCTAGGGTTTTGAGTAAACCCACAAGAAACTACTCTAGCTTTAAACTTTTCAATTCTACCAATTAAATTATATTTGATCTTATAAATCCAACTACAAGTGACAATATGCCTTTTAGGTAGAGGAAGGACATGATCCCAAATTTGATTTTTAATTAAGGCATTATATTCAACTTACATAGTAACATTCCATCTATCATATTGAGTGGCTTTGTTAAAATATTAAGGTTCATATTCATACATAGTCATTAATGCATGATAAGAATATCGACTTCTAGTTAATTTATTAAGGTTATAAACATTAAAAGATTGAATTAGGGATTATACCCATTAAGGTATTTTAGATTAAATTTGAAAGTCAAAGGTTTTCTTAGACTCTAAGTTATTCATAACTAGATTGAATTATTCAAGGGCATCTATTTCATTACAAAGAGAAACATGAGAGTCAAGTTCATCAACAAAAGAACATTGAGAAGGATCTACAAAGGGATCACAAAAGAATTTTTTTCCTTATTTTAAATGATATGATGTTTAAAAGTATCATACACTCTTAAACCTTTTGTCTTACCTCCATAACCTACAAAAATGAAAGAATAGGGAGTGGGATTGATCTTCTTTCTTTTAACTTTAGGAATAAATATAGAAGTAGTACTACTAAAGATCCTGAGATGAGCCACACTAGGTTTATTTTTAGTCCACATTTATAAAGGGGTAGAAAAATTCAAAGATTTGGTAGGGACTCTATTTAAAATATGAATAGTAGGGTTTATGGCTTTAAACCATAAGAACTTAAGAACATTTGCAGATCGCAACATTGTTCTAACCATTTCTATGATGGTGCAGTTTTTCCTTTTAGCAATACCATTTTACTAAGGGTAATAGGGAGTTTTTAATTCCCTTTGAATACCATATTTTTTTTAAAAAGCAGCAAACTCTTTATTAACATAGTCACCACCATTATAAGTTCTTAATATCTTAATAGAAAAATTAGATGCATTTTTAAAACTAGTTTTAAATTCCTTAAATTTAGACAACACATCAAATTTGTTTAATGCAAAAATATCAGATCATTCTAGTGTAATCATTAATTAAAATAAAAATATAGAAAGAAACATTAAGAGATACAACTTCAATAGGTCCTACAACATCACTATGAATCAATTCTAAAGGATGTGAGGAATTTGCATCATGATTCTTTTTAAAGGTGTTGGTATATTGTTTACCACGTAATCAAGCCTCACAATGAGAAGGGATATAAGGAAGTTAAACAACAATATTTTTCACAAACATATCATTTATAATTATACAATTAACATATCCTAATATTTCATGCCAAAATTGAGATTCATTCTTACTATATGATGAAATAAAACTTGTAGAAGAAGCAAACATATATAAACCATTATTTTCAACACCTTCAACAATGAAGGAGCTAGATTGATTTATAATAGACCAACTATATTTAAGTAATATTAAAATTAAATTATCATTTGTAAGTTGAGAATGAGATAACAAATTCTTTTTAAGCTTAGGTATAAATAAAACATCATTAACAACAACATTTGAAAACTTTGATTTTGGATGTTTAGTTGTTTCTAAAAATGAATTATCTCCTAATTAAATTATATTAGATATATCTCTAGAATCATAAAAAATATTAGATAAGAATATCATATGATGCAATGCACCACTATCTAATATCCATTCATTTTCATTTAAAGTAAATAAAGCATCATATAAAGTAATAACATTTAAATATTGATTTTTATTTTTATTAGGGTTTTGATTCTTTTGCTTGTTTTGATAAGGTTTATTCCCTTTTTTATTTTTATAAGTTTGGTTATTATTAATATCCCTATTTTTATAACAAGTTTCCCTTCTATGACTAACTTTATCACACAAACTTTAATTTCCTTTAAACTTAGGTTTATGATTCTTATTACCAAATTTATTATTCCTGTATTTGCCTTTAATAGAATTAGGGTTAAATTTTTGGTTTTAAGTGTTATTAGAAACATTATTTAAATTAAAAATTATATTTAAAATAAAAATTTATCATAATTTTCTCTTCTTTAATCAAGAGAGTAGACAAGGTGGTAAGGTCAAGGATATCTTGCTCAATTTGATACTTAGAATTCAAAATTGAAATAAAATTTCTAAAATTTTCATGAATATTTAACTAAATGATAAAATAAAATAATTGATCCTAAATAAAATTACAATTACATCCATCTAACTAGGATTTAATATTTATAATTTTAACAAGAAAATTCACACATTTTTCACCACCTTTCATAGGTGTAGTTAGTAATTCAATGATTAAATTAATAATCTTTGAGAGATAAGTTCCCTTGTGCATTGATTCAAGGAGTTTCCAAGTATTTCTAAGAGAATCCTAATTACCAATGTGGATAAAGAATGCATCCTTAACACTCCACAAGATGATAGACAAAGCTTCCTATGATTTTTATTGAAATACATTGGTAAGTTTAGGGGTCACATGTCATTAAAAAGGGTATTTTTCAATTCCAATGAAAACATTTCACAACTTTTGGGTCATAAATTCATATTTAACATGAGTTTTCCATATACTATAATTATTTCCATTAAGTATTTTAGATTTATCTAAATAAAAATGAGGTGAAGCCATAGCTTCCCTTTAAATAAGATAGTAAACAAATGCTTAAAGAGAAACTTTTAGTATGAATTTTAACTTAATTTAATTTTTTTTTAAAAAATTGAAGTGTAAACACACAATGATTGTTCAATTTAATGCTAGACAAAGTGAAAAATTTGTAAAATATTGTGACAAAATAGAGTGTCACAAGTGTTGTAAAAAAAACTAAAAATAAGAATAATTTAAAAAATTATCATTTTTAAATGAATTTTTGAACTATTTTTTAAAATAAATTAAATTACACATGCATCTATACTTAATTGCATAATTTAGATTCCAAAAAATGCATAAAATTGAATTAAAGTTTCACTAATCTAAGTGTCAAAAGAGTCACTCAAAACAACCACTTAAACACTATTATTAAAAAAAGTGTAAAAACTACAATAGGAGGCTTAAAAAAAAAGACCACTCCAATGTGTCATAAACATGTCAAAACCTATATTTTGATTGGTTACATGACCATGTTTGTCAAAACATTCACTAGGTCAAATGTCAAAATAATTTTGATAGGATAATTAAGGTTTTAAATGCATGAAAAGTTAGCACACAAACCAAAAAAAACTAAATTAAATTATAATTAATTTGACCAAGACAACCAAGAAAATATGGAAAAAAAATTTAAGTGGTTTTAAACTTGAGATTTGTTGATGTGGGTTTTATGCACACCATAGTGTAACAAGGTAGCCTCTAATGTTTTGGGATCTCAGTGGAGGTAAACTCCACTTTAGGGCATATGTTTTATGTATGTGGTTTATACAACCTATTTATAAAATAGTGAGTAGGGAATTCAGGTTGTTGACAAGGTTTTTGGATGGTTTAGTTCCTAATAAGGGTAGTGAGTCTCTATGTGAGTTGGATGGGTGGCTGGTTACTAATCTAGAGTGGGTATATCTCAAAATAAACTCAAAAAAGGAGGCAAGGGTAAGGCAAAAAACAAAGATTCTATAGTTTTTAAGAGTCATTTCCCTATCTAGTTTCTAAAATTACAAGTGCTCCTATAACCTATGCCTATTGCCAGCAAAAATTATACACACATAATTAGACATAGATAACAATTCTGAGGATATACTGATGTAGGAAATTCATAAGCCTTAGACAAAGGTTACTCCTTTTAGGGAAGCTATTACTCACCCTTAATCAGGAGATTATGACTCGAGATAGTGAAGTATCTGAGATAACTTTTGCACACACATAGAAAACTACATCAAATAAATCACTCGTGCACATTCACAATTATGAATCAATCAACTTAAATTACTTAATCAATATAATTCACCAATATTTCAATAGTTGTTGTACATCTACAAATTAGACCATCAATCAAGCCAGTTAAGAATCCATTCATAGCTATTATAAACTAAATATTATTGAAACATACAACCAAATAAATTAAAAACAAATTACATAAAAATTAGAAATAAAATATATAAACACATTCGTTGATGATCAAAATTGATGCTTTTTGTGTATTCAAAATTCCCTGACCAAAATCCAAGTTGGATTATAATTTTTTATATAGACTTGGGGAAGGGTTCACCTCAACCTACAAGTTTAGACAAGGTCATTACATGTGAAAGTTATAACTTGAGTTCTAACTATGGTTGAAAACCATATAAGGGTCTAATTGTGGTTATCAGTTTAAAATAGCCTTTCTAAAAGAAATGCATATGTAAAAAGATAAAGGCAAATTTTTACAATTATATCTCAAACTACATGTAAAATTCAAAATATATGAACCATTTACAAAACTATACATACACAAAGTCTTATCCTTTTTAAGGATGTGTGGTCCAAATGGTTGGCGTGCTGGAAAGTGGAACTACATGTTATTTGTCAAAGACAAGTATCATTATATCAATTCTTTATAACTAGTGAGGCTATGACTAATTGAAAATAACTATGCATTTCATGTTTTCCACTCCTCTCACTGAGTCTAGATCTTTGAAAAGCCCACCTGAGATTCATACCATTGATTTTATACATGATGGAATGTGAGCATGCCATTTGGTAGCTCTGTAGGGCCTTTATGCTCTTTATAGTCATAGCTCGAATCTTTTTGTGTTAAGTGGTAGTCTTTCACTAGTTTCAAGACCTTTGAAAATTCCATGTTGATCTTGCATCATTGATCATTTGTGCTCAAGATAATATGGTTTGTATATCTTAGTGTTTTGACTCATTGACTCTTGTGAGCTTGACACTTTTCATATCTTCATTTCTTTGAAAATTTTGTGTTGATCTCACACCATTAGATCAATTGTATAAATCAATGCTAGCCATTGATCTACTTGTGCCCACTAACCTTTGATTTTAAAATGGCTAATTTATGAGCTTAAATTTGACATTTACATGACTATCAAAGACATCCTCATGACTATCAATGATGTCCATGCAACCATCAAAATTTAATCCCATGTCATTTTATTATTGATCTTAAATTTGGAATTCACACGACCATCAAAGACATCCATGGAACCATTTGACATCCACACAACCATCATAATTTAAACCCAAATAATTTATCCTTGAACTTAATTTTGACATTTGTGTGAATTCGAAAGATGTCCACATGACTTTCAAGTCAACTTAGATCCCTATGAGCTTGACACTTGTCATTTCATGGTTCACTCTACTCTGCAATCACAAATGAAAAGAGGACTTAGCATAATAATTTGGGAAATATATATAAAGGACATTGTATGAATATTATAGCCTTAGGTCTTAGTTGTTTGAATAAAATATGATTGGGACTTAGGCTAAAATCTTAAATTAAACTCAAAACATAAAAAATGCTCTCTAAACAAGTTTGTCACCTGGTAGTAGGGTATTATTTTGAGGTAATTATTGTAGATTTTTTGTACAAGGGAATATTTTAGGGAAATTATATCAGGACCCTAATTTCATTAGATAGATTTTTCAAAACACAAAGTCTAAAAGAATTACCTTTTTGTTAGACAAAATTTTTGAGACACAAAGCTAGTAGGTTATTTTTGTCAAACAAAATGTGTGAGACACAACTTATGAAGGTATTGGTTTTGGTGAAAAGGCATGAAATAATTAGTCTAAGATAAAAGTCCCAAATGATAGGCTCATAGGGAAAAATTCCCAAGACAAAAATCTTGAAGGTAAAGTGCATTAGGTTTGAAGGGTCATTCTATCAAAAAAAGTGTATCAGCAAGATTGATGTGTGAAAAATGTATAAGGAAAATGTTATGAATGGTATACTTAATAGGGAAAAGTGATCATGAAATTTTTTTATGAAGGATATACTTCATAAGGCAAATTACCCTTGACAAAAAACATGAAGGGTAAGTGCAAAAGGTCTAAAGGGTCTACTTCATGGTGTAAATACCTAAAGGGTCTGCTTCATAAGCTACATTTCAGTAGGGAAAGGGTCTAAGACAAAAGTCCCAAAGGGTAAGTCTAATAAGGAAAAGGGCCAATGCAAAAGGGCTAAAGGGTAGGTCCATAGGGTAAAATGTAGAGGAAAATAGTCCCAATGGGTTTAATTTTGTTAGGGAATTATTTCAGAAAAAATGTCCACAATAATTTCTTTGATAAAGATAAGTTTGTGGTAAGAAAGTCTAAACAAAAATCTTGACAAAGGCCAAATGCTTCAAGGGAAAATGTCTGATAAAGATAAGTGAAATAAAGATAAGTCAAACAAAAGTCCTGATAGAATAATCATAAAAACATAAAACCCAAAAATAAAAATTGCATAAGTCCCAAATGGATAAGTCTGATCAGTTAATCCCAATAGAACAAACTTGATATAGAATAAGCCTAATAGGATGAAAGAGTTAGTCTATGAAATATAATACTAATACCACCTTTCCAAAGTATAAACTGCCAATAATCAATCTTCTCCTAGAATTTTGCATAAAAAACACAAAAGAAGGGCTCAAATTCCAGACCATAATCTAAAAAAATGGGTCCCCATTTCCCTATGGTAAAAGGGGGTGTGTTGGATACAACAAATTGTGACTCATAGGGGGAATACTCCTTAGTATTCAATAACCTAGAACTTTAGTTAAAAATACTTAAATCAATCATGAAGTGTCTCACAAAATATTACTTAAATCAAAAACATGAAAGAGACTCCTAATTTTATTCACACAACATACATGCCTTTTAATTTTTTGTATATATGTGTGTCAAAATGTATAAATCATTTAACCCATACCATGATGGGTTTCTCAAATGCTTGATTAAGCTATAGGTTTCATTCCAATATCTATTAAATTAAAAAATAAGAGAAGTTTAGGCATTGATATGTTACCATTCCAACATCCGTAGCCCCAAAAAATACCTTAGGATCTTTATCTTCTTATTCCATTATTTTATTTTGATCATGATGTGTGGTACATTAACCTTATTTTATCATGTGAGCCTTTTGATTTTATTTTTCTCTTTTGAACTCATTGGTTCTTTTATTCTTTTATTTTTCTTTTGTTCTTGAATGGGAAATAGAAGAGATAGAACCCTAGTGAGCTAGTATAATTATAAAAAAAATCATTACTAGAACATGCCTACTAGCTACACCTATACCTAGAATTATCATTTTAAATAGGTATTTAATGTGATAAGTGAATTTGATCCAATTGAAAAAAATTTATAAATTCATATGAATTACTCTTAGATCAATTTCCACATGCATGGTAAAAGTATTCAATTATTACACCATTCAAAATAATCCATGATTACCTACCTTCATCCTAAAGACTCAAAAATACACCTAATCTATAAAATAATCCCAAAGTGTCAAGATTTTAATTTTCCCCTTTTCTAAAATTCATAAACTTAGTTGGTTTGAATTTTTAGCTTAGTTATAGTTAGATCAAACACAACTCTAATCATTAGAAAAAGAAAATAAATCTAATCTAAGAAAGTAAGAAATTTAATCTAAGAAAACAAGATGTCTAACCTTATAAATAAATAAATCTAATCTAATGAAAACAAATGATATGAAATAATAAACCTAAACTACTCCTACTCTAAAGAAAACCCAAATAAATATTGGGGGGTGGATTTAGAAACTTTGTTTGGTATGCTTCTCACTCTTTGGTAATGACAAGGTTTTCCCCATTAAATTTTTGAGATAGGTTGGGACATCCTTGTATTCATTCAGTAGAATTTTGATCATTTCCCTCATATTGTAGAACAAATAATCAAGTTACTCATTGGGACATCTCAAACACAATAAATAAACAACTCATCCAAAGTGTTTCCCAAAATGGATATTATATCCGACCTATAGTCTTGAAAGTCATCATCCTCTATGAACTCATAATGAGGAAGGTCCAAAAAGATAGAATCATAATCATAAGTATAATCATGAATAATATTTTCCTCAAAAACATCATGTAAACTCTCATTTTGAGTGTGACCTTCACTATTGGAATGAATCCGATCTTGACTTTCCAAATTATGAATAAAATTTTTGCTTACCTGGGGCTCACTATTTCTAATTTCAATAGTGAGAGATTCATTAATTATTAATTCTAGAAGGATCATCCCATCCACTACCTATTGTTGATCCTTTTTCTATTATTCTTTTAAATTTAAACTCAGATTATTTCCATCAGACTAATTTGATTCTTTTGAATAGTTATGCTCTAAAAGATATGAAAAATTAGGGGCATATTATGTGTAATCAAAAGTATCTACTTCAATGTCAAATCATGTTGATGTCACACTTGGGTTCTGGTTTAATCACATAATCAACCACAGTGGCTTGCATATTATAATTAGGCACTAAATTGAATTTACCATCTATCAAATCAAGGCATGGGCATCTATGTGAATTAATTCCATTGAAATGGAAATTAGAAATAGAATCAAAATTATTAGGGCAATCCAACATACATTTTTCATTTGCTTCATGATAAAAATACATACCTACCAAAAGCATAACATAATATAAAATCTCAACATTAAATCTTGCATGATCAGAGGAGAACAAGTTAGGAATATAATCATCAAATGAGTCTTCTGATAGATATTCTAATGTAAACCATTAGTTATGAGAGTCATCAACACCATCTTTAGAGATAATATCTTATTTTTCAAGGAAAATTAATTAATCCTCTACCTGAGCATATTCTATCTCATAGAGTTATTGTAAAGGCTGGCAATGTTCTTATAAATTGACACTTTCCTCACTGTCATTATTTCCTATAATTATTTCATCAAATATAGGGAAGAAATCAATATGATCAAATTCTCCTCGCTTGATGGATTCCTCTTCTTATTATTTGTATATTAATTTCTCTTGTAACATTACAAGTTCTTCATTAATTGTTACAATGCACTCTTCATCTGGGATCTATTCTTCCTCTTCTTGCATAGTGCCTAGATTAAAAGGAAACCCTTCCACTATGTTCCTATTTGGGCATAGCAATAAGATTTTTCTTTGGACAACTTATGCACAATTTATATCCAAACATACTTGTAATAAATAACCTCATAGAATATGTTAAATTATTTTTTTAAACATGAAAATTAATATTTGGACCAAATCAAATAAAAAAAAATTCAAGATCACTCCAATTAGTGATAGAACTAGGTGCCAACTCTCCTAACCAATCATACATTTCTTCTCCTAGCGTGAATGGGAACAACCTATAGATTACATCCTTAAATTTTATATCCATAACATGTATAGCATATGTGTAGGCAGTGAAATGCCCTTTCATAGCTCGTAGGTGATTATTATGGAACCTAAGAAGTTATACAAATGGGTAATTAGGAAGATCATGTTAAATACCTAGGATATCTATGGGTGATTTCCTAAGCCAATCCATTCTCAAATTATTTTTTTATTTTCTAAGTTTTATGATTTTTTTTTAATTTATTTTGGATTTTCACAAGGGGGATCTCTTGTGTCAATGAAAATTGAATGTTCATTCCCTCCTTCTAATGACAATTAACTATTGATGTAGGTTTTATACACACTACAATGTAATGAGATAGCTTCTAACATTATAGGATCTCAATGGAAGTAACCTCCACTCCAAGACATGAGTTTCTGGTATGTTGTTTGAATAACCTATTGATGGAATAATGGATAGGGCATGTAGGTTATTGACAAGTTTTTTGTATCGAGGTGTGGTTACTAATAATGGCAGTGAGTCTTTATGTGAGGTGGATGGGTGGTTGGTTGCTAATCTAGAGTGGGTAGATCTCAAAACAAACTCAAAAAATGAGGGAATGGTAAGACAAAAAGGAAAACTTCTATGGTTTTCAAGAATCAATTCCTTGGCTAGTTTCTAAAAGAATAAGTGATCTTAGAACCTATGCCTATTTCTAGCAACAATTGCACACACACAATCAAACACCACCAAGAAGTCTAAGGATATACTGATGCAAGAAATTCATAGGCCTCATACAAAGGTTTTTCTTTTTATGGTAGTTATTCTACACCCTTACTCAACAAATTATGGCCTAGGATAGTGAATTATCTGAGGCAAATTTTATACACACATAGAAAACTATCTCATTACACACTACAGTGTAATGAGATGGCTTCTAACATTATAGGATCTCTATGGAAGTAACCTCCACTCCAAGACATGAGTTGTAGGTATGTTGTTTGAATAACCTATTGATGGAATAATGGATAGGGCATGTAGGTTGTTGACAAGTTTTTTGTATCGAGGTGTGGTTACTAATAATGGCAGTGAGTCTTTATGTGAGGTGGATGGGTGGTTGGTTGCTAATCTAGAGTGGGTAGATCTCAAAACAAACTCAAAAAATGAGGGAATGGTAAGACAAAAAGGAAAACTTCTATGGTTTTCAAGAATCAATTCCTTGGCTAGTTTCTAAAAGAATAAGTGATCTTAGAACCTATGCCTATTTCTAGCAACAATTTCACACACACAATCAAACACCACCAAGAAGTCTAAGGATATACTGATGCAAGAAATTCATAGGCCTCATACAAAGTTTTTTCTTTTTATGGTAGTTATTCTACACCCTTACTCAACAAATTATGGCCTAGGATAGTGAATTATCTGAGGCAAATTTTATACACACATAGAAAACTATCTCATTACACACTACAGTGTAATGAGATGGCTTCTAACATTATAGGATCTCTATGGAAGTAACCTCCACTCCAAGACATGAGTTGTAGGTATGTTGTTTGAATAACCTATTGATGGAATAATGGATAGGGCATGTAGGTTGTTGACAAGTTTTTTGTATCGAGGTGTGGTTACTAATAATGGCAGTGAGTCTTTATGTGAGGTGGATGGGTGGTTGGTTGCTAATCTAGAGTGGGTAGATCTCAAAACAAACTCAAAAAATGAGGGAATGGTAAGACAAAAAGGAAAACTTCTATGGTTTTCAAGAATCAATTCCTTGGCTAGTTTCTAAAAGAATAAGTGATCTTAGAACCTATGCCTATTTCTAGCAACAATTGCACACACACAATCAAACACCACCAAGAAGTCTAAGGATATACTGATGCAAGAAATTAATAGGCCTCATATAAAGGTTTTTCTTTTTATGGTAGTTATTCTACACCCTTACTCAACAAATTATGGCCTAGGATAGTGAATTATCTGAGGCAAATTTTATACACACATAGAAAACTATCTCATTACACACTACAATGTAATGAGATGGCTTCTAACATTATAGGATCTCAATGGAAGTAACCTCCACTCCAAGACATGAGTTGTAGGTATGTTGTTTGAATAACCTATTGATGGAATAATGGATAGGGCATGTAGGTTGTTGACAAGTTTTTTGTATCGAGGTGTGGTTACTAATAATGGCAGTGAGTCTTTATGTGAGGTGGATGGGTGGTTGGTTGCTAATCTAGAGTGGGTAGATCTCAAAACAAACTCAAAAAATGAGGGAATGATAAGACAAAAAGGAAAACTTCTATGGTTTTCAAGAATCAATTCCTTGGCTAGTTTCTAAAAGAATAGGTGATCTTAGAACATATGCCTATTTCTAGCCACAATTGCACACACACAATCAAACACCACCAAGAAGTCTAAGGATATACTGATGCAAGAAATTCATAGGCCTCATACAAAGGTTTTTCTTTTTATGGTAGTTATTCTACACCCTTACTCAACAAATTATGGCCTAGGATAGTGAATTATCTGAGGCAAATTTTACACACACATAGAAAACTATCTCATTACACACTACAGTGTAATGAGATAGCTTCTAACATTATAGGATCTCTATGGAAGTAACCTCCACTCTAAGACATGAGTTGTAGGTATGTTTTTTGAATAACCTATTGATGGAATAATGGATAGGGCATGTAGGTTGTTGACAAGTTATTTGTATCGAGGTGTGGTGATTAATAATGGCAGTGAGTCTTTATGTGAGGTGGATGGGTGGTTGGTTACTAATCTAGAGTGGGTAGATCTCAAAACAAACTCAAAAAATGAGGTAATGGTAAGACAAAAAGGAAAACTTCTATGGTTTTCAAGAATCAATTCCTTGGCTAGTTTCTAAAATAATAAGTGATCTTAGAACCTATGCCTATTTCTAGCAACAATTGCACACACACAATCAAACACCACCAAGAAGTCTAAGGATATACTGATGCAAGAAATTCATAGGCCTCATACAAAGGTTTTTCTTTTTATGGTAGTTATTCTACACCCTTACTCAACAAATTATGGCCTAAGATAGTGAATTATCTGAGGCAAATTTTACAGACACATAGAAAATTATCTCATTACACACTACAGTGTAGTGAGATAGCTTCTAACATTATAGGATCTCTATGGAAGTAACCTCCACTCCAAGACATGAGTTGTAGGTATGTTTTTTGAATAACCTATTGATGGAATAATGGATAGGGCATGTAGGTTGTTGACAAGTTTTTTGTATCGAGGTGTGGTTACTAATAATGGCAGTGAGTCTTTATGTGAGGTGGATGGGTGGTTGGTTGCTAATCTAGAGTGGGTAGATCTCAAAACAAACTCAAAAAATGAGGGAATGGTAAGACAAAAAGGAAAACTTCTATGGTTTTCAAGAATCAATTCCTTGGCTAGTTTCTAAAAGAATAAGTGATCTTAGAACCTATGCCTATTTCTAGCAACAATTGCACACACACAATCAAACACCACCAAGAAGTCTAAGGATATACTGATGCAAGAAATTCATAGGCCTCATACAAAGGTTTTTCTTTTTATGGTAGTTATTCTACACCCTTACTCAACAAATTATGGCCTAGGATAGTGAATTATCTGAGGCAAAGTTTACACACACATAGAAAACTACATCAAATAAATCACTCATGCACATTAAAAATTATGAATCAATCAGCTTAAATGACTTAATCAATATAATTCACCAATATTTCAAAAGTTGTTACACATTTACAACTTAGTACATCAATCAAGTCAGTCAAGAATCTATTTGTAACTATTTCACACTGAAGATTATTAAAACATACAACTAAAGAAAGTAAAAACTAATTACATATAAATTGGAAAGAAAATACATAAACACATTCATTCATGATTTACTTCTCTTATATTCAAAATTCTCTAACCAAAATCAAGGTTAGATTACAATTATCTATATAGACTTGGGAAAGGGGTCACCTCATCCTTCAAGTTCATGAAAGATCATTGCATGTGATAGTTAGAACTTGATTTTTAACTATGGTTGAAAATTATATAAGGTTCCAATTGTAGTTATCAGTTTAAAATAGCCTTTTCAAAATCCATGCATATGTAGAAAGATAAAGGATTTTTTTACAATTATAGCTTGAACTATGTGAAAACTTATAAATATATGTGCCATTTACAAAACTATACATGTAAAAAGTCTTAGACTTTTTAAGGATGCATGGTCTGAATGGTTGGGCTAGTGGAAATTAGAATTACAAGTTGTTTATCAAAGACAAGTATCATTGTATCTTTAGAATTAGTGAAACTATGACTAACCAGAAATAACTACGCATTGCATATTTCCCATGCCTCTCACTAAGTTTGGATCTTTAAAAATTCCACCTAGGACTTGCACCATTGATTTTTTCCATGATAAAATGTGAGTGTGCCATTTTGTAGCTCTATGGGGCCTTTATGGTCTTTATAGTCACAACTAACATATTTTTTTCCAAGTGGCACTATTTTTCTATTTTTGGTGCCTTTGAAAATTCTATATTAATCTCATACTATCAATCATCTATGCTCAAGCTAATATGATTCATAGATCTTAGTGATTTGACTCATTGACTCCTTCAATATTGACACTTACCACATCTTCATTCCTTTGAAAAGTTTATGTTGATCTGACACTATCAGATCAACTATATAGATGAACACTAACAATTGATATGCTTGGGATTACTAAATTTCGATTTCAAAATGGGTAATTTATGAGCTTAAATTTGACATTTGCATGACCACCAAGGATGTCCTCATAAACATCAATGGCATCCATGCGACCATAAAAATTTAATCCCCTATCATTTTTTTCTTATCTTAAATTTGACATTCTTGTGACCATCAAAGACATCCACAAAACTGTCAATGACGTCCATGTGACTGTCAAAATTTAAACCTTAACCTTTTATCTCTAATCTTAATTTTGACAATTTTTTGAACATCAAATACGTATACATGATCATCAAGCTGACTTAACTCCCTATGAGCTTGACACTTGTCATCCCTATTTCACTCTACTTTGTAATCACAAATGAAAATATGACTTATCATAATACTTTGATAAATATATATATATATATATAAAGGACCAACTCAAAACAAAATAAAATTCTCTCTAAGCAAGGGTACCAACTAGTAGTAGGTTATTGTTTTAGGGTAATTATTGTGGCCTTTTATGTGGGGAAATGTTGTGAGGAAATTGTATCGAGGACCCTAATTTTATCAGACAAAATTTTTGAAACACAAAGTCCAAAGGAATTACCTTTTTATCAGATAAAATGTCTAAGACACAAAGCCTATAGGTTATTTTCATCAATAAAAATGTCTAAGAAACAACTTCTAAAGGTATTAGTCTGGGGTAAAAAGCCTAAAATAATTAGTCCAAGACAAAAGTTCCAAAGGATAGGCTTGTAAGCTAAAATACCTGAGATAAAAGTCCTAAAGGTAAAGTACATTAGGTCTGATGGGTAATTTCAAAAATTTTGAAGGGTCATTCTATTAGGAAAAAGTGTATCAACAATATTTTTATGGGGAAAATATATAGGGAAACTATTTTTAAGGGTCTACTTCATAGGGTAAAGTACCCATGATAAAAAATCTCAAAGGATCTACTTCATAAGGTAAAGTGCCCTTGACAAAAAACTAGAAGGGTAAGTGCAAAAGGTCTGAAGGGTCTACTTCATGGAGAAAATGCTTGAAGGGTTTACTTCATAGGGTATGTTTGAATGGGGAAAGGGCTTGGGACAAAAGTCCCAAAGGGTAAGTCTGGTAAGGTAAAGAGTTAATGCAAAAAGTTTAAAAGGTAGTTTTATAGGGTAAAATATTAAAGACAATAGTCCCAAAGGGTCTAATTTCATCAAGGAATTATTTCAAACAAAATGTGCATAACAATTTCCTTGATAAAGATGAGTTTATGCTACAAAATTCTGAACAAAAATCCTAACATATACCAAATAATTTGGGGGAAAATGTCTGATAAAGATAAGTGAAATAAAGATAAGTCAAACAAAAGACCTAATAGAGCAAACCTAAAAACATAAAACCTAAAAAGACAACTTGCATAAGTCCCAAAGGGATAAATTTGATAAAATAATATCGATAAAATAAACCTGATATATAACAATCCTGATAAGATGAAAGAGTTAGTCTATGAAACATAATACCAATGCCACCTTGCCAAAGTATAAAAGACTAATAATCAATCTTCTCCTAAAATTTATACAAAAAACACATAGTAAAGGGGCTCAAAGTCTAGACCATAATCTGAAAAGGGTAGGTCCCCATTTCCCTATGGGAAAAGGGGGTGTGTTGGGTACAACAAGATATTCTTAGTTGTAAGTTTAAGTAAAATAAGGATCACCAAATCATCTATGAGTTTAATTAAATTAATACATGCACTAATTGATTTTTTTTTAATCTAATTTTTAATGTGTGTGTGTGTGTGTGTGTGTGTGTGTGTGTGTGTGTGTGTGTGTGTGTGTGTGTGTGTGTGTGTGTGTGTGTGTGTGTGTGTGTGTGTGTGTGTGTGTGTGTGTGTGTGTGTGTGTGTGTGTGTGTGTAAAAACATAAAGCAAATCAATTAACTTTTTTTATTACTTTGGGATTAAAAGCATTTAAAATAAAATGTGGGGACCCTACCTTTTTGTATGAAACTAAAGTATTTTTAAAATACTTTTACAAACTATATGTATCAAAATACACACCTATAGCTTCTATGTTGGTATGGTACACATGTGAGAGTAGAAGTGTTTTTGGAGATTGAAGGAGGCCTTCTCAAGCCCTTAAACTTTGAAAACCACCATTAATCTACCTTCCAATGCTAAATATGCTTTCAAAATTAAATTTTGGTGACAAAATCTGATTTTTTAGACCACCAAGCCATACAATGGTGCAAAGGAGGTTGAGGAAAAATTAAAATACACTTTGAATGCCATAGATGATGATCAAGATGATTTGATAGTCAAAAACAAGAAAAATAAACTCTACGAACCAAATATCAATAATAGAAATTTTGTAGATTTATTTTTTTATTTTTCTAAGCCAAAAGTGTCATAAATTAGCATCCAAGCTCCTAGAAAAAAAGTCATAACTATCAAATAAATTCTTTAGATCCTCTATAGAAGCTCTACGAGGCTTGAAATTTGTTATTTATAAATGTATATAGCAAAATAACACCAAAAATAGTCTGGAACTTTTTTTTTTTTTAAATCCTTATACCATAGGTTATACAACATAATGTGAGGTTAATAATAATAATAATAATAATAATAATAATAATAATATTATTATTATTATTATTATTATTATTATTATTATTATTATTATTATTATTATTATTAATATTATTTTTAAAAATGTATTTGACTTTATTTAGTGATCTTTATCCTATTTTACAATCAATTACCACATTTGGGCTCTAATTCCATGATAAAATTCAAATATAGAATTGATTATTGAAGGTTAACATAGATAAATCTAGATGTACAATTAACTAGCAAAGTATGCACATGTCAGTTGAACATAGAGACAATAATTATTGTGGAAAAATCTCTATGAGGTAAAAACCCACCAAAAGTTATTTTCATTATTGAGAAACAAAGTACCCTAATACAACATATCTTCTCACTTCTCTCCAAAATAACCTTCACAAAATTCCTAAGTAAATTCCAGTGAATAATCCCATGAATATGAATAAATAACCAATAGGGATAGACCCTATTTTATAGTTAATTTTTAATGGAAATGATCATTGTGAATAATGGATCCAACCATGCCAAAGATTCATTAAATAAAATATGGGTAACTTTTAAAATATAATAATGTTTATTTATTTACACAAGGTTTCCACCTTATGTTAATAAATAATATATTATTATTATTTAATAAATCACTAATATATACTAAGGTTTAAATAATCACCACTTAGTCATTAAATGCTTTGATAAAAAATCACCATAAAGCATAGTCTTTAAGACTACATAGAAATAACTTGGTCAATAATTTGTCATTAGATTCATAATATAAGTATGTTGCATGGAAGGATAAAATGTGTTTATATATATTACCTTTATTGTCATATAATTAAATATTAGGATATAAAAATCCCATAGGTAACATATAAACTACAATATTAGAAGATAAAGGATTATGAAGCAAATCATGCAAATCACTTATATGACTAGCTCTAGAAGCACATTTCTCTAACTACAAAACCTTAGCCTATAAATATGAAATAGTCTGCTCAATGGACTGTTTAATAGGTGAGGTTTATTATGTAATATACATGGTCATCATTAGATGGACATAACTCTACTGTGTAGGAATAAGAATTTTAATCTGAGAGAAATCTTATGTTTTCATATACCTTGGGTGGGCATCACATATGTAACTAAAGGTGTAGACAAAGAAATAATAACAATAGTAGTGGTTTGAACACTTATTGTGGAATTGGACCTCAAAATTTTTATTTATAATATTAAAGGGATCTTTTTTTTTCCCTCAAATATGATAAATTTATCTTTGTGCATAACCTTAGACATTAGAATTAGATTTAGGACCCTATCCAATTCTTGAGGATGTTTGCGAATTCAATTTCAAAAATTAGATAGGGATTTGCCTTGGTTAGTATCTAACCCATTAAGATAATTATGATTTATTATTCTTAGTATTCATGATTATCTTGATTAATATGTTATGAATTTAGAATGTCAATATAATCATATGTTTGTACATATTCAATGATAATTACATCATTAAAAGAAGAAAAATAAAAATTAATAATCATTGCATTTACCTTAACCATTTTAGATGAATTCAAAAAAATATAATTATGATAATTATTTTCACCACTTAATATATCACTTCACCATACAGGGACAAGAGAACTAACATGCTTAGATTACATTAGATTAAATCATGTAAGTATGAAAAAGGTTAGGGCCAAAGGTGAAAAATATTTATCTTTGGTATGAGGAAATACTAAATTAGATTTGAAACCCTGAGTTAAAAATATGAGAATATATAAATAAGATAGAAACCCTATGAGAAACCTAGGATTAGTAAATCTTCAAGCAATAACCAGGTTTACCAATATGTTTTAACCTATTTTGGATTAATCCTAACCCTAATAACATAAAAACTAATGTGTATTTAAGATGGTATATAATATAAAAATAAGCATAAATACTAATCCAAATGACTAAATCTGGTTTAATAATTGCACTTGTTTCATATAAAAAGTAAAATTTAAGGATAAATAATTAGTGGCTAATTATTCTATGAGGGACTAATATTATTCATAAGTGGTAAGTTAGGTAGAAAGCTAGAATGAGTCTCTCTAATTAGGAGTTGAATTTTTGGACTTCCTTAGACACTACCATCAGTCTCATTAACTATTCTTAGTCATTGTGTTGTAGTTTTAACAATTCTATTTGTGTGAATCTTTCACTTTCTATCTAGTATAGGGTGTTTTGAATGTTTTTATTATACCTATGTCTATGATCTTAAGGTTTAATTATGTGTGAAATTCCTATAAATATGTTCTCTTCACTTTAAACCATTGGTCCACTTATAATTATAAAATTGGGCCTTAAAAAAGGTAATAAATGTGGGTTGAGCTGATCCCAACCACTCCTTATTGAATGTTTGAGTGTTTCTAACATATCCAATACTCTAAAGAGGGAAGTCAACTATCTATTATTATCCACATTACGTGAATGTGTGAAATAGTTCTCCTTGAATGTATGTAACATGTAGTTTTAGATTTTAATACTTAGAAATTAAAAACTTTGACTTAGCTCTTGAGTTGCTTCATACTTGGATAATATATTCTACTTGTGAATAATTTTTAAATCAGGAATAATAGGGAAATGACTTTTGAATGTGCAAGTGTTTGAATATGCTTGACAAGTTGGTAATAGTCTTACACATTTTTTATTCATATGAGAGTATTTGGGTAACTTATCATGCCACTAACATGCTAAATATATGGGATAGCCAATAGGAATTATTTTAAATAAAATACTATTTCTTGGCATGAGATGAAACAATAAATATTGGATGCTACCATCAAATGGTATATTTTGATTCTAACATTACTATCTAAGAAACAATAACACTAATCTAATGATCTAAATATGTCTGATTAATATAAATAACAAGTTTTACATAGACTATGGTAATTCATGTAGGTTATAAAATAAATTTTGGATAATTTTCAATGATGTCATGAAAATTTCCAAGTGAGTGGATGAAGTGCATTAATAGTCTAAAGTGATAATGACAAAGTGTGTAATGTGCTTGTACTAGTGTGCTTGAAGTTAGCTCAGTTGATCTTCAGAGTTTGACTATTTAGAGATGATTAGGGATGAGTATTAATTATTTATAATGTGTATATGGTACCATAAGAGGTTTTATATGATTTGAGTTCTTTTTTTCATGAGTGGATTTCATCTAGCTGATCATTGTTTTCATCTAGACATTTTGGGTCTATTAGTAGAAAATCTAAGTAAGCAGTTTGATGACATCATAATTGTCATGTGTGGATGAGCCAAAGAGAGTTGGTCTAATGATTAAGATTACATTATTCCAAATTTTCTATGGTATAAGTCTCAAGTCATGCAATGAATCATAGCTTGTAAGTGCAAAGTTAGGCTCCTAGGCATTTTGACAGTGTTTTCTATGTTCAAACAGAGTTGAGTAAGTATTTTGGTGAGATCATATCTCACACATATGAAAGTTTTAGGATCATATTGATATATGGATGAATTCCCATATGAGATAATATCTTATGCACTAAATCTTAGGGCATGTGACTAAGCGTGATAAAACATATGCATGTTCAAATTTTGCCTCCCAAGTAGTTTTTTACATAGTTGGCTTAGAGGCAAAAAATCTGAGTGAGAAGATTAATGCATTATATCTCACATGAATGAGGGTTATAGGATTATATTGGGATATGGTTAGATTCTCCCATGTGAGGATATCATATGGTCTAAGTTTTAGATCATGTATTTAAGCATAGAAAAAAATATTAAGGTTCAAAGTTGGTTTCTTAAATAGATTGCAATGGTTGTCATACGTAGTGAATTTTGCACAAGGCAAAGTTTGATAAAATATCAAAGAGATCAATGGATCACATTTTCTCTAAGATATCAAGAATTAGTGAGATTTGGACAAGTGTTAAAATTTTAATTTTAAGAAGACGTAAATATTAGGATTCTTCTAAGATCCAATAGTGAGTAGATATTCATACATATATAGATCAATGGTGCATATTGAGTGAGATGATTTCAAGATGTTCAATGTTTAACATAGATAAATATCAAGCTACGCATAAGAGATCGATGGATAACATTAAGTCAAATATTCAAGATGAATATCTAATGATGAGTGAAAAAAGGTAAAGGTTGAGCTACTTTAAGTAAGATTTATGATGTGTGTTTAATCTAAGATGCGAGGACACAAGATGAGGACAAGGTGTTTGAAGTTTAATTATGACCATTAGAATTCAAATATTTGAATTGAACAAAGGAAAGGCTAGTGTCTATTTTTTGGGCCATATCTTTTGGTACAATTATAAATTTCTCATGGTGTAAAAAGAGAATTTGTAGAGGACTCCAAGGTGCATCTTGAAATATATATTTGAAGGTTTTAAATTTTTTATACTCAAAGTTATGAAGGTTCAAAGTTGACTATGTTTTTTTTTTTTCTCTAAAAGTAACTCGAGAAGGGTAATTGAGATGTGCTTGTTGGTATCTTAATGTTTAAAGTTGAGATAACTATTGGGGAGTGTTGTAGAATCCATGAGTATCATATATATGTATTTTTAGGTGTGATTAATCTATCTTAAGTATGAATAATGTTGAATATTTTTACTATGGTTTTGTTCATGATGTTCATATACACTTTATTGAGCATATGTAGATGTGAGAAGATATTATTGTGATAATTTAAGGATGAATAAGGAATCATGTAGAGTGGACATATGAATTTTTAAGTGGTCTTATGTTTCTATTTTACTTGTTGTTGTGCTAATAGAGTGAATAGGTCTTCATGAGACCTATAAGGTCTAATATGGCCTAATTAAAGGGGGTTATTACTTAAGCATGACCCATGAATGCTATGGATGACCTTTGTGGATTATATTGAGCCATGTTTTGGTGTGATAAAAACCTTAAGGGTTAAGGCATGTTTAATGGATGACCAAGGAATTGATATTCATGATGGATCTATATATAGTGAAACCAAAGGAGATGGTTTCTAGGCTTGTGTGAGAGTAGTATACATTAAATAAAATAAGAATCATAGGTAGTGTGTCTCTTGGATGAGTTGATAAGTAGAGTAGTTTTGTGACTATGTGTATAACTTGTAGGTCATATTTTTGATGTCATAATAATGCTCTTGTAGGTTTAAAGGTTAAAGATGTGTGAAGAGGTTTAAGTGTGTATATGGGGTTAGTCTGAATGAAGGAGAGAGATTGTGGAATTCTTATGTGAAAGGCACATATGATATAGCTATAAAGTTTTTGCAAGAATTATAAAATTATAGATCCATTATTAGGTGTTGAAGACATTAATTCTAAGATGGAGGTGTTCAATTTATAAGAGGGTCTAAAGGACTTGATCTTCCTTAGGGGTAGTTGTTCCTTGTGAAACATGTGTTTCACTAAAGGACTTAGTTCATAAATACTTGACTAAGCTTTTTGGTCAGAAAGACTTGACCAAAAGGTGGTTAAAAGGACTTGATCATCTTAGGGTTAGGTGCTCCTTGTGAAATTTATATTTCACTAAATCTTGGTTAGAAGGACTTGACCAATCTATTAATTATAATATTTTAAAGTATAAGTAGTCCATGTGTTTTTGGTTTAAGAGTGGGTTTTATTCCCCATTAGGGTTTCCCATAGGAACTATGTCTTATGTTTTTGATCTTGTGTATGCATTTAATGAATGAACTCTCTTGTTAATTTTTTACTAGTTTGAAAGGATTGGAATTAAAGTTGAAATTGAAATTGAAATATCTAGGCTCACTAATTCACCCCCCCTCTCAATGATTGTACCTATATCAATTGGTATCAAATTTGGTCCTTTGGTAAAGGCTTGACAACTTGAAGGTGATCCAAGGTACAATATGGGTAGTCATCAAGGAGGTTTCTCTACTAAGCAAGCATCAATGTTCAATGGATCCAATTATGATTTTTGGAGTGCAAGGATGAGGACCTACATCATGTCCCTAGGGTTTGACATTTGGTAATATATTATGGATGGTTATTCTTCACCTACTATTCATCCATGTAATATTATAGATAAGAAGTTGTTTGATAATAATTCTAAGGCAATGAATGTTATCACTTATGGTATTTTAGAGAATAAATACACCAAGGTAATCCATTATACGTCTACTAAGGAAATGTGGGATAAATTTAATAATATTTATGAATGAGACTCAAAAGTTAATTTGGCAAAGTTGTAGACTCATTGAAGACAATTTGAGAGTCTCAAGATGAAGGAATAAAATTATATGGCATATTTTCTACAGAGAGTTGATGAGATTGTGAACATCATCAAAGGTCTTGGAGAGAAACTTGAATAATCACTATAGTTAAAAATGTATTAAGTTCCCTCCCTCTCATGTTTTATTCTAAATTATATGTTGTAGAAGAAAGTCATGATCTTACTTAGTTGAAGTTGGATGAATTGCATGGCATCCTTACTATCTATGAGATGAGGAAGAATGACGATATACCACCAAATAAGGAAGTATCATTCAAGAAAAAAAATGAATCCAACGAATAAATTCCAAGGTAATAAACCTAAGGAAGATGACACATTTGATATTGATGAAGATGAACTAATTTATTTATTTATAAGAAAATTGAAAATAGGGTCAGGAAAATATAAGGGTAAGTTACCCTTCAAATTCTTTAATTATGGTGAGATAAGACATTTTGATAACAAGTGACCTCATAAACATAAGAAGAGTGGTGATGAAAAGCATAATTAATATCGAGATGAAGATAATAAGACATATAGGTCTAATAAGAAGAAGAAATGTTTCAAAAAGTATGATAATAAGAAGTTCTTTAAGAACAAGAAGAGTCTCTATACCAATAAATATTATAGCTCATTAGATGAGAGTGAAGATAGTGACTCAAAGTGTGATCATGAAGATGATTGTCCTATTGAGGATGAATCCCTCTTCATAAATGAGGAAGTAAGTTTTTCACATCAAAATGAGTCTACTTGAGGTGGACTATGAGGCTACATTGACAAATGCTCTTGAAGAACTAAAGATTGAGAATAAGATTAACAAGAATATGAATTCTTAACTCAAAGACTATGAGGAGCAATTTAGTGTGTATGAGGCAAGAATGAATGAAGACACCAAGGAACATGAAGATATAGTCAAGCATATTAGTTGTCAATTATAAATCTTATCTACAATCCTAAAATCTAGAGAAGAATAATGTTCAAGATATGTAATTGAAAATGAGTCATTAAAATATGAGTTAGAGAAGTCATCTAGTAAGGTGAATTCATTTGTGATATTTAAAAAGAGATCAAGTGACCTAGACAATATTCTGAATGATCAAAAGCATGCAAAGAATATAACTATTATTAAATACAAAGAACTAGAGAATGCAACTCGAGATAAGATGAAGGCTAATGTGAAAAATAAAAATCTAACTTTGAAGATAAATGATTAGACAAAGACTAAAGGTTCTAGTAGATTGAAGACAAGTTAGATCAGACAACCAAATTCCATGAGGTATGTAAGTTTCAATGGTTACTATTACACATGTAACCAATTCAAGCATAGACCTAGGGAATGCAAGAGACCTATTAGAAATGATTTTGCATGGAACTATGATGGGGTCATCAGTTAAAAAGTATGAATAGATTTAAGTGCTTGAACTATATTTATGAAGGACACTTTGTTAAGCATTATCTAAATAAGGTAAGGTAAGGTAATTCTTCTTTAAAAAGAGTAGTTTGTTTCAGTTGTCATGACATTGAACACATTTATATTTTTTTTATAAACAAGGTAAGACAAGTTGATTTTCCATTAAGGAGTATTGTTTGCTACAACTATGAGAAGATTGGTCACATTTCTAGGTTCTACAAGTGAAGGCCATTAAGTCAAAATAATTTTAATTAGGCTCCAAGAGTACAAGGAAGAATGTAAGTTATCTCATGGAAACCAAAGGTGGTAAGTGTGAGTCATGATGAGTCTACATGTCTAAGTAATCTATTTGTTATAGTGGAGAACGCTACATAAGATAAAGAGTATCAAGGGCTCTCATTATCTGCTCATGTTGTGGATAAAGAGACCGAGCTCAAGGAGAGGATCAAGGAACTAGTTGAGGCTAGTTTTGAGGTGATATGGATTCAAGTGAACATCATGTTATTGCTAAGAAAGTTTCATGCAAAGAACATTAGTTATCAATGCCTAGTGATGAGTTTCAAAACTACAAAGAATATTCTTTAGATGAAAAGGTATGTCATGAATATGTGTTGTCTCAATGTATTGTTAATTCAATATTAGAATAAAAAGAGAATGTTATAGTGGTTGAGCATGTTGCTTTTCTTAAGCCTAAGAATAAGAATAATTACAAGTATTGGATGACCAAGGAGGAGAAGGAATATGTGAATTTGTGGGAAACTCCTAGTTTCACACTATTCTAGAACATTGTCAAGTAGGGTGTCTCTATCTATGCTTCTTAATATACTCCTTTTAGTGGAGAAGTAAGTGTTATTATGTATATAGTGTTTGTAGGGTCAGAATGGGTGTTTTTAGATGGCCTAATGAGATTTATGCAATGTCAAAAAGAGTTTGATACTCAAAAAGGTTTTTGTACTTAGTTTTTATGTGTTTCAAGTAGTTTTGTTTCTTGATGATCCTATTTGTGCCAATTGAATATTTTTGAGTGATCTCAATTTTCTCAATTTTGGCTTAAGGGTAAGCAATCCTAAAATGGGTTATAGGAATTAAAAGTTACCAAAAGTATAAAGGCTCAAATTTTGGTCCATAAGTGTGTGATGGTTGTCTTTAGGTGTGTAAGAAGTTTTAGAGGAGGGCATTGACCATAAGGAGGTTTGTTGACCTTATTTGTTTTAAGATTTGAGGGTTTTGGGATCTGCTAGAAAAGTGGTTTGCCATATGAGTTGAAATTTTATGCTTCTTAATAGGTTATATGGTCCAAATGGGTTTTCAAATAAATATTCATAGAGATAGTAAGGTTTGTGGATTTCAATTTATTCATGTTTTTGTTAAGATGGAGGCTTAATTAACAAGTTAGTTTATGAGGATAGTATATTATAGAGGATGATCTAGTTATTGAAAATTGGTGTTATTTATGAGGTATATTAGAGTGATCTAGATATAAATTTTTAGGTCTTGATGGTGTGTTTACTAAAATTTGTGGGTTCTACAAGTTTTAGGTAGGGCTACAAGGAATCTAGGCAAGCCGAATAATAATGATGTGATGTTTTTGCTCAGTTTATCCAAAATAACAAGGCATGAGTATTTCAAGGTGAGTTCTCAAGATTTTTCTAGAGCATGATTTATATTTTTTGAGTGGCATGAATTTTTTTTTGGGTCCTTTAGTTGGTTTGAGAGAGAAGGCTAATAAGCCTATATGGTGGTTCTTCATGGTGTGTGGAGATCTAAAGATACTCAGGAGGTGAAATTGCTCATAAATATTAGGAGGATCCCCTCTCAAATGTTTATTGGTGAGTTACATCATATTTTAATACTTATGTATGTTCTTTATTCATTAGTTTTAGTGCTTGGTTAAAGAGAGTGTTGGCATGGAGCAAGAAGAAGTTGTCAAGGCAAGAAAAGGTAGGCTCAGTAAGGTGGAGTTTGTACTATCTTTCGAAGATGATCTTCTCTTGTTGTTAGTCTTTTCAATTCCTTAGGATAATTTGGTGCCCATATGATAACTATTGAAGGATTTATCAAAGTTTATTAAGAAAAGGGTAAAATAAAATAAGATAATAAATACCATATAATAATTAAAATTACAAAGTTCTATTAAAGATTTGAGTGATTAGATGTGTGATTTCTAAGTACCCCTAGTTCATTTATCTATTTTTGTAACTAAAATTCCCTTAATTATTTTAGATTAGGGTAGGATTGGTACTAGGTCAATGTGTTGGACTCAAATAGAGACTCCATGACCAATGGATTGGACTAAGAACATGGTTTGGGTTCTTTTTCGTAGACAGGCGTGTAACCCCTATGAATCACCAAAGATGTTGGCCAATATTTGGTCCATATACCAAGATTCTACCTAGTTTGAATAGATGATTAGGGTCCCAATTTTTGAGTAGATTATGAGGCTTAGAAGTAGGATCCACATTTCATAAGACACACTAAACCATGTGCTTAGTCTAATACATTGGTCATGGAGTCTCTATTTGGGTTTAACACATTGACCTAGTGTCAATCCTATGTGTTAACATTAATGACAAAGGAGGAGATTTTTGGAAAATTATCAGTGATGTCATATAAGTGTCCAAGTGAGTGGATGAAGTGCCTTGATAATCTAGAGTTATAATGATAAAATGTGTAATGTGCTTGTCCTAGTGTGCTTGAAGTTGGCTTGGTTGATCTTCAGAGTTTGACTATTTAGAGATGATTAGGGATGAGTCTAAATTATTTATCATGTGTATGTGGTACAATAATAGGTTTTCTATTATTTGAGTGCCTGTGTTTATTATTGTATTTCATTTGGTTAATCATTATTTTCATCTAGACATTTTAGGTCTAGTAGCAAAAAATTTGAGTAGGTAGTTTGATGAAATCATAATTTCCACATGTGGATGAGTCAGGGTGAGTTGGTCATATGGTTGTGATCACATTAGTCCCAATTTTATATTTTCTAATTCTCAATTCATGTGATGGAGTGTATCAAAAGATATGTGTGTGAAAATTTGGGCTCTTAAGCATTTTGACAATGTTTTCTATGTTCAAATAGAGCTGAGTAAGTACTTTGGTGATGTTATATCTTACATGTATGAAATTTTCAAGACAAAATTGATATATTGATGAATTTCACTATGAGATATTATACTATTATCTAAATCTTAGGTCATGCGACTAAGCATGACAAAATATATGCATGTTCAAAGTTGGACTCCTAGGTAGTTTTTGACATAGTTGGCTCTATGGCAGAAAAAATTGAGTGAGTAGATTAATTAAATTATATCTTTCATGCATGAGGGTTAAAAGATCATATTTATATATGGTTCAATTCTCCTATGTTAAGAGATCATATGATATAAGTTTTATATCATGCATCTAATCACATTAAAAGTTATTAAGGTTTAAAGTTGGCTTCTTAGAAAAATTGTAATGGTTCCCATACTTAGTCCATTTTGCACAAGGTAAAGTTTGAGCAACTCTCAAAGAGATCGATGGAGTGAATTCAATCCAAGATGTCAGGAAGCATCGAGATGAGGATAAGTGTTTGAAGTTTAATGTAGAGAAGAAGTAAATATTAGGCTTATTCTAAGATCTAATGATGAGTAGATGTTTGTACATATATAGATCAATAGTGTGTATTGAGTGAGATGATTTGAAGGTGTCCAATGTTTAACATAGATAAAGACTGAGCTAAGTATAGGAGATTGATGAAACACATTAAGTTAAATAGTCAAGATGAAGATCCAATGATGAGAGATAAAAGGTAAAGGTTAAGCTACTTTAATGAAGATCAATGGTGCATGTTTAATCTAAGACATGAGGATACAAGATGAGGATAGGAAGTCTGAAGTTTAAGTATGATTGTTTAAATTCAAATATTTGAATTTAGTAAAGGAAAGATCAGTGTATAGATTTTGGCCCATATCTCTTGATATAGATATAATTTTCTCATGGTGTAAAAAGTGAATTTGTAGAGGACTCCAAAACACATATGAAAATATATATTTTAAGGTTTGAAAGTGTCTACAATCAAATTTATGAAGCTTTAAAGTTGAATATTTTATTTGTGTTTGCTCTACAAGTAACCCGAGAAGGGTAATTTAGTTGTGCTTGTTGGTATCTCAATGTTTAAAGGTGATATAAATATTGGGGAGTGTTTTAGGCTCCATGAGGATCATATATATATGTATGTATGTATGTATGTATGTATGTATGTATGTATGTATGTGTGTGTGTATGTATGTATGTATGTATGTATGTATGTATGTATGTATGTATGTATGTATGTATTTTTTAGGTGTCATTAAAATACCTTGAGTATGAAAAATGCTTAATAAGTTGATTTTGGTTTCATTCATGATGTTCCTATACACCAAGTCAGTGTCTGAGTTGATTGAGCATATGTAGATGTGAGTAGAGATGATTGCGATAATTTGAAGATGACTAAGGTGTCATTTAAAGTGTACCTATGCATTTTAAAGTGGTCCTATGTTTCTATTTTGTTTTTTGTTATTCTAATGGAGTGAATAGGTCTCCATGAAACCTATAAGTGCTAGTATAGCCTAATTGAAAGGGGTTGTTACTTAAGGTGAATGATATGGCCAACCTTTATGGATTGTATTGAGACATGTTTTGATGTGAGAGAAGTATTAATGGTTAAGGCATGTCTAATGTCTAACCAAGGAATTGATATTCATGATGACTCTATATATAGTGAAACCAAAGGAGATAGTTTCTACACTGTGTGAGAGGAATATGCATTACATAAAAGAATAAAGGATAGGTGGTGTACCTATTGGATGAGTTGATGAGTAGAGTAGTTTGTTGACTATGTGTATGACTTATAGGTCATATTTCTAATTTCATAATAGTTTTATTATAGGTTTGAAGGTTGAAGATGTGCAAATAGGTCTAATTGTGTATATGATGGTAGTTTGAGTGAAAAAGGAGAAAGATTGTGGTATGCATATGAAAGAGGCCTATATGAGATAAAGAGGTATTTTATGTAGGAGTTAGAAAATTAGAGATCCATCATTAGGTGTTGAAGACATCAGTTCTAAGGTTGAGGTTTTCACTTTATAGGAGGGTCTAAAGGACTTGATCTTCTTTAGGGGTAGTTATTCCTTATGCAATAGGTGTTTCAATAAAGGCCTTAGGTTAGAAGGACCTGACCAAGGTTTTTGGTTAGAAAGGTGGTCATAATAGATTGACCATCTTAGGGGTAGATGTTCCCTATAAAATTGATGTTTCATCAAATCCTAATTAGAAGGACTTGATTAGTCTCTTATTTATAATCTATTATAGGACAATTAGTCCATGTGTCATAGGCTTGAGAGTGGGTTTTATTCCCCGTGAGGGTTTCCCACAAGAAATATGTGTTGTGTGTTTGATCTTGTGTATGCATTGAATGAATGAGCTCTCTTATTAATTATTTAATAGTTTGAAATTAGTGGAATTAAAATTAAAATATATGGGCTTAGTGATTCACCCCCCCCTCTCAGTGATTGTACCTCTATCAATAAATATTTTGGAGGGTTATACCTATATAAGGCATGTGGTTATGAGATAATGTCAAATGAGAATCTAGACAATCCATCTAGTAGTCATAATATTTCACAACTAGCCATTGTCTACATTATTTTATCCTTGGATGGAAGAGAAATATTGTTTTTAATGAGGCATTATTTTTATCTCTAAATATCTACATAGAGGATCATATCCACATTCTTGCTCTTAATAGGCAATATATTGTAAATATAAGTAGGAATGTTTTATTAGGTATATAATATGATTCTCAATTGGATTATTTATCTTTAATATCATTAAATTTTAAACCTTAGGGTTTCAGGCCTTTAATTTTTTCTAACTAGCTTTATATTTGACTCAGTCTCAATTTTATGTTATATGATATTTATATCATACACTATCAAGGAATTATAATTCCATGCCATTATATCATCATACTCTTTGATCCTCAATTAAACATACCCTTCCAAATTTTAATCTTTTATCTATTTATACTGTTATTTATTTATAACCCTCAACATTTAAAAACATGTTTCATTTTCCTTAAATTGATCATCAGGGTTACACATGTTTTCCAAAGTCAATAATCCTTTGGGTAGTTTATTGGTTTTCAACTGAATTATTTGATTATCATAGGCATTATTTATTTGGGGTTTAATTTTATTAAATAATTTTACTTCATTTTAAATGAAATTAGTGTATTAGATGTCATTATCAAAGAAATTTCAATTTGTGTGATTATTTGGGATTGCATCCCTGGCCACAGTTCTTAATTTCTCCTTTTTTTAGTATATCTATAGGAGGATGGATGTATGAGCATATTATGTCCATTTTGTTTGGTTCTTGATTTTACTTCCTTGGGATAACTTGAATGTTAATGGTGTCAAATTCTTAAAATAAATCATATACCATACATTATTAGGATTTAAGTACAAGGTTTTTAATCACACATAGAGCTCTAACATATTTCACTATCACCTCAAAAATCCATGTCTTAAATTTTTAATCCATTTTCTCATATATTTATAGGCTATGAAAAAGAGCTTCATATTTATATATGTTATTAGTGTAGCTAAATTAGAGCCTATGAGATACTAATTCCTTATCTTCTCATAGGGATATCAGCACTACCCCTACTCCTACACCATTATTTCATTTGGATGCATAAAATAAAATATTCCATATGTCACATTTATATCCTCTATTTTTTTAGATTAGTGGATTATCTTTAAAAAATAACTTAGTCCCCATTTAGGTATCTTTAATTAGATATCAATTCAACATAATATCCTCTTCTTTGTAATATTTAAACTTTAAATCCTTATCACACATGTCTAAGGCCTCATTAAATTTTTTTATGTGTTTCATAAGTTTTAGATAAACTTTATTTAATGTCAACTTGTAGGATGTAATTATTATGGGTTCATAATCAAGTTTTTTAACATGGAATTCAATTATTCACTCAATCATGATCTTTATTATAATCGTATATCTAGTTATGAGGATCATATAATACTAATCTATATATAATTATCCTTTTATTATTGATATAAAATCCATTGATAAGTAAAGGGAAAAGGTTGGAGGAAGGTCAATAATTGAAATATCCTAAGGCATGATTATATTAGGTGGTAATAACTTAGTGTAGATATTAACATCGAATTTATATAATATCTTAGTCTTGTATACTTGAAAAATACTTATCATGGATCTACCCTTTATTTCTAAACCTCCTTATTTATGAAACATTTCCATTTATCATCTCATTATGCCTAATTACTTGTCTTATGGTCTTACCATATAATTTATAGTGACCCATATCTCCTTCACTATACATAAATCCTAAAATCTGATTTATATTCTTCACTCTCAAATTCATATCCTTAGTAGCTTCCTAGCATATCAGACACTTGTGTCTCACATAGGGACACTTGTGTTGACACAATTGTATAGATTATTATCAAGTTTTTATTCTTTAAAATTCATATAATTTTCAAATATTTTGAATCCTATGGGTTGGCCCATTTGTTTTATTTAACACTTCCATGATATTTTTTCAAAATGTGTGGTATAAATACAAATATAGCCCTACTCATTATTCATCTATAAAATAAAAATAAATAATCTATTCAATCTCAATCAATCAATTGTAAAACTCATTTCTACTACCTTATTCTTCCCAATTTTCATATCAGTCATAGGAGTAGTCATATTATAGGTTTAAAGCACTCAAATAATAGCTCATGAGAGATATTTTTCAAGTTACAATATATATCATTACATAACCTTACATATAGTATATGAACACACAATCTAACACCTAAGGGATAACTACATATGTATTAGGCCCTCCTTAGAGTATTGGTTATGTAGGTATCATTCACTAATAGAGGGGTCTTTGAGGTTAGCTCAATACCATGAGCCCACTAGCCTATTTTTGGCAAGATACTAAAACCTAATGTGAAGAGATAGGGTTTGATCCACATACAATCATTGATAGCCTATGAATGTGTATAAAATACATCATTAGAAAGGTGATATAAAACCCATAAGTCTATAGGTGATCACTTTTAAATACATTGAATATTTTTTATAAGATAGTTACATCATTATTCATACAAAAATGTTGAAGCAAGTGTCCATATGGCAATGCAAGTGTCTAAGCCTCCATAAATAATATTTATAGAATCTAACAATTGGATATTGATCTTGACCCTACATGCTTGCACCTATGTACTTATCAAATATCTCTTTTTCTTTTTTAGATAATCTAAGTATTATCTCTTATTTGTGTTTATGTAATCAAACTATTTTTTTATTATATTTTTTATATTTAGCATAACTCATCATTTCAATTTAAAATTTTCATTTATCTAATTTTTTAATTAATTATCCTTCTCTAGAATAGTTTTGTTCATATTTGTGTATAATTTATTCTACCCTTTTAACCTTATATACCACACATCTAAAAATGTTTAAACATTTGATGAACCTAACCACTGAGTCTTTTTATGTAACCATTATTTTCTCTAGGATTTTTAGTTTCCTAGAGTTTCATACTTTATTTATAATTTCTTTTACCAAAGATAAAATTAAATTTTCCCCTATGGCACCATTTGTAATATAAATCATAACCTATGATAAATAATAGGTATATATTTATAAACAATTTTAAATGTTACCAAGTGAATAAAATTAGGAAAGTTTGACCCATTTCATTAAGAAACATACCCCTCAAGGTTCTAATAGTCACCATCATACTCCCATTATTTTCCAACAACCTATGTTGGGTTTTGTGGTCCATATTATTAGTAACCAAAAAGATAGGTCCTCACATCATGGTGATGATCTACATGTTCCAAAACTTCCTAAAATAAATTTTGATATGTGTGGGACAAATTTTCCTTTATTTAATCATGAAAATTTTCAAAATGTTCACAAGGATATTAGGACATCTTTACAAACATCTAATAATGGGAATGTTTCTCCATGCAAAATAATATAATTACTAAAAGTTCCTAAATTTCTATATGATGCACCCATGATTAATAATGTGAACTCCAATATTTTATCATTTGATCATGAATTTTTTCACACTATTCACAAGGACACATTGATTCCTTACAAACTCCAAACAATGTACCTTTTCCAAAATTTGTAACATTTTCAAATAATATGCAACTACCAAAGATTATAAGGTTTCAAATGAGGCATCATTACCAAATATTTCAAAGTAATTACTATTACCAAATATTCTAAAACTTTTTCAAGATATACCAAAGGTTACAAAATTTTCAAATGACATACTATTTCCAAAGGGCATACAATTACAAAAAGTTATAAATGTTTAAAGTGATGTAAATATAGAAAAAAAAATTTAAAATGATGAAACATCCATTATTACCATTTTCCAAATAGATGGTGAATTACAATCAATGATTACATCTTTGTAAATTTTAACAATTCCTACTACGTATCTTATGTTTATGATGAGTACTATAAGACATATCTAAAGGAAAGTTTCACTTCTCAAAATACAAATGTCATCCTACACTGATACTACTAATGATAACATTATCCAAAATTAACCTTTTAAAAAATATGTTTTTTAATATCCTTATCCATGAGAGTTTATCATTCTAACATAACCATAATTTTTTGGCCATGAATATCCTTCCAAACACATAATTCAATATGTATACTCTTTTGAAAATTGGGTGAAAGATGATCTAATATTGTTAAAATTATTTCATATTAGCCTTATACATGAAGCTTGAGATTGGTTCTATAGTTTAGCAAATGATTCCTTAAATACATTCAATTAATTAGAAGATGTTTTATTCTTGTCCTTTGATACACATAATAATCCAAAATTTACATTGGACCATGTACAAAACTTCAAAAAATATGATGATGAATCTCTTCAAGATTATGACATTTGATTTAAAAATGCATCATATTCTTTATCATATCAACCTTCAAAATTTGAACTAAAATTCCTATTTATTAGAGGTATTACTCCTCCACTAAAGGAAAGGGCATTAAATAAATTTTATACCTCACTTACCCACCTATATATGTATGTACATAGATATGCTTGTTTCCCACTCAAATATAAAAAATAATTATATATATTGCCTACAAAGCACAAACTCTTTTTTCATGATACATATGATGGGAATGAATTTCCAAGTGATTATAATGAACAAACATGTGGAATTATAGATATTTATATGATTCCTTTAAAAAAATTACTCAATACATGAGAAATACAAGATGGACATACTCCACAACTACTTCTACATACACCAAGAAAATGGCATCCTCACCAAAAGGATTTAAAAATTACATTACTCATGGGTGGATCTTATTTTCACCATAACCACATTGATCCTATAGAGAAAGAATCATTTTTAATGAAAGATGTTTGACATAACTTGGTTATACCATCAAAGACTTACATCATAATGGAAGTTGGAAAAAATCATTGGAATACATAATATTACCAATTGCTTATGGTTCATGTGTTGTCCAAATAGAATTATGGGTCATGCCCCATATAATTCAACACCATTTTACAATGGGTACATTATGGATATACCAAATGGAGACAAGAATAGCTCAAAAACAACAAGGTATTTCATTTTCTTATAAGGAAAAATTAGTTCACTCACCACACAATGGTCATGTTATTTCTACTAAGGAGAGAAGAGGAGCATGCTATGAACCTTTTTCACTCAAAATGATATAATCATGACAAAAATGATCCATTCGATGCAAATTGAAAAAAAATGGTTAAAAATTAAAAATAAAATATCCAAGAAAATAAAAACATTTAAATAAATAAATATAAAAATAGCCATCATTCACATGTTTACAAGCTCCTTAGAATATATGTTAGTTTAATTTATGTCATTAAATAGAAAATAATTTATATATAGTTATATGTTTCATGTTGAATTGAGTGTCATAGAGGCATACACCAGACACATGATACTCACACATTCAAATTTTGGACCTTTCCTCTTCCTACATTGCATACTATGTTGGGGGCATATGCTTCTTTGATCATGATTGATGGACATTATATTATTTTCTGATCACCTTTCCATTATCATGTTGAGTTTATATACTAACACTTACACATGTCTATACTCATGTTAGCATCCTTCATAGTGTACTTAATATGCTATGTTACATGAATTTTTTTTATAACACACATGTAGGGACTAGTATGATATGCTTATGTTGGTTTCTTATACTTCATTTTATTCACATTGTCACTTCCTTGAGTGTCTTTTTTTACTTGTTATTATCTTACGTATGGGACATCTAAATGTGTTCTTTACTTGTTGGACCCCATGTGATTGTATGCTTTTTATTTTGATATTTTGACATTTGAATATGTTATTCTTTCAAGTGTGAGGCATTTGAATAGGCCCCTTTTTATGGTCTCCTTAGACCCCTTTTATATGATATTGAGTGCTTGTGTTTGTGTTCTTGATTGATTCTTGACATTGTATTATTACTTTATAAACATTTACATGATCTATATCATGTATCTTAGGATTTGTTGTGATCACATACTAGGAGATTCATTGATATATGTAATTAGACATGCTACTCTCCTATATTCTACAGATTCATACACAGATTATATATTTATCTTTTCCTTTTGAGCTAGGGTAACTCTTTTATTCCATTTATCTCACCTAAAAAAGGAGGGAATATTAGAGGGGGCATGTCATAGATACATGAAATCCACACTTATATAATTAAAATAATCTCTAGAGTTCCTTTGCAATTCACATGGTTTAGATATACACTTGGGTTAGAATCCCATATACATTGCACCAGTTTTTACAAGTTTGGGAAAGAGTTTTATTATTTGTGATAAAAATTATACATAGTTATAGATCATAAGTTACATTTTGATATATAATTTAGTTTGATACAAATTATAGGTGCATATGCCAGGCAATTGAACCAAAAATTATAAATACATATTCAAACTTATTTACCAAGAAACATTAATACTTTACAAAGAAGCAGCATTTTCACCAAGAAGAAAAATTTTGATCCTTTTTTATTTGTAATATCTGGCTCCCTTTTATTAATGTGGTTGAGAATCAACTCCCTAAATTTAATAACACTAATTCCATTTTTTAGGTTGAATTGGTTATGCCATTTAACTTGGATTTTATTATAATTTCACTTGAGATGTACAATTGAGATTCAATGATATCAATGATCATTTCACAACTAACCCTTGCACTAGATTAGAGGCATAATTACATTTATATTTACCTCTTCAAATATCCAAAATTTAGTTTTTAACCTCTCTTATCTCATTTATTCATAAGGAATCATCTTTACCAAGTCAAATCACCAAGGGGAAATATGGTTACATTGCCACACAGGTGTACTCCCTCATTTCTCTCTTTCTATTTAGGCATTTAAATTATGTAAAATTTTAAATTATATGAACTAACTTATAATGTAATATGATCTTAGTTACAACTAATACACTGTAAAATGACTCAAAGTGATCTCAATCAAATTCAAGGTGTGTTATACACACCCATGTACATATTTATTTTCTTTAAACTAGAAATTTCATCCTTATTCACTACTAAATTAAAGGG
Source organism: Torreya grandis (assembly GCA_037957365.1). Classification (NCBI taxonomy): domain Eukaryota; kingdom Viridiplantae; phylum Streptophyta; class Pinopsida; order Cupressales; family Taxaceae; genus Torreya; species Torreya grandis. The sequence goes on along the minus strand of JARHVA010003888.1, from coordinate 1,572,967 downwards.
GGATGGGGGAATGTAAAAACAAAAATTTGATTTATATATCATATCAGTCTTATATAATTAAAAAATACTTATAATTTTTCTACCCTTTAGTTATATACCTCTCTTTTATCGAAAGGATCGCATTCCTCCTCACATAGTGCTTAATTACTTATATTATAACCCTATCATTTATGATGATCTAGATCTCTTGTACTTTATAAAAATCCTAAAACATGATGTATATCCTTTACTTTTATTTTTGTATCCTTAGTAGATTCCTATATTGTTGGACACTTGTGTTCCATATAGGGACACATACATCGATCTAAGTGTTTGTATTATTATCAAGTGTCTAGTCCTTAGAAGTCATTTATTTTTCAAATATTTGGAATCCTATGGGTTAGACCATTTTTTTTATTTAACCCTTCCATGAGATATTTAAAAAAGGTGTGGTATAAATTAAAATATATTCTTACTCATTATTCATCTAGAAAATACCAATCAATCACCTATTCAATCTCAATCAATCAATTACACAACTAAGTTATACTACTCTATTCTTTATTATTTTCATATTAGTCATAGGAGAAGTCATATTATAGGTCTAAAGCACTCAGTTAATTTTATATGAGTAGTATTTTTAAAGATACAAGCTAAATCATTACATGTCCTTTCATATAATATATTTCACCCTTGTGCATACACAAGCCAACACCTAAGGGAAAGCTACATGTGTCTAAGGACTTACTTAGAGTATTGGATATGTAGGTAGCACTCATTCATAGAGGGGTCCTTAGGTTAGCTTAAAACCATGAGCCCACTAGCCCATTTTTGGAAAGGTACTAATACTTAAGGTGAAGATCAAGGGTAACTTGTGTGTGTAAATAAAAGGCATCAATATAAATGTGATAGAAAACCTAGAAGGATCTAATTGGTGACTTTTAAATATAGTGAAATTTTGTACATGATAGTTACATCGATATTTAGATAGAAGTGGTGATGCATGTTTCCAAAGATTGGTGTAAGTGTCCAAGCCTCTAGAAACAATATTTTAAGAATCTAATGATTGGATCTTGATAGTGACCCTACTTATTTATACCTATGTACTTCTCATATATTCCTATGTATTTTTAGACAAGTTAATTATTTTTCCTTCTTTGTGTTTATGAAATCAAACTAATATTTTGAGTGTACTTTCTATATTTAGTATAACTGAACATTTTATTTTATATTATTCATTTAATTAAGTTTTCAATATTTTCATGCTATAAAATGTTTTTATTCATCCTTATGTATAGGATATTATACCCATTTAACCCTAAACACCACATATATCTAAAAAGGGTTAAACACTTGGTCTTTAATTCTACCAACAACTATCACAACACATCCATCCAACTGAACTACTCCTTTTATGTTATGGGTATAACTAATCCCTAAGGTGTTAGTTATTTTTATTTGGCATGACTAAATTTTTGGCCTTATAATATATAATAAAGTTATGGAATAAAAAATTTCCAATAATAAAATACATATATAAGTGAGGAGGCTTAATGTTTTTACTTAGATTTGATGTGGGAGTTTGTAGACAAGTTAGTACTTCAACACTTTTGACTTTTAATTCGACCTCCTTTTTATTTTGTTTTGATGTGAAAGAGTGTAGTTTAAGGGCTTATTATTATAAATTCATTTTTATATTTAGAGATAACACTTCCCACATAGAGACGTTGACATTGGTATTATTCATTTGCTCAACCAAGTTGAGTGGGTAGGAAGGTTGAAACCTCTAAAGGATGTAATTAATACATGTCTTATTTTCTCTTCATTGTAGTTTTGCATTATTTTCCCCAAATTTTTAGATATTTTCTCTTGATTTAAACTATTAAGGGCGTAATTTGAATTGTATAGTCCTGAAAGGATGGGGTATTTACTTTCTCCACTATAAGAGATTTTGAAAAAATAGGATCAGCAATATTTGGTATCATTTAGTTAATATCTTATTCAATGGCTCATTTCTTTTATCCAATCATTTTTATGTCAACCTATAACATGTCTATGGATATGTGTGGCTTATATGTGTCCTACATCACATTTTATGTAATCTTTTCACATTTTTATATGTTCTCATATTTTTGGTAGGGTCATCTTATGGAGTAATCATAGCCTAAGTAGGGTATATATATGAGGTAGTGTTTAGTACTTGAGAATCATATTATAAATTATATTCTTGTTAAATGGTTTTAAAGTTTGTCCCCTCAAAATATATTGGTCTTATTTATAAATTATATTTCTCTTTTATCAATTATTAGTGTGGATATGCTTATTTTATTTTCATTATTATGATATATTTTTTAGATTTTCTCATGATATTTACATTATTGTGAAATAGCCTAATCTATCTAATTAATTTCATTACAAGTGGTATCAAATCTTTGATTTTATAAAGGTTCTATAGTGTAGTTTTTTCTTTTTAGATTGAGTGTAGCATTCATTTCATGAGTTGAAAGATCTAAAAACATAACTTTTGATTCAAGAAGATTTTTTTTTTTTTTTTTAACATAGTATTGATTGAGGTTTTTCTAGAAAAAAATTAGAAATTTGTTCATACCCTTATGAAAATTAATAGTCATTAGATTCATCATGATGAGAAGATATTAATGGTATAAGCCTCTGGTAGACTTTTTTTTAAACCCTCTACCATTAATTGTTAAACCTTAAACCCTAGAGTTCATGCATGGCCACTCCAAACACGTGAGGCAATGAAAAATAAAAATCGACTCCAAAAAAATTTAACAATGAGGACATGGAGTCTAACTTCTAAATCGAGGGTTTTTGTGTCTACCACCCAATTCCAGATACATGTGCAAATCATGGTGAGAAAATAATCTAAATCTATTCAAAGGGGACATGGTTATAATGAATTTATAATTGATTAGCATCAATGGGACACTAACATCTCTCTTGGATATTTTTATATAAATGCCTCTATCTAATAATTCTCCACCAAGCCACTCAAGCCATCCCAACCAAAACAATTAAGGCTCAAATACAGGTACAAGAAACTTGTTAACAAAAATTTAAGTGTAATTTTTTTATGGTAAGGATATATTCACTTGGATCAATCAAATTTAAAATGTATTTAATTTACATAAAACCCCATGTACATAAAAGGTGGTCATGACATCATTATATTTTAAACCAAAGTAGTTCATTTAGTGTAGATGTTTAATCACTTAAAATTAAAATAAGGGCCTTATTGTGACCTAGTTAGTGTTTAGTGATGACCTATAGATGCACTAATGCAACAATGCCACAAAAATATTTTAACCAATTAGCAAGTCTGAGACAAAATGAGACTATCAAGGATTATATTCAACAATTATATAAGCTCTCTTTGAGCATGGATGACATCATAAAATATAAATTTAATGACATATTATTTTATGGGATAAAGGATAACACTCAACTTGATGTTCACATGTTTAATCCAAGTTTAGTGGTCTATTATATAATATTTGCAAAGGAAAAGGAAAGAGATCTAGTTAAACAATGGGATTTCAATACTAGTATAAAGTGAAATATTATATCATAATCATTACCTCACCCTACTAGACTGACTCCTTAGTGAATTGAAGATAAATTATCAAAAGGGATATGTTTCAACTATGATATAAAATATATAAAATGACATAGATGTTTAAAGAATAATTTTTTCTACATTGAAGGGGCTAATAAAGACAAAGAGGATGATGAAGTATCATATGAGGGTGAATATGAGCTATAGGATGAATCTAAAGATTCTTAACCAACTATTGTCATGCACTCTCAAGTATTATCACTCTGTAAACCCTCAAAATTGTGGGTTTCCTTAAAGAAATAAAAGGTGATGATATTGATTGAATCAGAGAGTACACATATCTTCATAAATAATAAGTTGGTATCACACTTGAATTTTTTTATCTATATTAAAATTTTAGGATCTAAAAACATAAATTTTGATTCAAGAAGAATTTAATTTTTTGTTTAGCATAGTATTGATTGAGGTTTTTTTAGAAAAAAAACTAGAAATTTGTCCACACCCTTATGACAATTAATAGTTATTGGATTCATCATGATGAGAAGATATTAATGGTATAAGCCTCTGGTAGACTTTTTTTAAAACCCTTTACCCTTAATTGTTAAACCTTAAACCCCAGAGTTCATGCATGGCCACTCCAAACACTTAAGGCAATGAAAAATAGAAATCCACTCCAGAAAAATTTAACAATGAGGACATGGAGTCTAAACTTCTAAATCGAGGGTTTTTATGTCTACCACCCAACTCCAAATAGATGTGTAAATCATGGTGAGAAAATAATCTAAATCTATTCAAAAGGGACATGGTTATAATGAATTTATAATTTAGTAGAATCAATGGGACATTAACATCTCTCTTGGATATTTTTATATAAATGCCTCTATCTAATAATTCTCCATAAAGCCACTCAAGCCATCCCAACTAGAATAATTAAGGCTCAAATACAGGTACAAGAAACTTATTAACAAAAATTTAAGTGTAATTTTTTTATGGTAAGGATATATTCACTTGGATCAATCAAATTTAAAATGTATTTAATTTACATAAAACCCAATGTACATAAAATGTGGTCATGACATCATTATATTTTAAACTAGAGTAGTTCATACCAACTTATTCAAATAGTGGCATAGTCAGTTTGTCATGAAAATGCAATAATATCAAATTTTCCATAGGAGATTATAGTGTATAATCTCTTACGTTTTCTCTTTCCATGGGTGGGGATAACATAGTTTTGGGATTCTAATGGCTCACAAACTTGGGCATGGTAGAGATTAATTTCTAGGATTTGTTCATGTTCTTTCATTCTGAAGGTAATACATTTGACCAATGTGGATTTTATGAAAATTATCCATAGTTTTTCAGTTCTCATTAGATTCAAAAGATTCAAAAAATGGGGGTAGATTGGTTTGTATCATACTTATGTTCCTTATAAGTACAAATAACAACTATGTCTACATATCTTGGTTTATATAATGTTATTGATAAACACTATATTTTTTTTGGTACAATGCCAAAATTAATACCACTACAAATTAAACATAATCATGCCATTTTATTTTTATTAGGGATTAAACTACAAAAAAATTTACCATATAGGTGCCCATATGTCTAAAGATTGAAAATATGGTATAGGAAATGTTAGAGGCTAGTATTATTAGGTATATCCAAAGTGCATATTCATCTCTTATGATAATAGTGCATAATAAGGATGATACTTGGAAGATGTGCTCATATTTTAGATAAATGAATAAGTACACCATCAAAGATAATTTCCTTATTCTATTAATTGATGATTTTATAGATGAATTTCATGGTGTTGTCTACTTTATAAAACTATATATTTATTCTGGTTAGCATCGAATTTAAATCAGAGATGAGGATATACATAAGATAAATTTCAAAACTCATGAAGGCCATAAATATTTTTTGGTAATCCATTTTGGTTTCAAAAATACACCATCTACATTCAATAGTTTGATGAACACTATCATTATGCCTTTTTGTGAAATTTTTTATTAGTATTTTTTGATGACATATTAATATATAGTAATACATGGGAACAACTTGTAGCATTTCAATTAGTTATTGATAATTTTTAAATATCATCTAATTTAGGATAAGCCTTTGAAGTGTGTTTTTAGAGTAAAAGAGGTGGATTACTTGTGTATTCTTGTGTCACATAAAGGAATCAAAGTATAACCTCATAAGATTAAGTCCATGATAGAATAGAAAGTTCCAAAAACCTTTAAGAATCTCATAATTATTTAGATTTGACAAGTTACTTTAATTAGTCTATGGAAAATTATGGAATCACATTATCACCATTCATAACTTTTTTTGAAGGAGGACTCCTATTGAAATGAAATTTCAACCAAGGCATTTTATCAACTAAAACATTCCATGTTATCCACTCCAATTTTGGATACCCCATATTTTTTAAAGACCTTTATTGTTAAATTTGATTCATCATGATATGGAATAGGGGAAGTAATAGTGTAGGAAGAGTGATCCCTTATATTTTAGAGTCATCAACTTGAGGGTAATAATTTTCTAAATCCTATATATGAGAAGGAGATGATGGATATTCTTCATGAAGTTAAACAATGGAGACCTTATCTGATGGGTAAATACTTTAAGGTGAAAATCAATCATGATAGTTTAAAATACTTTTTGGAATAAATATTATCATTTGAAGAATTAAAAAAAAAAAAGTAACCAAAATATTCGGGTATGAATTTGAAATAATATATAATAAAGGAAAGGATAATTTAATGCAAATGCACTACATAGGAGGGATGAATCCATAGAGGTATTTTATATGTAATGTCCACATGGCAGGAAGATTTGGGTGAATGAGGCATGATTAGGATGAGAAAATAAAAGTGATACATAGGTCCCAATTCATCAAATCTAGTAGGATTATAGTGTCTTGGAAAAAATTGAGTGGAAATGGAATGTGTTGTGGTATAACTATAAATTATACATGTGTAATATTTCTACCCTAAAAAACAAGATCTTTATATAACTCCATGAATCTCTAGTTAGGGGCATTTAGAATTTTTACAAACTATCACATAATCAAGAAATATTTATTTTTGGAAGGACTCAAGGGGGATATACAAAAAATTGTTGTGGAATGCATGGTGTGTCAACAAAAAGAGGGTGAGTTAATTAATCACCTAAGTCTTATATGATCATTCAGAATTTTTAAAAACCTATCATAGAATCAAGAACTATTTATTATTGGAAGGACTCAAAGGGGATATATAAAAAACTATGGTAGAATGTATGGTGTGTCAAAAAAAAGGGTGAGACAAACAATAACCTAAGTCATATACAACACTTATCTATTCCTAGCCAAATGTGGGAGGAAGTTTCCATGGATTTCATTAAAAAAAAATTCTTAGGTCAAAAGGTAAAACCTTTATCATGGCAATCATGGATAGACTCACAAAATATGTCCATTTATGTCTTTTGTCTCAGTGATTTATATCGAGTACAATAGAAGATGCTTTCTAAGATACATTTCAAAATCTACATGGTATCCCCAAGATTATAGTAAGTGATCAGGATCATATTTTTACCAATAATTTTTGGACTAATTTATTCCCATGAATGGGTACTCAGTTGGCTCACTTATCATATGATCCTCAATCTAATGGGAACTCTACACTAAAACTATAGTTTTTTTGGTATTGGTGATGGATGGGTATTTTTGAATGGGTTTGAATATAAAATTAAATATCTATCCTCTCACCAATGGAATTGTTTTTATTTAGGGTAGGATTATATGAATAGTAATCCTTTTATTTTGATATTTCTATCATTTGATATCTACCAACTCATTAGAGGCATTCTTAAGTATATTCATAAGCTCCTTTATATATTTATAAGACTGTGAAGTTCTTAGGTCTTTTTTGGTAGTTAGATTTATATTTGAGGTTTGAAAATATAATGGGACTTAAATATGGGGATGTATTTTTAGGAACAATAACATTGGTGGACTTGGGGAAGTTTGCATGGTTAAATCAAGTTAATCCTTGTTCTTATGGAAAATTAATATGTGTTTGGAATAGAAATTCCTCCCATAGATTGTATCATCATTGAAATATTTGGATCCAAATCCCAAAGATATTATAAAAACTCCATTTCATTGGAAAGACAAAAAATTCATGAGATTCTATACCAAGTCTATTTTAGCCTATGATTAAAGTCAAAAACATTTTTAGTATGGGCCCTTTAATGGTAGTAAGTTATTCTAATAAAGATAGGTTATCAATATTCTCTTTAAATTAATCATTAATAGTACAACCTAAATCATCCCATGAGTGTATGGTATTTATAGGAAATATTCTATACCATTGAATGGATTTTATTCCAAGTGATAAGTCCAACATTTTGGCTACAATGTCATCTTCCATGATATGATGTATTGATTATAGGTTGGAAATATTGTAAATATGCTCAATGGGAATGAGAGAAGCCTTGATAATGAAATAAAATAAATCCTTCAATTAGTAAAATTAATTTTATTATAGAATTCTATGGAAAGAAAGATTCCATTTTTTAAATGGATAAAGGGTTTATTTATCTAATCGGCCATATGTACTTTAGGATGAATAAACCTGTGGTGCCTAGTGGGATGTATATTTGGAGATGGTGAGGATTATGTTATGGATGGAGTAAATTTATGATAGATAGGTATTTAAATTTAATTAACTCATAATTTTATTGGTGAGATCAAAAAATAAAAAATGTCTTTTATTTTTAGACAAATATCTTAACTTGATTTTTCTCATAGGCTAAGCAATTAGTCTTTAGATATTGGGTTTGCCAATAAAGTCTCTAAGTGATAAATTATTATTTTTAAAAAAATAATCATATTCTTACCAAAATACTAAATGGTACTAAAATCAATTGAATTTATGAAAATATTTAAAAAGTTATCCCATTAGGCATGTAAAAATTAGTAATGGCATAATTTGTTTAATTCATTATAGCCTGTAAATAATCTAAAATATGGGAACCTCTAGTAGCATGGGGGGGACTAATTTTTAAGACTAGCCTCCAAATATAAATGGCCTTGTACCTATTCTAATGCATAAAATTAATCTTTAAGGGAAAATGGATAGAACAAACTAAATTAAAAGGATGATACACTAGAATTAATAAGATTGATTCCTTATTTGTGCAAACATAAAGAAACTTATGAATGTAATGAGGGAATTTGAATAAAATTCAATCCATTGATATTAAGAGTGAGATCTAGCCTAAATAAATGAATAAATTTAGAGAAGAAATATATAATTAAGGGATAAATAATCAAGAACCAAAATAAAATTTGTCTATTACAAGAAAATATGCACAATTAATTTTTCATTAACATTAAAAGGGTCCAAGGTGATTTATACATTAAAATAAAACATGACTTACATATTATAATACAAAATATATAGATTTTGATATCTAAGGAATAAAAAAAATCTTTAATAAGGCTTTATAATTTATAGAAGAAAAAGATCGAGGGGGAATTAAAATTTTCAACTACTTGGGACCTCCTTATTCCTTGAAGATTTAGAAATTTACATCTTGTTCACATTATCTCAAGGAATTTTAATCATGCCCTTATATCCATGACAAATCAGACTATAAATTTTCACAAAAATTTTTAAATTGAATGCTCAATATGGATTTCTCATTATAGAATTCATCTACCTTTGTACTTGATCTAATTATGCAAGTTTTCCCATGGCATTCTAAATATTTTCAAATATGATATATTCAACAACCCACCTATAAATTTCCATTTAACACCATCATGTAATAACTTGAATTTATATATCTATAAAATTACATGATTTTTTGATAGTGGCTTAATGAAGGACCCATATCAAGTAAGCCAAATTATATATATTTAGTTATAAATTCTATGTCACCCAAGGCTTTCACCTTTATCACATTACTAACTCTATCTATTATAGTAGCTTGTTAACACAACAAAAATCTATAAATGAATACCTTAACAAGTGCATCAAGAATGTGGTGGGATTGACTAGTGGTAATTTTTGATATATGTGTACATATTATTATATCAGACCATCAATATTATTATTTTATCCTCCTAAAAATATCTATTCATCTTTCTTCTTATTCTAATTTCCATCTAGATCTACTATCTTTTATATATCCTATGGTATTGATGTAGCCCATATAATTTATTTCTTATTTAATACTTCTTGTAATGTATTGGCCATCTTGATAGAGTTATCAGTTTATCTTCTTTCATTTATATTATATCAACCTAGTTGATATTGTATTGTGCTACCTAACATCTTCTAATTATTTTGACTTTCTCGATACTGTCAGCCTATAGTACATGGTTAGTTTTTGGTATTATAACCATTTATATATGGTTCATATTTCATTCTTAATAAGATCTATCACATTCATACACTTTATTTATACTCACATTTCTACCCTAGGAAATAATTTGAGAGAGTTAATGGTTTATAACCTTATCTTGAAGGTCTTGGCTTGGGGTGTCAATGAAGCTCAATAGGAAAATTAATCAGGAGTTCCTAACTAAGGATATATAAGTATCCATCCATTCATTTGAGGTCTTATACCTACAACACCACTTTAAAAGTTTCACTTGATTTAAAGGAAGAGATTAAAGGATCAATGAGTCCACCCCAAGGTAATTATTTATATCAATATATTTTTTCTTTTACTTAATATATTATACATTCATTTATTTATTTTTGGATGTATGTGTGTATCCTTATTTTAGATCTTGTATCGAATAATCTAGTATAAACATAAGGTTTCTTAGGATTTCCATTTATCACCTTAGGTTTCATATACCCCCATTTGGTTGACCATTTCTCCTTACCTTATTTACAATGACTTACCCATCATTTATTTACTTGTTATAGGCTTAGGATTTTAAACCACTTCTTTTTGATATTTTGTTTTTAGATTACCATCTACTAAATTTGTGAATATTATAAGTTTTTCATCACTCATCCAAGCATATGTAGGCTCTATTTTATTTACCTTATTTGAGTCCTAGTCTATTGAGAGAGAAAAAGATAATTGTAGGTCATCCTAGAAAATGCATACATTCTAGTGAAATCAACATGAATTTTATCCCAACTTTAGTTAGATAAGTTTCATTTTGACCTTTATCAAAATAATCATATATATTTCATTCCAACTGTATCAATCAACCCAATATCATTCATTAGTATTATATATTGTACTAGTCAACCTAATATAGTTTATTTCTTTGCCAATTGTATCGACCAACATGATTCAGTTATGTGTCTTTTCTAACTATATCATCTAACAAGATACAATTTTTTTATTTTTTGTTAACTATATTAGCCAGTCTGATCCTATTTTTTTAATCAGTTTCTTCTTCTAGATATCTTAGACATCTTGATACCATTCTAAGTTTTTATTTATTTCATTAAATGTTATGTCTTTCACTTTTGATCTAAATCATCTTTATGTATATTTTTTTTTCATTTTTTCTTCTTATAATTATGTTTTATCTTATAGACACTCAAATTCAGTCATTAAGTTCTTGATAATGTTTAATTTGACATCTTTATCTTACTTGACCTATTCTTCATTTTTTTAACTTAAAATTTCTATGAGATCATTCACTATCATATTTATTGTCTTGAAATTACTTGAAACATCATTCAATATTCCCTATTCTACTTTTAGTTTTTATCAATTAAATTTCAATAGTTTCTACCCTTCTGGAATAAGATTGCACTAGGTGGATAAGGCCATAGGCTAGCCTTGTCCACTAGTGTTCCCTTTTATAGGATTTCATATAAATTTATATAAATTGCAAACATTGAAAGAAAATAACCTTCAACCTTGGATATAGTTTTGAAATCACAAGCCAATATTATTTGACCTTGGATTTAATCTGATACTAAATAAATTTTTTTGACACTTTAGATAACATCTGATACTAAACTATTTATTTTGACCTTAGGTTGAAATTATTGACCTTTATACAAAAAACATCAATTTCATTTTCTATTTTCTTGTTGCTTGTTTTAAGAAACTATGTTTTGGGAGTTTTAAAACTACTTAGTGACTATCTTTATGGGATAAGTAGTGAATTTTTTTAATAAACCATGGTGTGAAGGGTTTTTCCCGAACACCCAAGCCATTTTTTAACACTAAACATGGAGTTTATTTTCCTTGTATCTCAAAGTATATTAGAAACACCTAGTGTCTCTTGTTTATACCATAGGAATATTATTTTACCTATTTTATTTGTGGTGAACCTTTTTGTTTCTTGAACAACACACCCCATTTTTATTTTGAAAAAGGGGACCCTTTTTTGGCTCTGAAGTATGGTATATTTCATTATTTTAACTAGGTCTACATGATAGTGTTTCATTTAGACACTTAGTTTAGAGTACAATCATATATGGATCTATTTGATACTTGAATTTGCCTAAGTATTATCAATCTTAACCATACTAATTCATGTTTTATATTGATTCAAATTTGTCTTTTTGGAGTATTTGAATTAAACTTATGCAAGTTAAACCAACAATTATGGAGTGATTGCAGCCTTCCTTTTAGCTAATTTGGTCCATAATTCATGTTTTATATTGATTCAAATTTACCCTTTTGGAGTATTTGAATTGAACTTATGCAAGCTAAACTAGTAATTATGGAGTGATTGTATCCTTCCTTTTAGCTAATTTGGTCTATAATTATTTATTTCATGAAAAATTGATGAAGATTTTTATAATGTTTTATTATCTAACTTGGTCAGTTTTCAATACTTTGGACTTGTCTTATAATTAGCAAAGGTTGTGAAAAATGGCATTTTGTATATTCACTAAATTTGGTTCCTTTTTGGGTCTATTTATGCTTCTAATTTTGTTTAAATGGTCAAATGTTTGCATTATTTTGTTTTTAACTTAGTCACTTTTCAATCAAATGGTTGAATCTAGATTTAAATTGGAAAAATAGGCTTCTTGTTATGATAAGTTTATGTGCTTTCATGCTTTCACTCAAATTTCATACTGAGTCATTTTTTGGCTTTTACCTTAGTTGTTGGTTTTCAAAAACTTAGTCATTTTTCATTTGAAATTTCTTGGCCATTTATTTTTGAAATTTTAAATGTTGTTGATAGTGTTCCTTTATTTCATTACCTATAGATGCTTGGAGAACTTTTGATGCCATGTAGTTGTCTTTCATATCTCTCGACATCCCTGACCCATTTGAAAAGGCTTTTGACACTTAGCCAATTTATTCAAAGGGTTCTCAGAACCACATGGCATATTTTTTTACCACTCTAATAGACTTAAACATTTCAAAATCACCTAGGAGCCTTTAAATCTTTGGGTTACAAGGATGCTACCACATGATATCATCCTGGTGACCTACTTCCCTTGATTGCTCTATATATAAGAAAGATCCTTTAGGTGAGTATATTATAAGGATGCTATCACATAGAATGATCTAATGACCTAATACCTTGAGTGACTTTGTACATAATAAGGATCCTCTAGGTGATTAGATCATAGATATTATTCCATGTGATATCATATCAACAACCCACTACCCTGACCAAATTCATAAAAATCAAGACCCTTCAAGTGAGTGTATTAGTAGGATGATTCTATGTGGCATGATCCTAGTGACTCATTTTCTTAACTGACTCTATATAAATTAAGACCATCTAGGAGAGAATATTAGTAGGATAATTCCATGTGGAATGATTTTGATGACCTGTCACCCTAAGGTGGTCCATACATTCTCATAACACATTAGTCTCCTACGTGAATGGGATGATGCCATGTGCTAAAATATTGCTTCACCATACATAAAGGAACATTCATCTCATATCAAACCCTAGCTGAGTAGTATTATAGCATGTATAAGACATGTGTACATGACCTTACCAATAGAGGACATTTTAGCAATGATGTTATAAATATAATAGCTTAAATTTGATGATTTTATGGCCCATTAAAACCATAAAAGATCTAAATGGATATGATTATATTAGATGTCCAATTTTCATTTTCAAAGTGGAATCCATGATGGTATTATCTCATTTTATAATGTTTAGTCTAAATTAGTGATAAATTTTTATATGCTTTGAATGTATGGAGAGGCCTATGTTTGAATAAAAATCTAACAAATGAAAATGTTCATTTCCAAATACAAAAATATTTCATTTATTTCTCATATTTGATCAAAAATGTATTAAGGCTCTTTTACTTGAATTCAATCATTTTAATTGTTTTGCCGTGTCATTTTCTTCATAGGATTTATGCTTGATAATTTCATTTGATCTTGTAGGGTTCATATTTTAGTCTGAGTCATTGATTTGGATGTTTTTTCTCATTAAGGAATTTGAACCTCTAGCCAAAGCATAACATAAAAAAGACAAGATCATATCATTACAATGTGAAAGGTCATTTACAAATCACGAAGCATAATGAAAAAGGGGGTAAGTTAAGGTCCATATGTAATAATGAAGGAGATACATAAGATAGCTTTAAACTAAGGAGAAAATGCAAATTTGAAAATTTTAGTGAAGGGTTAAATCCCAAAGCAATTAGCTAGTGTTAAATAAGTGTTGAATGTGGCATTCAAATCATGATCAAAGAATATCTAAACTTGATAGAGTAAGGAGTGGTTACAAATACCAAATGAGCTAAAACATGTTGGTATCTATCCTTAGTATGTGGCATGATATATTGAGTTAGTAGGAGTCATTATCTTATTCTAAACAGTGATTAGAATCCCAATCCAGGCCTATCCTTAGCATGTGAATTCCAATCTAGCCGGAGCTTGCAAGCAAAGCATGAAATTAATTGGTAACATCTTTAATATTTTAATGTTGGGACTAGGGTAAATTTTTTATATATTATCTTTCATAATAATTTCTAGGGGATGTCCTTTTTTTGTATTAGAGTATGTTTCACTTGGCTAGTAGTTATATGACTAGAGAGAGAGAGAGAGAGAGAGAGAGAGAGAGATTATACCTAGACACTTTCCTTAATGGATTTGTATTTTTCTTAGTGTAATTTCTCTAAATTTTAGTTTTGGTTATTATGCCAGTTAAGTTTGTAGCTTAATGGTTATTCTGAATCCTTCCATTGATTAATCAAAAGGATTTATCTCGATATCTTGATTCTTTTTATTTTATTTTTCATTTCATGTGAATTTTATATCATGGTTATGTCCTTTGCTTCTCTCAGTCAACTTCTTATAGAATCTTGCACCATCCTCTTAACTATAATTATGTTAAGTTTGGTTCAGTTGAAGATTAGTTTCAAAGGAATGGCTTAATAAAGCATTTACATATTCAACTACATGACAATAGGACACCTTATCTTCTATTTTCCCTCTCCACTTTTTCATTTTATTTTATGAGTTTGGTTACTTTAGGACTTGGGTACTAACAAATCCAATCTAAAATTAAATGTTTACCTTGATTGATGTTTTATTTTTTTATTTATAAATATTATAGTACTATGGTATCTTTGAATATGGTAAACAAATAGAGAGTTCAATTTCTCCCATGTTATATAGACTTTAATAAGTTGTGATTTCTATTTGAGGCTAGACCCTGAAAGCATTGTCAAAATATCTTATAGTCTCCTTCTAAATTTCTAAGTTAGAGTCATCATAGAGATTTATTTTATCCAAATGGCCCCTTATATATAATGGTAAAACATCAACCCATTGAGTGAAGGTCAATGTTACCAAGACCTAGTAAATTTAGACCTTGGGGAAGCATTTTTTATGGGATCTTCTTCCTTTTAGGAGAGGAAGATCTTATCAAACCCTGCCTAATTATTGATGTGTCAAAAACACCACTAACATGTTATATATCTAGAAGGAGGACATTCCCATGAACACAAACCAAATCATAAAAAAATAAAAAAATAAGACATTTTAGAAACCTTTAATTATTGTAGTCATCTAAAATGTCATTTTAGTGCAATGAGTGTCACTTGAGACCACTTGTCCTAGATTAGTCCCAAACCTATATTAGGGCCTTCCTTGATGATTTTATGACTTTTATGCATGTACAAACTATTATCATATACATAAAAAGCATAATTTATCCACCTCCTAGGCACTTAGGCCCCTTATTCACCAAATTATACCATTTGGACATTGGTGCATCCCTTTAGACACTAGTGCACTATGTTAATGATCTAGGGACCATGATATTTTCCTTTTCTCCTCACTTTCCAAATGGATATATTTTCATTCCCTAGAGCACTCCTAAGTTCAGCCTAAACCTATTTCACTTCTTGAAAATCACTAGAATGCTCTGTATACACCACTTTTATTCATCTATCCACTAGATAAAAATTAGATGCAAATACTCATAAACAAACTAAGAAATAGTGGTGAAAATCATGGTCATTGATCCCTATTCTATACTAATTTTACATACACCCATTTATAGCAGACCAGAGCTCAAATTACCTAGATTTCTAGTCTCAAGTCACACTCAAAGCACTCAAATCAACACTGATACTAGTATTCATTAACACTTTTACCATCACTTAGATATGGAGAACTACATTGGGCTCCATCCCATTTTTAGGTATTGGTATCTATGAAATGCTTAACACATGGAGTGTTGAGGTCACATATAACATACCCTACTAACTCCAATATTTTATAATTTTTCTCATAAAATACCCTATCAAACATGGAGGCCTAGGGTTTCTCATGTAAATCAGTTAAAAATATGGAATAATAAATAAACCAACATTCATATAATTAGTCATAGGCATCTCAGGACCAGGTGAATATCCTCCCAAATAATCACTACCCCTAATTACAAAAGGACACTATTGCACCCTAAAGGACACTAGTGTAGTGTGCTACTATCCAAGGGACTATGTTACTATTCAAGAGGATTTTTTATTTGTATTTCTAGTTCATGACACTCTACATAATTTATGTACCATTTTTTATATTGTAATTCATCTATCTTAATCAGTTTATAGCTAAGTACATCTCTTATAGTTTATTTTATATTCATAGAATAATTACAAAATTCAATTATTATATAAATCATAGGTTGTAATTATTGCATATTTATTCCCTAATTTATAATTACATAACTCTATAAAATTAGGGTTTTACATACCATAATCTCCTTAAAACTTAAATCATTTGGTAAACCCAACTTACTTCGAATAGTGTAAAAACCCTAGCCATAGATGCTTATAGGATTTATATCCTTCTTTTTCCTATTCTCATTCGTTGTTCTAAGCTTTTCATATTTCATAAAATTTTTTATAGCATCCTTCTTTCATTTTGTTTACTATATGCCATCTCAAAAAGTTATATCTCTTCCTTTAAGAAGAAGTGTTAGGCTTAGTGGTAACCCTAATGAGCATACCCAGATTCCTTCCATTCAAGCCTATAATATAGATAAAGGACCAATTACAAACCCCTTCATTGATCCTTCACATCTTGATTATGTGGAATTTATATATAATACATCAAAACATGAGAAATACAATCAAGATCTTGATGATACAAAATATAGGACTCGAGAAACACTCCCCCCTCTCAATGATGACAATCTAATAATTAATAAAGATGGGGTCTTACAAAGTTTTAGTGATAGACTTAGGGAATATCCCCATCATCATGCATATATTTTTCAATCTATATTGGATGTCAAGAACACATCACTTAGTCAAACCTCCAATCCATCGATACTAATATTGTTATACCTAATATGAGAACAACTAAAACTCTACAATAACTAGCTACAACTAGCCAACCCTCACCAATGGCACAACCTCTTATGGCTAGTACACATACCTCTTCTTAAGATTTATAATCCCTTTGATAAGAGATAAATTATCTATAGTCTAAGGTGTTATATATTTTGCAAGGTCTACTAGACCATGTTATGCCTTGGATTCTCATGTGTTTCTACATGTACCTTTGGCACAACATAAATTGATAACTCCTTTCTCCTCAAAATTTATGGCACCCAATAATACTATGTATGATGGTAAGGGTGAATCATAACATCATATACACACTTTTCACATAGCATGTTAGGACTACGTGTTCAATGATTGGCTCTTGACTAAGTTGTTCCTTCTCAATTTAAAGGATTATGAATTACAATAGTTATATTATCTTCCTAATCAATCCATCACATCATTTAATCCACTAGAAGATATGTTTTTAGCACACTTTTCAATCAATATCAGTGACAAGGTTTCATACACCCAAGTTACACAACTAAAGAAAACATCTAATGAGCTAATAGTTGAATATGTCTTGTGATATAAAACTATATTAGCAAAGATGACTATCCCAATGGAAAATAAATAACTTCAAAATGTGTTCAACTAGAGTTTATTAATATAATTACATGAAGCCATACTATTCAAAAAGTTTCCAAAATTCATAGATTTATGTCATATAATGAAATAATAAGAAGTCAAGTTTCTCTCCATAGGAAAATTAAAGTACACAATTGGATTAGATTTAACTAATAAGATTTATAATAAGCCCCCATATAAGGTGAGTCCCACTAAAAATAAGAATGATTAAAATATAATTGTTGATGTAGCCTCAGAGCTAGATCTCTACATGGTTTTATTAACTCATCCAAATAGACCTTTCACAAATCTTCCTAAATCACCATCACATGCTATCCAATAACTCTTATAATTCAATGTCATATCTATCCCTCCCATCAAAGAGGTTTATATGACTAGGACTCTTTCAAATATTTATGAAGCCAATGCATTTTTCAATTATCATAGGGTGCCTAGCCATACTATAAATAGATGCATCATTTTATGACATAATATTCAAGATTTGATAGATGATAATATCATTAATTTTGACACTCCTATAGAGGCACCTCGATCACAACCAATAAAAGCAAAATCATTGAAAATATTTTTAGATCCATTTCTAAAGCATACAAATAATGAGATATTAGGAATTAAAGGTGTTCATTATAGTTATCAAGCACATCCACCACCAACATCTTACATATTCATATGATGGACACATGCCCTCTAAATAATATTAGTGGTGTGTATCATACTATAGTGTCAACTAGACCTCTCATCACCTTATCAGAGTACAATATTATCGACGATGAATTATATTTATATGTATTCTTTATACAAGCTTATATTGATCATTATCCTATTTAGTGTGTCATATTTGATAATGGGTCAAAAATTAGCATGTGTATTATCACACTTATATAATACTTGGGTTATTAAAAGTAAGATGTTTCTCAGATAGATATAGTTATTTATGGTTTTAGTGGCCATGTTCAAAGTTTCATTAGGGAGATAGTACTTCCATTATAGGATATTCCTCCACATGTGGCTACTTGATTATTAGTGGTACTTAGTGCCAGTACATTTGGCATGTTATTTTGTAGGCCTTAGCTAGTAACTTTAGGCTATCCCACCCACTATACATAGATGCCTTAATTATATACATGCTAGTTAGGTGGTTATAGTCGATGGGCTTCCATATGAGTACCCATTACCTATTCCACATATAGTTACACAATAGACACTAGTTACCATTCTACATATAGATTCTATTAGCACACCTCTGATATTAGTTGAGCCATTAATGTAGGTGAGGTCTACTCTTATGGCATTACCACATACACATACTCTCTTATGGAGACCTATATTAGAGAGACCCATACATTAGAGACATGTTTTGGATTCTATATAACACCTCTCTACTCCATTCTCATCTAGATTGGTGTTATAACACATATCACCTATGCTAGTCACAAATTATTCTACTAGATGGGTCCCCAAGAACCCCATAGTTCATACACCTATTCAGTCAACTCTACAAATTCATATCTCCACTTCATAGTTATTTTTAGATATATATTATTTAGTACATATGATTCACGTATTCAAATACCTCATCATATATCATAGGTGGTTACTCTTCCCTTATTTGATATAGGATACCCTGATAGTGAGTCTTTTATAAGACTCATCGATTAGTATGTTTATCTCTACTTGTACATAATTTCTCTTAATTTATTTCTTGTATATAGTTCTATTTTAATTTTAATTGTACATAACTTATACTCAAAACACACAAAAATAATATAACATTTCCAAATATATAAAAACATTCAAATACTTTCTCAGAAATAACAAATTTTAGATTGTATGAATTTTGTGTTTACATTATTTATATTTTATAGGCACTACATATGATATTTATGCTAGTATAGTCAATTTTATCATAATATAACATTTAAAAAAATACAAAAACATTAAAATAATTTCTCAAAAAATATAAATTTTATAGTTTATGAATTTCCATGTTTATAATCCTTATATTTTATAGTACTACATATGTTATCTATGCTAGTATAGTCAATTTTATCATATGTACATGCTTCACTTTTTATCTTAAATTTTTTATAGATCATTATAGGATTCATGTCCTCTACACATATCTATATTTATTACTACCTACCCACTAGGGGACACATACATAGATACACAACTTCAACATTGATACATTCACCCATTAGGGGCATCATACTATAGAGCTTCTAGTTTTCCATGTTATATCTTTCTATACTCCATATCACAAATTCTGCATTGCTTATATATTGATATTGATCATCCTATTATGTACCATTTGTTCCCACAAGCTAAAATGGGTTAACCCCCTATAGTCATAATCTTGTATAGGGGCCTTTTATAGTGTCATAGGGTATGTTGTGGTTTTGTTTTATGTCATTCCATAAGCCATTTTAAGTGGACCATTTTAAGTTTTTTGTTTTATGTCATTCCTTATTTATTTTGGTGTTTTAAGAATCATTTTGATCATATATGCAAGTAGTAGATTTTCATGGTGTTGAGTCGTTGCAAGAGCAGGTCCAAAAAATTCTAAGGTTGCACTTGGGAGTTTTGTTCAACTTTTGGCCAAGTGATTGGAGCATTCATATTTCCTTTAGAGGAAGTTTTCCACACAAATCTTGTAAAAAATGTACAAGTGTTATTTCCTTTGGAAGCTTTGTTTTGGTCTTTTGGTACTTTTGTTTTGAGGTTTTTGGCTAAGTGTTGGGAATTATTTTAGACATTTTGTCCAAAATAATTTCCCTGAAGGGTAATTTATTTAAAGGGTATTTTTCAAATGTTATAAAGGGTATATTCTCAAGAGAGTGGTATAAACACTTCTCCTAAAGGGCACCTTTTCAAGAAAGTGTCCTCTACAACTTTCTTGAGGGGTAATTTCTCAAGAAAATGGTCCAATTCAAGATTTTTAAAGGATTTATTTCAGAGTCCTACACACTTTTTTTAAAGGGTGCATTTCTTTGGAAAATGGTCCACATCAATATTTTTGAAGGATTTATTTTTTCAACCAAAGGGTCAGAATTCTTTTAAAAAAATTATCCACATAATTTTGTTGAAGGAATTATTCTACAATAAAGTGCCCAAAACAATTTATCCAAGGGCATCCTCCCTAATCAAAGTGTCCTACACACTTTCCTTGAAGGGTATGCTTCTGAAGGAATTAGTCTACTTCAAGGTTACGAAGGGCATTTTCTCAAAAAATTATCCTAGACACTTTCTTTGAAGGATATTTATATAATGAGGTGGACCAAGACAATTTTCTTGGATGACACTTTTTAAGGGGAAAAGAGGGTTATTTTGAAAAGGATGAAAGGCAATTTTGAGGACACAATTCCTTCAATAAAATTGTTTGAGACAATTTTATTGAAGGTGGTTTTCTTTTGGAGCTTTTGTCCTAAGGCAAAAGACTAAGGCAAATTTTTTTTTAACATTTCATTTGAGACAAAGACCCCAAATACATGAATATGCCTAAACATTTTGTCTACAATAATTTTTCAAGGCAAGGATAAAGCAAATGAATTTCTTTGGAAAAGGTGTTCCAAATAAAGCCACTATATAAATCCACATCAGCCTAAACTTCATGGTCTATGGGATGTCAAATACATTCATGTAGACATCAAATGACATTTGCACAAACATCAAGTTTAAGCCTCGAGAAGTAGCCATTCAAATCAAATGTCCCAAGGATTATCATAGTGCTACCAAGTGGCATAATCTCACAAGATTGAAGATAGATCCAATGGCATGTAGGTGATTGATAGAAAGATCCTATGGATTAATGTGCATTTACCAAGTGACACTAGTATGGAAAACATTGATAGTTCAAAGGTGGATCTAAAGGTTGATGCTTGCTCATATCTAGAAGATCTGATGGTGTAAGATGAGTTGAGGATCTAGGATCCAAGTCAAGTCTCAATGACCAATCAGAGCAAAGGTCAACAAGAATTTTTAATGGGTTAAGGTAAGCAAAAGGTATTCATCCTAGATCAATCATGGTTTAGTTAGAGACAAAGCCAAATGTTTCAAAGGATGCAACTGGAGTCGACATGTAGAATCAAATGGTTTCATCTCTAGGACTAATTTCCCAAAAGGGACCACATCCCTACACTATGCACATCATGACAAACTAGTTTTGAGTGGTTTAACATTAGGACAAAGACATAATATATTGATCTAGTTTTTTTAACCAGTTGAATGATTAAACCTAGTGGGAATGCTTGATTCCATAGTTATAACCACCAGGGATGATCAAAGAGGGAATATTATAGCTATGTAGTAGTTGAAAGTGATGAAGATTAATCAAATAACCAAAAGGATCATAATCAATGGAAGTAGTTGTAATTATGGTTAAATAATTTAAATTGATTGATTCCCATTTTGATAGCTAAGGTCCTTCTCTCTTGCATCCATTCTCATATAAATATATCCCTTGAGCTATTGTAAAAAAAACCACACCATGTATGGTGAAGCCTTATTGGATTGATGTTATATTTTACCTTTAAACATTAATACAAGTTTATTTTTAGAGTTTTAAACAATTTTCTAAGTTTTAAAGTGGTGTATGGTGATGAGAAGTGATAACTCTCTATCCCTCTTTCCCTTATCATTTAATGTCTAAGTAAGAGTTCTTAATATAACATGTCATATAGAGTGTAGTCTATAATGTAATGTTTCTTCAAGTGTATTCTTATTCTAAAAGTGTAAAATCTACCCTCTATCTCATTTTCCTTGTATTTTTGCTCATGCCTCACCTCTATATTGAAATACTCATGTTAGAACCCATTAAGACTTAGAGATTAGCTTGTATACATTGTTTCATTATGGTAGAAAATATGATGGTCATGTGGAAGATATTATTAGTGCATCACATTATTTAGATTAGTTTAAATTTATTCATTTTCTAACTCTTTTCCTCAAACTAACCAGTAGTCTAAGTGGCAAACATTGCATGATATATTCAGGGAGCTAACCCTTAAACCTAGAGGCTCATTTCTGATATAAGTACACCCACATACCTAGAAATGTTTCCATGTTACCCAAATATATAAGAAGAATAAATAGAATATTCTAGGGTGAAATATTTGGTGATAAAATTTCTAGCATACCTAGTGGGACCCATTATCTTCAAGACAACTTGTCAAGGTGAATGTTGGTCTTGACAACACTAGTTGAAAACTGGTGTGCTACTAAGTATTTGGAGACTCCTCAAAGTAAATCTAGTTTTATAA
Source organism: Torreya grandis (assembly GCA_037957365.1). Classification (NCBI taxonomy): domain Eukaryota; kingdom Viridiplantae; phylum Streptophyta; class Pinopsida; order Cupressales; family Taxaceae; genus Torreya; species Torreya grandis. The sequence continues at coordinate 1,549,757 of JARHVA010003888.1, read as the reverse complement.
TATTATTTTTTTATAAAATTTCCCCTATAATTCATGGTCCTCACTTGGTCATCCTTTTTTAGACCATCTAATCCTATTAATCCACCCATTCAGCCTAAGATCCTTCTTGCAATTTAGTATCCATAGCCTAATCTGTCCTTTCAAGAATGAGTAGATTTTGATAGAGAGGAAGAAGAGGAAGAGGATAAATAATTAAAAAATATTAAAGAAGAAGACATGGATATACCTTATTCTTTCCCCACCTTTAATATTAATAACCCCATTCAACTTCATGCATATGATGCCATCCCTCCCAATACCACAAAGGTGTGCCCACATTCAATGATGAGAGTCATATCACACCGAGTGAGCACATTAGATATGTCTCTAAATTTTTTAATTTCCATAATATTATCTAAGAGAACATTTCCATTATTCTCCTTACCATGTCCCTTAAATTTAATTATCTTAATTATATAGGAATCTATAAGGTGGATGCATCTCAATATGGGATGAGTTTGGAGTGTTGTTGACTTTCAAAATTGGAAATGAAAGTGGCCATTATTCTCTCATACATCAACTCAACATGATAAAAATAGGTCCTAATGAGATCATTCATGACTTAAAAGAAAGGTTTTAGAAGATTTGGCATAGGTTATCTCCTCCCATGAGACCACCTACTAGTTTTGTGTTCCCTACTTACATGAAAGCCATTTGGACTAAAATTATTGTCATGCTTCAATATACGGGTAGTTCAACCCTCCATAAATCATGTGAGATTGTTATCAAAGATAAGAATAGTCTCATATAAGATTTAATATTTTCACCTAAAGTGTTTATGCCTCCATTGTCTCATGATTCTATCTATGCTTCAAATGTGGCTCAAACTCCTAATGTTAATGCCAAACTTAGAGCTGCTCCGAAGAAGGAAGATAATATTATGGACAAAGATGTAGAAATTCAAAGGCTAAGATCTTAGCTTAGATAATATAATGTGAAATAAAGTGTCTATCAAAACCCTTACCCCTATCATCAAAAATATGGAAGAGGGAGATGCCAATGACATCCTAATCCCAATAGGCCTACTAATACATACAATCCTAGCTCTACCACCAATGCAAAGGAGATGGTACTAGTTCATAGCAATTTGATGTAGGGAGAAGATTGGAAAAGAGACCAAATCATGGATGCCAATAAAAATAGAGAGAAATATATTGTGTCTCAAGGGGTAGTTAATCCACTCTTATCAATTTAATATGAGGTTATGATGCAAGATAATGAAGGTTGGTAACCTCAAGGAAAAATCTTCACCAATTTTTTGGTTAAGGACATTATTGTGTTAAATCAAGGAGCCTATATTTTAGATAATAATAGGTCTAATAAGAGGGATATATGGGGTGGAATAATCATGCCTATAGTTTCATCCAACCCTCTTACAAGTTAACCAAACACATCTACAAGTGTGACCATTCCAAAGGCTTCTATGGTAGTTCTAACGGATTCTGTACCTCCAACAAGTCAAAACATGGTAAGGTCTGCCTCTATCCCTCAAGTTAAAAATATTTATATACCTAAAATAACCCAAGAGAAAGTGGGTATATCTTTAAACATTTTAGATTCTTTGAAGAGTATTGAAACATCTATATCCCTTTGGGATGTTTTACATATGCTTGGCCAAAAAAACTCCTCCAAAAGTAATTGTCCACTATTCCTACTAGGTATTCATCCTCAAATCAAAGTCATAACCATGTTTCTCTTAAAAATAATCCTAGTACCATTTTGGAACCATCCACTAGGGCTGAGAAACCTCCACCATTTTATCTCACTCTCATAGTAGGTGACAAGCTAGTCCATAATTGCATAATGGATAGTAGAGCTTTAACTTCAGTCATTCCCAAGCTAGTAGCTAAGAAATTGGGTTTGAAGTATGAGCCTCATAGTAAATTATTTATCTAGATAGATGGTACCCCTAAAAAAACCATAGGATTGATAAAAAACTTGAAGGTTCTCCTACATGATTATCTTATCTTTCCTATCTTGTAAGACATAGTCATTGTTGACCTCCTAACCCATTTTACAATCTACCTATCAAGGGAATTTACTACCAATATTGGTGGATGTATTTCAGATAATTGGTCCTTCTTGGCCTTCAAGATGAGGTATGGGACCAAGGTGACAATTATGACATATCCTCTTGTAATATTTCATATCAAACCTTACATTAATATAAGTTTTGATGTTAATTGTGTTGTCTATGAGAGGGAAGAACCTAATGTGGATGAGGGAATTTCCAAGCTTGAAGGAATTTTTTATTTGATCTTGGAAAATTATGGTGTAGATTAATATGAACATCATCCTTACACATTATTTGATAAAACTAACTTTGGCACTTACATCATGCATGAGGAGCCATTTAAAGAAGCTGAAGTTAGTTCCAAACATTCCTATGCTACTAAAGGTTATTATATGATCCATGAGTATGATGTACCTAAGTTAGTGGATCTAATTTGGCACAATACTAGGGATAATTATGTTTTCATTCATGATATTGATGAAGATACTCTAGATAATGACACTCATGAGGAATAAGAGAATGACTTATGGTTAAGATTTGAGGCCATATGTCAAAAACTTTACAAGATTAGTGATTTTACTTCTTCTCCTAAAAAGTGTATGACTGATGTGTTTGTTGATTAAAATAATTATTAGGTTCTCAAGTGATCTATAAATCATGAAAGGAAATGGCATGTTGTTAAATAAGATATAAATCAATATTCTATTCAAGAGCCTACAATTATAGAGGGACCAAATGAGGTCGAGGCAGAAGTTATGCCTAAAATTTAGTTGGGAGATTCATTTGGTATTGAGCCATGTTTAGAGGGGTTGGATCCTAAGGAAGAGGAACTTGATAATAATAGGCACCAATTATATCCTCTACAAGAAGATAGAAAGGTTGAGTTGGATTTCATCATCCCTATTCTATAGAATAAGGGATGTATATCATATGTGGTAGTGATCAAGAGGATTTTAGCTCCAACCAAGGTTCATGGAGATTAGGAAATATCATCCATGAAGGTCTTAGATAGTTAACTTGTAGACCTAAAAATATTCAAAGGTGATAGGCTTCTTGGTTACCTACATGTGCAATTAATTGGTGATAAGCATGCCCCTCATGTTAGGCTGATTTCATAGAGTGATAAAGATGTTAGGGGAACAATTTTTTACCCTAGTTGAGGTATGATCAGATGTTTCACCTTTGGGGGTTAGTCTTGTAAATATTAGGTTAGGTGTGTGTTTCCCTTCTTGTTGTGTTGTGTTCCAATAAGTGCTTTTGAAGCACATGTGTTTTTTATTTAGTTCTTTTATTTATGTTTTGTTCTTGTTGTTTTCTTGTGTTTTGCATATTTTTCAAAAGCAATTTATATATCTATCTTGAATATTTGTGACTCCATATCCCAATGGATAGTATTAGGCAATTGGTCATGGCATAGCAATCATACCACCCCTGGTAAATCACTAAGAATGTTGACCATTTTTTTCCATGGGCCAAAATGGGTCAACCCCTTATAGTCATAATCTTATATAGGGACCTTTTATAATGTCACAGGGTATGTTGTGGTTTTGTTTGATATCATTTTATATGCCATTTTAAGTGCATCATGACCTATCCTAGTATTTATGTCTTCTAGTGTCTTAATAATCATTTTGATCACATATGCAAGTAGTAGATTTTCATGGTGTTGAGCAATTGCAATAATAGGTCCAGAAAAGCCAAAGGTTACACTTAGGAGTTTTGTTTGACTTTTGGCCAAGTGATTGGAGCATTCATATTTCCATAAGAGGAAGTGTTACACACAAATCCTAAAACAAATGTACAAGTGTTATTTCATTTGAAAGCTTTGTTTTGATCTTTTGGCCAAGTGTCAATTCTTTCAAGACTTTTGTTTTGGGGTTTTTGGCTAAGTGTCAGGAATTATTTTGGACATTTTATTTGAAATAATTTATCTGAAGGGTCATTTATTCAAAGGGCACTTTTCAAAGGTTTTGAAGGGTATATTCTCAATAAATTGGTCCAAAAACTTCTCTCAAAGGGTACCTTTTCAAGTAAGTGTCCTCTTTAACTTTCTTAAAGGATAGTTTCTTGGAAAAATGGTCCACTTATAGATTTTTGAAGGATTTATGTTAGAGTAAAGTGTCCTACACACTTTTTAAAAAGGGTGTGTTTCTCAGTAAAATGGTCCACTTCAATATTTTTAGAGTATTTCTTTTTTCAAGATAAGGGTTAGATTTCTTTAAGAAAATTTGTCCGCACAATTTTTTTGAAGGAATTGTTCCACAAAAAAGTACCTCAAATAATTTATTCAAGGGTTTCCTACCTAAGTAAAGTGTCCTACACATTTTCCTTAAAGGATATGTTTTTCATGGAAATAGTCCACTTCAAGGTTTTGAAGGGAATTTTCTTGAAAAATTGTCCTGCACACTTTCTCTGAAGGATCTTCTTACAATGAAGTGGACTAAGACAATTTTCTTGAAGGACACTTTTCAAGGGGAAAATAGGGATACTAAAATAATTTTAAAGGCAAATTTGAGAACATAATTCCTTCAAGAAAATTGTCTAGGACAATTTTCTTAAAGGTAGTTTTCTCTCAAAGCTTCTATCTCAAAGTAAAATACTAAGGCAGAATTCTTTCAGACATTTCATTAGAGATAGAGACCCTAAAGACATGAATATTCCCAAACATTTTCTCTACAATAATTTTTCAAGGCAAGCCTAATGCAAATGAATTCCTTTAGAAAAGGTGTTCCAAATAAAGCCACTGCATAAATACACACAAGCCTAAATTTGATGGTCTATGGGATGTTAAATACATTCACATGAAAATCAAATGATAGCCATGTAGATGTCAAGTTTAAGCCTTGAGAAGTGTCCATTTAAATTAAAATGTCCCAAAGATTAGTGTAGTGCTACCAAATGGCTTGATCTCGTGAGGTTACAGATAGATCCAATAACATGTAGATGACTGATAGAAAAATCCTATTGATTAAGGAAAATTTGTCAAGTATAACCAATAAGGACAATGTTGAAAATTCAAAGGTGGATCTAAGGGCTCATGATTATTCATATCTTGAAAATATGATGATGTTAGATGAGTCAAGGGATTAAGGATCTGAGTCAAGTCTTGATGACTAATCAGAACAAATGTCAACAAGAAGTTTTGATAGGGCAAGGTAAGCAAAAGTTATGAATCCAAGCTCAAGCATATTTCAATTAGAGCCAAAGTGAAATGTTTTAAGGGATGATACTAGAGCATACATGTAGACTTAAATCATTTCATATTTGGGAATAACTACCAAAAAGGGACCATGTCCCTCCACTATGTACATCATGATAAACTAGTTTAGAGTGGTTTAGCATCAAGACAAAGCCCTAATAGATTGATTTGGTTGTTCTAAATATATGAATGCTTGAAACTAATGGTAATTCTTTATTTTTCCATTACAATGACTAGGGAGGATCAAAAAGGGAATATTATAGCTATGTAGCAGTTGAAAGTGATGGGGATTAGTCAAATAGCTTGAAGGAATGTAATTCATAGAAGTAGTTTTAACTATAGCTGAAGCATTTGAAATAATTGATTCCCCTTTTGAATTCCAATGCCCTTCTCTCTTGAGGTCATTCTCCTATAAATATATCCCTTGAGCTATTTATAAAAAACCACACCATGTATGGCAAAGCCCTGCTAGACTAATGTTATAATTTCCCTTTGAACATTATACAAGTTTATTTTAGGAGTTTTGAACAATTGTCTAAGTCTACAAGTGATGTATGGTGATGAGAATTGATAACTCTCTATCCTTCCTTCCCTCATCCTTTCATGTCTAAGCAAGAGTTCTTAATCTAATAGGTCATATAGAGTGTAAACTAGAAGGTAAATTTTCTTCAATTACATGCTTATTCTTGGAGTGTACAATTTGCCCTTTGGATCATTTGCCTTGTATTGTTGCTCATGCCTCACCTATATATTGAAATAATTATGTTATAATCCATTGAGAATTAGAGACCAGCTTGTATACTATGTTTCATTATGGTAGAAAATATGATGGTCATGTGGAAGATATTCTTAGTATATCACCTTGTTTAGAGTAGGTTAAATTTATACATTTTATAACTCTTTTCCTCATAAATAAGTAGTAGTCTAAGTGGAAAACATTGCATGATATATTATGGAAGCTAACCCTTAAACCTAGAGGCTCATTTTTGATATAGGTGCACCCACATATCTAGAAATGTTTTCATGTTTCCCAAATCTAGAAAAAGCCTAAACAACATCTTCTAAGGTGAAAGATTTGGTGAAAACACCTATACTACATAAAAATTTTGTTGAATACTACTACTATGGACTCATATTATGTACATATTTTCTCTTATATAGATTTGTACTACATGCTTATGCACACTCTCATTTCTTTCTTTATTAGTTTAGATTTGATTGTGTCTCTTTTCTTCTACATATATTCAAGGTCATTTGAATATGCCATTATTTTATGGATCTAATACAATTATTTTCATTGTGTGTATGCTTTCAACATGTGCTCATGTCCTTGTGTATGCCTCATTGATTATGTATGCAAACATTTCACATGTCCTTTTATGTGGATCTAAGCCAACCTTTCTTTCTTTATATGTATGTGGACATTTAAATATGTCCTTTTATGTATGTTCTTTCTTAGCATTAGTCACATGCACTTATGTCCCTTTTATTATGGTCCCTTTTCCTACTTTGCATACCTTATGTGTTTATATATATGCTCTCATGTATACATCATGGCCATGACACTTGTCTCTTGTATGCTACACTTATACTCAATTTGTGATGCCACTAGGGACCTCATGTATATCCCCTTCCTTCTTGGGTGCCTTGATGGACATCATGCCCCATCCCCCTAAGTATTTACTCAAATTATACTCATATTCATTATTTGTATACTTGTTTATATTTTTATATCTATCTTGAAAACCATGTGAATGATATATCTAACATACATCACACATTACCAACTTATGATTAGATTATCTTACATTCTAATGTCATGTATACACATTATATAGGTTTATCACATAATTATCATATCATTTTAGTCTAACAAAGGATGTATAGATTTTATTTTGAGGAAATTTATTATATAGGTTTAACAACTCCCCTCAAAAGAGGGGGCATTCACAAGGGTTTTTCATAGAAATCAAGCCATCTGAATGCACTCAAAACATACTTTTTAGCATGCAAACATAGATTAGAGAGTTCAGATTTAGGAAAACATAGTGAAAAATAATCACAAACATATCAATCTCAATTTAGAATAGAAATAACATAATTGGTAAATAACATGGCATGAAGGACACTATAATAGTGTGTTATTATCTAAGGGATTGCACTAATATTTATTAGTCCTAGAAACATAACAATTTAGATTTGATAAAAAGGTATGATAATTATAGTTCATGTTACATATTTCAATCATAGATTATAAAATATTCTTAGTTATAAGTAGAATTACATAGGTTTGCTCAGATTAGGTGCATCATGTATATCATGATCACTCCCATTTAGTTTTAGATACTCAAACACATATTATTATGACTCATTCGGGAATCCATATGCATAAATATCAGATGTGGGGGTATTCGCATGGTAGATTATTCCCATATGTTTAGTTTGACACCATTATTCTTAGATGGAATGGTATCTCCATGTCATTCTCCACATTGTTGCTCTATACACCATTTACACTATTTTTTCACTAGATGGATTCCTTATTCTATATGCAATGGTTAGCATTACCAAGTAGTCCCTGAGCTACATACCTAAGTTCTCAAGTGGCCCCTGAGCCATTTTTCATTTTAGATTTTCTAAGTGGCCCCATAGTCATCCTACATAATTTTATTTTCATCACATTATGTAATTTAATTTATAGACACATATACTACATATAGGTAGGCAATGATGGATTCATATCCTTCTTGAGTTATTAATCCACCTACATAGAATTGTTAGACAAGCCATTAGTCTGATCCAAGTTATTCATAGATTATGATCCACCAATTAGGGGTGGGCACTGATGGAGTCAAGTTCATCTTTAGTTATTGAGCCACCCACACATGAGGATTTAATAATCCATTAACTCAATCCAATTTATTCATTATTTAAGCTCCATTTACACACATACACATAGTATGTCACTAGGTTTTATCATTGGTTCATGTACCCAAGGAGGTGTATTCATTATTTTCCTATTTCTCTCATCTTTTTACTCATTTTTGTCTTTTATTTTGATTTTGATTAAGTAATTATTCCTTCATGTTTCATTTTTAGTACCCATAATAGATCATGCTTCATAAACTCATACCCGTATTCATAGACTTCACAACTTAGGTAAGTCTAAGTATGTTTCTTTTCTTTTTCCTAGTCATTTCAATTTGTAACACTTATAGAATAAAGGCAGGGTGAAATGTAGTGATATAAAATGTCATTTTAGTCCAATGAGTGTCACTTGATCATTTTAATGTATTAGGTCCTATCTTGATAATTTTTTGGATTTTATGAGAGTCTAGCCTATTCCCAGATACATTAAAATTAACATTAAACCATCTCATATGAACCTAAGCCCCTTTTTCACTAGCTTATGCCACTTAAACATAGTGCATCCCTTTGAACACTACCACGCTGTGCTAGTGACCTAGCGACCATGATATTGTCCTTTTGTCCTTACTCTCTTAATGGATATCTTTATGTTCCCCAAAACACTCTTAGGGTCAGCATAGACATATTTCACTTCTTTAAAATCACTATAATGCTATATATACACCACTTTAACTAATTTATCCACTATATGGAAAACAGATACAAATACTTATAAACAAACTTAGAAATAATTGTACAAATCAAATTCATTGATCCCTATTCTACCCTACTTCTACATATACCCATCTACATCATCTGAAAGCTTAGATTACCTATATTTATAGTCTCAAGTCACACTCAAAGCACTCAAATTGGCACTAATATTAGCATTCACTTTAATTACACTAGCACTTATATTAAGATAACTACATTAGGCTTGATCCCCTTTTGAGGTATTGGTATGTAGGTAATGCTCAACACATGGGGTGTTGAACCCAAGCCCATTTGACCATATTAACAACACTCATTTATACTTGTGCTCATCAAATACCTTAACAAACATGGAGGGCTAGGGTTTTACATTCAAATCAATCAAAAATAAGGAATATATAACAAACCATCATTCATCCACTCAAGCATAGGCATCTCAGGACCAATTAAAGCTCCTCCTAATAGGTCACTGCCCCTACTTGAAAAAGTACATTGTTTTACCCCATAGGACACAATCATAGTGTGATAATTTCTAAGTCACAATACTACTATCCAAGAGGGGTTTTGACTCCTATTTATAATTCATGACAACCTACACAATCTTTATACCAATTTTCAAACTTTAATTCATTTGTCTCAGTTAGTTTTTGCTAGGTACATTACTTGTAGTTCATTTTCTATTTTTAGAATAATCATAAAATTTAATTATTATACAAATAGAGGCTATAGTTATTATATATTTATTCCCTAATTTATATCCTACCACTCTAGAAAATTAGGTTTTTACATACCATAATCCCCTTAAAATTTAAATCACTTCCACACTAAGTTTCACCATAGTTTAAGCTAGAAAGTAGAAGGATAAATACTAGATATAAGTCTATTTGTGATAACTTTTATGTCTTAAAACTTACTGAACATAGGATACCAATGTAGAGAGATAACAAAGTAAAATAAAAAACTAATCATATCTAGCCAAATGGTAACTCAGCCATAGTTGCTAACACTCCTTTAATTATCACATTCATGTTTTACTAGCATATACTAATGGCCAACCCCATGGCATGGCTTGGCCAAGGTGGATGCCTTTTTAATATTCTAGGGATTAGACATGATGTACCAAATAAGTTAGACAAGTTTGGTCCTAAATTCATAATTGGAGAACCTTAAACAATTGAATAGCATATACAGGCATTCAAAGATGCCCTTATCAGAATGCAAGTGCAACATGAGCACTTTGCCTATAGGTTATTTCCTTATTCATTAAGAGAGACTATCTATGCCTAATATTTTGGATTAACAAATAGATCTTTAACTAATTTGGATGGGTTGGAAACTATCTTTATAAACCATTTTAGGTGTCTCATTAACCTTAATGTCATATGTCATCATTTTGTATCTACTAAAATAGAGTCAAATGAACCCATGAGCATGTTTAATGCCCAATTTCACAAACTATATCAGACGCTGAAAAACACATATATCTTGGTAGATGGTCTATCTATTAAAACCTATCTAAGGGATCTTGATATTTTTAATTCCATGTTCCTTAGAAGAAGCCCAATTTCACTTATGTCCTTATCCTTGGCTTATAATGTGATTATGAACACCAAATGGTACCACAATGATATAGTGTATATTTTAAGTGTTTTACCTTCCTTGGGATAACCAAGTGCATATAATTAGGTCCCCATGCTGAATTAAGATATTATGTATAATTCCCCACTCATGAATATCATTTTAGGTGATATGTATGGTATTCCTAATCTAGTATACATTCTAACTCCAATGAACTACATGCCTAGTGGCTTTCCATATATGTCTCCCAATCTTGTCATTCTAAAAAAAACCAATAGTTGGTTCCCAAGGCATATAATAACATGGATGTTGTTTCAAATACTAGTGGTTATGTTTCCTCTAGTATCAATCTATTGGCAGCCCCCTCATTCTTGATTAATCAAGCTACTACCAATAGCCCTCTTGATCAACCATTGCCCATTACCCTAGAATTTATAAATTATAATGCATAAATGGTGAACCCACAATAGTAGTATGTAAATTAACCAAATATCAAAATGGACCCTAAAATAGGCAATCTGAGTTAAATGGTATAATGTTTGTCTAATGACATAGTCAACTTATGTAGACAAGGCCTTCATAATTTAAATCAAAACACAAATAGTACACCCCTAGGTAGGAATTTCATTTTTTAGAGACCTATTAAGCCATAGAACACTTGACCTAATAATGATAATGTGCCCAATCCTCTTGATAGTGATAATTAAAATAACCATAATTTTTTTCACTTCATAAATTTGTCAAGTTTAGCCTTAGGCACTTGGTGAAGAGTGCATAATATAACTAACCATGCAAAGAAAAATTATGTTGAGTTTATAACAACCTCTCACATATTCTAAAATGATATGGATAACATGGAAAAAGTGCCTACCCATGACAATAATCTAAGCCAATATGGAAGAAACCCTAGCATGGCCCTGATATTGGAGACCTATAAATTTCCATTTGAGGATGAAAATTATCCCAAGGACAATTTAGATGAGATCCATTCTTTTAAATACTTATAAAAGGGGGCAATTACCAGCTAATGAGTAAATTAGTAAATCCTTTAGCCACCTCTACTCCTCTAAACAACACTTAGGTTCCACCTAACATGAGTTCAATAAATAATCCTCCTCCTCCTAAAGGACCCCCTATCCCTTATCAACCTAAAAACTATGAAACACATAATCCACCTAGAAAACAACAAGAACAAATCAAACCTAGCTATAAAATTATAGAATATTTTACAAAAACTAAAATAACATTACTATGTTTGAATTACTACAAATGTCTAATCAAAGGGAGTTAGTTTTGAAATAACTCTCTAATAATAAGTGGAAAGAACCTATGAAAATGTCTGATGCATGTGTTTCTTTATATAAGGAAAAAATTAAGACTCCACCCTTTATCCTAATAATTATAATCTTTGTAAAAAACATACACAATTTTTTGGTTGATTTAGGTGCCTCCAAGAATGTTATTCCATATGTTATATGCCAATAGTTGGGCCTTACATCTACCAAATCTAATTGAAGGTCATACAGCTAGATAGAATAGAGGTGAAAGTAGTAGGGGAGTTAAATCATATACACATTCAATTAACCTCATACCCAAGGGTGAAAAAATTCATTAAAAATAAAATGGTGGATATCCCTAATGTTCATGGCATATTGTTAAGTCGAGACTAGTCAACGACATTCAATGGCTACATGGCAATCAAATTTAGCCACATGTGGCTACCATGGAGTGGTTTTGTCAACTAAATTACAATTGAGTAAGAACTAAATATGAGACATATTATTATTGAGTATAACTTAGTAAATGAGATCCTCTCTAAAGAATCATAAATGGTAGTTTATTTGATAGATAAAGAAGAAAAGGAGACCCATGGTAGTTTTTCTATTAACATGCTTCGTGTGCAATAGAATGTATAATTATAAGAATTGGATCAATTATATGAAGAGGAATTATATCATGCCTCAAATATGGTCTCATATCAAGATGTAAACCTAGCATGTGAGAATGTGAAGTTTGATGACTTAAGCTGGAATGGAGAGTTTTTAAGCTCTTCCTAGGATGAAACAATTGTTATGGATAACTTCATTATTGATCCTCCCATAGAAGATTTATCCACCACATTTTATTAGGTAAAGGACCCTCACTGATAAATAAATAGATAAAGTGAAAAATCAAGGATGATAAAATACATCAAGAGGTCAACATTAGAATTATACTCCCCTTTTAAAGACCACCAACATGTTTTGTCAATAGAACATGTTATGTCCTAGTGAAATGTAACTTTTAGACATTAAAATTCAATGGTTCCAAGTTTAAAATTGGATGTGGAACTGGAGTTAAATTAATCAATCCAAGGGGTAAATGTTATCTATATGCATTCCATCTATAGTTCACCTATACAAATAATGTGCTTTAGTATGAGGTGTTAGTCCAAGGAATCCAGTTCTCCTTGGGAAAGAAAGTGAGAAATATCAAGTAGTTGGGTGACTCTAAATTAGTTGTTAAGTAAGTAAGAAACATATATTCATGCAATGATAAGTTATTTTCAAAGTACCATAACTAAGTATGGAACCTAAATGAACATTCAAAAGCATTTGGCATTTAGACTTTGCCTAGATAAAGAATTATATAACAAACACACTAGCTAATATTTCAAGAACTCTAGATCTTATTGTCAATTCAAGAATGAGAAGATTATTAGTAGAGCTAGTCTTTACCCCTTTAGTCCCAGATAATATCAAAAAAATTCAAGTCTTTAATGATGAGAAACACATCTTACACTTCATCACCAATAAATATTGATGAAAATGGTTGATAATACTTTGAGCTAGATGAGGATGGGACTCTAAATCTAAAGATAAATAACATACCCAAGGGGATGGTCTCACTAGATATACTATTCAACATTTATTATCAAAAGTAAAAGGATAAGTCAACCCATGATAAAGGCATGTTATATGATCATTATAACTTAGATGATGAAAATAATCCCAAAAACATGCTTCTAAGCACAACTAGTACTCCAAAAGAGAAGTGAGAAATGGCACAAGACCTCAAAGATTTTAGAGATGTAATTAGATATATCTATGAGGACTTGAAACTATTTTACACCTCCATATTGACACACATAATCCCATTGAATCTAAGAGTTAGGTTATTCAATCAAATACAAAGATTGGTTAATCCACTACTTGAGCCACTAATCTTTAAATAAGTGTAAAAATTGTTTGCATCAAGAATCATATTTCTATTTAGGCACTCCACACTTGGTATTGGTGAGGAAGAAGAATAGGGAGATAATAATTTTATTTGATTTCTAAATTTTGAATAAGGCATTTGAAAAGGACAATTACCCCTTTTCCTCATTAGATTAATTTCTACAAATTGTGAATGGATCTCAAATGATATCCTTCTTAGATGGGTACTTTGGTTACAATCAGGCAGTAGTCAGCTATGAAGACCAAATCAAGCAACCATTCACAACCAAGTAGGGCACCTTAACTTATAAGATAAATCCATTTGGCCTTATCAATTTTATGTCTATATTTTAAAGGGCTATGGAAATATCCTTCAAAGACCTCATGGGAAAGTGCATTGTGGTGTAGATGGATGACTTGATAGTCTTATCCAAGCATTAAGGCCACCATGTCAAAGATTTGAGGAGAGTAATACAAGGGTGTAGGTACCATGGGATTTAATTGAAGAAAAATAAGTGTATATGTGGGGTCATCAAGGGAATCTATTAGGCCATATCATCTCTAAGTGGGGTATATCAATAGACCCTAAGAGAATAGAATTTATTCTTAAAATCCAATTTCTCAATAGTAAGAAGGATTTGGAATCATTATTTGGAAAGATTAACTTCATGAGGAATTTTATCTAAATATTTGAAAATAATTTAAGCCATTAAATATCATGCACAATAAGGATGTTTAAATTAAGTAGACAAGTGTGCAAGTAGCTTTCACTCAAATTAAAGAGGTAATTGTGAAGACACCAGTATTAATCAGGGCTAATTACACTTAGCCTTTCTATATTTACTCCTTCACTTTAGACCATGTGAGTGCTACTATTTTAATTTATAAAAAGGGGTTGGAGATTAGTGGATGGTGTCATTTATAATATCCCCTTTGAAAAATACAAAAATTAGATACACCATAATGAACAAACAGGCATTTGTGTTGATAAAGGCCATTAAAAAACTATGTCATTACATATTACATAGTAAAGTATTTATTGTTGTGCCTAATCTAGTGGTCAAATCCATGTTAATTTAAAATGAAGTAGGAAATCAAAGAGGTAAGTGGATGAATGTCCTTCAAAATTTTGACCTTGAACTCTAGTTAATGATTATTGTGAGAGGATAAGGACTCAACAACACTATGGAAGAGTCAGATCCATAAATCACTTACCATCATTATGTGATTAAATACATCACCAAATATGATTGGTATAAGGATATATAGTTTATTATCTGCTTAACAATGAATGTCCTATTCATCTAAATTATACATAAATAATAACACTACATTTGAAACTTAACTACTTTATGATCAAATTTGGCATACTCTATAGAAGGAACCACCAAGGCATTTACCTAAGGTTATTTAATAGAGATGAATTAGTTGGCATATGTTAGTGATTTTCATGGAAAATATGGGATTGGGTATGGTTCATGTGATACAACAACCCTTAAGATATTGAAATCAAGTTATTATTAGCTACATATCTTAACGTACATGTTCAAAATTTCCATACATGCCAAACAACTACACATAAAGAATGTACCCTAGTAATGCCGCTACTACCAAGAGCTGAATCTCAATCATTTATAAAGTGGGGACTATATTTTATGGGAGAAATAAATGAAAATTCATTTGTAATACACACATTAATTCCCATAGCCATGGACTACTGCACCCATTAGGTTGATGGTCAACCACTCAATAATTACACAACTATAATAGTTAATCAATTCATAGAGGATCATATCATCAGAAGGTTTGATATGCATTATACACTAGTATGTGATAATGGACCCATTTTATCCTCTTCACAATTTATAGAATGGGCATATGATCACTAGGTAATCCTAAAATTCTTTTTTAATTATTATCTGTAAGGAAATGGACTAGTTTAACCCATTAATAATAATATGTTAAAAATAATTAAGAGGACGTTGGAAAAGAATCCTAGGAATTGACATAACATCTTAAAATTTTCATTATGGGGTAATAAGACTAAAACTAAAGCAATTTTAGGCACTTCTCCCTACCACTTAGTTTGTGGCCAAGGCCCTATTTTTATAGTTAACATAAGGATTATTACCTTACAATTTATGATTGATTATTTGAAAGTAGATGAATAGGTAAAATCTAGCCTCTTAAACCTTATGAACTTGGTTGAAAAATGTGATTTAGACTTGTTAAAATTTAGTAAATACCAAGGAATTATCAAGTGATATTTTGACAAACAATACAAATCAAAAGGATTTTGGGTATTAGACCTTATCCTTGTGTGGGACAAGGCTTATGAATGAAAGGGACAACACAAAATTTCTGATGCCTTATGGTTAGGTCCCTATCTAATTTATTAAATCTTGGGTGAGAATACTTTCCATCTAAGGTGTATAACTGATGAGGATGTACCATTACCCATCAATGGACAATTTCTCAAACACCACTTCCAAGCTTGAGTTGGTTTAGAAAACCCTATAAATATTTTATCATTTCTTTCTCCTTTGCTATTTAATTTTATTCATATCCCTGGTTTTAGTTTAGGTTTGATTTAATTTCCTTATGTTTATTGGTTTTACTTTTTGGTGCTTGGTTTAGATGTATAGCATTTTTTTTTTGAGTTGAACATGTTGTTTTGACATGAGGTTCCCCCTATATTTTTAACATTTGATAAATGGGTCGTTGGTATGTAAGTAAATCTAATGGAATTCTTATAAGTAAATGTGAAAATTCTTCTTTGAATACTTGCATAAACTATTGTATTTTTTCTTTGTATTTTTTTAACATTGAGGGACAATGATTTGAAACTAAACATATAGATTTATAAAGGCTTATTTACTTGTTTAAATACCATAAAATGCATTGAATGAAATATCTAAAGGAATAATTTAGTAGTCCTTTAATTCTAATTTATCTTTTTTGTCAAGAAATTCATGATTCCCCCTTAAACCATGGCTTGGTATCCAACCCTCAATAGATGGAAAAGTAAAATCTCTTTCAAAATAAGTGGAACTAAAATGAAAAAATATAAAATACTCATCAAAAGGGTGATCTTGGTAACCTTGACCATAGGATTTATATCCTAGTTGATAGTGGGGCAAGGCTTTTAGAAGGGATCAAAGTTATCTCTATCAGGGTTATGAATGCCTAGCTAATAGCAGAGTAATGTCCATGTCATTCCCTCTTGAGATAAATTGCAAAATATCGCCCCTTTCATAATTTCTTATCATTTAAAAAAGTCTAATTTATTTTCTGTGCTTAAAAAATAAATAAATTAATCATATAACTCACACACCAATGGTCTTTATATATAATTACAACTTAGTATGTCATGTGTTTAAGTACATATCATACCTTCACATTTTTATTTTGCCTTGGATGATTGCTTATATCCAATGCTTGTGTTTGAATTAGAACTTGAGATTATGGATTCTTGAGATACTCAAGAGTATCTCCTAATAGGAGTCACCTTTTATTGTTACTTACACAACATGCCCCATTTTCAATATAAAAAAGGGGACTCTCTTTTTTCTCTAAAGTCTAGTATATTTCATTGTTTTAAATAATTTTACATGATAGTGTTTCATTTAAACACTTGGTTTGGAGTAGAATCATGTCTATAATTATTTGATACTTGAATTTGCCTAAGTATTATCAATATTATCCATGATAATTTATGTTTTATATAGCTTAAAATTTCCCCTTTTGGAGTGACTGAATTAGACTTATGCATGTTAATATGACTATTATGGAGGATTGTAGCCTTCCTTTTGGCTAATTTAGTCTATAATTGTTTATTTCATGACAAAAGGACTAATATGTTTATTAGTTTTTACTAATTTAATAAAAATTTTATATTTTAGACATGTCTTATAATTAGTAAAAGTTGTGCAAAAAGGGATTTTATCTATTATTCACTAAATTTGGTTCCTTGTTGGGTTTATTTGTGCTTCTAATTTCATTTAAATCGGTAAAGTGCTTTCATTGTTTCTATTTTAACTTAGTTGATTTTAAATCAAATGGATAAATCTAGCTTTAAATTTGTACAATGTGCTTCTTGTTATGATAAGTTTTCATGATTTCATGCTTTCATTCAGCTTTCATACTTTGTCATTTTTCAGCTTTTCCTTAGTCATTTGTTTTCAAAAACTTAACCATTTTTCATTTGAAATTTCCTAACCATTTACTTTTGAAATTTTAAATTTTATTGATTGCATTCCTTTTTTCATTACTTGTAGGTTTGTAATGAACTTTTGATGCCACGTGGTAGTCTTTCACAACTCCCAATGGCCCAAACCATTTGAAAAGGATTTTGGCACTTAGCTTATTTCATCAAAGGGTTCTCAGAGCTATGTGTTATCTTTTCACTACTCTACTTTACTTTAAAAATTTAAAATCACCTAGAAGCCTTTAACTCAAAGGGTCAATAGGATTTTTCCATGTGATAGCATCCTATTGTCCCACTACCCTGACTAATTCCATACACATCAAGGATCCTCTGAGTGAGAAAATTAGTGGGATGCTACCACATCCAATGATCCCAGTGACCCACTACCCCAAGTGATTATATACATAGAAAGGATATTTTTGGTGATTGGATTAGTAGGATGATGCCATGTGGTAGTATCCCAGTGACCTAATACCATAAATGACTCTATACAAATCAAGACCCTGTATGTGAGTGTATTAGTGATATGCTACCACATGGCATGATCCTGATGGCCCACTACACTAAATGACTTCATACAAAGAAAGACCCTCCAAGTGAGTGGATTAGTAGGATGTTGCCACATGGAAATATTCTAAAAACCTACTAGCCTGAGGTGATCTATATAATCTCATAACACATTAGTCTCCTAGGTGAATGGGATGATGCCACATGGTGAAATCTTGATTTACTATAGCCAAAGGAATAGTCAACACATATTAAACCTTGATCTATTAATGAAAGGACATGGAGAAGACATGTTTCATGACCTTACCAATAGAAGACACACTAGTAATGACATTAGTAAGACACTAGCTTAAATTTGATGGTCATCTATCCTATCAAAACTATCAGATATTGAAGGGGATATAGGTCTATCATATGTCTAATTTATATTCATCGAGTGGACTCTATGATGGCATTATCTCATTTTAGAATGTTTTGCTGAAGTAATGATAAATATTTATATGTTTAGAATGTATGGAGGGGTCTATGCTTGAAACAAAATTTGACTAATGTGAATGCCCATTTATAAATAGAAACATCTTTTGTTTTTTTCTCATATTTGATCAAATTTGGTTAAGGCTCCTTTACTTTAAAATTAAAAATTTAAATTCTTTTTCTTTGTCATTTCTTCATAGGATTTATGTTTGGACATTTATTTTTATCTTATAGGATTCATATTTTCATTTGAGTCATTGATTTGGAAGTGTGTTCTCATCATAGAGTCTAAACCTCCAGCTAAAGTATAACGTATAAAAGACAATCTTAGATCAGTGCAATGTGGAAGGTTGTTTTCAAATCAAGAAGAATAAGGGAAAAGTGGGTAATTAAATGTCTATATTCAATAATATAGGAGATACATAAGATAAATTCAAACTAAGGATAAAGTGGCAAATGGAAAATATGGATGAATGGGAAAATACCAAAGCAATTAGTTGGTGATCAAGAAGTGCTTTGCATGGAACTTAGATCATGATAATATATATATATATATATATATATATATATATATATATATATATATATATATTGATAGAGTAAGGAGGATTGGTTGCATAAATAAAGCTAGCTCATGAATGCTAGTGTTTATACTTAATCTATGGCATGATCTACTAATTTAGTAGGAGTGGTTGTCTTATTCTAATTAGTGATTGGAATATTAATCTAGGCTTGGCCTTAGCATGTGAATTCCAATCTAGCTTGAGCTAACAGTCAAAGCATGGAATTCCTTGGAAGCATATTTGAATTTTGAATCTTAGGATTGGGTTCCATTGTGTATTTATTGGCTTTCATAATCCTTTCTAGGGGCTCTAATTTTTTAGTATTAGAGTATGTTTCACCTCGCTAGTATTTTTGTGACTTGTGAGGGAGACACATTATGCCCATACACTTAATGCATTTTACTTCTTTCTTAGTGTAATTTATCCTTATTTTAGTTTTGTTTATTATTCCATCTAAGTTTATAGTTAAATGGTTATTTTTAATCCTTCCATTGATTAATCAAAATAATTTATCTTGATATATTGAGTGTTGTTGAGTTTCTTGTTCATTTCCTATGTATTTTATATGGTGGTTATGTCCTTTTTTGTTCTTAATCACACTTCTTCCTTAGGCTCTTGCATTTTCCTCTTAGTTATAGTTGTTCTAGGTTTGGCTCATTTAAGGACTAGGTTCAAAGGATTAGATCAATCAAACATTTGCATATTCAACTTCGTAACAACATGACACGTTCTCTTCTCTTTTCCCTTTCAAATTTTTTATTTTCTTTTATGAGTGGTTAATTTAGGACATGGGTACTAACAAATGCAATCTAAAATTAAATGTTTACCTTGATTAATATTTTATTAATTTGTTTATCATTATTATAGATTATGGGATCTTTGAATATGGTAAACCAATAAAGAGGTTAGTTTATTCCATATTAGATAGAATTTAAGAAGCTATGATTTATATCTTAAGCTAGACCCTACAATCATATTCAAAATATCTTATAGTCTCCTTTCAAATGTCTAAGTTAGAGGCATCATAGAGATTTAGTTTATCCAAAATGCCCCTTATATGGAATGGTCACACATCAAGCCACTAAGTGAAGGTTAGTATTTCTAAAACCTAGTACATTTATGCCTTGGGGAAGCATTTTATTTATGTGATCTTCTTCCTTTTAGGAGAGGTAGATCCTATAAAACCCTACCTAATTATTGGTGTCAAAAACACCACCAACACACTTGAGATGAGTAAATTGCCTAGGTAATTTACTTCCATCATACCCTTAGAGATGATATAATGGGTTGAAGGCATGGTTTAGCCTCTATAGTTAATAATCTAAAACATTGGGCCAACATTAATCTACAAATGAGAAAGTATAATAGGTAACCCACATAATCATTCAAACCCTTGCCTAGATCACGTAGATACCTCGATTTTTTCTTTATTGTATTCATAATCATTAGCTCTTTTATACATGCATAATTACTTAATATCACTAAGAATCTTATTTTTTACATTTATTATATTTAAATTTATTATACATATCATGAAGAGTCAAATTAAATATACTAATGATATTCATCCTCTAGATAAATTATTCTCTACTCATGTTATGCCTTTTAGTTATGATAATGAATGGATAGATTATAATAAGGAAAAAATTATTGAATAATCATATATAAATGATTATGACTTTTATTAGATAAAAATGAATAGAAAATTTGATCTTGATGAAACTTGGGAACTGTTTTCACTTAGATTTTCACCCTTTGAGTATATGTCTTAGTTCTCCTCATTCAAGTGGCATAATTGAAACACCTCTAGGATATGGCTAAGCCTAAGAATGAGGTGAATCTCTAGATAGGGAAAGCTCCCTTGATGTACCACTTATAGATCACTACTACACCTAAAATTATGAGGGAAAAGGGAGAGAGAAAACTAAAATAAAACTATCCTAAATGAGGTGATACACAAAATTATATGATGACTACCAACTAATTGCATGTTACCCCTGATAAGTAGGGACTAACCAAACATACACTTCTTCAATCTACATATTCTCACATCAATATTACATTATGAGGTTGTGATGAATGTTTAGGCTAGGAGAACTAAACAAGAGGCCTATAATGGCACTATTTAAATAGACTAACTCACTCACCCTTGACACATCATAAAACATTTCACATGCCCTGCAAGAAGAAGCTTTCTAACTATACATAGGTGAGAGAATAAGACAATAATGTTAAGGAAACAACAAGTCATCACTAAGTAAAATTAATAATCCAAGTGAAAAAACTATGAATAATCATAAAAGAGGTAAAACTTAGTAGTCTTTATTTATCCATGGTATGAAAATGAGTAAGGATTCACCATACACAAGTGGAACATCATTTACAGAGGCCAAAATGGCTAGTTCTTATATAACTTGAGAGAGAGAGAGGAGAAAAGATAAGCAAAAATGTCATAAGGAAAATTTTAAATCTAAGAAAAGGAGTTGAATATTCATGATAATAATATTTTAAATTAACCATTCAAGGTTAGGAAGCACATGTGTCACCCCAAGTCATGAAACTCTTAAAATGTGGCATAGAAGTTCTAATTCTAGTTCAAAAAACTACCTTCATTATTTAGCCATGTTTGAACATCCCAAAAATAAATAGGGATAGTTGTAATGATTTTAATTAGAGTTAAATATTTTATACATACCTCTCCATGCATTGGTTGTAGTCTTGGTCATCTAAAATCATATGGAAATGAGCTATCACTGCCTACACTCAAAAGAAACTCCTCTCTCAGTCACCCCTCAAACTTGGATTCCAAAATGGATTTATTTTCCAATTAATTTTTTTAAAATTTAGTTTATTTAATTTTTAAATACCCCCCATTTCCTTATAATCATTAGGCACACCTTAAAATCACTTCCACTTGGAGTTTTCACACTTCTCACTACCATGTTCACTATGTGAGTTTTGACTAGATGAGATGATAGCTCTATTATGGAAAAATATGAGTTTTTAAAATTAATTAAATTAGAATTTGGAGTTATCTTAAGTCTGAATATTTTTTTCTAAAGTTGATTTCATCTCTTGAAACCTCTTAGAACCTAGACAATGCATAAAAAAGTCAAAAAAAGTAGTTTTGTACCTTGTCTGTACATATTTTGTACAACACATCTTGATGGTATGGAGATTTAATGAGTCTTATACAACATAAAATCATCATTATAGTCCAAATATGCTATTTTGGTGCATAATCTCTTCAATCTTCTCAAACTGCTCACTAGCAAGGGTTTTGATGAACTTAGTCCTATTTTACCCTATTAATCTTTGTTCATAAAGTTCTGACATTGGAACTACAAAAAAATTTCAAAATATCACTTTTCAAGACCCTTGATAACACCTCAACCTTATTTTATCTCCATGAAAAGCATCAAAAGATATATAAGCACTTCAACTTGGCCTATTGAGATTGTTTTCTCATTTCGTACACGCTTAAATTGTCCTTGAGCCAAAAGTGACTCTCTCAGGGGTTTCTCTACATTAAAAAATATTATAAATGTATATTATGACCCCATAATAATTATATAATACATTATAAATATTTTATAAGGTTATAAATTAAAGTGACCTATCATTCGAAAGCTAGGCCTAACCATGCCTAGTAGGCCTAAGTTATCTTTGAGACCAAATATAACCTCTTTTACTTCCTCTATATTAAAAAATATTATACACATATAAATTAACCCTATAAAAATCTTCCAAATAGTTATTAATCTTACCTCTTGATATAATTGAAAGTGGTTCTCCATTTGGCTTTAGGCCTAAACTATGCTTGACAGGCCTGCTTGTATACTTTAGTGTTTTAGACCATAATGTTGGGTCCTCTCCTCCAAAATAAGGATTATCATGTTTTTATGGGTTTTTTAAAACCTTAGAAACCTATCTTAATTTATTAATCAGTCCTTATCTCAACTCTTTACCTTCCTTTCCCAATACTGTAGGGTTTTAGTCATAAAGGGAGTGCCCTCTATTTGAGATAAAATAGAGGGAACTCCCCTATTTTTTAAAATAATGTTAAATATTTTATGAGATTATTTAAGTCATACATATTAATTCCACAAAATTATATCCATTTTTTATGTCATTAGGCCCCTTAAATGCACTAAAACCCAAAACAGACTGTTAGGCAAAAAGACTATGTGCAAGGTTTCATGATATGGGTTGTGAATAGTGCATAGAGATCGTTATTTGTTTTATATCCACTTTAACAAGCCTATTTATATCATTAATATAATTATTAATATTTCATATTATTCTCATCACATTAACTCCTTAAATACTCCTTTTCATACTCTGACCAGTCAAGACTATGTACACTTTTGACTGTGTTTTGCTTGTTTAGAGCTCATGTAGGTGTTTTTGCATGAATTAGGCCTTAGGTATAGTGATTAAAGACATATTTGGAATATATTAATACCATTTGACATTTATTCTAACTTTTTTTCTTAACATTACTAGCATGAACCATCCCTTAGACACCCTATCTCAGTTCACTATCACCCTACAGTCACCTACAACTGACTATATGAAGTCTTATAGGTGGCTTTTACTCTTGAAACCTATGTCACGTAGTCCATACAAACCATATGAATTATTTGAATAAATTTTATCTAAAAATTTTCTCTATGTTCATAATTTTCCATATCCAAGCTCACAATATGGACTGTGAGACTTTGCAACCAACTGCAGGTCAATAATTTGGAATTAGGCACATCTATAAGTGGATATTAGACCTAAAACTTAGTATATTACTTGATTATGATTATATTTAAGTTATTTTATATTAATTTTCACCTTATAATTTTTTTAAAACATTAAAAAATTCTTGAAATTTCCACCTTGGGAAGTGGGGCTCCTTTGAGGTTCAAAACTTGTAGATGTTAATGGAGTTTAGTGCATAAATTGACAACTTTAGGCCTCTCAAAAACTATCTTCACTTGGTCATCTTCCCATAAAACTTTGAATATTTATTGTCCTATATGGATAAAATATAAGCACATTATTATGAATCAATATATTTGGTAACCATGTTATATGTTATCAACCAAATGATGAGGTTCTATGTTTTCCTATTTTAGGGAAAATGTCCTTGAATGTAGTCATCTCATTTTGGAAGTGACTCTCAACTTTTCATAGTAGTTTATCTATCCAAATAGGTATTATATGATCCCTTAAACACACCAATACTTTATTAATGTTTCCATCATTTGTTTTAACACTTCAAAAGGGGTCCCCAACTCTCTGTTCAGGTCACCTATGGGTGAACATTCCATAATACAAGTAGAAGATGAGAATTACAAGTAGAAAACATGATTTATGAGATTAAACTGAGTATTTAGATCCTTAAATGATTAAAAATATACTATTTTAATTAAAAATACCTTTCTCATCTCAAAAATCCCTTTCAACATGATTGGCCTTCATGAGATACTTGTACATGTTCATTAATGGTAGGTGACTGTGTAGAAGTATAGTGGACAAAATTTGAACAATATATGCTGATGGTCTCATGAACCTACTTAGGCTCATTATAAATCCATAAAATTATTTTTTTTCCTTATTATAATCTTGATACAATTCTAAAAACACTACGTTATAGAGCAAACAATGATGTCTAATGGCTAGTTAGTGTGGTGCATGAACTTGAAACCAACCTACATCCTCTTAAAATACTTAAATAGACTCTCTTTAGGTATTTATGACTTTAATAAGTTTATAAATCCTTGATAAAACTTTATGAACATGATAAACATGCTTTATACATGTGATTGCAAGTGAAAGTGAGTGGAGAGTTAACTATGAGAAAGGTAAAATTGAATATTTAATCAAAACATGGTGTTAAGATACTAAAAATGAATTTAATGTGATAAATATGGATTTTATACTTTTTTAAAACCATATTACATTCACATGAGACATTTTTATAAGACCAACATTCTGTAACAAGGAAGAACCTGACTGAAGCTTCACAATGGTGACACCTTCCTATAACATGAGATAACTTGATCATCAAAACACCATGAAACATGAAATTGAACATGAATAAAATATTATAAGATATAAATTATCCTCTATATTCAAAATCACCAATTTTTTTGTATGGACTTGTCCAAAATGGAGCAAAACCTATAGGGTGTAGGAAATAATGAACAGAAAAACATAGTCATATTGTAAAGGATGGTTCATAAAGCATGGTTGACCAATATTATAAATCTTATTATGTAAATTTATATATATATATATATATATATATATATATATATAATATATATATATATATATACACTACCACCTAAAAAAATCATTTTACTTGAAACCTTCTCAATTGTCCATACCAAACACAAACCTATTGACAACTTTTATGTGTCTAGAAAGGCAAAGAAGGAGTAGAATGGTTTTATCTCAAAAATAGAACTTATAAATAATTTAAATAGTTTAAATGAACCTTAAAAATATTAATATATGTTACATGTCCTTTTCCCATGTGCCACCTTCCCTCATGGGCCATTAATTTACCAACCAACTAATCTATAAGTCTAATATTTTATTAGACCCTACTTTATCCATTGCAAAATAAGCTAATATATTATACTTATGAGTCATTCTATATCTTTGTTATAAAACCTTAGCATTAGATGAAGAATTGGTGTAGACACTAAATCTAAACTATATGTCACATCAGTATTATACACTTGAAAAATACCTATCATGGTTTTACCCATCAATTCTTAGACCTTCCTACTATTAAAATGCTCTCATACATTATCTATTTGTGTCAAATTTATTATCTCTTAGTCTACATAATGTTATTTTGATGACCCAAGCCTTCTATCATGTTTAGATTATTGTAAACTTTCTTATCTTAAATCTCTACAAGTTTTAAACGTGTACTTATTTTCCATCTTCCTAGACACTTACATCCTAATCAGCCTCCTATGTCAACATAAGTGTCATGTGCCAACGTAAGTATCAAGTTTCATAAATTCATCAAATTTGAAAATTAAATATATACCTAGGTTGGCCTAAGTGATTTAATGTAGGATATTTATAAAAAGGATGGATATCTATATATATAAAGATCAACCCTCATTCATTCACCACCTAGAAATTTCATACCTTTCATAAGGAAACTTACCAAAAGCATTTGATTAAGAATTCAAGTGAGAAAAGATTCCCTATTCTATCATATTTATGTATTAGTCTAAACTAATGAATAAGTAGTGCATGAGTCTTATTTTCCAACTTACAAGCTAGGTCATTATTGTACTTTATTTCCACATATTTCACCCTTATGAGGGCCTATTCTAAGTAGGGGATATGTAGACAACACCCAATGATAGATGGGTTTGTAGGGTTATTTTGACACTAAGATCCCACTAACCCATTTTCCCCATAATCACTATGAAGATGAAAAATTAGGGTTTTGATATTTGATAAAGAGTGATAACCCATCATCTATATCTAAGTACACCATAATGAAGGTGACATAAAACCTATAATATTCCAAGTATTCACATCCATATATAGTAGGTATTTTATATTGGACACCTACATCTAATTTTGATAGAAGTGTCAACACAACTATCTGAGGTTGATGCAAGTGTCCAAGACCACAGATGGTAAATTTCCATAATTTGATGACTGATCTAGAATCCATATCCATTTTGTTTCCAACCTATTCCACATCAAATCTACATGTGCATAGTAAACTAGATAAGTACTCTTATTTCCCATTTATTTAAATAACAATCACTAATTTTACTTACTATTTTTAACATATCTCAATATTTAAATTTATAATATTGTTTATTTGAGTTTGCAATTAATTAGTCTAATATATATCTATTTAGCATCCTTTTGATTATAAATTTATATATTCTTAACACTATACTATATTGACCCATCCTAATTTAGGGTTAACCATTTGGTGAACCCGACGTATGTGTCTTTGCATAAAACACCCTAAATTTGGCTTAGGGTATTTTGTATTTTTTATTGTTGTAATCTATATCAAATTTTGAATTATTAATTTATAAGCAATGGAAAATTTTAATCAAAAAACTAATTTTCAAATTGAAGATAAATAAGCATTAGTTACTCATTTTAATAACAAGGGCTTAATAGATGCATTTTTATATGTTAAAAGAGATGAAATTAGTAATAATACTAAGGTTAAAGCTTCCTCACCTAGTGATGGTGAATCCTTAGGTGGTATTACAACTAATTATATATCAAAGACCCTCCCCTTGGGAATTTAAATGCTTCATAATTATATTGGGAGCATGGGATATGTGTTAACACCTTTGTTCCCTAAAACTACTATTTCTACATCTTACATGGAAAATAAAAATACTTCAACCCAATTACCGGTTTTGATGCCTTTATCCACTCAAAATATAGGTACACCTCTTTTGGTTATTTCCCAAATTTCCAACATCAAATCTCAATAGGTGCACACTTTTATCTAAACTATAAAGCTTTTGAAAACTAAAGTTACAAATATTTAAAATATATATATATATATATATATATAATCACCTTATGTTATTGATTCAAAATAGGTGTTACATAACCCTCTTACACCAGTGATATATTTTCACCCCTTTCCAACTAGTTTTATTATACCTAAGTTCACATTTTATGATAGCAAGGGTGATCCTAAACAACATATTTGATATTTATATATGGCATCCCTTGATTATGCCTCCAATGATAAAATTTTGACCAAATTATTTCTAAGGATCTTAAAATAATATGCTCTAAGGAAATTCTATGATTTACTTATCCAATCAGTAAATGCATTCAAACCCTTGTAGATCATTTTTTGGTACACTTTTATATCAATATTAGTTAAAAATTTTATTATGCACAACATAAAACAAGAAATATATTATGATTAACATGCCCCTTTTTCATATAAATAGGGGACTGCTTATTTAAAATTATCAAGACTAGAACTCATGGATCCATTCTTCATTATAACTGATTTCACCTAAACCATGTCCTTGAAATATTATGTTTCCCATATTTCTTTGAACAATGGAAAACCTTTTTTATTTTATGAATAAGTTAGACTTCTTATTTTAAGTATTTATAGCACTAACCTTGTAGGTTAGATTTCAAAAGAATTTTTTGGATTCTCAATTCTTTCCCAAAGTGATAGACCTGATGTCCTACATGGTTAATCAAAGACTAAATAACAATTAGGTGGGTTATTAATTGGTTTAAAGTATTTTCATTCCCACTATCATTTTCCCAAATTTTTTAAGAACAAATAGACTAGTAGAGAAGAGTCATGTGGTAGTTATTAGAGGTGTCAGATCGACTGGTCTCCCAATCTTGTCATAGATGTCAAAGCTAAAGGGAACCCAACCCACTCAATGTATGCCACATAGCATGATGTCAAAGCATTCAGTCTCTTTATCTTATTAGAGATGTTAGAGCCCAAAGGAGCCCAACCCACTTAGAAGATGCCATGTAGTGAGGTGTTAGAGTACCCAATCTCCCAATCTTGTTAGATATGTTAAAGCCTAAGAGATCCCAACCCATTAGAGAAGAGCCACATGGTGGTTGTTAGAGGTGTTAGATTAACCAGTATCCTAATATTTTTAGAGATGTCAAATCCCAAGGCATCTTGAACCACTTAAAGGATTCCATGTAATGTGATGTTAGATCATTCAGTCTCTCATTCCTATCATAGATGTTACAGCCTAGGAGAACCTAACCCACTTAGAAGATGACATGTAGTGAGGTGTTAGAGTGGCTAGTTTCCTAGTCCTATCAAAGATGTTAGAGCCTAGGGGAGTTCAAACCATTAGAAAATAACCATGTGGTAGTTATTAAAGGTGTCAGATCATCTAGTCTCCTAGTCTTTTCATATATGTCAAATCCTAAGGGAACCTAACCCACTCAGAAGATGATACATCACTTGATGTCAGATTAGCTAGTCTCTCATTCTTGTCAAAGATGTTAGAGCCTAGAGGATCCCAACCTAGTTAGAGAATGCCATGTTGTCTGATGTTAAATAATCCAATCTCTTAGTCATTTAAAACATGTTAGAGCCTAGGGAAACTCAGCTCAATCAAAGTATTCCACATAACACAATTAGGTATATGATTAGGTAGCCACTTAAGGTCCCTAAGTGGTCAAAATGGAGTATGAAAGGAGATTAAAGACTAATCATAAGATGACATGTGTCCCTAAATGACACCTCACCCCTCCTAAGGATATAACATGAAGTGTAAGGCTATGTTTAGGCACTAGCATTTGAAAAGAGAACTAATAGGTAGATGGAATGTGGCATAAGGTTAGAGATATCTAAGAGGCCTCAAGGAGAGGTGACCATGTGCCTATCATGTGTTAGGCATTAATGGAATATAAATTTGGGCCTGATTTGATAATTTTAAAATTTTACATCACTATTGCTAAATATAGTTGGTGGTGCATGATCATGAGATCTAAATTTAAATCTATATTGGAAAATATAGAAGATCATGCCACCAACCCAAATTTGAATGCCCAAGAAGTGTGTTTTCAAATGCCATTAAT
Organism: Torreya grandis; assembly: GCA_037957365.1. Classification (NCBI taxonomy): domain Eukaryota; kingdom Viridiplantae; phylum Streptophyta; class Pinopsida; order Cupressales; family Taxaceae; genus Torreya; species Torreya grandis. Next base: position 1,519,765 of record JARHVA010003888.1, on the reverse strand, counting down.
GCAAGGGAATGAATGTGTACTTTTATAAATATCCTAAGTAAGGCTCACTAATGGTTATCATTATATAACCTCAAGAGAAAATAAACTCCTTAGATCCCAATCATCATCACATACCCCTATGTTTTTCCCTATGCTTAATACTTTTTATCAACCTCTACCTTGTTTCAATGGTTGCATCCTCTTCAAACCTTGAATCCAAGCCTATATATAGAGATACCCTATTACCAAAAGGACTGACTCAATTCAATCATTATAATGACCTTTTTAAGGCTATTGAATAGGTTCCCCAAGACTTGGGCTATAATAATGAAGAACAAGTTGAGTTTGAAGAAGCCCTTCAAGTTATCAAGAAGTGTAGTCTTCATAGGGTCATGGTTAAACCTAAGATGTTACCCTATGTTGACTTATTTGGCAACCTATGTTTCACCACTAGAAAAGTGTAGGATGTAGTCCATGATTGGGTTTGCTTAGCTAACTCCTAGCACCATATTATTGACATCTCCAAGAATGCTTATATAGTGTTTTACTCTCTCCTCCCATGATTTTTAAGAGTTTTTTACATGGTATTCCACTACCTTCTCCTCTAAAATCACTTATTCCTTGTGTTTTAGCTCTAGCTTCTCTTATTCTAATAGTACATATTACATGCCCTAGATCCACCTCCTCCTCCTCTAGTAATGCCCACTCTTCATTCCCCAACTCCACCTCTACCTCCTCTAATATCTCTAGTGGCCTAACCCTATCCAAGCTAGACCTATGTAACTTAGTGTTAAGTATAATAATCATAAGGAATTCAACCACTAGTACCTCAACCCCAGGCTTCATAGACCTTGAGGTTAAATGTTAGTAGTAGCCTAGAGGTAAACATAGAGAGAAGCTCTCAAAAAACACTAGTGCATGTTCCTCCCCTCACTCCTTCCACTTTATAGGTTCCTCCCCTCACTCATTTTGCTTTCTAGCTCCCTCTCATGGTGCCACTCAATTATGCCCCCTTCCATAAGCTACCTAAGTTATGCCTCCTCTTTTATTTATTAAACCTCCTTTATTATTCACCCAAGTACCTTATCCTCAGTCCTCTAAAGCATCCACATTTTTTTATTTCCATATGCCCCAACATGGAACCTCCTTGATACCTCCATTGGGCATTCCTCAAATCTAGGTACCTATGGGTACACCTCTATCAACAAACATGGATACAACCTTTAGGAGTGCATATCAAGTGGACATAACCATCATGGCACCACCTTTAGTCATATTGACACCCCCTTTAGTAGTCTAGTAACCTTGAAAGTTAGCTTTTATGGCTCCTACTATCCTTGTTAATCCTACCATAACATCTGAGGTTGACTTTAGTAAGATACTAAAAGAGAATCAAAAGGTGACTCACCCTTTAGATTTCATCTAGATACCTTCTACTCTAATATAACCTCCTCTTCATACCTCTATGATTCTTTTAGTACTAGGCATGAAAGCTCTATGCATTATTCCCTGACCCCCTCTTTTCATTACCTTAGGTGCCCAAGGATTTGGCTTCAACTAGCTAATTTCTTCCCTTCTGATGAATACCCCTCTCTTGATATTCATTAACCCTCAAGTGGGCATGACCTAGGAGTAGTTATGGGTATATATATTCCCATGGGACTCCCCATTCATCCTTTCTCCCTTCACTCCCATGCCCCTTCCTCCTCCATTATTTCCTCATTCACACCTTCCACTTCTTCCATCTCCCCTCCACCTCATCCTCCACCCTTCACCACCATCTCTACCACTCCCCCAACACCTCCCAGAACCTAGGGGATGGTCCCAATGTCCTAAGTGTGAGATATGACAATCCAAAGTGACTCAAATATGTATTGTAGTTTTAACTATGCCTTAAGGAGCATAAAGAGGACCCTCAAATAAAAATTCATCTAAGAAGGGAACCTTATGGTCTAGCAAACCCAGTAGAATTTGTTCTCCCTGACCAAGGTGAGGACTTCCACTAGGAAGGAAAAGGTGGTTGAGGACCCACTCTCTATTTTATGGTCAACCTATGACATGTCAGAGAATCTTGACAAGGACATGTAAAGTTAGTTTCAGACCCTAAAAGCCCAAGTAAAGAGCTCCTTCTCCACTAGGCTAATTGGGTAGGTCAATGATGCCCTCTTACTACTCTTATCAATTTTAGGGAAGGTGGTGGAGACTATGGGAAATACCAATGTGCTCATATAATAAACTCAAGCTTACATGGAGAGGATCATAGTTTTTAATGGGAAATATAGGAAGCTATTGGTGATAGTCAAAAAAGGTATGTTCTCAAAGTTGAAATTAATGCCCACATCAGATATGGGTTGTATCAAATATACACTAGAATCATGAAAATGGCTATAGAGGAATAGCTAGATATGGTAAAAACTGTAATATGACCCTTAGAAGAGGGTATAAAAAAGATATTGGCATATTTAAATAAATTAAAGTCAATATATATTTATTGTTCCACTCAAATAACACCCTACTAGACAAGGGAGAATTTGGAGTCCACTTGGGTCACTTTGACTATGTCATAAGGAAGAAAGTAACCAAGGAAAATAAATAAGGGGACTAGGTAGTTTTTGAGATTTCAATGTAGTCCAAAACAAGCATCAGCCAAATGTCTGAGGTCTAAGTGTTGATGGAATCTCCCTTCTAGCTGTACCATAGATTGGTGACTCATGCCAAGGAAATATTAAAATAACCCTTGATGAATCTTTCTATGTTGGACCATGATTTCAACCTCATGGTAGTCATGTTATAATCCATAGATGCAAGGTCATAGAATATAGGATCCAGATATTCATAGCCACCACTACATATCAATTGAGTGATCTCCCCATAGATCTTTTGATGGCATGAGTGGATTCTTTTTTATTTTTTGAATTACACTTGAAACTACTATGAGTGGCCATCATGTCTCAGGATGGGAATATCACACATTTTTAAGTTCATTTCCATCCATATATATAAAATGCATAGTTGTATTATAATTAAATGGTCAACTAAATTTTGCTTAAAAGTGTTGTCAAATTTAAATCAATATTTCACCTAATTTCTCTTTCATCCTTTTAGACTATAAAAGTTGGCCATGATTGATATTGTTGTAACAACACTTGTTTTTTAATGAATGCAATTTCAAATTTCTTTAAATTTTTTTTTTTAATGTTTTAAATTATCTTTAATGTATTTTGAATGATTTTTAATGCTAGATTAATCAAACTAATACCTTTCCATTAAATGTATGATATGGTTAAAATGTGTTTGTCTATTATAATCCCTTTGTGAACTCTCTCGTTTCTCTTTTCACAATATTGTTAATTTGTGTTTTAGTCTACAAGTTACCATTGGAGGTTTATGTGTGATCTACTATAAACTTCTAGTGCTTATATTTAGTGAGGGTTCATATTTGAGGCACGTTCTCCTAATTCCTCATACTCTTCCCAATATACGTTCTTAGAGGTAGAACTTTTGGTGAAACTTAGTCTATAGTGGTATAACTATGGTAAGGGCACTTGGTTTAATGGTTGAGACATTGATCTCATTCTAAATTTAGAGGCATTCTTTCTTGCCTTACTCTCCCCTCTCTTTTTGTGTTTATTTTCAAATTTTGAAATACCCTTTCTAGTTGTATTTATAAAGAAGAAGGGCATAATATATAAGCATCAAAAATAACTCTGGGAAATTATACCTTTATCCAAGAATCCCATATTAAAATTTCAATGGTGGTATTACATCTATTGTAGATTATTTCATGTAGATTCCATAGTGAATTCAAATACCCATAGTCATGACATGGGCTGATCCCAAATCAATCCTAAAATGGAGGATGGAAGTCTATCATTATACACATCTTCCTCTTTGAAAATACCCAATCTCATGGGTATTTTAAGAACTAGATTTTGGACTAAATAATAGTTAGAACTATAAGGAGGGAAAACATGGTGTATTTCATACTTGTCATTAGTTTATTAATTGAAGAGAGGGAACTAAGAGTTTTTATATTGATCATTAGCTTATTTTAAATTTTGCTTATTGGTAATAACATATTAACTACTATTTGATTGTGAAGCATCCTGAAGATTAGTTCATCTATCACCAGGGCTAGGTCCCATTATGGTCGATTAGTGATTTCCCCTTGCTCTTCCATATAAAACCCAGGCTCAGCCAATCTATACTTTTTGTGATTCTAACTATTTTATCCCCATAACCTCTTCCAAATTTATAGTCCAAGATGGCCTGGTTGGTTAACTCTACCATTAATGTCCTCGAGGTTATCCATAATTTACCTAAAAACCTTGATAGGTATCTTCCTTATTTCACTCTTGGTGTGGGATAAACTATAAATAGCACATAAATTCCTATAAAATGGCCCTAAGGATATTAAATTTAGATCATAAGGATATGACATGTAGGTATTTCCCCTCCATGTTGATGGGCTCAGCATATGATTGGTTCCTCAACCTTCTTGAAGAATATTTCCCTAGTTAGGACCATTTTAGTACTACCTTTCTTGCCTAATTAGGGTAAGTGATAGACTCTAGTATCTTACAATAGTAATTTACTTGTATTAAATGGGATCATAATGATCCTATCAGTAAATTAAATGCTAGGTTTCAAAAAATATACAACCATGTTACTGTGTTTTATCAACCTAACCCCCAATTAGTTCTTGAAATGTATAAGAATGCATTGGACCCTTGGATGACCATGTTTTTTAATACAAACCTAATTATAATGGAGCTATCCCTAGGTTATACAAAATCCATCAAGGTAGATAGGAAACTAAACCCCCAAGGCTAACTGATGGCCCCTACTCCTAATATACTACCATAGATGATCACATTGAACTTCTTTTCCAACATTAATCAAAATTTCCTAATGATTTAGCCATTCCCTATAACACATCATCTCTTACTATGTCATCCTAATTCAAGCCAACACTTGGGTTTTCTTAACCTAGGGGTCTATGAATAAATACCTTAGACACCACACCAAGTAACAAAACCTAAACTATACCCCAGGAATCTACAAAGAATGAGTTGGACACAATTCAATGGATGGTAAAAAAACTCAATAATTATTTACTATGGATAAAAATTAAGGTGAGTAACTCTAATATAGGGAGTTTTAACAAAAACTTCACATATCAAAGATCGAGTAGGAACTATAACATGTATGAAATCAAAAATTCATCATGTTTATAAATCAATCGTGGCTCAAAGAAGATAAAACATACCTACATTTCTAATTAGGAATACATTTGTCAATCGGGAGCATGAATAATATGGGGATATACTAGACTTGATTAGGGGATCACTTGTCACAATACACCATGATAGGAAGGGTTCCAATGTCTAAAATCTAACACACTCATGCAACAACCCTAAAATAATCCTAGGTTTAATGTTCACTCTATTCTAATAACAAGAAAGTAATCTAATCTAGTGATCACCAAAGTTTGTGGCATAAAGTAGAGTTTAGAAATAAAAAAAACTAAACTAAACATTTATAAAATAAATATACTCACACCAATGTATACAAAATTCTAATATATGGCAGATAAACACAACTACATTATCTATCTACTCTTACAAAGGAGAAATAAAGTTAGTAATACTTACCTTGAAGATGAACCCACCAAGCCTCAATCTCTCACTTGGCCAAGGTGATTCACAATAGATTTTTATGGTATATAAGGATAACAAATACAAATTATATCTAGGTTACACAACCTATCTATGCATCTAAAAGACTTCTCCACATGACAAGATCCATCTCTCCAAAGAAAATATGGAACCTTAATCTTTATTACTCAAGTAGAATGGTCAATAAGTAGTTGTTTATTCACACTTATTCTTATTTTCTTATTTACTATAAAATGGTTAGAAATTAATGTGTATATATAGAAGGATATTTCCATAAATCCTTTAGAATATGTTAGTTATATAAGGTCAACCCAGTCGACCTTGTATGTTTTTAGGAGGTAAATCACTAGGTCCTAAGCTAGGTCGACTAAAGGGCTAATAAAATCAAAGTGAAAAATACCCTAAATAGTACAGAGTTGACCCAGTTGACCCTATATAGTAATTAGAGCTAAAAATTGTATAGGTTCAACTCAATCAACCTAGTACAATCAACTAGTGAAAGGGGGTTAAGGTAAGAACAAAGAGGATAAAGCATGGAAAATGTTTAGAATGGGTACAATAGAGAAGAATGAGATTAAGGTAAATGGTTTTAGGATACAAGTGTGTAGATAGAAATTGGAAAAAGGAACATAATCTTATGAAGCACCAATGGTTTATGCACCCCTTTATCGGTGCACCCATTAATACATGCACTCAAAAAGATTGACACTCGATAGGTTCCTATAAGATACAAAGTGTTAGTAATCAATAAAATTTAAAAATATTATGTGTGTACAAAACCATCCTCATAATCCCCTAGAACCATCACCTAGTAGGTTACCCAAAATTAAAATCTTCAAGATACACTTACCTAACTAGTGTCGAGTGCATAACAAGGCATCCCATGAAGAACTAGACTACATAGAGTTTGATTTTTATTTTGAGATCTTATAGAAGAAAATGGAGGAATATTAAGTGGTCCTAAATCACCTAGAATCATCTAACATAGGTAAATCCCCTAGCACTACTATGGTGTTAGATACCATAGATTTCCCTAACCAAGAAGAAATTGAGCTAGAGGAGGGTATTAGTGAGGTGTAATCATTTCAATAATTCCAAAGGATTAATTACACCCATAGTAATAGGAAATTATAATATCCCCTCACTACCTCAACTCCCCCAAATAATGATGTGACCCCACCTGACTAAAATGCTAGGAATGACCTCCTACCTCTTAGACCTTAAGAACCTAATGCACTTAGGGAGAACCCATTAGTCTAAATCAAATGGGGTTATAACATAGTAGAATACATGAAGAAAATCAAATCCAACATCATACTTCATGGACTTTCTTAAATCACCGAGTAACATGATCTCTTACTAAAATCCTTGACTCAGAAGTCAACCCAACCAAAACCAAGATCAACCTGCACTGATATGCTCATTTAGAAGAATAAAATGGGGGTTCCCCCATTCCTCTTAATCATTTATTTATTTTTAAATAACTTATATAACTGCTTAGTATATTCAAGAGCCATAACCAATTTAATGTTGGTAGGCATATGTGAGAAGCTTGAGTTGGTCCCTATAAAGTCAGACAAAGTAGTGGTCCATCTCAACAAGTACAAAGTAAAAGTGATAGGGTAACTTCTCAATGTCCACATATAGTTGTGATTTAAGCCTAGGATTAAACTCTTCACAAACATCCAAGTGGTGGAGATTCCTAAAACCTATGACATTCTCCTTAATAGAGATTGGTCCAAGGCCCTAAATGGGTATATGGTCATAAATTTCTCCAATATATGGTTACCATTAAGGAAATTATCCAACCAAATATAGATAGATAGATAACCTTTGATGAAACACATGATAATTGATTAAAATTCCATTAATGATAATGTAAACCTAGTATCCTCAGACCTATGAATTTACACATTGGGCATAAAACTACCCATAAATGAGGTTAACCATTGCCTGAACTTTCCTAGTATATGGTCTCTCTATTAATATAAAGCTCATTCCAAACAAGGTAAGGGGGGAAGTTTTATACTTATATACACCTTATAGAAGAAGCATTTAGCATTATATAGGTTGTAGTTTCCTTTCACAAATAATATGGTAGAGTATGAAGCATTAATCTAAGGTTATAATTCACATTAAAGTACAAGGCAAATAAATTGAGTGTATTTAGTGAATCAAAGATGGTGTTTAAACAAATCAAGACAATCTAAATGTAATCTATCATACCTTAGGAGGTATAATCACAAATCTTAGGACCTAATCCATATATTTTGTGTATTTAATATCATCCCTCTCCTTTAAGAGGAAAACTAAGTTATTAACTCACTAGCATCTGTGGCAGATAACTTAGCTCCCCTAAATGACACTAAGTTGAAAGATATCTTTATAAAACTCATCCCATGTACTTATATCCCTATAAATGTAATGAACTTTTAGGTCTTTGATTATGACTAGTAGATCATAAAATTCCTCAGTAATGAGGGAATATTTGAGACCCAAGTTATAGATAAGAAAGATATAGACAACTCAAGGAATGGGTTGGATAAATATGAGATCCTTAACATTCATGGGAATTAGATCCCAAAAGGTATGATCTCATTTGTAATATTTATATACCTTATACCCCACTTTCTAAGTGAAAAATCCCATGTTTGATGACCAAAAGTTCCAACTCATCAACCTTAGTCCTACAAAAATCCCCTAGATAGTCAATATAGGTCATGACTGAGTAGACTATGAATTGGAGTAGTTTCTAAGGTTAATACTAAGATATAAAGATGTAATTGTCTAAGCCTATGGATACCTTAAGGTCTTCAACTTGAGAGTGATCACTCACACTATTACTGTCAAACCCATTCAAAAGCCATTTAGGCAAAGATAGAGGTTGGTAAACCTAATCATGGAGTCATTAATACACAAGAAATTCCATAAGTTACATTTTCAAGGATAACTTTATTGATTAACCACTCCATCTAGGTGGCCAACTGAATCCCTATGCAAAAGAAAAATAGAAAAAAATTCATATACATAGACTTATAGAACTTAAATCAACCTTGGAAAAAGATAATTACCCATTGCTTTCCATTGACAAAGTAATCCAAATTGTGAGTGGATCTTAGATGATCTCCTTTTTGGATGGATTTTTGGGATACAACTAGGTCTTGGTCAATTCTAAATATAGGTATAAGACTACCTTCACCACCAAGTGGGGAACATATGCTTATAAATGAATGCCTTTTGATTTGATCAACAGTAGCACAACATTCTAAAGAGTAATAGACTTAGATTTTGAAGGACTTATTAGTAAATGCATAAAAATCTATATGGATAACCTAACTATTTTTTCATAATATAGGTTAGATCATGTGCACAATTTAAAAAAAGTATTCAAAAGATGCATAAGGTATGGAATTTCCCTAAACCCAACTAAGAGCATTTCTGGTGTCACTAAACGTAAGCTTATTGGCCACATTGTCACAAAATAAGGTATTGATATTGATCCCTAAATGGTGGTTGTAATTTATAAACTACTTTTACCTAACATTAAGAAATAATTGAAATCCTTCTTTGGAAAATTAATTTTGTGCATAAGTTTATTTCCATATTTGCTGAAATACTAAAACCTTTGAAAGCTATGTTGAAATAGAATACAAAATTAGAATGGAATGCCGAATCAAATAAATCCTTTTAGGATATTAAAAAATCCATTATGTAAGTTTGATTTTTATTAGCTTAGACTATAAACAAGGTTTATATATCTATCCCTTTACTTTTGAACACACCATTGATGCTTTCCTCAACTAAAAATTAGAGGGAGAAGAGAACCCCATTTTTTTATGAGTACCAATCTTAAAGACACTGATCTAATATATTCTACCCTAGAAAAGCATTTCTATGCCTTGGTCAAGGTGGTGAAAAATTTTAGACACTACATCCTTAGGAATAAGGTACATGCAATTATCCCAGACCTAGTAATAAAGCATATGTTGGGGAAGAATGAGTTGGGAAAATGCAGAGGTCTATGGATAAAAAAATCAAAAGAGTATAACTTAGAAATAAAATCAACCAAAATATTTATATGATAGGGCCTCACCTAGCTAATAACTAAGATATATCTAAGAATAATTATGCACCAATTAGACCAAGGGAGACTGATAAAATCATAATTGTATGCCCTGGTCATGCATTTCTAATTATATGAAAATGAATCTCTAGGACTCAACTATACATATAAGAGGGCCCTTTGGTTGAAGGTTACACAATACATGCTAAATAAGGGAGTTTTCTCTAGAAGGAACTATAAATGGATCTACCTCTAGTGCATGTCATAAGAAGAAGATGAAGAAATAATGACAAGTTTCCATGAAAAATTGGGAGCTAGTCATCTTTTAGTAAATGCCATGGACCATAAAGTTCTTTAGGTAGGCTACTACTAGCCCACTCCATTCAAATATGTTCATGCCCATGTTCACTTTTGCCATCAATTCCAAACCTTTACTAAAAGGGAAAAACATGTTGCAATTCCATTGTATCCTATCCTATATTCAACACCATTTGTCCAATGGGGATTATATTTTATCAGAGTCATCAACCTCAATTCATCATCTAACCATCATTTGTCCTCATGGGCACAGACTATTCCATGAGGTGTTCTAAGGCAATTGTAAATAAAAGAAGCATTTCTACCAAAGTCATCAAGTTCCTAGAAAACACCATAACCACCCATTATTAGGTCCCCATCTCCTTGTTGTGTGACAATGGTCCTACCTTCTAATTCCTAAAATTCACATAATGGGCCTATGAAAATGGAATCATGCTAAATTTCTCATCCAATCACTACCCACAAGGGAATAGTTTGGTAGAGTCCACCAATAAGAATTTAATAGATTCCATCAAGATGTCAGTTGGAGAGAAGTCCAAAGAATGGAACTCATTATTAAAGTTTGCCTTATGGGTTGATTGTACTAGGTATAAACAAACCCTCAAAATCTTTCATTTCCTTTTAATTTATGGACAATAATTGATCATGTCAATCATGATCAATCTACCAACTTATAAATTCATGCAATAATTCATGGAACCAAATGATATATTGAATTCAAGACTCCTAGACATAATTTATTTAAAGGAAACCTAAGATGAAGTTATATTAAGCTTCAAAAAACATAAGGATTTAGTCAAAATGTGGTTTGATAAAAGGTATAAGATTAAGACCTTTAGAATATTTGACCTAATCCTAATGTGTGGCAAGGCTCATGAGAATAAAGGCCAACATTAAAAATTTGATCCCCTCTGGACTGACCCATACTAAATAGCTAAATTCCTAGGTTAAAACACCTTCCACCTCAAGGATATTAAGGGAAATGACCTACCACCACTAGTAAATAGATAGTTCCTAAAACACTATTTCTGAGTTATCTTGTCTAGAGTAATTTCTAAATAATCTAGATAAGGGTTAATAATGTATATATTAGATAGTTTTGTTTTTATTATGTGTTTCTTTTGTCATGTGTTTGTATTTGTTTTGTGTTTTTGTCCTATAGTTTATGCCTTATTTTTATGGTGTTACTCTAATGCACATCACTACTAGTAGCCACTCCTGTTGATGGCCAAAACCCAATAAAAATTATTGAGAAATAAGAAGACCCAAGTTGAATCTTTGATCCACACAAGTCAAGGATAGTAATTGAATTTTTTTTACATTTTAGTTATTGAAGGCCAATGATTCTAAGAAAATAAATCGGACTTTATAATATCCCACATCTTAATAGAACCACCAAGCTACATTTAATGTAACATCTCAAGAAAATACAAGACTATTTGATTTAATCAAGGACTAGCTAGGTATTCAAGACTTCATCATCCTTTCACCCTTGGATTGGTCCAAACACTCAATGGATGAGAATAAAATAAAAAATAATTTCATAAGGAGTCTTGAAAAAATATAGGAAATCATGCATAATCTAAATTATGAGTCTTCCTTGAAAGGGACATTTAGGCAACCTCCATCGCAATCTTTTTATCCTAGTTGGTAGTGGAGAAAGGCCTTAAATATGACCATAAGTATATTTTTTAGGGCTATGGATTCCCATTTAGAAGCATAGAAATTCTTGTGGCATCCCCCTCTAAGCCATCAATCCATTAACACCCTTAAAGAAGCTTGATACCCTGTCCAACCTCTGATTCTTGAGTAGAGTCTAAAGTTAAATGGAAAATTGAGAATCACTTATTACACACATTGGTGGCCACCTTGAGGATAAAATATCAGCATGCCACTTACTATTACATGATTTTAGTGCCTTATTTTCTAAATATGTCTAAATATATCACTTAAAATCTATGTTATATGTAGGAGCAAAAAATTAATTGATCAGGTTCTAAGTGTTTATCATCACTTTCCTCATGGAAGTCACCATTTATTGTGATCAACATACTCCTTGTTCATAGTAATGAGGGACCCTTTAATTAAAATTATCAAGACCAAAGCTTTCAAATCCATTATTACATTCCAACTAGCTTTCCCTGAACTAGGTCCTTAAAATCTTGTGTCACCCCAGTTTCCCCTAGTAATGGTAAATCTTATTTATTTTATAACTAAGGTAGACTTTAGGTTAGCTTTCAAAATAAGTTATTAGAGTCTTGGTTCTTTCTTGGAGAGACAAACTTGACATCCTAAAAAACAAATCAAAGACTAAATGGCAATTGTGTAGGTTATTAATTGGTTTAAAGGCTTTTCATTTTCACTTAGTATTTTTCTCATATTTCACAAGAACAAATGGACCATTGGAGAAGGGAAAAATGGTGGTTATCAGAGGTGTTATACTGGTCAGTCTCATGGCCCTATTAGATATGTCAAAGGTTGGGGAAGTCTGATTAATTTAGAGGATTCCATGTAGTGAGGTGTTAGAGCATCTAGTCTCTAGACTTGTGAGAGATGTTAGATCTTGGGGGAGCCTGACCCACTAGAGAAGAGCCATGTTTTTATTATCAATCATGTCATATGGCTAGTCTCCCAATCTTATTAAAAATATTAAAATTTGAGGGATCTTATCCAACTCATAGGATGTCACATGGCATAATGTTAGTGTGGCTAGTTTTCTAGTCTTATCAAAGATGTCAAAGCCTAAGGGAGCCCAACCCACTCATATGATACCATGTAGAGAGGTTCTAGAGTGACCAACCTTCTGGTCTTATTAGATATATTAGATCTTGGGGTAGCTTGGCCCACTAAATAAATTCCACATGGTGGTTATTAGAGGTATCAAATCAACCATTCTCTTAGTCTATATTATAGAGCTTGAGGAAGCTTGTCCCACTCAAATTATGCCATGTAACTATGTGTTAGATCAACCAATCTTTTGGTCTTGTCATATATTTTAGAACTTGAGGGATATTAACCCAATCAAAGGAGAACATGTTTCCTAATGTCAGATCAATTGATTTCTTGGTCTTATTAGAGATGTTAAAGCCCAAGAGAGGTTAACCTAGTGTGTGAATGTCACATCACTTGATGTTAAATCAATCAATATTTTGGTCTTATCAGATATGTTAGAGCCTAGGGGAGCATAACCCAATCAGAGCATGCCACAACATAATTAGGTGTATGATTAATTTGACACCTAAGGCCCTAAGGTGGTTAGAATGGAGTATAAAAGGAGCTTAAAGATTAATAAAAGGATGTCACATGTCCCTAAATAACAACTCACCCATCACAAAGATATAACATAAAGTAAAAGGCTATGCTTAGGTGTTGATCATTGATAGGAAAACTAATAGTTAAATGACATGCAACATAAGGTAAGAGATCTCTAGGAAGCCTTAATGAGATTGGATTGCATGCCTACCACCCATTGGGCATTAATAAAATATAAATCTAAGACTAATTGGATAGTTTTAAAATGTCACATCACCATTACTAAGTACATTTTGTGGTGTAGTATCATGATCTCTAAATTTAACTCTGGATTAGGAAATAAAGAAAGGAGATTGGGCCACCAACCTGATTTTAAATCCATGGTAAGTGATCCACCAAACACCATTAATACATGGGAATGAATGTTTTATTTTATAAATATCCTAAATAAGGCTCACTAATGGTTATCAATGTATACCCTTAAGAGAGAATCAACTCTTTACCTCCTAATCCCCATTGCATACCCTTGTGTTTTTCCCCTATACTGAGTACTTTTTATTAACCTTCACCTTATTGCATTGGTTGCATCCTCTTCAAACCCCAAAGTTGGGCCTGAGTATAGAGATACCCTATTCTTCAAAATATTAACTTAATTCAAGCATTATAATGACATGTCCTAGGCTATCAAATATGTGCCCAAGGACTCAAGCTTTGACAATGATGAACAAGTAAAATTAGAAGATGCCCTTTTAAATTTAAATAAGTGTGGCCTTCAAGGGCCATGGCCAAACCTAACATGTTCCCTTATGCTAACTTATTTAGTAACCTTTTTCTCATATCTAGGTGAGTGTAGGATTGAGTCCATGATTGGGTCTACTCATCCAAATCCCAGCACTAGATTGTTGGCATCTCTAAGAATGATAAAAAATGTATTAATCTCTCCCATATTTGACCTTTTCATATGATGTTACAATAAATAAAACATGGACTAGAACTTTCCAAATTTATGAGATATTATAAGATTGGGCTAAGAATCTAGATGCTAAGTAGGTGATCAAGGAGGATATCAATGCATACATAGTTTAAAACTTTCAAGAGGAGGTATATATGGGTATGATACCATTAAAATGAATATTTAGGGTCCCAAACTTCTTACATGATAATGAATTATGGGTTCCCCTCTTCCACATGATTTTCACTATCTCTAAGGTTCTCGACATGGGAGGGCTAATCAACTTAAATTTGGTTAATGCCATAGTAGATGCCTAAGCAAGGAATAATTTATATATGATGAGCTATATCATATACATGATTTACAAGATACTCACCTTCAAGACATCTACTTTTTATGCATAGATTCTATGGGTTTGGTGTTCCATGTAGTTTTTTATAAGCTATATGGTTACTAGTACATGAACCCTATCTGAGATATCTATGAGTACTTATACTCGGTGGTGTACAATGCAATTAGAAATTCCCCAATGATGCATTTGTCATAGGAAATTAGAGACTGTATTATAGTCATCAATTACTAGTAGTAATGTACCTTAAGATATTTAAGAGTAAAAAATATGTATATTAGTCTCTTGTTATTCCAAATGAAAAATAATCAAGCATAAAAATTCACTAAGACTAAACACTCTTGCCTAAGGACTAGGGAGAGCATAAACAATAAGCAAGATCATAGAATAGAGATGAAGACAATATATTTTTCTTACCTCCTTTATAAAATTTGATGCTTACTTTTTGACATAAGTATGTTCATACTCAACCTATGATGATTTTAGTCTTCTAACAATGGTCTTCCATGGTGGTAGAATCTCTCCAATAATCACTTGTGGCTTGATGTGAAGCTTGGCATAAATTGGGCATTATAATTCTACTCTCAAAGGCTTCAAGAAGGTATTACATATAAATAACCTTACACACAAAAGTTTATTAAATAATGGTGTAGGAAATTTTATTTATATCTCAAAGAACTAACTCTAACCATAGGTAGGTTAGGTTAAATTCTAACTTGGGTTGAGTCTAAATTAACCTAGGTTGAGTTAGTCTAACTCTGGGTGGGTTTAAATCACTCATGAAATCTTGACACCTTAGTTTTATATATTTTTGAGGCATGACCACTCACTTTAGATATTTTTGAGGTGTGAGTCATATTTTTGAATATTTATGAGATAATAAATCATTTTCTTAACTCATTTTACCATTGACTTCATATTTGGCTAAAAATTCTTTTTTTGGTAAATGAAATTCACTAATTTAATTTGAATTTTTTGTAGGAAAATTAATTAGGATTTAAAATATAATTAGCCTTTATTAGTGTTTTTTTGGATTTTGTAAATATTTTTAAATGTTGTGAATTAATATCTTGACATGCCAAAAGTGTCAAATTACTAGGTCATAATTTGACTAGGGTTAGAATTGAACTAGGTTAGTGATGCATATAAGGTAATGAACCAAATAAGTTAGACATTTATAGGTAATTAAATGCCTTACATGGATGAAATTGGGAAATTCAAGTGATTTTTAGGCTTAAAATGTGTTGTTTTCTAGAAATTAAATTGAATCTCTAGTTAAAAGTGTCAAATTACCTAGTCATAAGACTAGGGTTACAACTAACCTGCGTTAGTGATGTATACAAAGTAATACACCAAATAATCTAGCCTCATCATGTTTATGATAAATATAATCCCTTACCTAGATAAAATTAGGTAATTCAAGTAATTTCTAGGATTAAAATGTGTTATTTGTTAGAAATTGAATTAAATCTCTAGTTTAGGGATGAAAGTGGTGAAAAGTAAGTGTCTTAGGTACTGCCTAGAGGACACCATGATTTGAGTCATTTTAATTTTCAAACATCCCCTTCACTTGTCATAATTTATCCAAAATTACATGTCAAAGTAGGAGATCACATACCAATAGGTGGAAGGTATTTTTGAATTTTGCATAGGCCACCAACAAAGGGCATGTTTACTAATCTCAATATTCATTTGGAACCATGTATATAAGGCCTTCCCTCCTCTCTATAAAATGGTGATTGGTTAGGATTCCTTCACTCTAAAGAGATAAAATCTCCAATATTAGGACTCAAAGGGCATGCTCAACTTTAATTTGGTCAATGCCATCATATATTCCTGAGTAGGGAAAATTTCTGTATTATGAGCTATCTTGTAGATGTAGTCTCCAAGGTTTTAGACATGGGAGGGTTGATAACTTCAAGTTGGTCAATGCCATAGTATATGCCCAAATAGGGGATAATTTATATATAATGAGATATCTCATAGATTTAATTAGTGGGATGCTCACCTTCAATCAATATACTTTTCTTATATGGATTCTAGGGGCTTGAAGGTCTATGTATTATTTTATAAACTATATATCCACCAATACCAAAACTATATCTAGGATATCTATGAGAACTTCTACCTAGTGGTGTATAATATAACCAACAAATCCCCAATTCCACATTTATCATAAGAAATTAGAGACTTTATTGCATACATTGGTGAGTATTGGTACAATCAAGAGGACACTATGATTCTATTTATAGGCATTCTAAAGTAACCCCTCTACCTACCATACTTAATCCTAGATCACCTAGCAGAGCAAGGGATCATGTAACAGTTGGTAGAAGGTGTTTTTAGATTTTGTATAGGTCTCCAATAGAGCTCATTCCCATTAATCCCAATCTATATTTGACACCATGTATACAAGGCCTTCCCTCCTCTCTAGAAAATGGTGACTAGGTAGGATTCCTTAAGAGTCAAGTTGTAATATTGGGACTTAAAGGGCATGATTAAGGCTCACCTACTAAGGTATTTAACTTGCCTCAACATCAATTATGGCCACTAGTCAGAGTATGATGATGAGTTGTAATTGAATGCTCCAAATGACTAGAAGTGCTTTCCTAAATCATGGATCAAAATAAGAAGTGAAATAAGCTCCAATTAATCCCATATACACCCCCCCCATATAACAACCACTCATTATATAGAGGATGTCACCTTGACTCCTTCCTCAAATTCTAAGAGGATTTTATAGGGTATTTCATTACCTTCTCCTCCATAAGCACCTACTCCTCATGTTCCATCTCCACCTCCTCTAGAAATGTCTACTCGTAATGCCCTATCTCTACCTATTCCTCCTACACTATGCCTTAGTTCCACCTCCACCTCCTCAAAAACATATGATAGCCTAGTCATAGCTAATCCAAACCTATGCCACTTAGTATTAGGTATCCCAAGCATAGGAAACTCAACCACTAGTACCTCAACCCTAGGCTGCATAGACCTTGAAGTTAAATGTTATAAGTATCTTGGAGGCAAGCCCAAAGTGAGGTTCCTAAAAATCACTAGTGTAGTTTACTCCCCTCACTCCCACTAATTTATAGGTTTTTCTCCTCACTTCTACCACTTTCTAGTTCCATCTCATGGTTCCACTCAAATTTTCCCCCTTTCACAAGCAACCCAAGTGGTTCTTCCTTTATTACCTATTGCACCCCCTCTTTTGTTCACCTACATACCCTTAGCCTCATTCATCCCAAGCATTGTCACTTATTTTTTCCATCCACCCCATCCATTCCCCAACCTAGAACCTCCCCAATACCTCTATTGGGCATGCCTCAACTATAGGTACCTATAGGTGTACCTGTATTGGAAAGTGTATTTAAAACCTTTGAGAGTGAATTTTAATCGGCTAGAGCCATCTCAAAATCCCATTTGGTCATCTTATCACCCCCTTCAACGGTCCAACAATCTCCAAAGTCAACCCCCATGGCTCCTATTATCCATGTTAGTCCTACCTAGCATCTAGGGTTAACCTGAGTAAGAGACCTAAGAAGAATAAGATGGTGAATCACCCTTAGGATTCAATCCAAATACCTTATATTCTAGTCCAATCTCCTCCATTAGCCTTTATAGTTCCTCTAACACTAGTCAGGTAGCTTTGCACATTTCTTCCCAACCCCCTCTTTCTATTACCCTGAGTGCTCAGGGATTTGGGCTTAACCAACCAATCTATTACATTATGATGAATACCCCTCTCAAAAGATTAATTTACCTTTAAGTAGTCATGACTTAGGAGTAATGATGGGCACAGATGTTCATCTGGGCCTCCCCATTCATCTTTCTTCCCCTTCTCCTTCATTTCTTTCCTCATTCACACCTTTTATTTCCTCTATCTCCCTTCCACCTACTCCTCTATGCTTCACCTTCATCTATACCACTCTCCCAGCACCTCACAAAACTTGAGGGATGGTCCCAAGATAACAAGTACCTAAGATGACAATCTAAAGTGACCTAAACATGTAGTGGAGTTTTGACCACACTATGGGGAACATGAAGAATATCGTCACATAAAAAATTGTCTAATAGGGGAATATGGTGGTCAAGAAAACCTAGTAGGTTTTGTTCTCCCTAACCAAGGTAAGGACCTCCATTAGGGAGGAAAAGGTAGCTAAGGACCCACTATCTATTATTTTAGTAACCCATGACATGTCAAATAAGCTCCTTGAGGATATGCAAAGTCAGATTTAGACCCTATAATCCTAGGTAAAGATCTCCTTCCTCACTAGGTTAATTAAGTAGGTCAAGTACACCCTCTTACTACTATTCTCATTTCTTTAGAAGGTGGTGGAGACTATGATAGAGACCAATGTGCTCATCTACTGAGTTCAGACTTATATGGAGAAGGTCATTGAGATTGATGGGAAATGTAAGAAGATGTTGGTGATAGTAAACAAAGGTATGTTCCTAGAGTTAAAATTAATTCCCACCTTATACATGGGGTTATATCAAATGTATGCTAGTAAAATGAAAATTACTATGAAACATTAGCTAGCTATGTCATGAACTATAATAGGAACCTTAGATGAGGGTAAGAAATATATATTGGCATACTTAAAGGAATTCAATATCTCTATGTTGTTCCACCTAGAAGGCACCCTACTACACAATGGATAATTTAGAGTCCACCTGGGTCACTTTGATCAGGGCATGAGGAATAAATTAACCAAGGCAAACAAATAATGGGCCCAGGTGGTTCTTGAGCTTTCAACATAGTCCATGGAGAGCATTATCTAGGTGTCTATTTAAATGTTGATGGAAGTTCCTTTCTAGGTGTACCATAGATTGGTGACTCAAGTAGACGTAATATTAAGATAACCCTTGATGAACCTTGCTATGTTAGACTGGGAGTTCAACCTCATGACATCCATGTTGGAATCTAGATATCCAAGGTCACAGTAGTTAGGATTTGGATCTCCATAGCTTCCACTACCTATAAATTGATTGCCCACCCATAGATATTTTAAAGGTTTGGGGGGATTTTTTTGAATTACATTTATAACTACCATGATTGGCCATCATGGATTAGGATAGGAATATATTTATATTTATAATTGAATCCCATCCTTATCTATAAAAGGCATAGTCATATTGTAATTAAATTTTCAACTAAATTTTACTCGAAAGTGTTTTTAGATTTAAGCCAAGATTTTACTTGCTTTCTCCTTCATCCCTTCAGACTATAAAATTTGGCCATGAAAGATATTTTTGTAATACCACCTATCTTTTAATGAATACAATTTTAGTTTTTCTACAAAATGCTTGTTCTATGTTTCAAATTATCTTTCATCTCCATTATAAATGATTTTTAATGTTAGATTAATCAAACTAATACATTACCATTAAATGTATGATATGGTTATAATTTCCTTGTATATTATAATCCCTTTGTGAAGTCTCTCATTTCTCTTTTTATATTACTATTAATTTTTGTGATAGTCTACAAGTTACCATTGAAGATTTATGTATGATTTACTATAAACTTTTAGTACTTATATTTGTGAGGGTTTATAGTTGAGAAACACTCTCATATTTCCTTAGAATATACCCATTATGTGTTCTTATAGGTATAAATTTTGGTAAAAATTAGTTCACAATGATATAATTATGTCAAGGGAACTTGGTTTGATGGTCAAAACATTGATCTCATTCTGAATCTAGAGGCATTCTTTCCTAGCTTACTCTTGCCTTTATTTTTGTGTTTATTTTCAAATTTTGAACTACCCTTTCCCCTTGTATTTATAAAGTAGAAGAGCATAATATATGAGAATAAATGACAACTATAGGCAATTAGACCTTTATCCAATAATATTATATTAAACTTTTGGTGGCGGTGTTGCATTTTTTTGGAGATTATTTCATGCAAGCTCTATAGTGAAGTCAAATACCCATAGTCATGCCCTTGGATGATCCCAAATCAGCCCTAAAATAGAGGGAAAATTTACATCATTGTACCCATATTCCTATTTGGGTATACACAATCTCATGGGTATTTTATGAACTAAATTTTGGATTGAAGAATAAACCAATGAACCTATCAATGAATATGTCTTGAGGTATAAGATAATGTTAGCTAAAATTACCAATTCAATGGAAGATAAAGAGCTACAAGACATATTCAATCAAAGTTTACTTTCCCCATTACATGAGTACATTAGTTTCAAAAAATTCAAAGTTTTCAATGACTTATGTGATATTGTTCATGACTGTGAAATGAAACTTATCTCATTGAACAAGCTTAAGTATGTAGCAAACACACCAACTACATCCAATACCAAGTTTACTATAAAAATAAGTTAAAAGGTAAAACCTTATGAAATTACAAAGGAAAAACTAAAATTATTAATGTGGTGTCACAAAAACCTAAATTAATTATCTTATCTAATACACCAAGGAGATAATTTACACAATTACCTTAGTCTCCAACTTTTTTACATTTGAGGCTTGTGGAGTGTCACCTCATATCTCTCCCTCCTCATATAGAGGTTAATATGATTCAAATTATACCTAAAGGATATGATGAAAATGTTTATTTTGACTATCACGAAGGCCCTAGTCATTATACAAATAGATGTTTTACCTTGAAGCATAAGATCTAAGACCATGTCGATGACCAAAAGATTACATTTTATGATCTTCAAAATGAATTAGGTTCACAACCTGATGATCACCAAAAATATAAAATATTTAACAATAATTTTCAAGATCATTATAATAAGGATATGGAAGTAAAAATGGTACATAGTTCACATGATCTTCTATTACATTACATCCACCCATTGGATGGGATTATTGGGACTTATACATAACATACACATCCTATGGTTTAGATACCCTTGATTACTTTTGATGATAATGAGATTATGGATGATTATTCCAATCCTCATTCCTTATTCATTTGAGCATACCTTGATCACCATCTTATACACAGTGTTAAAATTTATAATGGTGCTAGTGAGAATGTTTTCACCATGACTTTACGTACACATTTAGTTTATATACATAATGATTTACATCCTTTGATCAAAATAGTTAGATCATTCTATGGGACATCACAACATGTTCTTGGTGAGATAGACTTACCATTATAGGTGGGTCCAACACATGTGGTTACTACCTTTTTAGTTATTCAAATATGGAGCCTTTGATATGTTATTGGGATGACATTGGATACATACTCTTTGTGTAGTACCCTTTATAGTACCAGGGTGTGTTAAATACATTCATGCCAATAAGATAGTTACATTTTTTGGTATTTCATATGAACATCCACTTGAATAAGAGACATTTTTACCCAAATAATTATTTATTAAACATATGAAGGTTAATCCTCTATGAAATGGTAATCAATAGGTAATTCCCTTTCCTAGGTGGTCAACACTTAAGATACCATTGCATCTGAGATATATTACAAATTTTATGGCATCCTCATCTACTATGCACCATATTCATATATCCAAAGCACATAAACATGTTCTTATTACTTATACTCTAAAGAAACTATAAAACATTTAGTGATGGGTTCCATGAACTCCTACTCCTATTATCCCTTCAAAACCACACAATCTTATTATACATAAATAGATAATTATAGATCCTATAATGTCATATATTACACCTATGCATGTTCCTTAGTAGTACCACAAGTGATTACACTAGGTTCCAAATCAGAAGATACCTATGAGCATCCTTTGGATGATATCATGAGAGAGTCCTTTCCTTGAAAATATTCCAAAAATACCAAAAATAAAAATTCAAAAATCAAAAAATATTTTCATCACCTACATATTATTATCAACTCCTTAGCATCTATGTTATTGGTTATATGTTAGTAGATGTTGTATTAGTACATTATATATATCCATATTGTTAGGAACCCCTCTAAGGAAGCACAATTGATTACCTTTCTTATAAGCAATTAAACATGAAATTATACTAGAATGATTAAGTAACTAGAAACTTGAATAAGCAAAGAATTTGAGAGACAATACACAATCTTGTATTAAATATGCTAAGAAGAAAATACAATAAAGAAGATGCCACTTCTTCTTCCACCTCAAAGGCTTGCCACACCTCAAGACCTTCTTCCCTCTCTCTCTTGCTCAACCACAACCAACTCAACAACCTGAGTTGTTATCCCCTCCTTGAATGCTTCGACTGATCTCCTTGACCTTGCTTTCTTGCTTCAATGCTTTTACTTGCCTTCTTAATTAAAATACATGCCTCATGGGTCTTTAAATAGGATCCCATGCATACAAAAATAGACTTCTAATTACAATAATTATACATGTAGCTCGAGATTATAATTAACCCTTTAACATGCAAACACTCCATTCAACTAACTAACTATTCATGCAACGAATAGTTCTGGAACACACATGCGACCGATGTCAGTCCCTGTCTACCTGGTGCTGATCGATGTCAGTTAACCGATGTTAGTTGCCTTCTACACTGTATGTGACCGACATCAGTCATACTGCCGATGCCAGTACTTTTGGAACTCAGTAACCTCTCCATGTCTGCAATAGTTGAAGCTTTTAGCTCCACAACCTAACAATCTCCCACTTAGAGATAAATAGCTACAACTATACCTGTACCTGTACATTGTCTAATTTGTTCCCTTGGCTTTGTATCCCTCTTCAATATTACTCTTGAAGACCAACCACCACAAAACATATGATGTAATACCTATCACTTATGCCAAAAGAATTTTGCTGCTCCCAAATTCTTCATGACATACCTCTGAACTAAGTTTACCTTTAGCTCAGCAACTCCCTATATATGTAACCCTGCAACAAGCAACACAATACAGTACCAGGATAATGTAGCTAATATTATCCAACATGGTAAAGATAAATACAATGGTCAAACCTCCATTGTCTTACAGCCTACTCAAGACCATATACCCTAGCCTTCTATCTCACGTGTCCATTCACTCTCTTCTCTAACTTGGGAATCCATCCCTCATCCAGTGCTTTCTTCCAGCTAACAACTGCACCAACAAATACCTTTTTGGTTCTTCTCCAAGGACTCACACTCCTCATCCATGCCAAGCTCCCACTGTTTCTGGATTCTACCTGCATTGCCTCTTCACATCTTCCTAGTTCTCAACCATCAGTAAGCAATAAATAAAATAAAGAAGGTGAACAATGAATATGAGGTTCACATACCCTTTCTAACCTCCATATGGGCATTTGAGACTCCTTGATAGCTTGTTGTCCACCCAACATCTATTCTAGTGACCGATCTCGGTCATCTCCCAATCTACAACCGACTGATGTCGATTCCCTACACTGACCCTGACTACCAACAT
Source organism: Torreya grandis (assembly GCA_037957365.1). Classification (NCBI taxonomy): domain Eukaryota; kingdom Viridiplantae; phylum Streptophyta; class Pinopsida; order Cupressales; family Taxaceae; genus Torreya; species Torreya grandis. Next base: position 1,495,816 of record JARHVA010003888.1, on the reverse strand, counting down.
CATTTCCCTAGTCAACACCAGTGTCCCCTCTATCGATGTCAGTTCTTGTCTAATCGATGTCAGACTTCTCCTACCCAACTCTACCGACCCTGCTGGTCTGCACATGACTGATGTCAGTATCTACTTGACTAACGTTAGCTCCAAGTGACTGACATCAGTGTCTATGTATTCCTATAAGTGATGAATTATTTATCTATGAGCTCATCTTGGATCAAACCCCTATCCATACTACCCTGCTCAAAATTATTTAGCCCCTATGACTGATCTCTATCCCTCATCTCCTCCATAAACACCAAGGCTTCCCTATTCTTATCAAAAGCATCAAATTTCCTTTTTCTATAATGAACTTGATCTATGCCTTCTGAATCTAAACTCATACCTTTTGAATCAAGAACATCCATTCCCTTCTTATTCATGTGACCAAGCCTATTAAGCCACATCTTCAAATCTACAGCTAAAGTAGATAAACTAGAATTAGAATCAATAATACAAGTAGATAGATAAAGAGTACCTACTTTCTTACCTCTTGCTAAAATAAGTGCACCCTTGGTAACCTTCCAAGAATCTGCTATGAGGGTTACTGTGCATCCCTCATCACCCAACCTTCCTACAGAAACCAAACTCTACTTTAGAACTGGGACATGCATAACCTCCTTCAACTCCCATGTGTTGTCCATCTACAATTTCAGCTACACTTTCCCTTTGCCAACTATTTGACAAGGCGTACCATCCCCTAAATAAAGCACTCCAAAGTCTCCCTAAACATACTCATGGAACAAATCTCTATTTGGGGATGCATGAAAAGAAGAACCAGAATCTAAAACCCATGATTCTATCTGACTATCCAAAGAAAGTATGAGAGCATCCTGTGCCACAATACCTACATCCTTTACTTCTTCATTACCTTCATGTTTATTTTCTTTATCCCTCAACCAACACTCTTTCTTTGTGTGTCCTTTCTTTCCACAAAACTAGCAAGTGATACTTCTATTTCTAGATTCAGATCTCCTTCCCATCTTCAACCTTGATTTCCCTTGCTCGACCTTCTCTCTTTGCCTTCCCCTACTTTTTACACTTAGAGCATTCCCTGATGATTCACCTGTGCTTTTCCTACATATTTATTCATTCAAAATTACACTCACAACATCATCAACTTTTAAGATTTTAGAAGTAGACGTAGAATTACTTACTACCATAACCAAACTATCCCAACTTTTAGGTAAAGAGCATAAAATTAAGAGAGCCTTTACTTCATCATCAAAAACAATATTGACTGAAGCTAACTTGCTTACCAAACTATGGAAATCACTAAGATGAATATGTACTAATCCACCTTCCTACATTTGCAAAGTAAATAACTGATTCATAAGAAATACCTTATTTGAAGCCGAGGGCTTTTCATATAAATTTGCCAAAGATTTTATCAACTCTTTCATTGTCTTACACTGTGATAAGTTGGAAATCATAGACGATGCAAGGCTCAACCTTATGGATCCCAGAGCCTTCTGATTAAGAACATTCCATTCTTCATCCTTCATATCTGTGGGCTTGCATGCAACCCCACCCAATGGTAAGTACAAATCCTTCTGATACAAATAATCTTTTATCTACATCCTCCAATGTTGATAATTCTTACTGTTAAACTTCTCCATTCATAGCTTACTTTCTTCTACCATTGTTGTACTCCCACTCAAATAGAAACCCCTGTGAATGACCTGTAATCAAACAATAACTTGCTCCCTGCAACCTAAGCTCTAATACCAACTGTTAGGAACCCCTCCAAGGAAGCACAATTGATTACCTTTCTTATAAGAAATTAAACACAGAATTATACCAGAATGATTAAGTAACTAAAAACTTGAAACAACAAATAATTTTAGAGACAATACACAATCTTGTATTAAATACTCTTAAAAGAAAATACAATAAAGAAGAAGCCACTTCTTCTTCCACCTGAAAGGCTTACCACACCTCAAGACCTTCTCTCTCTCTCTTGCTCAACCACAACCAACTCAACAACCTGAGTTGTTATCCCCTCCTTGACCTTACACCTTGTAGATCTCCTTGACCTTGCTTCCTTGCTTCAATGCTTTTACTTGCCTTCTTAATTACAATACATGCCTCATGGGTCTTTAAATAGGATCCCATGCATACAAAAATAGACTTCTAATTACAATAATTAGACACGTAGCTCAAGACTACAATTAGCCCTTTAACATGCAAACACTTCATTCAACTAACTAATTGTTCATGTAATGAATAGTTCTGGAACACACAGGTGACTGACGTCGGTCCCTGTCTGCCTGGTGTTGACCGACGTTAGCTGACTCCCTGCCGATGCCGGTTGCCTTTTACACTGTATGTGACCGACGTCGGTCATACTACCAATGTTGGTACTTCTGGAACTCAGCAACCTCTCCATGTCTACAACAGTTGAAGCTTTTAGCTCTATAACCTAACACATATGTTTCACAAATCATTTGAGTGTGACACAAGCATACATAGATACATTATCTATTCCTATATTAATGTTGGGCCATCCTTTTACTCATGTCATATAGACATTGGAAGCATATGATTCTTTGATAATTATATAAACATAGGTTATATGATTATATTATCACTTTCCATTATCATGATTGTGCTTATGTACTTAAACATGCCTTTATTCATGCTTATATCTCTCATAGTGTACTTGATATGCTATGTATTTGATGTTTTTTACACATATCTAGGGGCTAGTATAGTATGTTTATGTTGGTTACTTATAATTTCCCTTTGTGTATTCCCTTGAGTGTCTTGTCTTGTTTTTTTAGCATTTGAATATGATCCATTGTTTTTATCCACGTTCCTTTATTTTACTACTTTGATATTTTCATATGTTATTTCTTGTTGCATGGACATTTGAATATGTCATTATTTACTTTGTGGACATTTGACTAAGTTGTGACCCTTATATTATGTGGCATTTGAACATGCCCCCTATTTGACATCTCCTTAGACCAATGTATTTTAATTTACTTTTTATTTTTCTTGTGTGTGTGCTTAATATTTTGTTGATCTTTTATTATTACTATCTAGACATTTTCATTATCTATATCATGCATCTTAGGCCTTGATGTGATCACATTCTATGTATTTTAAAGATATACCTACCTAAACATGTTTCTCATATATGCGACATGGTTCATAAAAAAATTATATGGTTATATTATCCTTTTAAGGTAAGGCAACTACCAGTTTCTACTTCCCATCACCTAAAAAGGTGGCATATTATTGGGGGCATATCATAGAGACATGGCTTCCACATTTTTCACAATTCACATATTTATATGTATAGTTGGGGCATGTTATGGAAACATATTCTCCACATTTATCACAATTCATAGATTCATATACATAGTGGGGGCATGTTATTGAAAAATGTTCTCCACACTTATACCATCTCTTAGTTTTAAATTTTAGTGGGGTCATATTTTGAAAACATGTTCTCCACACTTAAATAGTTTTAAATTGGCCAAATTACATAGATATATGATTAGATACACATTTTTGGTAGATTTGTAGACATTGGTATTGTTTTCACATAGATTTTCACCCTTTGAGGAGATGGAAGGCTCTCAACATCCAAGTGGCACAATGGAATCACCTCTAGGCTTGTGGGCATCCTAATGAATGAGATGAATCTTTAGATAGGGATAACTCCCTTGATGTACCACTTTGGATTGAAACTACTAATAAACTTGGGGGTTGAAAATAGAAAAGAATAATTGAAATAAAACTAATCTAAGTGAGGTGATACACCAATTAACATGGTGACATCTAACCATATGCATATTACACTTGAAATCAAAGGATAAACTAAACTTACACTTCTTCAATCTTCATCTTCTCACATCAATGTTACATTATGAGGTTATGGATGAATGTGAAAAGTTAGGAGGAATAGAAAAGAGGTATATGAGGGAACTAATAAAAATAATAACTCACTCAATCCTTAACATCTCCTAAAACACTTCACATGCCCTAAAATAAGAAGCTTTCCAACTATAAATAGGATTAAAGAAAGATGAAACATGCTAAGGAATTCATATTCTTCACTTATGTAAAATGAAAAATTACAATTTAACACACCAAGAATAATAATAGAGGAGGTAAAAATCATTATTATTTATCAAAAGGTATACATTTGAGTAGGCCTTCACCATACTTAGGTGGAACATCTAATACAATGGACAAAATGGCTAGTTCTTATAAAACTTGAGAGAGAGAGAAGAAGAGAGAAATCAAAGGGTCATAAAGACACTTTTCAAGATAATAAAAGGAGTTAATTATAAATTTAGAGAGGGTATGTTATGAACCATGCAAGTTCTAAAGGTAAAAATGTCAATCCAAGTCATAAACCTCATGAAAAGTGGTAAGAAATTCCCATAACTAATTAGCAGAAGTTCCAATTATTGTAATGGAAGTGGAGCCTCTCATACATGGATCTCCATGTATTAGTTGTAGGATTATTCCTCTAGAAACCTCTGAAAGGAAGCAATCACCATCTGATATCCAAAAAAATACTCTTTCATGCACCCTGCACACTTGGCTTCCAAAAAAAGATTAGTTGTTCATGAAAATCCATAAAAGGTAGTTAATGACATGTTTCAAGTCTCTCCATGTCCTAAGAAGCATTAAGGACACCTTAAAAATCCATCCACTTAAATTTTTCACACTTCTCTCTATCTTGTACATTAGGTTAGTTTTGATTGCTAAGTTGAAGGACTTGGTTTGGATACTTAGGAGTTGTTTCAAGTCATTAGAGTGATATGGTTATTAGTTTAGTCTTAATATTTCCATCCATGGGATTTTAATCTCTTAAAACCACCTACAACCTAAAAAACACATAAAATAGTGATAAAAACCTTATTTTTAACCCTATTACAAGTTTGTATAGGCAAAAATCATATAAGGGAGCCTGAGGGAGTCCTCTACAACCTCCAATAGATATTATAGTCAAACTGATCCATTAGATTTCATCCCCAACTCCATTTTCCCAATCTAATCTCTACAAAGGTTTTGCAAGGGTTTTAACTACATTTTGATCTCAAGGTTAGTTCATAAATTTTGGGCATCTAACCTTCACTAAATCATTATTCAATACCCTTGATAGCTTCCCTAAACCTCTTAGATTCCCATGCAAGGCCTCATGAAAGATATGAGTGTCCAAACATGTCTTATTGAGTCTTTTCCTTATTTTCATAGGCCTAAGTTTGTCATTGAGTCAAAAATGGATCTCCTAATGTTTTATATACATTCTAAAATCTTGGACACATCTCTTGACCCCATAAACATGCTTTAATAGGTTTTAATGCATATCTAAGGCCAAAAGTGTGAAAGACCTTCTCTTTGAGCATTAGGCTTGATCCTTGCCTAGTAGACTTAACTACACCTTAGGGCTCAAAATGGTTTTTTTTATGGTTATCCTTACATCCAAGTAGCTCAAAAACATCATCCTATGCCCCACAAACATGTTTCAATAGACTATAAGGCATATCTAAAACTAGATGTAAAAAAGACCTCCTCATTTAGCACTAGACCTAAACCTTGTTCGATAGGTTTGAGTGTAACTTTGAGGGTCTAGATCATCCCATTAGAATTATCCCCTCTATAATATGTTTAACTACTTTCCCTATGTTTTTTCCATCTTTACAAACTTTCTTTAATGGTATAAAATACCTCTTAGTCTTATCTTTCCACACTTTATTTCCAAACCTACCAGTCAATGTATGAGGTGAAGTACCCCCTATCTAAGACAAATTATGGGGTACTTCCCTTATTATCTAAAATAAAATATCCATTATGTGAGCCTCTTTGACTCATAAATGTGGTCTATACAAGTTTTTATCTCTTGGTTTTCTAATTTGATCACTCAAATACTTAAAAATCCAAGACAAACTTGTGGAAAAGATAGATTGTATACAAGGTTCTTTGGTAGGCTATGTGTTGCTTGTTTGGGCTTTTCCTCAAGATATTTTCCATCATGATAGAATCACTAGGTTTATATAGTGGTGATTAATATTCTCTAAACTCTCTCTATGTCCCAAAATCTCATATATCTTCATATGCTCTTTCTTAGTCTAGACCATCTGCTTCTTTCTTCACAATAACCCCTACTTGACTATGTTTCCTATTTAGGAGGGTGCCTAAAGGTTATTTACTATATGATTTAGATTAGGTAGGTGATTATCAACCTCCTTATAGTTCCCTTGAATAATTATACCTACTTGGACCTCATTGTTCACTTTACCAAGTTCCTCTCTATCATTTTGACCTCAAACATGTTCATGCTTATCAAAGAATAGTCATAACAGTTTATGGTTCAAAGGATCATGTAGGTGCATATGATTAATTCAGGTTTGAGACAACATCTACAACCTTATGTATCTCTTTAGTGTTATTTTATACCTATTTTCATTCATTTGTCTCATCCCTTGAGCTAATTCCATGGCAAGTGTTACCACTGCCCTATGTTACTCCATTGGAAAGACCCTTGCCTATAGGTTCATATAGCCTTATTCATCTAGTCATGGTGTTATAGACCTCCTTTGGATCCATTTAATGAATTTTTATATACTTTACTAACCATATATGTTTTTAGGGATCTTAAATTATTTTTTCTCTGCTATAATGAGACAAACTACCTATAAAACCTATTGTAGGTTGAGATTACTTCAACTAAGTTTGGTCATGGCATGGTATTCCTTTGAATCCCTTGAGGTCAAAAGTTACACATATGAGCTGAAATTAACCTATTTATAATCTTAAGGCACTAATTTAGGCATCAAGCTAAGGTCATTATTTAGACCCTACTGTAGGTGCTTGTTTTCCTATAGAAGGACACCTATAGGTGTCTTTAAGGCTTACAAAATATATGCTAACATCATGTTGATGATCTTCATACCATTTGTATATCATTAAATCCATTGAAACATTATATACATGAAAATATGTTCATTATTACTCCTTTGTGTCAAAATTCCTTTCACCACTACAAACTTGTAAATGCTAATGGGATATTTTAGTGTGTTTAAGGGCACATTAGAGGTCCTTCATTTCTATATTCTCCTCATTTTTGATCCTCGTACTTGGCACAGTCCTTCTTCATGATAATGTATATATTATTTACTAAGTTAGGATCTTCTAAATTGATTTCAACCAAACTATAAGATATCTGAAAAACCTTATAGGCCTCTATTTTTTTATTTTAGGGGAAAAGGGCTTGAAATCATTCTCCTCCTACTATAAGGCACCTTTAAACTTTGCCAAGCAATCTACATTTTACAAAAATATTTATAGAATCCCCCCAATATAAAAGGACTTTTGGAACAGTCCCATTAATTTCTTCAACATTTCACAAGGGTCTTCAAGTCTTTGTTAGGCTACCTACTTGTGAATATTCTATGTATACATGTAGAAAAGAGAAAATGGACAATTGTACTTATTTAACCTTCATGAATACTTTAACTCTTTCTCTATTTTTTAAAATGAGTTAAAATAATTATTATATTTTTGGAACCCACCTCAAAAAATACATTTCAATGTGATTTCCTTCCTCCAAATCAACTATATATGTTCATCAATGACTACTTGTGAATGGTGCACATGACTACCAACTCATGAAAAATGCTTTGAATAATGAATTTGAAAGAGGAGGTGAATTAAGATACCTTCAAAACATGGTAAATACACTATCACAACCCTCTATCTTGTTTCCCAAATCATAGAAATTCAAAAAACAATGGAAACCTACCAATAACATAAAATGGACCAATTCTACAAATTGGAGATGATTTGCCCATAAAATCAACATGAAACCTAAATACAATCATGGAAGACATATGAGGGGTAATTAAAAATAATTTTGAACAAATATGAACAACTATATTGTATGAAAACTCTCAAACTAGAGTAAAACCTATAGGGTACACAGATTTGTAAGCAGATTTACACATTCAACTTCATGAGGATGCTTCATGAAGCACAATCCACCATTAATAAAAGTAATTATATTAAAATTAATATATATATATATATATATAATACAACCTCCCTAAGGCATTTATCTTGACACCTCAAGAGTTATCTATTCTAAGCAAAAACCCGAGGGTCACTTCAACTTGCCAAGAATGATGAAAATGGAGAAAAATAGTTTTGAGAAATAAATGGTATTTCCATATAAAAAATGTATATTTGAGTTTAGGGAGTTGAAAGGACATCCCCTGACCCTATCCCATGTGGTACACTTCCTAAGGAGGCCATACAAGTAGTATTTTCTCTCTTTTGCTCAAGAAAACTACCCTTTCTTCTGCATAGCCTACCATATTTTTAGTTTTTTTAGTTACTTAAGACCCAAGTAGACACATGGGTCATTCAATCATCTTTTTTAACCTTCAAATTTCAAAACAAACTTGTACAACTCATTAAATGCCTAAATTTGACTGTTAAAATGACCCAAATTGATAAAAGGACTAAAAGACTAATTAACCAAGGCCAATATAACATTGAATGTCATAAAATAAACTATAAAACACCCTATTACAAGATATTAATCCCATTAAAATGATTAAAACTAAATATTTTTACCTAGGGGTGCCCCAATTTGACCTAAAAGTTAAATTTGGTCAATAATTTGGTGACGTATAGGGGTAGTATACCTGCAATACTAACTAGACCAGTAGCCTTATCAATACATTGGGCTTAGGAGTCATCTAAAGTTCAGACAAACAAGAAAACTTTGACCATTTACTATAAAATTTGATCAATACAAAGACTACTAATGACTACCTCAACTACTCAAAGCAAAAGACATACACAATAGAGAAAGCAAACATGCACGTGTACACACACACACACACACACACACACACACACACACACACACACACACACACACACACACACACACACACACACACACACACATGTGCGCAAAGCACTTAGTGGAATAAGATAATAACCTATTATACACAGCTAGAAACATAAGAATACCTTCCTTCTAGATCAAAGGGGAAGTTTGAAGCTCTTCTTTCTTTATGACATGGAGGATTTGTTGAGATATGTAGCCTTTTGATCTCAACCAACTAGTGGTAGGAATGTAATGTGAGAGGTAAATGAGGATTTGAACTCCACCTACTTTGTTTCCAACATGGACTATTTCATATTCATTTTTTCCAACTTAATTTTCCTATCAATATTAGCTTTAAACACAAGATTTCTCTTTCCAATTCTCTCCTCCAATTGATTTGGAAAAGGATGACTTTGATAGGATTGATTTGGCTCATGAGTAAAGGTAAAATATGGATAATAATAAAGTTGAGGAGGTTGGATATGAAGGTTGATAGACTTGGTAGGGATACCTATCATGAATTCTTAGCTTATCTTCCAAGGATGCAATTAAACCATTCACATCTAGCATCTTATTTATAATCCTTTACCAATTGGCTCTTTCAATAGGTGCCCACTCTCTCTTGAATAGATCTAATTAATTTCTCACTTGATATATGGAATGAATAGAAATATTTTGACCACATCCATTTTGAGTATCAAGATCTATAATTTACTTCTCATACCCCAAAAGAGTTTGTTTGAAGGTGGAAATGGGTTGAGTTGAGAAGTGACAAGGTTGATTAGGAATAAGACATTGAGAAGGCTAATTATAAGACTGGTAATAATTATGTATGGGATGGATATGATCATATCAAGGCTGAAAATAACCATATTGGGTCTGATATACTTCATGATAGGTTTGGTTAATAACTTGCTCATATTGATCGGGAATGCCATAAGCTTTGAAAGTCTCACCAACTTGTGTGAAGTTGTACTCAACACCAAAGCCAACCATGAAACCTCATTAGGAAACAAGGACACAAAATAAAATGTTACCAAAAATATTCAAAGGATCACCTAGGCTACTTGACCAGCTGATATAGCTTCAGAATTTCCATTGATGCTTGAAAAGATGCCTCTAAAGGTTGATTATTGAGAGACAACACCAAAAATATCTCAACTATTTGGGCCAAGAGTCCCACCAGGCATCCCAAAAACTTTTATCACTTATATTTGAACCCTTTAAGGATATTTTAATCTCTCCTCATCCAATTATAATAATGGAATCACCTCTAGGCTTTTGGGCAACTTAAGGAATGAGATGAATCTCTAGACAGGGCTAGCTCCTTTGATGTACCACTTGGATTACAACTACTAATAAACTTTGGGGTTGAAAATTGAGAAGGATAACTTAAACAAAACTAATATAAGGTGAGACACCAAATAACATCATGACATCTAACCATATGCATATTACACTTGAAATCAACGGACAAATTGAACTTACACTTCTTCAATCTTCATCTTCTCACATCAATGTTACATTTTGAGGATATGGATGAATTTTAAAAGTTATGAGGACTATAAAATAGGTATACAAGGTCAATAATGATGATACTAACTCACTCAATCCTTGAAATCTCTTAAAACACATCACATGCCCTGCAAGAAGAAGCTTTCCAACTATAAATAGGATGAAAGAATGATGAAACATGCTAATGAATCCATAGTCTTCACTTGTGAAAAATAAAACATTACAATTTAACACACTAATAAAAATCATATAGGAGGTAAAAATTATTTTTATTATTGATAAAAAGGTATACATTTGAGTAGGGATTTACCATACTTAGGTGAAACATCCAATATAATGGCCAAAATGGCTAGTTCCTATAGAGAGAGAGAGAGAGAGGTCAAAGGATCATAAGGACACTTTTAAAGACAATAAAAGGATTTATTTGTGTATTTATAGAGGGTATAGGATGAACCATGCAAGGTTTGAAGGTAAAAATGCCTATCCAAGTCATAATCCTCATGAAAAGTGGCAAGAAACTCCACATTCTAGATAAAACAAACTACCTACATGATTATCCCTATTTAAACATCCAATAACTAATTAATATCAGGTATAATTATTTTAATGGAATGGGATAATATCATACATGCCTCTCCATGCATTATTTGTAGGCTTGGTCCCCTAAAACCCTCTAAAAGGAAGTAATCATCATTTGTTGTCCAAAAAATTGTTCTTCCATGTACCCTACACATTTGGATTAAAAAAAAAGATTATTTTATCATGAAAATATGAAAAATTAAATTACTATCATGTTTTAAGGCCCTCCATGTCATTAGAAGCATTAGGGACACCTCAAAAATCCACCCACTTGAAGTTTTCACACTTCTCTCTAGCTTGTCCATTAGGCCAATTTTGAATGGCTAAGTTGAAACACTTAGTTTTGAAACTCATGAGTTATTTCAAGGCACAATATTGATATGGAGATATATATTAAGTCTTAATATTTCCATCCATGTGCTTTGTATCTCTTAGAACCTCCTAAAACCTACAAAACACACAAAATAGTGAGAAAAACCCTTTGTTTTTCCCCATCCATACAAGTCTATACAAGAAAAAACCATTTTAGGGAGGCTGAGAAAGTCCTCTACAATTTTAATAGATATTATAGTCAAAATAGTTTGTTATATTTCATCTCTAACTCCATTTTCCCAATCTGGTCTATGTAAGGGTTTTGCAAGGGTTTTAAGTGCATTCTACTCTTAAGGTTGGTTCATAAAGTTTATAAGTATAACCTTCAAAAAAATATCACTAAATCATTTTTCAATACCTATGATAGCTTCCCTAAACCTCTTATATTACCATTCAAGGCATAATGAAAGATATGAGTGTCCAAACATGTCTTATCAAGCTCTTTTCCTTATTTCCATAGGCTTGAGTTTATCCTTGAGTCAAATATGGATCTCCAGATGTTTTATCTACCTTATAAAATATTATAAATATCTCATTTGACCCCATAAACATGATTCAATATGTTTTTATACATATCTAAGCCAAAAGTGAGAAATACCTTCTCTTTGGGCATTAGGCTTGATCCTTGCTTAATAGGCTAAATTGCACCTTAAGGCCCAAAATGTTTTTTTTATGGTTATCCTTACATCCAAGTACTTCAAACACATCATCCAATTTCCAACATACATATTTTAACAAACTAGAAGGCATATCCAAGAATAAAAGTAGAAAAGACATCATTTGGCACTAAACCTAAACCTTGTTTGATAGGTCTGAGTGTAAATTTGAGGGTCCAGATCATCCCATTTGAGTTATCCCCTCTATAATATTTTTAACTGATTTCCCTATGTGTGTTCCATCTTTATAATATTTTTTAAATTGTATAAAATACCTCTTGGTCTTATATTTCCACACTTTCTCTCCAAACCTACTAGTCAATGTATGAGGGGAAGTACCCCCTGTCTGAGACAAACTAGGGGTACTTACCCTATTATATCAAACAAAATATCAATTATATTAGCATAACTAACTCATAAATTTTATTATTACAAGTTTTTATCCCTTTTTTTGGTTATTGTAACACTCAAATACTTCAAAATCCAAAACAAACTTGTGGAAAAGATAAACTGTATACAAGGTTCTTTGGTAGACTATGTGTAGCTTGGTTGGGATTTTCCTTAGGAATTTACCATAATTATAATGTCACTAGGTTTATATATTGGTTATGAATATTATATAAACTCTCTTGATGTCCAAAACTCTCATATATCTTCATATGCTCTTGCTTAGTCTAGATTGTCTGCTTCCTTCTTCACAATAACCCCAATCTGATTGTGTTTCCTATTTAAGAGGGTGCCTAAAGGTTATTCCCTATATGATTTATATTAGGTAGGTTATTATCACCCTCCTTATATTTCCCTTTAATCACTTTACCTTTTTTTCCTCATTGTCCACTTTACCAAGTTCCTCTCAATCATTTTGACCTCAAACATGTTCACTACTTGTCAAAGAATAGTCACAGATAGTTTATGGATCAAAGGATCCTGTAGGTGCATATGCTTAATTTAGGTATAAGATAACATATAAAACCTTATGTATCAATTTATTGTTATTTTATACTTGTATTCATTCATTTTTCTAATCCCTTGAGCCAATTCCATGATAAGTGTTATCGATGCCTTATGTTGTTCCATTGGAAAGACCCTTGCCTATAGGTTCATATAGCCTTATTAATCTATTCATGGTGATATAGACCTCCTTTGGAGAAATTAGAGACATTTAATGAAATTTTATATATTTTACTAACAATATATTCCTTTAGTGCTCTTAAATTGAGTTTTCTCTGCTAAACTGAGATAAATTTCCCATAAACCTTGATGTAGGTTAGCATTGCTTCAGCTGAGGTTGATCATGGTATGGGTTGGCTTCCTTTGAATATCCTAAGGTCACAAGTTACATATATGAGCTTATATTCACCTATTTATAATCTTAAGGCACCAATTTAGGCATCAAGCTAAGGTCATTATTTTGACCCTACTATAGGTGTTTGTTTTCATGTAGAAGGACACTTGTAGGTGTCTTTAAGGCTTACAAACTATATGCCATCATAATGATGATGCTCTTCATACCATTTATATATCATTAAATACATTGAAACATTCTAGACATTAAAATATGTTCATTATTTCTCCTCTGTGTCAAAATTCCATTCACCACTACAAACCTATAGATGCTAATGGGATATTTTAGTGTATTTAAGGGCATGTTTAAGGTCCATTTCTATCTTCCCCTCATTTTTTGATCCTCATACTTGGCACAGTCCTTCTCCATAATAAGGGTTATAATATTTACCAATTTATGAGATTCCAATATGATTGAAACCAAGATATAATATATCTACAAAACCTCCTAGGCCTCTATTTTTGTATTTTAGGGGAAAAGGGCCTAAAATCATTCTCCTCCTACTAGAAGGCACCTTTCAAATTTACAAGCAATCTACCTTTTCAAAAAATCTTTTTAAGATCCCCTCAACACACTATGAATTTAGGAACAATCCCATTGCTTGCTTCAACATTTCATAAGGGTCTTCAGGTCTCTATCAAGCTACCTACCTATGAATATTCTATGTATATAGGCATAAAAGGGAAATGGACAATTGTGCTTGTTTAGCCTTCATCAAGACTTGAAATCTTTCTAAAGTTTTTAGAATGAGTGAAAATAATTATGATGGTCTTGGAACCCACCACAAAAAATACATTTCAATGTGATTTCTTTCCTCCAAAGCAACTATATGTGTTCATCAATGGTTGCATGTGAATGGTGCACATGACTACCAACTCATAAAAATGATTTTAATAATGAAGTTGAAAGAGGATGGGAATTAAGAAACCCTAAAAACATGGTAAAGACACTATCAAAACCCTATGTGACCATTCCCAAAGCATAAAGATTCAAAAAACATTGGAAACCTACCAACAACATAGAATGGATCAGTTCTACAAATTGGAGATGATTTGCCCATCAAATCAACATGAAACCTAAAAAAACATGGAATATATTTGAGGGGAAATTAAAAATAATTTGTAATAAATATGAACAATTGGTTGTATGGAAACGCTCAAACCAAAGTAAAACATGTAGGGTACATAGATTTACAAACAGATTTGTACAATTAAATTCATAAGGATGGTTCATGAAGCACATGCCACTATTCCTCAAAATCCTTATATTAAAATGAATGTGTCTGATTATAATACAACGTACCCAAAGTGTCTTTCTTGAAACCTCATGATCTATCAAAACTGGGAAAAAACCTAAAGGTCACTTCAGCTTGCCAAGAAGGATGAAAATGGAGTAGAATGGTTTTGAGCAATAAATGGCATTTTTAGAGAAAAACAAACATGTATTTAAGTTGAGGGATATAAAATGACATCCATAGACCCTATCCCAAATGGCACACTTCCAAAAGAGGCTATATAAGTGCCATTTTCTCTCTTTTGCTCAAGAAAATTACCCTTATTTTTTGCATAACCTATCATATTTTCAATTTTTTTATTTAATTAAGACCTAAGTGGACACATGGGTCATGACATCAGATTTTTTAACCTTCACATTTCCAAAGAAACCCATATAACTCATTAAATGCCCAAATTTGACCCTTAAAATGACCTAAATTGATAAAATGACTAAAAGACTAATTGACCAAGGATAATATAACATTGAATGGCATCAAATAACCTATAAAACACTCCATGACAAGATATTAATCTCCCTAAAATGGTTAAAACTCATGTTTTTTACCTAGGGGTGCCCTAATTTGACCTAAAAGTCAAATTTGGTCAATAGGTACCATTTGTGTTCCCAAGGCAAATAAATAAGGTGCATATGCTATGCAAAGATCACATAAATTACAAAATCAAAATAATTTTTAGATTTTAAAATAATTTTATAGACTTTAGCTCACTAGGTTAAACTATTATGAACTATAGCTGGTTCACTTTTGGTATAGTTGAGATGATTAAATCACTCAATCTTGCCAAGTTTATAGGTTGGACTTGATTACATCATCCAAAATCACCAAATTTATAGTGTGTGTTGACTTGGATCTACTCATGCTTACTAAGTTATAAATATTATTGGGTTACATGGTTGAGCTAATCTCTGCTATCAAGTGGAAACTCACTTTTTCTCCAAGGTTGAGGGCACATTTTTCCTCTAACCTCTACATATATATGCACTTCTATATATTCATTTATTCTAGTCTTAGTTTAAATGGTTCATAATGATACATCCTTTTAAATAAAGCTATCAAAATTCAAGATGGTTCCATTGATACATAGGTGTACACCTAAACCTTACTCTTTCTATTTCAATCATTTTAATGCTTTTCATTTTAGATTACATGCACTGATTATATACTATAAAATGCTCTTGTTTTTAGGTCATTCACTAAAAAATCACTTAAGTTGGGATCACAAAAAGGTAAGGTGTGTTATACATACCTAGGTACCATTTATTTTTCTTTAAACTATAAATTTCATTACTATATTAAAGGGGAATCAAATGTAGACACTAAATTTGAATTATATAGCATCTTAGTCTTCTACACTTGGAAAATACCTATAATGGTTTTACCTATCAATTTTTGGAACTTCCTACTACTGAAAGGCTAACATACACTATTTATTTATGACAAATTAATTATCTCTTAGTCTGACTAGTGTTATTCTAATGACCCAAGCCATCTATCATGATCAGAGAGTTGTAAACCTACTTATCTTCTACCTCTATAATTTTTAGACCTATACTTATTTTCCATCTTCCTGAACACTTCTATCCCTGTCAAAATCCTATATCAACGTAAGTATTTTGTGCCAATACAAGTTTCCATTACCCTAAAGTCATCAAAATTGGAAATGAAACATATATATGGTTGTCTTAAGTGCTTTGATGTAATATATTTCCAAAATTGATTGGTATATATACAATATCAACCCTCATTCATTCACCACCTATAAAATCCATACCTCACACAAGACAACTTACCAAAAGAATTCAATCAAGCATTCAAGAGAGCAAAGCCTCCCTATTTTCTCTTATTTTCATGTTAGTCATAATGGGAACACATATATAGGTCTAAATTATTGAATGAGTATCCCATAAGTACTATTTTCCAAGTTACAAGCTAGGTCATTATTATACTTATGATTTAATTTTTTAGGGTTATGGAGTTTAGGCCCTAGGTTTTAAAGGGTCTTAGTATAGTAAATAAAGGTTAAAATATGCAATAAATATATCCACTAATTTGTAACATAATTGACCTAGTTTGAATTTTATAAAAATAGAAAAAAATGACGTATACAAGTACTTAGCTATAAATTGACTAAGATAGGAGATCTAGAGGCTACAAGCTAGGATAAGAGTTGATATGAGTGTCATGAATAGGATCTAGGTGTCAAAACCCTTCATAGATAATAGTTCTTTAATTATAAAATATCACCAATGGCACTACTATCCTCTATGAAAAATCATTTTGAAATTTTGGGTGCACCTATGTTTGAGTCTACAAATCTTATTCTTGTGTGCATGATTTTGATTCTTATCAGTGACCTATTTTGATTAATTTTTTATGAAAAACTTAAACCTCTATGTTTTTGGTGTATTTTTTTGGCACAATTAGTAGATTGTGATGTTGGTGGGGTAGGTTGGACATCCTCAACACCCTACTACTATGAGATTTTACTACATACCAATACTATGAGTAAGGATCAAGCTTGATGTAGTTATCCCCACCTAAGTGTTGGTGCAAGTGTAAGTGAAGCTAGTATGAATGCTAGTTTGATTGATTTTGAGTGGAGCTTAAGACTAGAAATATGAGTCTTTTGAACTTGGGATGGCTATAGATGGGTGTTTGCATAATTAAGATATAACAAGGATTGATAACCTTGACTGTGCATAGCTTATTTTGAGCTAGTTTTTATTATTTACATATGACTTCCATCTAGTGAATAATAAGCCAAAAATCATGTATATATACTATTATAGTGCTTATGTGAGTCTTAAATTAGGTCTAGGCAAACCCTAGGTGGTCGTTATTTTGAAAATATATCCATTAGTGATCAAAAGAAGGAAAAGGACAATAGTCCCCAAATTAGGACACTAGCACCATTAGCACTACGTTCAAAATTATGGATTTAGTGTCAAAGTTGTATAATCTAAGGCACTAGGGGTCAAAATACTAAATTGAGGGTCTAGGAATACTTTAGGGATGTTAGGGATGCATGTGGCCCACATGAAGGATGATAAGTGTCTAAATAGGTCTTAACATAGGTCTAGGACTAAGCTAGGGAAGTGTGGTCTCAAGTAGAAATCAAGTGTAATTTTTAGATGATTAAATTTACCCCATTTTATTTTATAAATTTATAAAAACTAAATGACTATGATAAAGGAAAAAGAAGTGTACTTAGATACTATGAATCTAGATCTCAGTATGTGTCTTATAAATCAAATGTGCATAGATCATTCCTTAGGAGATATCAAAATCAAATACAAAACTAAGTAAAGAGATAAGAGAGAGAAAGGTATGAATACACCTCATTGGGTATGTGACTAATGCATAAACCTAGTGATAACCTATGTGTGTGCATGTAGATAGTAGTCAATTAGTGAATAACTTAGACTGAGATGATGGATTGTCCAATCCCTATGTGTGGGTGGATTAATAACTCTATATAATTTTTACTCCATCATTACCCACCCTTTATTAGTGGATCATGACCTATGAATAGCTTGTATTGGACTGATGGTATGTCTAACCCTCTCATGTAGGTGGCTCAAGAAATCAAGTAGACTATATCTCCTTCATTGTCTATCCATGTGTTGTAGATGCACCTATAACTTGATTGTAAAATATAATTAAATATTTGTAACTATAATTAAAATTGTATATGTTGTCTCTATAGTCATTTAAGAAATTTGGAGTGTAAAACATCTCTAGGCCACTAATCAATACTAGGCATCTTTGGCCACTCAAGAATTCTAACCACTATAGATGGAGTAAGGCATCAATCTAGTGTGTAACCTAGAACATGGTATTTAGTGTATACAACATATATAATTACATGGAGTTTGTCATTCCATATGATTAATTGGTGCATAAGTGACCATATATAAATAATGTGTCATGCACTATTTCTCTTAATTTTTTTTATTTCTATTTCAAGAAGTAAGAAACTAGTAATAAGGGTGTGGTAAAAGAAAATATTTGTTTGTTCACGTGTGATACATATAAGTTTGAAGATATCCTCTTTGTCTTAGGAAGAATGACCTATAGATAAGAAATCACTCATGCAAAGGGGTTTTTATATAGGTAGCAAGGTGGATTACCTAATGTGAACTAGATCTGAGAAGTTGAGCTTACTAGGAGGCTATCAATCTACACTATTAAAATAGTAAATTTGAAATAAATTAAGGTAAAGGACTTGTATCAAATGACATAAAATACTAAAATATAATACAAGAAGAAATGAATGCTTAATGTAAATAAAATAGACTAATTATAGAAAATAGTTAGTCAATACTAATGCTAAGGGAGTTATGTTGGGTTTAAAAAATAGGTGAGGTCTTTATGAATAGGTAGGGACATAAAAAGTGGAATTTGGTTGAGGGTAGGTGGGTAGAAATAACTTGTTGTTATTTCCTACCATAGTGACCATCAGTGATCAAGGTTATCATCGGTGGTTAAGTTGACTATTAGTGGTTGGGTAATCATCAGTGGTTGAAGTTGACCATTAGAAGTTAGGGTGACCATCAATGGTTCCTATAGGTTCCAAAAATGTTTAGAGAGGATTCTAATTTAGATTATAAAAATGATTCAATAAGTGGTTTGAGATTTGGTTAAGGTAAGAGGTCAGTGGGTAAGATACAGAAAGGTCTGATTTGGGCATAAAAGTTAGAAACCAAATAAATAGAACCTAAATTACAAAATTTACCTAGCTTGTTTCTTGATGGTTGATGCCTGATCATAGAGCAATTTCAGTAGAGTAATGGTACTTTTCCTCAAGATAAATTTTGGTAGAGGTTCAAGTCTATATTAAAATTACTAGATTGATAGAAGGAAGACCGACTGGTTTATAGCTTGATCACCTATATGCTAGAATACTCGATTATGGATACCTACTCACCTCCTACTCTCTTCACTTTATAGGTAAAGAGAGATAGAGGTGGAAGGTTATATAGGAGGATGTTGATTTTGATGCATTGTGATGTATTAGAAATGGGTAAGGTGAACATATTAAATTGTGTCATGTTAGCTTGTACATAAATGGTGATGTGTTTGGGAGGTATAGACTCTAACCATCAATGCTCAGGTTAAACATCAGTCATCAAGGTGACTATTGATAGTTGAGTGTTAAAGGTTGAGTTGGGTAAAATGGTGTCTTTGGTTAGTTGGTAAAACTAACCATGGTTAGGTTTAGTTAGGGGTTAAAGGGTCAACTTGGTCCCAAGGGGTTCCAGGGGTGTTTCAACATTTATAACTACATGTGAAAAATTTCAGTGTCTACATTTTGCCCCTTTTTATTATGTAGTTTGTGTTAACAAGCTATAAAACAAAAATGGATTATGGGTCAAAGATCGGTTACCCCAAGCCTGAGAGGAGGTGTTCCCCCTCAAACTGGGAGTTGATGAGGTGAAATCAAAATTGAGTTGGGGTTTGATAAGAAGTTTATGGTGAGTTATGAGGTTAGTGACAAAAGGGGTTAGGTAATTGAAGCATAAACATGTGTATAAAAGGTGATTAAGTATGATAGTCAAGATTTCACATAGATTAAGTTGTCATAGTTGGTAAAAATAAGGTATGTGTTAGAAAGATAAGTGACAAGTGGATCATATGACTACATTTAGGCAAGGTGGCTAGGAACACTCATAAATGCAAGTCTCCTAGATGAGGTTAGTAATTTCATGGGTATTTGAGGTAGGGATATATTTTGTGAAAAAAAAAATAGTTTATTTGTGCACTAGGTGGTGCAAATTCAAATGTTCAACATGGCAAGGTCTATTGGTATAATCAAAAGGACTAAATTAAGGTCATCACAAATATGTAATAGTTTGGGCCAAAATGACCAATATCGAGGTGGACATGGTTGGATGGTTGGTTGGTGGGAGAGGATGGGAGAGGGTGTTCTCAAATGGTTCATGGTTGGTTTTTAGAGAAAAGGTGCTCTCTAAAGGTTGGCTATGGTTTGGTAGAGAAGGGTAATCTCCAAAAAGGTGTTATAAAGGTTTTAGAGCTAAAATAAATTTTAAAAGGTGGGTTTCTTAAACACCGATGGTCAAGGGTCCAAAATGTGATTGTCAATGGTCATGTTGACTATTGATAGTCAAGGGAAAACCTTAAAAGGTTAGAAGATAAAAAATGAAAAATAAAAATCATTTTCACTATTTGTTTTTTACTCTCTCACTTCCATGCACTTGGCATTCTTAGCATTTTGTGTGATGAAATTGATGAGGTAGTTGGTGATTGGTATAAGAGTTGATTAGTGTGAGATTTGTGTTGAGATAGTGTGGGACTGTGGATGTAGGGAAAATGAGGATGTAACCAAGTGGTGAGAACTAGGATTCCTCCTTGATGATGGTTAAGGAATGAGATATAGGTTGCCTTAAATTGTTAGTATAGATTGATTTTGGTAGTTTTAGTTGATTTTTTTTTTAGTTTGTTGTTGGTTTGGGGAGGGTTTGGGGGTCTACCCTAGTTTTGAGGTTTGGGTTATTATCTATGAAATTTAATGGGGAGGAGAGGTTTTGGTAGGGTAGGTAGGTTAACAGAGGGTCAATATAGGTATGAGATAGGTTTATTGAGAGTTAGAATGAAATTTTGGGTAGTTTTAGGTAAGTAGGGTTAGGTATGTTCCATTCATGGTTACACAAAGTGACCATCAATAATCATACCTGATTGTTGATGGCTAATGATTGAGGTAAAATGTGTAATGTTGATTATTGATGGTCATAGTGACCATTGACAGTCAATCAAATGGTCAAATGCCTTTGATAAAAGGCTAAGGAAAATAGGTATGTTTTAAAATGATTTAGCATGTAGGATGTTAAGGGATATTTATTGGTTCACTGAGGCATTAGATGCCCTAATTGTTGGAGATGTAATTTAGAGGCCATATGTTAGCTTTTTGAGGTGAGCCCATTACACTCAGCATATTTTATCAATGAAGAGTTAGAGGTGGATTTTTTAGAAGAGAGAGGGTGAGACTAAGCTCATCCATTTTGATAGGGTGTGCAAGTAGTTTTGGTTGGTATAGGGGAGTTTGGGTCCATTTCTAAGGTATGATTAGGATGATGCCAAGTTTTTACTTTTGGTGCCATAGCTAAAGAGGTAGTTCTTGATCATGAGGAGTTTAATATTAGAGTAGAGATAGATGATGTTGATTTTGTTGATGGTTATATGGCATGGTATGAGGTTGCCTATGTAGCTATGGATTCTATATGGGATGATGCAGGTCCATAGGTACAAGTATAGGGAGGTGACCTTGATAGATAGGTAGGAGTGACACTAGCCACCACACAAGCATATATCATATCTTTATAGGGATAAGTGGTCACATTACAAGGCTAAAATGTGACATTATAGGGTCAAGTTGCCACTATGATAGGGGAGAGGGACTAGGCTAGGACTTCACTAGGCTTGGTGACCCAGGAGAGGGACACCCTAAGATAGAGAGGAAGAGCAGCTACAATACTAGTAGAACCACTAGGAATTATTCTTATTGCAAGGTACTTGGCCATAGTTGAGGAGTTGTGATATTATGAGGCCATATTTTTGATATAGTGTCCACAGGAGCCTTGATGGGGTGAGTATAGAGCTAGCTTGGTAGGTGGTGTAGGTGTATTGACTTTCATTTAGTGGGTGGATAGGCATGCACCTCAAGAGGGTAGGTACTAGATGGTAGTGGTACCATAGGAGGGGCTAATGGTAGTGGTTCCCTAGGGGCATAGTTTTATGATATGATATATATAAATGTATACTATTTTGATACTAACCTGTGAACTAATGCAGTGAGATGTATATTTTTGAGAGAGAGATGCACATGATTATATGTAACATTTTATGTTGATGAGACATGATGTCTATAATGTTATGATGATGATATAAGATGTTATTTCATGTTTCAAGGTTTATGGTTTTAATGTTTATGCTTATGATTATGTGCATGAGATGTAGATTCATTAGCTTAGGCATGTGATGATTATGGATAATGTTTATGATGAATGGTTATATATGATTATAAATATGTTTTATTTTATGATTATGATGTTTGGATTATGATTATGATGTTTATGGTGATGTTATGGGTATTGTTATATAGATGGTGATGATGTTATAATGACGTGATGTTTATATTTTATAGGTATTTTATTGATGATAGCACATAAAGTAAGATAAAAAAAACTAGATGTGGAAAAGGAGATGAAAAATCATGAGACATACATCTAAATGAATACATGGACCAACTATGGGAGGATAAAGAAAGAGGCATGATGCTTCATTGTTGGTAAGGACTAAACAAAACCAAAATTAGATCAGCCTAAGGAACATAATCCTTTTTAATGCTTCACATTAGCATGTGTTGTTTGATAAAAAGGTGTCTTGATCACATTGTGTCAAGTAAGCTCAAAGCCCCTTGATTTACAGATGGTATAAAGGGGAGATAGGTGATAGGTGATGTGAATGGGAGTGTAAACTTCCTATGGGTTGGTTTTCCCCTTTTGTAGGTGACCTAAGAACCATAATAGACAATTCCATGTTTTTAATGTAAGATGTAGACTGATCGATGAAGGAAGTCTACCAATGATATATATGAAGGCTGATTGCATCTTTCTTGGGATAACTT
Organism: Torreya grandis; assembly: GCA_037957365.1. Taxonomy (NCBI): domain Eukaryota; kingdom Viridiplantae; phylum Streptophyta; class Pinopsida; order Cupressales; family Taxaceae; genus Torreya; species Torreya grandis. The sequence continues at coordinate 1,472,518 of JARHVA010003888.1, read as the reverse complement.
GTTCTTGATTTTGACATAAGGTTTATTGATTGATTTTTTATAATAGGTTTGTGAAGTTGATTGATCCATTATAATTTAAATGATTGCTTTAATAAATTTGACATAGCCATCCTTCAAGGGAGTGGTCTAAGTTTGGGCTTGTTCATTTTGGTAGCTATCCTTCAAGGGAGTAGTTTATCTTTCAAGAAATTTAGATTTTGTGTAACTATCCTTCAAGGGAGCAATATACATGCTAGATATGTTGACCTAAGTGATAGTTTGGTATCCCAAAATGTTTTTATGCTAGGTTTGGCATGGATGAGTTTATTGAGACTTAGAGGTTTACCTTTATGAGGGCAAAACTTAGAGCACAAGAGGTTAATGATAGGTGAAAGGAGTGGTTTTGATATAAAATGATCATGGGATATCATCTAATTAGGGATAAAAAGTATCCATGAGAACCATGCTATGGGTAAAGCCATGATACCCATATTTAGGATTAGGCTATAACTATGATGGTTAATCACATGGTTATATATTATAATCAATTATCCTTAAAGGGGATGGGATGAAATTGTGAGGAAGGTAAGAATCTCATAAATCAATGGATGAGCTTAAGTTAGACAAAAAGTGAGTTTGATCCTTATTTAACAAAAGAAATGATGCAGATGTGAAGCATCAAGAGGCTCAAGTTCTGGTTTGCCTTTAAGAGAGGATAAATGGTAAGCTTATGATCCATACTTATGGGTTATGATATAATATCTCACTTATTTTTATCCATATTGGTTACATGCTTATTTTCCTTCAAGATGAGGTCTTTGATGTTGAATTATCATTATTTTAGGTGCTTGTTATAGGCATGCTTGATTCACTCTTGGTAGACATAAAGGTGGTTATGCACTACTAGGCAATGCTCATCAAGTATCTCAAGTCATGATATATGATCTTGATTATAGTCACTCTCAAAAATGATGTCTTGAAAGGATATGCAAAGAGAGGGAATCTAGACTTCAAGAGGCAAGATTGCCTCTACTCCAAAGACCATAGAGAAAGGGGTAATACCCATAGAGGTTTTAATACTAGTGAAATAGGCCCATAAAGTAAAAGGGATGTGCAAGTGCCAATCCCAACCATAAGCATTAACCACTTTGGTTAACACCTTGTTTAGGTTTTTGTTAGAAGCTTTTGCCTATCCATTTACTTATAGATGATAAGGTGAGGAAAAGCTTAACTTGATGCCAAATTCATCACAAAAACCCTATACTTGTTTGTTTTTGAAATATTTACCATTATTAGTGATGATTTTATGGGGAATTCAAAAATGATAGATGATATGATGATTTATGAAGTTGACTATGTTATCAGCTTTGGTCAAGATGAGAGGAATAACCTCCTCCTACTTGGTAAAATTCTTAGTGATGGTGATGATAGAGTGGTGTCATTATGAGGAATGAGGATTGATTTCCCTAATGAGATCTAGTCCCCATTGTGATAAGGGCTAAGATACTTGAAGGACATGGGCTGGTACGTGATGTAAATTAACATGTAGTTGATATTTAACACACTTATTCACATAATCATAATAGTCTTGGTTAAGGGTGGGATAATAGTAGCCAAGGAAAAGGATAATTTTAATGACAACTAAACCACTAAAGTGTCCCCCATAGATTCCATCATGTGTTTCCTTGATAGCATGGGAAGTTTCATGAGTACAAAGGCAATGGAGAAGGAGGCCATCAAAACCACATTTGTAAAGGATTTCCCTATGATGGTATAACAATAGGTACTCTGAACAAAGGCTCTTTAGGAATTCTTAGATAGGTTGGGAGGAATGATGTCAAGGTTGAGGTAGTTAAATTTTTGCTCATACCAAATGTCTGATGGATATTCCTTCACACTAAAAATGGTAGGGAGGTTAGATTGGATATAAGAGGGTGTGATAAAATGATGGATGGTGATAAAAAGTTTGGATTTGGATGGTTGAGATGGGATTTGGGAAGCAAGGGAAGCCATCATGTTGATGAATTTATTGGTAGATCATGAAACATATTAAACAAGGTAATGATCAAATGATGCTAAGATTACATCTACTAAGTGTTTTTACTTTTATTAAACATCATTATTACATTGGTATGATCCATTGACCTAGTTAACCAAAAGTTATGAATCACCAAAGACACTAATCATCTTAACTCCCAAGGTTAGATCATTTTGGAGACCTATTACTAGGGATTTATACTCACCCATATTATTGGTACACTCAAATTCAAGTTTGAAATAATGAGGAAGAGGTTCACCATCAAGGGGAATGAGAATAACTATAGCACCCCCATGACATTGGCACTTCAAGCCATCAAAAATCATGGTCATTTGGTAGGTGATGTTGTATTGAGAAAGAGTCATGATGGACTCATCTAGAAACACAAGAGGAAGTGGTTAGTTGTCTATAAAATGAGCTTTGACCAATTGATCGATAATAACTCACCCTTTAATTAACTTTTATCGGAGGAAATCAAGGTTAAAATCAACTAGGAGCATGAGCCACTTAACCATACATTAGTTTTGGTGTGGTTTAGAGTGTATGTACTTAAGTGAGTCCATGTTAGTGATGATGAAATTTTTGTGATTGAAGAGGTAACAATGAATTTTGGTAGCCACAAATATCAAGGTGAGGCATAGTTTCTCTATATGTGTGTATTGAGTCTCATACTTTATAAGTGTGTGGCTAATGTATTAGATCACTTTCTCTTTATTTTGTTCATTATAGTGAGTGAGCATTGCCACCAAATAATGGGAAGTGGTGGAGATATAAAGGTAGAAGAGTTGGTCCTCTTTATGAGGGGTAAGAATGGGTGAAGAAAGGAGGTACTCTTTAAGTGAATAAAAGGATTGTTGATAGTTCTTAGTCCACTTAAAATATGTATCTTTCTTGAGGATATGGTGAAAATGTTGACATCTATCTAATAACTGAGAGATGAAGTGATGAATTGGATGTATTAGAGCTTCCTCTGTAGGTTATGGAGTTGTTTAAGGTGGGTTAGAGGTGGCATGTCAAGGATTACTCTGACTTTGGTAGGGTCTACTTTGATTCCTTGAAGAGACATGATAAATCCAAAAATATTTTTAGATAGGACCCCAAAAACACATTTCTTAGGGTTGAGTCAGACATGGAAATGGATTAGGAACTCAAAAATAATTTTAAAAACTTCTGGATGATCCTTATAATATTTGGATTTCCCAAGGAGATCATCTACATAGTCCTCTATGATTTTATGGATGAGATCATGGAATATGTAGGCCGTCACATGTTAAAGGTTACCCTAGCATTCTTTAGACCAAATGGCGTGACCTTGTAGGAAAAGGTTCCCCAAGGGGTGATGAAATAAATATTATATTGATCCTTAGGGGCAATGAAGCTCTGATTATATCCTGAGAAGCCATCCATGAGAGATAGCATCTTGTGTCTAGTTTTAAGATCAATAAGTTGGTTGATGTTGGCAAAGGGAAATCATCTTTTGGACAAGAAAGATTGAGGTCATAAAATTCAATACAGAGGAAAACTCCCCCTATGGGTTTGGTGATGGGAATGATGTTGGAAACCAATTGAGGATAGTTAATGGATTGAATGAAGTTGATAGATAAGAGGCATTGAAACTCTTCTTTGACTAGAAGGGTGATATGAGGGTGCATCTTATGAATATTTTACCTGACAATATTGTCATTGGGATGGATGATGATGTTGTGGAGATATATATAAGGGTCAATTCTTGGCATATCCTAATAGGACCAAGAAAATTTTATGTTGTGGTCATGAAGGAAGGAAGGGTAATCTTGTTGCTCTATAGAATATAAGGATTGACCTATATTTATAATTCAAGGGTTATCGTAAGTACCCAAGTTGACACTGATATTAGATTTTTTAAACATGGTTTAGTTCTCAAGAGGAAAGGATTTGTGGATAGAAGAACCCCCTACACGAAGCTAGGTGAGAATGGAATCATCATCCTAACATTGGATGGTGTTGATGGTAGAAGAATAATTTTATACCATTTTAGGATGAATTAGATGAAAGGTTTTAGTTTGGCCATCTTTTTCATAGGTTAGAGGGCCCAAACTAATGATATTGACTAAAGAATTTAGGTGGGATGATTTCAAAATCCTTAGACTTTATAGGAGATGGGGTTGGTAAGGATGAGATGTCTTCCTCAATGATGGTGATGGGTTTAGGTGAATTAGTGGGTTCTTCTAGTGGTATGAACCTAAAGTCAGATAGCTCATAAGGTTTATAGGTTTTGATCAAAGGTAACTAATGGGGTCCATATTCATAATGGTTGAGGCTGAATCTTTTTGAGGCACACCTATGAAGGTACAATTTAGAAAATTCTAGTTTTTCCAAATAAGAGTAATCAAGGGTAAATGGTCAGATAAAAGAGGTGGTAGAAAAAGTGAGAAGTGGATGATCAATTCCCCCATAGACGAAATTGGTTTGGTGGTTGAGAAGTCCAAAAGGAATGATGGTTCTAATATTAGGATCATGGTTAATGTTCCCATACTCTTAAGGAGTAGGGAAAGTGTCCAAGGACAAAATATGATACTCTCCTAGTGAGAGATGTTGGAATGTGGGTTTCAAGGGGTCCTTTATAGGGATCTAAAAATAAGGGATAGATGAGATAGTTGAAGCTTCATTCATGGTATGGATGGATTTGTTATTGGTTGGTGGTGATATGGTGTTGTTATTGGTTGGTGGTGAGGTGGATAAGGAATAATAACATTATTGGGTCGATATGTCATGTTATAAGAAGAAAAAGGACTAAGGTCAGCTTGTATGGTGATGATGTGACCTTCATGTTTAAATTTGACACATCAATGCGAGATAGATGGGATATAGCTCATCAAGAAGATCCAACAAAATCCTAGTAAGACATTGTATTATAACTCACCTTCTATAATGTAGAAGAGCTGTGAAAGTGTGTGAGGTCCAAAGCAGATGTAGAGGATGACTATTCCCAAGGTTGTGGCCATAGTATCATTAAAATAACAAAGGATCATTGAGTTTTTTGACATGATATTGTTTGGTAGTTAGAGTTGATCATAAGCATGAGAAGACATAATATTAATAATATCTCCTTCATCAATCATCACCCTTTTGATGTGGATTTGATTGATGTATGTAGTTATAAAGAGAGGTGGATCTAGATCTTCAAGATGAATATAAGGTATTTCTAAATCCTTAAATGTGAAAAAGGTGGAAAGATGAAGAGATATAGTAAATGCAACAAGAGGTTGAGGGTCTTTGATTTGGACCTTTATAGATTGCAAGGCTTATATCAATGCTTGGTGGTGATGGGGTGAGGTATCAATTAGTTTGTATAGCCTCATCTTCATCGGTGTCTAGTAAAGCTATTTTAGAACTACTTGCTAGATATATTTAGAAGGGTTAGAGGGAAAGGCACCAAAAATGGATATTTTGGGCTTTGGTAAAGGTAAAGGTGAAGGTGAAGGTGTTTGAGTTTAGTTGAAAGATTGAGTGGTGGAAGGATATGTCCATGGATTGGACACTTTGGCCTTTCCCTTATCCTTTTATTGGGCCTAAGATCAGGTAACCATATGGATAGTATGAATTAGGGTGTGTTGGACTAGAAGGCTACTTTGGTTCCTCCTCACTCTTGGGTGAGAGTGTGGTAGTGGATAAGTGTTGGGTAGGTTCATTTTGTGCTTGATTTTATAATGGGCTCAAGAGAGGTTCATATAAAAATAGATCATCATCATCCCATAAGTTATCGACAAGTGCTTAGAGAGCTTTGTAGTGTCATGTCTAGGTGTCTTATGGTATGAACAGATTAAACTATCATTGAACCAAGATGGTTTAGGTTTCAAAGGGTCTATTAGGTGGTAGGATTAAAGAATAAATTTATAAAAATCTTGTAAAATGGTCAAATAAGATTCAATAAAAGGTGTTATGGGTAATGAGATTTAGGTTTTTAGGGTGGGAGCCTTCTTATAAGTAGGCTTCACCTTAGGGGTTGTGGGTATTATGATTATTTTGGTAGGTGGGTTTGATTGGGGTTATTTAGTGTTGGTTGGTTGAGGTTCTTTGGTGCTAGTAAGTTTTGAGGTGGAGGATTTAAAGGTGAAAGATTTGGGGTGGATGATTGAGATGATGAAGGTTGGAGATAGGTGGGAAGGTGGAAGTAGATAGCTCATTTAAAAATGATGGGGAGGTTGATGTTTTGGAATGGGTAGGTAAAGGTATAGTTAAAGGAGGAAGTTTAGTTTGGGTAGTTTTGGGAGGGTTCACCTTCTTGGTAGAAGGATGAGCTTCTAGGATAGAAGAAGGATGAGGTACCAAGATAGAAGGTAATAGGGAAGGAGGTAGTATGTCTCTTGTTCTAAGTGGGATTTTGGGTGGCTCCATCTTCTTGTTTGGTTTGGTTAAAATTTTATTTGGTGGACCCAAATTCAAAGATGGGTGGATAAGACTAAGAGTAGGAAGCACCCCTAAATTCTTGATAGGTTTGATTAGAGAGGTGTAAGGTGATTTGATAATTTTGGATGGAGATGGTTTGGATGGTTCTTCCATGATTTTGGATGGAGAGGTGTTTGATGAAGTGATTAAGGTGATGATAGGTTTAATGGTAGATGCAAATGAGGTTGAAAGTTCATTCTTATTTTGATAGGGGAGCCCAAAATAGTGCCAAAAGGTGGCTCAATCCAAATTGGGTTGAGAAGAAAATTCAAGTTTTTAGACCAATCTAGAGAAGGGTTTGTAAATGGGCTTGATCCCTTGGGCATTGCATTTGAATATTAGGTCCATATGTTGAGATGAGGGAGTGGTTTATCCACCCATATATTTGGTGAAAGGTTCCAAGTTTTGGGAAGATGTTTCCTTTATAGGGGGAGTAGGTAAACTAATCTCTCCTTATGGAATGGTTTCCAAAGAGAAAGTAGGTAATTCCATGGTGGGAGAGGAAGGTGTGATGGAAATAGTTGTCTCTTTGGTATTTATATAAAAGGAGAAGTGGGTAATTCCATTATCTCATCAAGTGGAGGAGAGGAGGTGGTTGATTCTTTTGTTTGGGTGTCCAAAGGAATGGAGGGTGATTCCACTACTTCAAGTGGAGTGGAAAAAGAGGTAGTGAGGCAATGATTTCCACAATGATAGGTTTAATGATAATAACATTGACCATATGTACCTCATGAGTATGAGATGATTCTAGTTTATTTTCATCATGGTTGGTAGAGGGGGAATGATTAGGAAAAGGTTGTTGAAAGATGTCAAGTGACTGATTCAAGGGTGCATCGGGATTGTCCAATGTAAGTTCTCCTTTATCAATGAAGTTTTAGATAATGGTTTTTAAGGTTTTTAACCTACTAAAATCATGTCTAATGACGTATTGGAAAGCACATAGATCATTATCATTATACCAACTAGGCACAGTGCAAGAAGCATCAAATTATAGAGGAGGTTTGACGGGAAGAAGTTGTATGATGTTGGATTTGAGAAAATTGTCCAAAACTAAAGCATATGAATCCTTTGGTAGAGTATATTGTTTTGGGGTAGCCCAATTTTGATTTTGGGTTTATTGATTGGAGGGGTTAGAGTAATTGGTTTGGTTAGGTTGGATGACAACTAGAGGTGGGACTATTTTAAGGACAAACATATTTGTGATTTCCTTTGGTTTGGTGTTAGGGTATTTGGATTGGTCAGTGGTTTTGTATGGGGAAGGGTCATTGGATTTGAAGCTAAGGTTATTATTTTTTAGCTTTGAATTCCCCTCATCAATGGATCTAATTTCTAGTTTGTATACCATGGTGAAATATTTATCAAAGAATTTGATAGTTTAAACCTGTAGAGTGGGGCAATATGTTTGGCATAGGTCTAAGAGAAAATTTCAATCAAATTAGGTTGGGATAAAGAGAAAGAGAGATGGTTTATAAGACCTCTCCATCATGCTATGAAATTGATAATTTATTTGTCATCAAATTACTTGATGGAATAGAGGTCGATAATAGAGACCTTCTTAGATATATTGATTCAAAATGGTCTAAAAAGGTTTGGGGAAGTTTTGAAAAGGAAAATATGGAGTGATTAGTGAGAGAACTATACCAATCTAATTTTGGTCCAGATAAAGACATAATAAATGTGTAAATAAGAAGAGCATCATCATAAGAAATAAAGTATCAAGAATGCTAAAATGCTCTTAAGTGTTATTGGGGGTCATCCTTGCTTTAGAACTTAGAAAATTTTGGTAGTTCCCATTGAGGAGTATAAGGTTCAATAGGGATGGATGGATGGATAGGTTCATTACATATTTGGTCATAAGATAGGAGGTTGTGAACCCCAAAGATAGATGACTCTAGGTTGGTCATTTTTTCCATCAACATTTTGACCAAATCTATTTGGGGTTGGGGAGATCCATAATTGTATGGTAAGTTTTGTTGGGGTTGGGTGGATACATGTATGGATAAATAGTAAAGGGTTGATAAGATTTCATATATTGGTATGTGGTTATTTAGGGTTGAGATGATGCCACATAAGTTTTAATGGGCACAAAAATTTGGGTTGAGGATGGAATTATATATCCTTGTGGGTTAGGAACATAGTGTGGGTAGGGTGTCATAAGTATTTGTTGAGGGGTTGATGTGGTTTGGTTTGGAGGTATGATAAAATTGGTAGATTGGGTAATTGGCATGATTGGATTAGAGGTATGGTATGGTTAGTTGGTTGGGAATGAGTGGTAACTCTGGTACTAATAGGTGGAAGGGTGGAAGGTATAAAAAGCACCACATTTTGAAGTGGGGTGGATATTATCAAGTCAGTAGTGATAAGGGGAAGAGCGTAAATATGGGTAGAAGGTATCCCCATGGTGGATGTACTATGGGTAACTAAAGGTAAGGTTTCCCCTATGTTGGAGGTGTTGTTGGTTGGTGTAGGGGGTATTTAGTTATTGGTTGGGTGGTTTGATTGAGTTTGGGTGGAAGTAGTAGGTGGATTATTGGTGGAGGAAGATGCTTGAGTGATCATAGGTTGGGTATAGGTAGTGGAAACCATAGTATGGGGAGGCATCCCATAAGGTATATCGATAAGAGGAACCAAAGTAGGAGGGGTGTAGTGAAATAAGGTGTTGAGATAATGTTGGAGGGTTATAGGGTTGTCAAGGAAAGTGGTGAAATTTGCATCACCTTGGGAAACTATCCAAGGCATGGTAGGGGGTAGAAGGATGGGGATAACCCTCAACATCTGAGGTATACTCCAAGGAGGAGGAGTAAGAAGAAAATGGTTCTTTGTTGGTTTGATTTCTCAACTATTGTCTAGTAAAAACCATATGAGAAATAGAAATAAAAATAAAGCTCAAAACTAAACACAAAGGAAACAAAAGAGAAATATTTCAAGTAAATCAAACATACACTAAAGTACATTTAAAATTCTATGATATTTTTTATCTCACTTTTGGATTATGCCTTAGGTAAAAATCTAAAGAATAAATTGGTTTGTAGTGCATGTACTAGAAAATAAGTCTATGGTTGGTTTAAGGTGTTTAAGGCTCTTAAAAGGGTCTATATTAAAAATCAATACATGGCTTGGTATTGGGGCCTACCCCCTCACTTCATAAACTATGGTGATAAGGGTATCAGGTGCTTATCTAGTATGTATATATATATATATATATATATATATATATATATATATATATATATATATATATATATATATATATATATATTCCAGAGTTTAGACTCAACCAGAGATTTGAGTTTTGGTTCTCTTCTTAGTAATGACCTCCAAGATATCCAAATGGTGAAAGTGATCTATTAGGAGATGAAACTTAGTTGGGCCTTATGTCAATGTTTTTTATGTTTAATTATTTTAAGTGGTTTGGTATAGTGTGTGATAAATAAGTGAAAGTATGATTGATTACTTTTCTTTTAATTTAACTAAATGAGCTAAACATGTAAGCAATCAATGTATACAAGGTTTATTTTATACCTAAAATAAATTATGATTTATTTATATGAGCATAGAATAAGGAAGAAAAGGGCACCTAGATGTTAATAGGTCCCATCAGGTGTGTCAAAATGTTTCTCTTAATTTCTACTTATTTCTATGTAATATCCCCTCCAAATAGGAAATATACCAACACAAAAAACTTTGAACAAGATATAACTTCTATTGAATAAATTCAGAATGATCACAATAATATCGTCTATGAATAGCAAATTACAAATCTTATCACTTGTCCTTTTAAACTATTATAATTATAGTCCTTTCTCATGCATATAAATAAGAAATACAGTCTTAAAAACCCTAGCTTATCAAAACTGGAAGTGAAAATTGAATTCTGGAAGGTCTCGGCCCTTCTGTGTCGACACACAGTCGCCGTCGTCGGTCAATATCTCACCGACGTCGGTCTCTATCAGTCGGATTTCTATCGTCGTCAGTCTTTAGTCGACCGATGTCGGTCACTCAAACCCTCTGTCTGTCGAGGTCGGTTCCTAAGCTGATCTGTACGGACCTGTACGGACCTTGTACGGCCGCCAATTAAGCACAACTTCCCTGTTTTCAACCCCTGATCTAAAAATATACTTTTCTAGCATAGAAGATCTCTAGCTGTATAATTTATTGAATCAAAACTAAATAAAGAAATACCTGGAATATCTGTAATAACTTCTGTGTGAAGTTATCTCTCAAACCTAAAATTCTATGATAACTTCTAGATGAAGCTATCTCACACTTTGGCAATAGATCAGCTGATATTCCACAGCCTCTTAATTGCACACACTGAAGAGGGAACGTTCTCCAATGCAAATGGAATCCTTGAACCCTAGGCTCAGTCTTCACAGAAGAAATTCTCCAAAATCAATATCAATAATCAATAGCATAATAATGAACAATGGCCTCCATGAGAAACCCTTATACCCTCAAAAAGATATGCTTGCCATAATTAGGGTTTCTTAAATTAGAATTAGGGTTTCTAATTAAAAATAGGCTAAATAATTAATATTTGATTAAATCAATCAAATATTAATATCTCCCTTAATACATGTCGGATCGACGAACCGATCGAAGCTAGTGAATCAGGGAGTGATTTCGCACATAACCATATCAAAATAAAGGAGCTCTGCTGCATATCAAATATCCCTAAAAAGTAGGAGCTCATGCCAAATGTGTCCAAAATAACTTGAATGAAAATCAAATGTAGAAATTCTATGAATCAAAGTCAATCTAAGCTCCATTATGACCCTCTATCCATCCTATTAGCCTACGAAGGTCGTATAATAGGCCAATCATCAAATCTGTCAATGTCCATGAAAAAGGGGACATGACAATCCGCCCCTCCGAAAATTGCTTGTCCCCAAGCAATCTCGGAATAATGAACTACTCGATCCACCTAGATCCCAAGGAAAAAGTTGTGTAACATCCATCATGTCACCAATCAACCCATGTGAATAAACCATCAACATCAACAGCATCAACAGTATCAAAATCAGTGACTGAAAAACTGCACTCGATACCCAAACAACTATCTGAAGATCAACTATAGGTGCTGGTAGAAGAAACCACTCTGAGGGACTCAAGCCAACTAAAATATCAACCCTGTCAAAATTGAAGTCCCTATCTAACTGATACTCACACCCAACTAGACCGTGTATATGACAATCATTGGTCCCTGAGTCACTGACACCAAAACTAATCTCTAAATGCAAAGAAAAATAAGGAGCATACCTCACCGTATGATGCTGGTAAGAACCCCCAAACTCTGCTACTAGCTCACTATTGCCAAACTGGGACTCAATGGATGGCTCCAATCTCGGCTCAACAAACATCACCTCAACATCCCTGTAAGGTAACATAGTAGAAAGGGTTTGTAAAATCTCCTCACCCAATCTGCTAATAGCACTAGAACCTCAGACAAGAACACCTTTTGTCATCTTATGTGAGTCCAGACAAACACCTGCACTATCCAGCAAATACTCCATGAATGGTTCAGTGCAGTAAAAATTATATGTGGAAGCATCAACATACTCCCCCACACACCCCAACTGATCTCTCTGTAAAGGTGGCACAACCAACTGTACCACATTGTCATCCGCGTGAGAATAATCAATTTGGAGACTCAACTCCACTGGTATCTCAAGCTCATCAAAATCAAGTACTCCCAAATCCTGAACATGTGTATCAGCATCAAAAACATGCTCCTCAGTAACAACTGCAAGAATGTACTCATCACCCACCACCTCAATATACAAATGATCATCCATACTCTATAAATCAACGCCAAAGCTCATATCAATAGACAAAGTATCAACAACTGTAGCATCACTGTCTAACTCTTCCATATGAAAAGAAACAATCGGTGAAACTAAGTCCTCAAAATTGTCCACAGCATTCTCATGAGTATCATCTGTAATAATAGGATCCTGGGACTCTTCTACAATCTCTGTCATCACTGAGAGATCATTAACCCTCAGTGTACTAACATCTGAGTACACCTCTACACTCTGAGTGCAAGCATCTAACTCATCCTCATCTTCACTATATCCTATCTCATAATCATAATAATTATGGGACATGCTGCTCTCTCGTCTAAGTGATTTGTAGTGCTCTCTCCTCAGCTTGACAAAACGATCAAAGGTCATCCTCTCTTGAACATGAGGAGGTAATAAGTCCCACTCATCATTTGTTGTCTTATACCTTGCGGGTTTGTTTTTGGATGTAGGATATGAAAGAATTTCCTTCATCCTCCTCTGGGTTTCATCCAACTACTTCAAACTATATTCCAGCTTCTTCATATCATTGTCCCACTGTTTCTGAGTATATGAGGGCATCATGATACTTTGCTGATTCAATCTACCCAAACTACGCAACAGGATGGCAAGACATTAGCTCTGATGTGCCCAATAGGATGGCAGGAATTTGGCTCTGATACCACTATAATATCCCCTCCAAATAGGAAATATAGCAACACAAAAAACTTTGAACAAGATATAACTTCTATTGAATAAATTCAGAATGATCACAATAATATCGTCTATGAATAGCAAATTACAAATCTTATCACTTGTCCTTTTAAACTATTACAATTGCAGTCCTTTCTCATGCATATAAATAAGAAATATAGTCTTAAAAACCCTGGCTTATCAAAATTGGAAGTGAAAATTGAATTCTAGAAGGTCTCGGCCCTTCTGTGTCGACACATAGTCACCGTCATCGGTCGATATCTCGTCGACGTCAGTCTCTGTCGGTCAGATTTCTGCCATCGTCGGTCTTTAGTCGACCGATGTCGGTCACTCAAACCCTCTGTCTGTCGAGGTCGGTTCTTGAGCTGATCTGTACGGACCTATACGGACCTTGTACGGCTGCCAATTAAGCACAACTTCCCTGTTTTCAACCCCTGATCTGAAAATATACTTTTCTAGCACAGAAGATCTCTAGCTGTATAATTTATTGAATCAAAAATAAATAAAGAAATACCTGGAATATCTGTAATAACTTCTGTGTGAAGTTATCTCTCAAACCTAAAATTCTGTGATAACTTCTGGATGAAGCTATCTCACACTTTGGCAATAGATCAGCTGATATTCCACAGCCTCTTAATTGCACACACTGAAGAGGGAACGTTCTCCAATGCAAATGGAATCCTTGAACCCTAGGCTCAGTCTTCACAGAAGAAATTCTCCAAAATCAATATCAATAATCAATAGCATAATAATGAACAATGGCCTCCATGAGAAACCCTTATACCCTCAAAAAGATATGCTTTCCCTCATTAGGGTTTCTTAAATTAGAATTAGGGTTTCTAATTAAAAATAGGCTAAATAATTAATATTTGATTAAATCAATCAAATATTAATATCTCCCTCAATACATGTCAGATCGATGAACCGATCGAAGCTAGTGAATCAGGGAGTGATTCCACACATAACCATATCAAAATAAAGGAGCTCCGCTGCATATCAAATATCCCTAAAAAGTAGGAGCTCATGCCAAATGTGTCCAAAATAACCTGAATGAAAATCAAATGTAGAAATTCTGTGAATCAAAGTCAATCCAAGCTCCATTATGACCCTCTATCCATCCTATTAGCCTACGAAGGTCGTATAATAGGCCAATCATCAAATCTGTCAATGTCCATGAAAAAGGGGACATGACAATCCGCCCCTCCGAAAATTGCTTGTCCCCAAGCAATCTCGGAATAATGAACTACTCGATCCACCTAGATCCCAAGGAAAAAGTTGTGTAACATCCATCATGTCACCAATCAACCCATGTGAATAAACCATCAACATCAACAGCATCAACAGTATCAAAATCAGTGACTGAAAAACTGCACTCGATACCCAAACAACTATCTGAAGATCAACTATAGGTGCTGGTAGAAGAAACCACTCTGAGGGACTCAAGCCAACTAAAATATCAACCCTGTCAAAATTGAAGTCCCTATCTAACTGATACTCACACCCAACTAGACCGTGTATATGACAATCATTGGTCCCTGAGTCACTGACACCAAAACTAATCTCTAAATGCAAAGAAAAATAAGGAGCATACCTCACCGTATGATGCTGGTAAGAACCCCCAAACTCTGCTACTAGCTCACTATTGCCAAACTGGGACTCAATGGATGGCTCCAATCTCGGCTCAACAAACATCACCTCAACATCCCTGTAAGGTAACATAGTAGAAAGGGTTTGTAAAATCTCCTCACCCAATCTGCTAATAGCACTAGAACCTCAGACAAGAACACCTTTTGTCATCTTATGTGAGTCCAGACAAACACCTGCACTATCCAGCAAATACTCCATGAATGGTTCAGTGCAGTAAAAATTATATGTGGAAGCATCAACATACTCCCCCACACACCCCAACTGATCTCTCTATAAAGGTGGCACAACCAACTGTACCACATTGTCATCCGCGTGAGAATAATCAATTTGGAGACTCAACTCCAATGGTATCTCAAGCTCATCAAAATCAAGTACTCCCAAATCCTGAACATGTGTATCAGCATCAAAAACATGCTCCTCAGTAACAACTGCAAGAATGTACTCATCACCCACCACCTCAATATACAAATGATCATCCATACTCTATAAATCAACGCCAAAGCTCATATCAATAGACGAAGTATCAACAACTGTAGCATCACTGTCTAACTCTTCCATATGAAAAGAAACAATCGGTGAAACTAAGTCCTCAAAATTGTCCACAGCATTCTCATGAGTATCATCTGTAATAATAGGATCCTGGGACTCTTCTACAATCTCTGTCATCACTGAGAGATCATTAACCCTCAGTGTACTAACATCTGAGTACACCTCTACACTCTGAGTGCAAGCATCTAACTCATCCTCATCTTCACTATATCCTATCTCATAATCATAATAATTATGGGACATGCTGCTCTCTCGTCTAAGTGATTTGTAGTGCTCTCTCCTCAGCTTGACAAAACGATCAAAGGTCATCCTCTCTTGAACATGAGGAGGTAATAAGTCCCACTCATCATTTGTTGTCTTATACCTTGCGGGTTTGTTTTTGGATGTAGGATATGAAAGAATTTCCTTCATCCTCCTCTGGGTTTCATCCAACTACTTCAAACTATATTCCAGCTTCTTCATATCATTGTCCCACTGTTTCTGAGTATATGAGGGCATCATGATACTTTGCTGATTCAATCTACCCAAACTACGCAACAGGATGGCAAGACATTAGCTCTGATGTGCCCAATAGGATGGCAGGAATTTGGCTCTGATACCACTATAATATCCCCTCCAAATAGGAAATATAGCAACACAAAAAACTTTGAACAAGATATAACTTCTATTGAATAAATTCAGAATGATCACAATAATATCGTCTATGAATAGCAAATTACAAATCTTATCACTTGTCCTTTTAAACTATTACAATTGCAGTCCTTTCTCATGCATATAAATAAGAAATACAGTCTTAAAAACCCTGGCTTATCAAAACTGGAAGTGAAAATTGAATTCTAGAAGGTCTCGGCCCTTCTGTGTCGACACATAGTCACCGTCATCGGTCGATATCTCGTCGACGTCAGTCTCTGTCGGTCAGATTTTTGCCATCGTCGGTCTTTAGTCGACCGATGTCGGTCACTCAAACCCTCTGTCTGTCGAGGTCGGTTCTTGAGCTGATCTGTACGGACCTATACGGACCTTGTACGGCTGCCAATTAAGCACAACTTCCCTGTTTTCAACCCCTGATCTGAAAATATACTTTTCTAGCACAGAAGATCTCTAGCTGTATAATTTATTGAATCAAAAATAAATAAAGAAATACCTGGAATATCTGTAATAACTTCTGTGTGAAGTTATCTCTCAAACCTAAAATTCTGTGATAACTTCTGGATGAAGCTATCTCACACTTTGGCAATAGATCAGCTGATATTCCACAGCCTCTTAATTGCACACACTGAAGAGGGAACGTTCTCCAATGCAAATGGAATCCTTGAACCCTAGGCTCAGTCTTCACAGAAGAAATTCTCCAAAATCAATATCAATAATCAATAGCATAATAATGAACAATGGCCTCCATGAGAAACCCTTATACCCTCAAAAAGATATGCTTTCCCTCATTAGGGTTTCTTAAATTAGAATTAGGGTTTCTAATTAAAAATAGGCTAAATAATTAATATTTGATTAAATCAATCAAATATTAATATCTCCCTCAATACATGTCAGATCGATGAACCGATCGAAGCTAGTGAATCAGGGAGTGATTCCACACATAACCATATCAAAATAAAGGAGCTCCGCTGCATATCAAATATCCCTAAAAAGTAGGAGCTCATGCCAAATGTGTCCAAAATAACCTGAATGAAAATCAAATGTAGAAATTCTGTGAATCAAAGTCAATCCAAGCTCCATTATGACCCTCTATCCATCCTATTAGCCTACGAAGGTCGTATAATAGGCCAATCATCAAATCTGTCAATGTCCATGAAAAAGGGGACATGACATTCTATTTCAAGAAGTAAGAAACTAGTAATAAGGGTGTGGTAGAAGAACCTATTTGTTTATGTGCACAAGATCCAGATGAGTGTGAAGAGATCCTCTTTGTCTTGGGAATAATGACATATAAATAATAAATCACTCATGTAAAGGGGTTGTTAGATGGGTAGCAAGGTGGATTGCCTAGCATGAACTAGATCTAAGAAGCATGAGCTTATTAGGAGGCTACCAATCCACACTCTTAAAATAGTTAATTTGAAAGAAATGAAGGTAAATTACTTTCATTAAATGATATAAAATACTAAAAGAGAATACAAAAATAAATAAATGCTTGATTTAAGGAAAATAGACTAATTATAGCAAATAGTGGGTCAATACTAATGCTAAGGGAGTTAGGTTGGGTTGAAAAAATAGGTGAGGTCTTTATGAATAGGCAAGGCCACAAAAAGTGGAATTTAGTTAAGGGTAAGTGGGTGGAAATAACTTGTTATTTCCTACCATAGTAACCATCAGTCGTTAGGATGACCATCAGTAGTTAAGTTGATCATTAGTGGTTGGGTGACCATCGGTGGTTAAAGGTGAGCATTGATAGTCAAGGTGACCATCGATAGTTCCCATAGGTTCCAAAAGTGTTTAGAGAGGAGTCTAATTTATATTATATCAAGGAGTTAGTAAGTGGTTTGGGATCTAGTTAAGGTTAAGGGGTCAGTGGATAAGATGTAAAAAGGTCTGATTCAGGTATGGAAGTTAGAAACCAAATAAATAGAACCTAAAATAAAAAAGGTACCTAGCTTATTGCTTGATGTTGATGGCTGATCCTAGAGAAATTTTGGTAGAGTAATGATACTTTTCCTCAAGATCAATTTTGGAAAAGGTTTGAGTCTCTATTATAGTTGTTGGATTTATGGAATGAAGACTTGTTGGTTGATAGCTTGATCACCTATATTGTATAATGCTTAAAAATGGATCCCTATTCACCTCTTAGTCCCCTCATTTTATAAGCAAAGAGAGATAGAGGTAGAAGGTTCCATAGGACGTTAGGTTATTAATTTTGATACATCATGATGTGTTAGTAACAGGTAAGCTGAACATATTAAATTATGTCATGTTAGCTTATACATAGTTGGTATTGTGCTTGGGAGGTGGGGACCCTAACCATTAGTGGTCAAGGTGACCATCAATGGTTGAGTGTTGAAGGTTGAGTTAAGTAAAAGGGTGGGTTTGGTTAGTTGGTCAAAATAACCATGGTTAGGTTTGATTAGGGGTCAAAGGGTAAAATTGTTCCCATGGGGGTCTAGGGGTGTTTTGATGTTTGGAACTACAATGTGCATAATTTTGGTGTCTACATACACATGCCCCTAAATATTATATCTAAGTATATGGATTATTTATTGAGTTGTAATAATCTATAGTTAAGTATATTAAATAAATGAGAATGATCATGTCACACATGATGCCCCCAATCTAATCAAACCTGTTTGAATCTATGCTAAACTAAGTTAAAATTGGTAATCTATAACTAAACTTTTACAAACCTAAATTATACCTACTATATTTTTATAACCAAATTAGAATTTCCTAAAATGAAGGCTACCAGATAGTAGTGCCATTTCTTAGATAGTAGTGTTAGTGGAACTAGTACCCCAATTTAGGCACTAATGTCCAACTATTTTGATTTATTTGCAATTAAAACTACTCTTTGTGTCATTTTTTCTCATTGTATTTTCTTGAAAAATATTTATGGATTATGTGTCTGTGTTAAATACTATACTTTAAGTACATTTGAATAGCCTATTCTCTATGATAGACCTCTGTGAATACCTTTTTTTTAGGGAAGTTATTGAAACTATGTGAGAACTATCCTCAAAAGAAAAATCTCTATAAATTATGTGTTAGTGAGATTATATATGATATATTCATAATAAACTAGTATAATGTGCATATATAATATCGTAATGTAAGATAGTTTGAGCATAAGTTTGTCGTGTATGATGTATGTTAGATCTAACATTCACAAGGTTGTCAAGATACATATAATAATATATATGAATAAAAATATAAGTAATAAGTGAGTAGCTACCTATTGGGATGGGTAATTATGTCCATCAAGACACCTAAAGAGGAAGGGGAGATGAATGAGGTCCCTCATGACATCTAAAAATGGAGTGTGTAATAAGCAAGAGACAAGTGTCATGGCCATGATGCATATAGTAAAGCATACATACAACACACATGAGGCACACAAAGTAGATCAAGGGGCCATAATATAATGGATATGGGCATGTATAAATCATAAAAAGTAATACATATAAGGACATGTTCAAATGTCCACATGCACAAATAACAAGTAAGTTTGCCTAGAGCCACATGGAAGGAAATGTTCAAATATTCACATACACAATCAAGAAGGTACACACAAGGACATGGGAACATATCCAAAGCATACATACAATGATAATAAGTTGGTGTTGAGCTATAAATCAATTGCATATTCAAATTCCCTTGAAATATATGAGGCATAGAGACATAATCAAGTCTAAACTAGGAAATCTATAAATGAGAGTATGTATGAACATGTGATATAAATATGTATAAAATCTAATATCTACATAAGTTGAGTCTATAAAATTAGTAGTTGGCATAAATTCTAAGTAGGTTTATGATGATCAATATCAAGATATAAAAATACTATATTTTTGATGTAGAGTTTAGAAATATGTAACATGTCAATCAAAAATGTGTTTAAGATGCTCCCAAATGGGCCAATGTATTAAATAAGGAACCTGTGTATCTATGTATATGCACCCAGTGGGTAGATATTAGCAAAATTATATCTATTTAGTGGACATGGGTCATATAATTATATGTGAACACTTGACAAGAATAAGTGAAACATGTATGTATGATGAAAACTAACTATACTAAGAGAGTTAGCATATGTAGTATTTGTAAAATGTAAGAAGTATAAATATGGAAATGCATAAAATATATAATTTGTATTTTTTACATAAATATTTTAATGTTTTTGTATTTTGGCATATTATGTTATTTTTTATTTATTGGATATAATCTATGTATAAGTAACAGGAAAATGAAACTATATACAATAATCAAGAAATAAGGAAACTATGCACAAGAAGGGAAGAACATACTAATTAATGAGTCTCATGGAAACTCACTATCAATGTGGATTGTGTCAAAAAAAGGAACAATAATCATGTGTGATATATGAAAAGGTAATTAAGGTCCCAAAACCTATTGTACTGAGTGATTTATAGTTGGAACTTCTTATGAAGTTATGTTAGGAATATGTGAATATGATTAGGGTGTCTTATGAATTATAGGGGTCTTAAGGATCCATCTAGTAGAATATATTGTAACTAGCATGGGTGCCCCATGTAAAGACTCAATAACACTAATCACATAAGGAAAGGGGTAGAGGGAGGCCTTCTATAATCTACAACATATATCAGGGTCTCTCTAATAAGGGCCTTCATGGGAGATTTTATGTATATGGTAACATTGTAGGAGTAGACCTCACCTACACTAGTGGATAAACTAAAATTTATGGTTTACTAATGAAAATTGTGCTTAGAACTATAATTGGTAGATGTAGTGTGACTTCTTTTAGGATAAATAAATGATACTCATATGAAATACCCTAAATTATGACCACTTTATTAGCATGTATATACTTGAGGAATCTATGTATGATGGATGGAATGGATTATATTTGTTATATCCATGGCCTAACCAATAACATGTCAAATGTGCCTACATTAGGTACTACTAAGAATCTAGTGCCCACATGTGTTAGTCCACCCTATAGTGTAATTACAATCTCCCTAATGGAGTTTAGAACATGGCCACTAATACCATATATAAATGTGTCGATTGGATAAATATCTTTCTATAAATAACCTAAATGTTGTATAAGTGTGATAGTGAACATGTTAATAGTAGACCCATTATCAACCATAACACTTTGAATAGGATTATGATCAATGTAGGCTCATACAAAAGGTGCATATAAATCTAAATCATCATCAAAAGTATCCTAATCTAAGAAATTTATGAGTGGTCTAGTTGGCACTACAGTATGATACACACCAATGATATTATGTAGGGGGTATGCATCCTTTGTAGTAGTGTGATATGATGTGGGTGGTAGATGTTCCTGATAGATATAGTGAACAATTAAAGTGTCACCTATATCATTAGTTGTATGCTTTGGAAATAGATTTGAAAATATTTTTAATGCCTTATTTTCCATTTATTGAACTTTGGATGCCTCTGTGGGTGTGCCAAAATCAATGATGTTATCCTCTATCAAATCTGTTATCTTGTGTTTCAATTAGATAAATCTATTTGTAATATGTCCTAGTGCCCTATGGTAGTCCAAAAATGCATTGGAATCATATCTCATTGGAAGAGGGCATATTTATCAACCTCTTTGATGGGAGTAAGAGATATGACATTGCATTATATGATTTTTGTAAATCACATGCTGACAATTCTAGAAGTTGGTGAAAACTCTCCATAGAGGAGCTAATAGAACCAAGTCAGGAGGTGGATTTAAATCTATTTTAACTATATCCTTTGGATAACTCTTATTTTTAGTGGCCCTTACTTTGCATGGAGGCTTATTATAACCCTTAGTAGTTGATTCTAATCCACTTGTATATTTTAATTTTCCCATAGAGAGAAGCTTGACTTCCCTTTTTTTCATTTTGTGGCATAAATCTATGAAGGTTAAAAACTTATTGAATAATATAGCTTCATGCAATGTTAGTAGTAAACTTTATTTGAATATGTCTTGGAGTTATTTATCTTCCATGGGGATAGTCATTTTTTCCAATATAGTTTTATATCACAAGACATATTCTATAATAGGATCATTATATTTTTTCTTTAATTATGCCACTTGAGCATATAATATCTTATCACTTATGTTGATTGAAAAATATGAAAAAAACATATATTACAATGGATTTAATTGTATGATGGACTGATTTGGTATATCATATAACTAGTGTAAGACATAGTCATTTAGGCCACATGTGAACAACTTATTAAGGAGCCAATCATTGGACACATAGTTCAAACATGATGCATGGAAATCCTGTAGATGGTACCCTATGTCACCCTCAATATCATACAAATTAAGCTTATATTACATGAATCCATGTGTAAAAGGAGTTACCACTATATGATGTCCAAAAGGTGTATGTAAAATAACATGAGAATCCAAGGCATGTGATGGCCTAGTATCACCCTGCTCAAGATGAAGCACCTTAGCCTTTAGAGATTGAATATCATGCATCATGGATTGTAAATATAGAGAGGAGGAACTAGCCATGGGTTTTTTCAATTATTTAAGGTGTTCAAATTAAAACAGGTTGTTATACAAGTTGAGTTGCCCCCAAAGTAGATGTAACAGTATTTTTATCTAGGGGAGTAGAAGATTAACCATTATTAGATTTTAAAGTTCCTTATAAACAATATTGATAAGGTCATATTTCATATCTAAATGTTTAGAAATGAAATCTTGGAATTTTTTCTTATCATTTTCATTGAATCAATTATTGAATTCTACCATTATAGGTTTGGAAGTAGGAAAATAAATAATTGTATATTTTAAACCTTTATAGAATTTTAATCTATAAAAGATTACAAGAATTAAATACTAAAATAAATAAAATATTTTGGAACTAATATTTGAGCATATAAAATAAAAGGATACAAAACCTAAGAGCATATAAGGCTAGGGTTTTAGTAGTATTTGAATTAATTCAGGTTCACCAAATGATTTAATTTTTTAGGGTTATAGAGTTTAAACCCTAGATTTTTAAAGTTGAGTATAGCAAATCAAGTTATAAATATGAAATAAATATATCCATTTATTTGTAATATAATTTACCTAGTATGACTTCTCTAAAAATGGAAATAAATTATGTGAATAAGTACTTAGTGAGAAATTGATTGAGATGAGATATTTTAAGGCTGTAAATTGGTACACAAGTTGACTAAGTGTCACTGATAAGATCTAGGTATCAAAATCCTTCCTAGATAGTAACACCCTAATTATAAATTAGCACTAATGTACTAGTGTCCTTATATCGGTGTTAGTTTCATTTATGCAGAATTGTTTTGAAATTTTGAGTGCACCTATGTTTGAGTCTACCAAGCCTATTCCTATGCACATGAGTTCTAATTCCCAGTTGATGACCAATTTTTACTAATTTTGTATGAAAACCCTAAACCATCATATTGCTAGGGTATTTGGTTGGAATAATTATCAAATTGTGATATTACTTAAGTAGGCTAGACATCTTGAACACCTTGTTATGATCAGAGTTGATTACATACCAATACTCTGAGGATGGATCAAGATCGATGTAGTTATCCCCACCTAAGTGTTGGAGAAAGTGTAAGTTAAGCTAGTATGAATGTAGGTATTAATGATTTTGAATGGATATTGAGACTAAAATTATTATTATTTTGAAATTGTGATGGTTGTATACAGTTGTATGCATAATTAGGGTAGAACAAGGATTGATAACCTTGGTTGTGTACAACTTGTTTTGAGCTAGTTTGTATTATTTGTATCTAATTTATATCTAGTGAATAATGGGCTAAAATTCATATATATATATATATATATATATATATATATATATATATATTGTTATATTTATTTTAAGGGTTTTAAAAGAGGTGTAGACCAACCCTAGGTGGTTGTTTTTTATGAAAATATATCTGTTATTGGCTAAAGGCATGAAAAGGACAATAACACCCAAACTAGGACATTAGCACCATTGGCACTACTATCCAAATTATGGTGCTAGAGTTGAGGTGGTAAAACCTAAGGCCTAGGGGCCAAGATGCTAAAATGAGGGTCTAGTACTAGTTTAGGGATGTTTAGGGATGTCTGTGGCCTACATGAAGGCTGGATAAGTGTCTAAATAGGCCCTAAAATAGGTCTAGGATTAAGCTAGGGATGAATGGTCTCAAGTAACACTCTTATCACTCAAGTGTCATTTTTAGATGATTACAACTAACTTTCCACATATTTCACCCTTGTGTACACACAAGCCAACATATAAGGGGAGAACTACATCACTCTGAGGCCTCTTTGGAGGAATGTCTATGTAGTCAACACCCATTGATAGAGGGGTCATTGGGGTTAGTTTGACACCATGAGCTCACTCACCCATTTTTATCATAGCCACTATAAAGATAAAAAATAGGGGTTTTTATTTGACAAGGAGTGACAATCCATGATATAGATTTGAACACACCAAAGCAAAGGTGGAATAGAACCTAGAATATTCAAAGTAGTTCTATCCATATCCATTAGGTATTTTGTACTAGGCACATGTGTCCAATTCAGTTAGAAGCATCAATGCAACCATATAAGGTTGATACAAGTGTCTAAGTCCATAGAGAACAAATTTATAGAATTTGGTAACTGATCCAGAATCCATATTTGGTTTATTTCTAGCTTGTTCCACATCAGATTTGCATGTGCACAATAAACTAGATAATTAACATTTTTCCCATTTGTTTTAATATCAATCACTAGTTGTACTTACTATTTTTAACATATCTCAATATTTAAAGTTAGAATATTTTGTATTTGAGTTTTTAATTAATTATCCTATTGTAGATCAATTTATCACCCTTGTTATTATTCATTTCTATATTAATAACCCTATACTATATTGACCCATCTAAATTTAGGGTTAAAAAATTAGGTCTTATTCAAGTATCAAATAATATGAATAAGGACATTGATTTATATACATAAAATATACATAACAATTTCCAATATGTCATTCCTTAACACACACACACACACCATTTTCAAAAAATTCAAATAGGGACCCATTATTAATTAGATATTATTATTTAGATTCTTTTGAACTAGAAGTATATGACATAGAGTTTGAAATTAAAAATATAAGGAAACTTATTCTGGAACTAAAATAAACAGTAGGGTAGAACAAGGATTGATGACCTTCGTTGTGCACAACTTGTTTTGAGTTAGTTTGTATTATTTGCATCTAATTTATATCTAGTGAATAATGGGATAAAATTCATGTATATATATTGTTATATTGATTTTAAGAGTCTTAAAAGAGGTGTAGGCCAACTCTAGGTGGTTGTTTTTTTTGAAAATATATCTATTATTAACTAAAGGCATGAAAAGGAAAATAGCACCCAAACTAGGACACTAACACCATTGGTGCTACTATCCAAATTATGGTGCTAGTGTTAAGGTGGTAAAACTTGAGTCATAGGGGCCAAGATGCTAAAATGAGAGTCTAAGACTACTTTAGGGATGTTTAGGGATGTGTGTGGCCTACATGAAGGATAAATAAGTGTCTAAATAGGACCTAAGATAGGTCTAAGATTAAGCTAGGGATGAATGGTCTCAAGTAACACTCTTATAACTCAAGTGTCATTTTTATATGATTAAAAATAACTTTCCACATATTACACCCTTGTGTACACACAAGCCAACATATAAGGGGAGAAATAAATCACTATAAGGCCTCTTTGGAGGAATGTTTATGCAGTCAACACCCATTCATAGAGGGGTCATTGGGGTTAATTTGACACCATGAGCTCACTAACCCATTTTTATCATAACCACTAGAAGATAAAAAAATAGGGGTTTTTATTTGACAAGGACTGACAATCCATTATATAGATTTAAACACACCAAAGCAAAGGTGGAATAGAACCTAGAATATTCAAAGTAGTTCTATCCATATCCATTAGGTATTTTGTACTAGCCACATGTGTACCATTCAGTTAGAAGCACCAATGCAACCATCTGAGGTTGATACAAGTGTCTAAGTCCATAGAGAACAAATTTATAAAATTTGGTAACTGATCTGTAATTCATATTTGGTTTATTTCTAGCTTGTTCCACATCAAATCTACATGTCCACAATAAACTAGCTAATTAACATTTTTCCCATTTATTGTAATATCAATCACTAGTTGTACTTACTATTTTTAACATATCTCAATATTTAAAATTAGAATATTTTTTATTTGAGTTTTTAATTAATTATCCTATTGTAGATCAATTTATCACCCTTGTTATTATTCATTTCTATATTAATAACCATATACTATATTGGCCCATCTAAATTTAGGGTTAAAAATTTATGTCTTATTTAAGTATCAAATAATATGAATGAGGACATTGATTTATTTACATAAAATATACATAACAATTTCCAATATGTTATTCCTTAACACACACACACACACACCATTTTTAAAAAATTCAAATAGGGACCCATTATTAATCAGATATTATTATTTAGAGTCTTTTGAACTAGAAGTATATGACATAGAGTTTGAAATTAAAAATATAAGGAAACTTATTATGGAACTAAAATAAATAGAAGTAGGGTAGAACAAGGATTGATAACCTTGGTTGTGCATAACTTTTTTTGAGTTAGTTTGTATTATTTGCATCTAATTTATATCTAGTGAATAATGGGATAAAATTCCTGTATATATATTGTTCTATTGATTATAAGAGTCTTAAAAGAGGTGTAGGCCAACTCTAGGTGGTTGTTTTTTTAAAAAAATATATCTATTATTAGTCAAAGGCATGAAAAGGACAATAACACCCAAACTAGGACACTAACACCATTGGTGCTACTATCCAAATTATGGTGCTAGTGTTAAGGTGGTAAAACCTAAGTCATAGGGACCAAGATGTTAAAATGAGGGTCTAGGACTAGTTTAGGGATGTGTGTGGCCTACATGAAGGCTAGATAAGTGTCTAAATAGGACCTAGGATAGGTCTAAGATTAAGCTAGGGGTGAATGGTCTCAAGTAACACTCTTATAACTCAAGTGTCATTTTTAGATGATTACAAATAACTTTCCACATATTACACCCTTGTGTACACACAAGCCAACATATAAGGGGAGAAATACATCACTCTAAGGCCTCTTTGGAGGAATGTTTATGTAGTCAGTACCCATTGATAGAGGGGTCATTGGGGTTAATTTGACACCATGAACTCACTAACCCATTTTTATCATAGTCGCTATGAAGATAAAAAAATAGTGTTTTTTATTTGACAAGGAGTGACAATCCATGATATATATTTGAACACACCAAAGCAAAGGTGGCATAGAACGTAGAATATTCAAAGTAGTTGTATCCATATCCATTAGGTATTTTGTACTAGGCACATGTGTCTAATTCAATTAGAATCATCAATGCAACCATCTGAGGTCGATATAAGTGTCTAAGTCTGTAGAGAACAAATTTCTAGAATTTGGTAACTGATCTAGAATCCCTATTTGGTTTATTTCTAGCTTGTTCCACATCAGATCTACATGTGTACAATAAACTAGCTAATTAATATTTTTCCTATTTATTATAATATCAATCACTAGTTATACTTACTATTTTAAGCATATCTCAATATTTAAAGTTAAAATATTTTTTATTTGAGTTTTCAATTAATTGTCCTACTGTAGATCAATTTATCACCCTTGTGCTTATTCATTTCTATATTAATACCCTATACTATATTGACCTATCTTAATGTAGGGTTAAACAATTAGGTATTATTCAAGTATCAAATAATATGAATGAGTAAATTGATTTACATACATAAAATATACATTAAAATGTCTAATATGTTATGCCTTAACACAAACACACACACACACACACACACACACACACACACACACACACACACACACACACACACACACACACACACACACACACACACACACACACACACACACACACACACACACACACACACACACACCATTTTCAAAAAATTCAAATAGGGACCCATTGTTAATCAGATATTATTATCCAGGGTCTTCTGAAATAGAAATCTATGACATAGAGTTTGAAATTAAAAATTTAAGGAAACTTAGTCTAGAACTAAAATAAATAGAAGTAGGGTAGAATAAGGATTGATAACCTTGGTTGTGCACAACTTATTTTGAGCTAGTTTGTATTATTTGCATCTAATTTATATCTAGTGAATAATGGGCTAAAATTCATTTATATATATTATTATATTGATTTTAAGGGTATTAAAAGAGGTGTAG
Organism: Torreya grandis; assembly: GCA_037957365.1. NCBI lineage: Eukaryota > Viridiplantae > Streptophyta > Pinopsida > Cupressales > Taxaceae > Torreya > Torreya grandis. The sequence continues at coordinate 1,444,451 of JARHVA010003888.1, read as the reverse complement.
GCCAACCATAGGTGATTTTTTTGAAAATATATATGTTATTGGCCAAAGGCATGAAAAGGACAATAACACCCAAACTAGGACACTAACACCATTGGTGCTACTATCCAAATTATGGTGCTAGTGTTAAGGTGGTAAAACCTGAGTCATAGGGATCAAGATGCTAAAATGAGGGTCTAGGACTAGTTTAGGGATGTTTAGGGATGTGTGTGGCCTACATGAAGGCTAGATAAGTGTCTAAATATGACCTAAGATAGGTATAAGATTAAGCTAGGGATGAATGGTCTCAAGTAACACTCTTATAACTCAAGTGTCATTTTTAGATGATTACAAATAACTTTCCACATATTACACCCTTGTGTACACACAAGCCAACATATAAGGGGAGAAATACATCACTCTAAGGCCTCTTTGGAGTAATGTTTATGTAGTCAGCACCCATTGATAGAGGGGTCATTGGGGTTAATTTGACACCATGAGCTCACTAACCCATTTTTATCATAGCCACTATGAAGATTAAAAAATAGGGTTTTTAATTTGACGAGTGACAATCCATGATATAGATTTGAACACACCAAAGAAAAGGTGGCATAGAACATAAAATATTCAAATTACTCATATCCATATCCATTAGGTATTTTATACTAGGCACATGTGTCCAATTCAATTAGAAGCATCAATGCAACCATCTGAGGTTGATACAAGTGTCTAAGTCCATAAAGAACAAATTTCTAAAATTTGGTAACTAATCTAGAATCCATATTTGGTTTATTTCTAGCTTGTTCCACATCAGATCTACATGTGTACAATAAACTAACTAATTAATATTTTTCCAATTTATTGTAATATCAATCACTAGTTGTACTTACTATTTTTAACATATCTCGATATTTAAAGTTAGAATATTTTTTACTTGAGTTTTCAATTAATTGTCCTACTGTAGATCAATTTATCACCCTTATGCTTATTCATTTCTATATTAATAACCCTATACTATATTAACCCATCTTAATTTAGAGTTAAAGAATTAGGTATTATTCAAGTATCAAATAATATGAATGAGTACAATGAGTACATTGATTTACATACATAAAATATACATAACAATGCCCAATATGTTATGCCTTCACACACACACACACACACACACACACACACACACACACACACACACACACACACACACACACACACACACACACACACACACACACACACACACACACACACACACACACACACACACACACACACCATTTTCAAAAAATTTAAATAGGGACCAATTGTTAATCATATATTATTATTCAAGGTCTTCTAAACTAGAAGTCTTTGACATAGAGTTTGAAATTAAAAATTTAAGGAAACTTAGTTTGGAACTAAAATAAATTTGTTTTCCTATCTTGATCCTTATTATTTGCTTGATTTAGTCAAACAATATTTACTTTAATGTTTACAAAGTGTCTCAAAGTTATGAAGGAATGGAAGTTGTATATAATCCATGATAAGATTTTTAATTTTCACCTTCAATTTTCTTTAACTCAATGCTAATGTACAAGTTCAATTTTTGGTCTAATGCATAAATAAGTTGATGTGTTTTGATTTTATTTGGGTTTTTTCCTAAATTGTGTCTTAAATAATTTACTCCATGCTTAGGTGTCTTCTAGGCCCTCTCAGAGCTCATTTACTCTTTTTATGCAACATTAATTCTCTAACTCAGATCCTAAGTAAAGAATACAAATCACCTAATGGTGATGTCAGTATAGTCTCTAAAATGGAATCACATACTTAAGCAAAGTAATGAGATCCATCCATGTGTTATAATTTTAGTATTTCAATGGTGATGTCAACATATACCTTTGTGTAGATAATCCTTAGTAAGCAAAGCAATAAGATTCATCCACATGTTATCATCTTGATATCTTGGTGGTAATATTGGCATGGACATTTGTATGAAAAAAAGTTGGACAAGTGAAGTATTAAGAGTCATCCACATGTCATCATCCTGGTATCCCATTGGTGACCTTATCGTGGACCTTTACACAAAAAATCCTAAGTAAATAGTTCATCAGGACTCACTAAGTGTCATCATCTTGCTAGCCCATGGCCAAAAAAATAAAGCATGCCTAGCTCCAGCTCATTTAGGAGAGGAATATATACATATAGACACATGTCCTCCAAAACCACATAAGTAATCAATAAATACATCAAAATTAATATAAAAAGAGATATGTATCATACTAAGATAACTAAGCATCCATAAGAATGCATAAAAATACACATGGTTTTAAAAGTCATGAAAGTTGATATTATGAAATTCAAATGCAAATAATAAATAGGGAAAGAGTGAATGTTAATACTACACTTAATTTGCACAAATGAAATAATTAATGCATTCAACTCTCAAATCCAATACAACTAAAGTAATATATTTTGAATTATTTTTCCCATTCTAATTAGATTACCTCCAAACTATCAAGATTATTGTGAATTATGATCTCAAATGAATACTATAAATCCATAACTCCATTACAACCATGAATTTACAAATTTTTCATAGAGAAAATAAGTTTTAGATATCATTAATGGCTTCCTCATCTCAAATCCCAATTCCCTCTGCATACTCAATTACAGGATCAATTGAGTACATAGATAAAAAAATTGTTTCAATAGATCTAAACCATGATTTGAAACATTATTCTAGAATTTGGGATGTGGTCAAGGTAGTTTAACCTTATAGATAATAGGATAAACTTTCCATTTTCTCTTAGAGATATAAGGATGACTTTTTAGCAATCAAAGCCATTTGTCTACACAATGTAGTAGCTAAGCTAGAATAAATGCCCTGAATTGACATGTTGTGATGTAGATTTTACTCCTACAACCCCCTTGACCATATCTCTTACTCTAATTTCTACCTTAAAATATTTATCTAATCTCTGATTTGCTTTCCTGATGTAAGTACTTTGTTTCTTTCTTAACACACTAAAACACTCTTACTTTCAATAAGATAAGCCTCTTATAAACTTAATACTCTTTATCTCTTTTTTTGATCTCACCCTTCATGTTCCTATACATTCCCTTTCCTCTTTAGTATCAACATCATCATCTCATACTCACCTTTCAAACATCTATTCTCCACTCTTGATTCATGTTTGTTCATTCTCACATATAGGTTCATATCTCTACAAGACTATTTCATGGTTTCATGGTTCTTGTCTTCTCATAATGGCTCATATGGCCATCCATATACATATTTCAACTCCCATACACATCTAATAAGAATATCCAATCTCTGATCTTAAACTCTCAACCAATCTATACTTTCCTCTTTAAGGTCTATTTGTTTGTAACCCTATTTTAGGAAAAATCTAGTATATTTGAATGAACCATAGGGGTTCATGACAAAATAAGACTAGTTTTGGAACCTGTTATCCTCTTTTATCTTCCCTTATATTTTTATCACCCAACTCTCAATGTAAACCTACTTTCTTAACATACCTCATTACCTATTAGGTATTTTTAGGCCTAGTCTAATGTAATAGTCCTAGAAATTGTACTCTATGGTTAGGTAACAATTTATAACCTATTGAATAATATAACACATGTCAAAACATAATATATTCCAAATTTTTATAAATTTTAACTAGATGAAAATAAATTTATGCCAATTTCTAATCTCAAACCCTAGGTTAAGTTTTGATAGGCTTGTGCAAGGATGAGAATAAACAAAAAGGGTTTAAATGAGTTATATACATTTTAAAACACTTAAAATACTTTTAATATATCTTCCCAACATTTTTACACCTTTCCCAACAACTTTTAATTCAATATCAATCCTCACAAGAATCTAATAAGCAATTATACATAATTGTGAGTACCTTTTCTTGATTATGTGTGAAGGTTACCTTAGGTATTTCACTTATAAAGGATGTCTAAGCCTCCATATGGAATAAAAATATAATTAAATTTTTAAAAACCTTAAATACACCCTATAAAAACTTAACTAAAGTTTACCAATCTTCTTCACACCTGGTTAGTCATATTCTTGGACTAGTAATCACATAATTGTTCTCTCTTGGGATAGTGTTGTAGGTTACCACATTATCAATTGAATAATGATAATATAACTCAATATAACCATTAATAATAAAAATATAATATTAATTACATTCATATTAATAATTTATATTCAACAATGGTTCATCTAACACCTTTCTTTATTCCATTCTCTCAACATATACATAGTCATGTATAGAATTTTGACAAGGTAGGCAGTCTACTTAATTTTTTTGATATTTTCTTCTTATTTTATAGACTTACCTCCTCTCTCCTTCAAGAATATCTATCCTACCTACATTATACACACCTTACATATATTTTCAACCTTTCTAACATGCAAATAACCTCTCTTTTCTTACCAACCCCATGTAGGTTGGCAATTACATTTTCTTGTTGTCTCAGTTTACATTATTTTGCACATTGGAACAATTTTTCACAGTTTCATATTAACTTATAAGACTCATTAAAACATTTAAAAACATTTACATTTCACACAATTCTCAAAACACCATTTTCAAATTCCCTTTTTGGTAGGAAAACTCTAAATGATCTCAAACACACAACCTAAAGACTTATAATGATTCCAAATAATCTTAAGGGTCCCTATAAGACATTTAAAATGAAAATGAAACCTAAAATGGTCATAATTAACTCTTAAACACATTTATATGCTTTATCACCTTGTAATGCTCTACATCAAGCTCTCTAAGTGGGAAAATTTGAGCTCCTACTCAAATGTGCTTTGTCCAACATCTTCCTTATTTTAATATTATTTATCCTCTAATATTCTAAGTTCCTCTTGCTCATGATCCTCCTATCTTTATCATTTCTTCTAAGCTAGTTCTTGCATCTTTGTCTTCTTGCCTTGTCTTTCCTCTTTCTTAACTCATCCTCTATCTCCAAGAGGTATATGATCTGATGTAACTCTTTGTCCACCTCATATTCTATCTCATGCATATCATATTTATCTTCATCATGCTCTGCCTCAAATGGTTGTTTCTCATTATTCATCATTTCTCCTACTCCATGGATTCCTTATTCATTTTTCATGCTTGGTTGATACACTCCTTATTGGTCTTGCTTAACAATTCTTTCTTATTTTTCCTCATGCTCTAATGGTTTCTTGTGCATGTTCACCCTTCCCATAATTTAACATATATCCCCTTTGGATTCCTTCTCATGACACTCCATCTTCTCATGATGAGTCTTATCATAGCCTTGCTCATCTTGACATGATAATTCCTTGACCAAACTATGCACATCATAACACCACACTTTTTGACAACATTTTCTCTCACTATCATGATCCATAACTTCAAAAAACTTATCTATAACATCACCAATTTAATGTATTAACTTATTACCTTTCTCTCCCTTCATTTTCTTCCTCTTTTCTCACTTTCTTGTATCTCTCCTTCCATGAGTCTTCGATATTTACTTCTTGACATGCTATTTGAACTAAATATTGAGATAAGACTACACTCTCTTTGATTTTTCAATGATAACTTGATATTTTTCCTTCCTTGGATTAACTTTGGACTGATATTTTTCTCCTCCCAACATGCATTATTCTTTCAATCAACTCCTTTGTGAGTATCATGGTTTTACTCCTCTTTTTTTACCTCTATCATGAGCTCTAGTGCCTAATTTATTCTCTTCCCCATGTGATAATGGATTGGATCCCTCTCTTAAATATCCATACCTACACCATCATCTTTAGTATCCATAAAATTACAATCATGAGACTTGATAGTATTTTCAATAACCTCATATTCCTTTTCATATTTTCTTGCTTTAGTTTTCTTCTTTCAAGCCTATATAGGCTTCCAGTTCACCTTCCTAAGTTCCTTATTATTTCCTCTTAACCCTTGATCTTTACTTGCATCATTGGTACCATTTCTTGTTCTTACATCAACTCACAATACTTCATGCTTAGCTTACCTTGTCTTGCAAGTTTATTTGCTTCACCTTATACTAATGCTTTTTCATCTTCTTGGATGTAATTCATGGCTTCATTATGATTTTATGCCCTTGTATGACTTGAAATATTATCTTATTGAAGTTTTCTAAATTTCAACATACTCCTTGATCTTGAAATCTTTTTTTCTTCATATTTAAATTCTCTTTCTAGCTCTTGTATGACAGCTTATACCTTCTCTTCAATTTGCCTAGGGAATTATAATATACCATCATCCTCTTTCATCAATGCTCTCCAAATCAAATCTTATTCCTCATTGTGATATTTCATAGCTTGTACCGTGTCTTATACATGGATTCCATCTCTATTTTGTGTCAAGCTAGACATTCCCTCACTCTAAAAATCAGCTTGTATATCCTATTGCTCCATGATGTATGATGCCTTCTTTATCACTATTTTTCTCTCTTAAGTCCTCCATTGACTCATTCCAAATTCTTATCTCTTCATCTATTATTATAGGATAGGCTTTTTCCTTTTCTCCATGGTTTATGGCATGTTCCAAAGTTGTCATCTCTTCTTTTAATTGATCCTAACTCTCATAGACAAATTGTTGGTATTGTTGCTCACCTAAAAACTCATCATCACCTACAATCTCTTATTTAAGACATTATACCTCTTTTAATAAATTTTATTCATCAAATATTGAAATAATCTTATCAACATTCACTATCATCAAAAATAAAACTTTGATCATCTACATAATTGATTACTTCATGCAATACAACTTCTAAATATTGATATTCATACCTTTTGTCTCCATATTCTTGATTCATTTATATATATTTTATGCCTTTAATGATTCATCTTTATTATTTAATATCTCCAAGAATCTCTCCTCTTTCAAGTTAAAAAAACCATTATACTTCCGTAAATGGATGCTCAATCAATTTCTTCTTCACCATAAGCATGATGTTCATTATTTATTTCATCATGCTTTTAAGCTTTATGTCCTCAACATGGAATTATTATTTCTTCACTTTTGTACCTACATACACACATTAATGAGGCCAAAATATGCCCAATAAAAGTATAATAAATGACCTCATCTTACTCTCTCTTTCTATTAAGTTTGATTGCATTTTGTAACTTTTATTTTGATCTGAGATGAGTTAAGATGTGATTATCCATCTTTTGTTGATTATGATTCTAACATTTTAAAAGACATGTAATTCCTAACAAGTGTGTTGGAAAATTATAGTTTTGCAATAAAATAGGTCATCATTAGGCTTAAGAACAAATATGAAGTGGATTGCATGTTTTTGGAAGCATTGGACTCAATTCAGATTAGTTTTAGAACTTGTAGAATCTATTCCAGAATCATCATAGTTAGTTTTAAAACCTATAGAATATGTTCCAAAACCATCACAGTTAGTTCTGTAACTCCACCATACTATTTCAAGTCATCGCATTTTTGGACTTAGCTCTGAAACTCTATATTTAGCTTTGGTACTCTTATAGATAAGCTCTAAAATTTTTGAGGCTGGATATGAAATTGATGAGGATTTATTCCAAATGACTGGTGATCTGTCAGATCAATGATCCCATTAAATTAGGAATAGATTCCCAATTTTTTGAACTTGAAAAATCAAGACATTTATCACATAGCTAGACATCCAGCCACATCATGATTCAGTATTTATTCTAGGTATGATTCAGTTCCATTGTATCTATGAAAGAGTTACAGCCATCAAAGCATATATATATAGACCTAAGAATATAGAAAGAAAAAAGAGATAGATCAGTACATTTGTAATACAAAACATTTTAGCAATGATATATCCATTTCTATTTTGAAAGCAAATTAAATTGTTCAAATCTTGTTCTAGGCAGAGCAAGGGCCCACTCCTCTAAAGAACCAAGATCTTCATTTTTGTCAGTATTTATATTTCTATTCACAAAAGTAAATAGGTAATTTTGTTAAATTTATAAATGCTTCCAACTCCTTGAAGTTAAGATTTGTTGTAAATTTGTTCCTATAGGTATTTTAGAATCAATTTTCATTTCTGTAATGTGTGTTTATTTCCAGTAATCAATTTCATTTTTGCAACATGTGTTTGTTTCCAGCAATCAATTTCATTTTTGTAATGTGTGTTTGTTTCCTACAATCTATTTTCATTTCTACAATGTGTGTTTATTTCCAGTACTCTATTTCATTTTTACAAAGTGTGTTTATTTCCAGTAGGTTTACATAGTTTGATTCCAATAAGGTTTTAACCAAGAAATCCTTAAGACATTAAAAACCCCCTAAAACAACAAAAATACAAATACCTCCATTTAATTACTAAATCCCAATGATTCCTCTTGTTGCATATAACTTTAGACATAGCCCTGGTTAAATATGACATCAATAGAAAGTTGATTAAATGAAGGGGATGATGACACCCATCATTTTTAGCACCATTGCCAGGGAAAACTAGTTGGAATTCTCTAATTAGGTGTCAATAAGATCAATAATCATTCATTTATTAATTAAATAAAATTTCCCTAATTTATGAGTAGACCACGAGATTCCAATGGTAGATTTCTCCCCAAAATATTTGAACAAGAAATTCCATCATCCTCTAGTTTAAGAAAGGACGTTGAGCAAGAATTAGAGGCACCATTATCTCCTACAAGACAAGAATCAAAATTATCATCTTTGGAATTTTTGGATCAATCACCAAAACTAAGTAAAACCTTAGGAAGGAGGATTATTTCTCAAGATCCATTGATAGAAATTTTTTATTCTCACTTGAGTAGTCAACCCCCTACTCCTGACTTTTCACCATCCCTAAAATAAACCACATACCACATTGATTGGGAAAAGGGATTAGAAAATACTAGAGAGATGGAATGAGAACCTGAGAGAACCTTTACCTATCCCATTCATATCGAGGATGATGAAACCACTATGAAAAACATATCACCTACACACTTGCCAACATTTAGAGGAATGTCATCTGAGGATCCTAACTAATTTCTATTTGAGTTTAAAGTACTATGTTAGACTTATGATTACAAGATAGATAATCAAAAATTGAAGTTTATTCCATATACCCTGAAGGATGTAGTATTGAGGTGGTTTATGGGATTAACATCTAATTCTATTACCAATTTGGAACAAATGGAAACTGTCTTCCTAGACAAATATCAAGATTATTGTAGAGGAAGAAGTTGAAAGGAAGAATTTTTCAAAATCAAATAGGAAGAAGATGAAAATATGAAAGATTATTTGGATAGATTCCTCTTTGTGAGTAAAAGATGTGGATTTGTACTTCAAAAAGATTTAAATATAACCATTTTTCTCAAAGGTTTGGATGATGAATCTAGGGAAACCCTTGATTTAATTGGCAAAGGAAACATTGCTCAATTAAGAATGGACGAAATCATAGAAATTTATAGAAACTATTCAAGAATAAGGGGTAAACCTAAAAAGGGAAAATAATTAAAAATTTGAATCCAGATATGAACAAATTGATGGATGAATTGCAAACTTTAAAATAGACATATTAGCTCAATTAACCTCCACCATGGATGGATTGCAAGCTAAATCAAATGCCCAACTTGAACCATTAGCCATGTATTGTCATAGATGTAGGAAGAAGCATGCAATAAGGGAATGTCCTTTGGATAAAATAGAAGTATGTCTTATCTATGAATCTAAAGAACATGATACTCATGCTTCTTCTCTTCTTCCACTCATAAAAAATTAGCTCAAACAAACCAATACATCATCCACCATAGATTAATTAAATTTTGTTTAGAGATAACCTAACCAAGGATAGTTTATGCCAAGACGATCTCCTAATCCCTAGATGATACCATGGGTAGCTCAAATAGTACCAAAAAGTTGGGGACAGCCACCTTGGACCCCTAAACCCACATGTCATCCTTAGGATTGGGCAAGTCAATCTTGGTATACTCAAGGACATCAGCAACCTTGGGTTAGTCAAGGAAATCCTTATGCTTGGCCACAACCTAGATGGAGCCCTAGCAATTATGTGCAAGGAAAAACATATCCAAATCAAAACCAATAAGCCATAATGGGAACTCCATCACAAAATCCATAGATCAAAAACATAGTCCAAACCTAAATGCCAGCACAACTAGTAGCAAACCCAAGAAATAAACAAATAAGTCATGTATATGAAATAGAACCAAAAAAATTAGTTAATTTAAATACAATGGATTATAAAAACATTCAAACTAGATCTACATGGCTGGATCTCCAATACCTGGCTGCCACTGATTGATGGAAATGTTGAAATATACCCATGTGTTAAAGGTTTTTTTTAGCTTTATTCCAAAACTCTAAGGACAGGAAGACTATTCTATCCAACAGTAATTTTTTATGGCAAGGTAAATACCCTCTTATGGCCAAACGGTGGCATATGGATTTCAATCCTCTCATGGAAACCTTCAACAAGAGCCCTGTCTGGGTTCGGCTCCCTAATTTGCCAATACATCTATGGCATGAATCGGTGTTTAAAACCATCGAAAATGCTATAGGGGAGTTTTTATTTAAGGATGATGAAACTAAGAGGTTTTACCGCTCAACCTATGCATGCCTTATGGTTGAGGTGGATGTTTCTAAGGGCCTTCTTGAGGCGTTTTATCTGGACTCCCCTAGGGGTTCTTGGATGCAAATGTTAGATTTTGAAGGTTTACCTTTTTGATGCAGAAAATGTCACTTGACGGGGCATGTTGCAGCCTGGTGTACTGCAGGGAAATCCAAATCCAGAAGATCACCTTCTTGGTGGTCTGAAGCTGATCATGAAAATTATTTTGCTAAACAACCCGAGGAAGATTTGACTGATTTAGAGAATGAGAATGAAAAGAGTATCCATTCTGAATCATCAGATTGGGAGACTTCACTAGAGATAGATCCTATTGAAGGTAATGTGGAGATTGGATTATGTGATCTCTCTAAACTGATTACTGAGAAGGTGGTGGTCCCTCCACCTGTTTTGAAGGATTCTCTTAGGAGCCAGAAGTTGGCTAGTTCTCAAAAGGATTTTGCTAAGGCACCGATGCCCCCTGGACTTCATGGATCATGGCCTTCTGAGGACTGGGTTGCTGAGGCAACTAAGGTAGAGGATGGTTGGATAGTAGTTAAGAGGAATAAGTCTAAGCCTTTGGTCCCCCCTCTAGATATGAAACTTCAGTCTTGTAAAAAAAATATTAATTGTTTGTCCAGCTCTTGACTGTTATTTTCAGATTCTTGGTTAATTTGGTCTTGCTTATGTAGGTTCTAGGCTTTTTTGTATCCTGGTTTTGCTTAAGGTTTATCTCTCTTCTGATGTATAGGGTTTTGGGGCCCCTTCAAAACCTATTTTTACCTTAATCTAAAACATTCAAACTAGATCTAGAAAAATAGTTAGCAGTCCACATGCTATAATCACTAAGATGATAGAAGAAGCTAAAACCCCTAGCACAATTACACCTAAGGAAGATGACAAAGAAAAAGATAAGGAACCAGAAAGAAATTTTACTGAGATTCCATTTCCAGAAAGACTTAAAGAAACCATAGAACTTAAGGAATCTAAATTGGTGTAGGAACTAAGAAGATTGAATATTGAAATACCATTGTTATAAGCAATTAAGGATATTCTAGAGTTGAACAAGTTAATCAAAATGTTATGATTTAAAAAACCTGAAAGAAAGAAGTAGTACCCCAGGACTATTTAGGTAGATGGGAAACTTGTTGATTTATTAGCAAGAAAACTCTTACTACCTAAATATGGAGATCTTGGAAGCCCTATTATTTCTATTTCTATAGGGAATAAAGATATACATAATGTTTTGATTGATTTGGGCGTAGCTATCAATGTAATGATAGTGGACACTTTGAAAATATTACCATTGATAGGCATACAACCTACTAATACCATATTATAGATGGCAGATCAGTCTGTAGCAAAACCAAGAGTTATTAAAGATGTGGCAGTAATGGTGGAATCATGGGAATACCCAGTTGACTTCCTTATATTATAGCCAAAAGTTAAAACACTTGGTTATCCCATTATTTTGGGGAGACCATGGTTAGCTATAGTTTCTACCTTAATTGATTGTAGGTTAGGTGATATGACTATTTCAAATGGTAAAAATTCTAAGAAAATTTCATTATATCCATTTGCATGACCTTTTATTGATAATCAAGAAAAATTATGGGTTGATAATCCTAATATTAATGAGCAAAATCTATCTTCTTTGGCTATGATAACATTACAAGATCATGTATGAGAAATAGATGATATGGTTAATCCTTCATTAAATGAACATCAAGCATCATTGGAGTAGTCAAGATTAGTTCTAGAACCATCACAATTAGTTTCAGAACCATTACATTTAGTTTTAGAACCATTACATTTAGTTTTGGAACCATCACAGTTAGTTCCAGAACCACACCAATTCTCTGCAAGTGAAGATAACTTCACTCTAGAGGAATGTGATTTCTCTTGGGGAGAGGAAGGATCTATAGCATTAGATTTATAGATATCAAGAGATGGTGAAGAATTTTTGGAAAATAGCAATAACAAGGAGTTCGATCAACAACAAGATAAGTATCAGAACTCTTCTTATTGTCCTTTGTTTAGCATTCTACCTCTAAGAACTTTTAGATAGGTTGTTACATAACATATATTGTTACCACATGCCTATCCACTAAACACTTTAATGGAACCCTTTCAACAAATCAGTTCATCATATCCTGGAACCAAACATGTTAAAATTTAACCAACAAAAATTTTGAATATTAATAGCTGGTTAAAGAAGGATGAAGAAGCCAAACTGTTTGATGTTCTGAAGGATCATACTAAAGTGTTTGCTTGGGAATATAGAGATGTGAATGGAATTCATCTAAGTATCTGCACTCATCATAATTATACTAAAAATATTAGACCAATTAGGCAACCTCAGAGAAGGATTAATCCAGCCTTAAGGGATATAGTCAAATAATAAATTGAAAAACTATTACACGTAGGTTTTATCTACCCTATCTCAGATATCCAGTGGGTGTCTCCTCTTGTAATTGTCCCTAAAAAGAATGGAAAATGGAGAATTTGTGTTGACTATAGGGAACTAAACAAAGCCACCCTGAGATATTATTTTCCCTTACCATTCATAAATCAAGTCTTAGACAACCTTTCAGGGAAATAGTAATTTTCCTTCTTAGATGGATTTAGTGGATATAATCAAATTAGAATTGCTACTGAGGATCAAGACAAAACTACATTTAATTATCCATGGGGTACCTTTACTTACAAGGTATTGCCATTTGGACTATGTAATGCTCTAGCAACCTTTCAAAGAGTTGTATTAGCAATTTTTGTAGACCTAACAAATGACTGTGTGAAGGTATACATGGATGACTTTACTATGTATGGAGATACATTTGATTATGCCTTAAAAAATTGGATAGAGTATTAACCAGATGTGAACAACATTACTTGTCTCTTAATCATGAGAAATGTTTGTTGATGGTTGATGAAGGGATCGTATTAGGGCACCATATTTCAAAAAGAGGAATTTAGGTTGACCAAAATAAAATCAAGATTATTTTAGACTTGCCTATTCCACAAACTCCCACAGATATCAAATCATTCTTAGGACATGCTGGATACTATAAGTGTTTTATCAAGTATTTTAGTAAAATTGCTTCCCCCATGTTTAAATTACTTACCAAGGATTGTGAATTTCTTTGGGATGAATAGTGTCAACATGATTTTAAAGAAATTAAAGAGAAATTAGTAACTACCCCAATATTGTAAGGACCTAATTGGGAGAAACCTTTTCACATCCAAATTGATGCCTCAAATACCTCAATTGGTGCAATTTTGGGATAGAGAGATGAAGAAGGAAGAATTTATGCTATTTACTATCTTAGTAAAAATCTTACTCCCACTAAAAAAAATTACACTACCACTGATCTATGCAATCAATAAATTTAGACATTACATTATAGGGTACAAGATATTTGTACATACAGATCACTTAGCAATTAAATATTTAATGAAAAAACCTATGGTTGGAGGTAGAATAATTAGATGGCCATTACTTCTATAATAATATGATATTACCATTGCAGACAATCCAGGCAAATCTAATGTGGTGGCTGATTTCTTGTTAAGATTGACCAGTACAAGAGAGCAAGATCTAGTTAAGGATAACTTTCCAGATGAAAAATTGTTTGTTATTTCAGCTAACACACCATGGTTTGCTAACATGGAAAATTATCTTTCAATAGGGAATTCTCCTCCTTCTTTCACTAAAAAACAAATAAAAAAATTAATCAAAACTAGTGCATAGTTCAAGTGGTTAAATGGAATGTTATTTAAATGTCGTCTTGATTTGATTTTATGTAGGTGTGTAAGAGAAGATAAAAATTTTGACATCCTCGAAGCATGTCATGATGAACCAAGTGGAGGACACTATTTAGTGAAAAGAATAGCTCACAAAATTCTTGGCATTGGTTACTATTGGCCATCTCTATACAAAGATGTGAAGAGATATATCAAGCAGTGTGATCCTTGTCAAAGGATGGGATAGCCAACCATTACTAATGAAATGCCTCTACAACCACAAGTTGTTATTAAACCATTTGAGAGATGGGGATTGGATTTTGATGGACCTTTTAATCCTCCTTCACAAGGAAAAGAGCACATTCTTATGTGTATTGATTATGTAACAAAATGGGCAGAAGTGCAAGCTTTAGCAAATGCTACTAAAGAAGCAGTTGCTAATTTCCTTTGGCATAGAATTATGGTAAAGTTTGGAGCACCAAAATGCTTAGTTTCAGACTAGGGACCAAAATTTATGTCTAATATGATCTAGGCTTTCACAATGTATTATCAGATTAATCATAAGAAGTCATCTCCCTATCACCCACAAGCAAATGGATAAGTTAAAGTAACCAATAGAGAATTAAAAAACATCCTCACTAAAATAGTTGAAGTTGAAAGAAGAGATTGGGTAAAAAGACTACTTGAAGCTGTCTGGGCTTATAATACAACTTGGAAAACCACAACAGGATTTTCACCATATGAGTTAGTCTATGGAAAAAATCCCTTGTTGCCTATTGAGTTTGAACTACAGACATTGAGGATAGAAGCTAAGGTGGGAATTGAATTAGATGTATCTCAAAAGGAGTGAATCCTTCAACTTAATGAATTAGATGAATTCAAAATGGAATCACTTCACTAGAAAGAGATAATTCAAGGTCAAAGGAAGCAATGGCATGATTCACATATCAAGGAAAGACAATTCAAAGTAGGAAACTGGGTATTGTTGTTTGATTCTAAGTACCAAAAATTTAAAGGTAAATTGAGAACCAGATGGTTGGGACCTTATTAGATCAAGTAAATATTTGACAATGGTACTATCCAATTACTTCCCATTGATGGCAGTAGAATAATACTCTTGGTCAATGGACACATGCTAAAACTTTATAGGAAACCTCCTACTAAGGATAAATTCTTGAAGTAGATTGAAGCAAGCAAAGAATTTGATCATATAGAAGAACCCAGTTCTTCCAAAATGATCAAATAATTAGATGAAGAGATACAAAATAAAGGGAAGAGAATGAAAACCAGTAAATGGCATTCTCTTCCCCAAAAAAAATTAGAGATCAATTGAAAATTAGTAATGACGATTGATCTTCTTAAATAAGTGGCTAATAAAAATATATATATATATATATATTCTAACTATTTTCTAACCATTTTTTAGGGATGATGTGTTATCATGATGGAGGGATTACATCATCAAGGATGGTAATTATTTTTTTAACTTGTTAAAGGTTTAATGAAAGTTTGCATATGTGATTAGACTTGATTTAGAAAGATTAGTATGATGAGTCATCTATTATACATCATGGTTAAATGTGCAAAATCATGAGAAAGATATTGATGATGGAATGAGTTGGTGGATAACCATAAAGAATCATTCTTATGATTGAAGCAACTGAATCTACTAGTTCCACAATTGAGTACAGTAGTTCTACAGCCAAAATTGATAAGTTTCACAGTTGAGTACAATAATTTTGTAATCAAATTCACCAAATCTTCTAGTTTTGTAGTCAAAATCATCAGTTCCACCGAGATGAAAAGAAATTTTTAGCTAACTTTTGAAAGATTCAAAGAAGAGCAAATCATGGGAATCAAAAAGAAGTTAGAACTAGACAATTATACCTAACTTCTTATAGATGAAGAAGTAGCAAATATCTTTCAACAGGCAGGATGGCTGGAGTTTCTAAAGAAATTTCCCAAATACAATGATGAACTAGTAAGAGAATTTATTATCAATTTAGAACAAACAAGGACAAAGATTAGGAAGGTTTTCATTCCTTTTCTATGAATATCATAAGTGAGATGTCTAGAATACCAATAATGCATGTCCCAAACCTTGTCAAAGGGACATTGAAAGACCTAGCTAAAACCCTATTGAAAGAAGGGGAAGTTGAACCCCAATATATTTATAATACAAAGAAAATAATCAAAGGAGTTAAGAGGGCCAGCTTGCCCAAACCCTTTGATAGAGTAGCATTCTGGATAGTCAAATATTTAACCTGTGATGGATAATTTGGGATAGTAGGAAAAGAAGTCCTAAAAATCCTTATACACCTCAGATATGGAGCCGAAAAACTAGACTATATAGTAAACCTTCCAGGATTTCTTTTTGACTCCATCTATACCATGGCCCAGAGGTATTCTTGGGGTGTAAGAATAATTAGACATCATGGGTTAGTGCATTTAGTATGCTAACACAATTTCCTTTCCAAGAAAAATGGGGAAGAAATGTGGGACAAATTTCTTGGCAAGTTTGGACAAAACCATGGTATTCCCAGAAGAACAATAGCAACTCCTCCTGCTCCTTCAGTTCATTTAAAAAATACTACCATTTCTAAAGAAAAGAAAAGATTAGGGGAAGAGGAAATACCAACCTGAATAAAATATGGAAGAAAAGTTAAAATTATAGACCCTACTGTACTTTCTCAAGCCTTTTCTTTTGTTGAGGCTATAAAAGAACTGGTACCTGTCTCTGACAATGACAGTTCACCTAGGCCTGAGTAAAAGGTGAAAACTAGAAGAAGTTCTTAGAGGAGACCTATGTCTACACATTTTGAGGATCCTCAAGAAAGAAAACATCATAAAAAGTCTAAATAAAGTTTAGAGGAGCTGGAAGAACAAGAAAGGCTAGAAATTGAAACTGTTGATATTTTGGGTAGCATGGCCATGACTCCTCTTAAACCAAGCCAAGCAAAAAAGGAAAAAGAAGATGAAAGATTTGAGAAGCCATTTTTCTAAGAAATGAGTGAGACTACAGCACCATCACATGTAGAAAATGAATAGGCATCTTGGAGAAGGAAATGGAAATCCCCTATGGTGGAAGAGGAATGCTTAACTCCCCAAGAACTTTCAAAAAAGAACAAAATCAGTAGATTAAATAGGATCTATTTTTGTTTAGATTAGAACCCATTATTAAGGAAAAGGATGAGGAATTAAACTTCCTCAAACTCAAGTTAGAACAGAAGGAAATGTTCCTTGTAGAATTAACAAACTAGTTCACGGCCAAGAATGAGGAATTAGTAGAAACTAAAAGGCAACTAATGGAGAATGAGGAAAAATGAACAAGACAGACCTCTGTGTCAATAGTCTCTGCATAGACTGAATTGACTTATTTTCCACTCAAGTAGTTATGGGATGACACATGCAGAGAACTCAGTGAAATCAAAGCATCCAATATAGACTTGAAAGGCAAACTGGTGGAAGAAGAGAAAGCAAGGAAGGAATGGGAAGACAAATTTTACGAGGAAAATGATAAGTATAAATGTCTTGTGAAAATACAAATAGTTTGTATGATGTGTGAGAAGTTGCTTACATGTAGAAGACCTTCTCTTGTTTATATCATGTTTTTAGAGGAACAATTCATTCGTTGGTAGTTGGCAAGGATAGCATGTGGCATTCCACATGAAATAAAAGATGAAGCTAGTTTCTTAGACACCTACTCCTTAGCTAATATAGAATATAAAAACCTTCTTTGTGAATTTTACCTTTGCAATTTTATGCTAGAAAGAAATACAAGTTTTATGATCAATTTGTATGTAGGAGAGATCCAACTCAATGCATTTGTCTATGTTCTTCAAAACTGGATTGCATGGAAAGAAAGGAAGTTAGAGCATTGGTCAAAGGCTAGTTCATCTGGTCTCTATATGAAAATTCATTATGGTAATCCATCTACCTTTGCTACATATTCCAATCCCATGCATTTAATGATAAATTCAAGGGACCTTATCATTTTAGTTTACAGCAAAGCATGGATGTCTTCACCTCCTATGAAAGGGAAAATTTTGATAATATCTATGATGCATGTTTTAAAAGATGGGAATTTCTCTTGGTGGCATTGAAAATAAGGGAAGTAATATCCCCTTCAAATTTGATTTGGAGTTTAGAAAGGGCAAAAACTTTATGCATAATAATTTCCCAGATTAATGAAACTCCCCTAAGCATATAGATAGGAATGCAGACAAGGCCACGTCTACTTCTCACCCCCATATCTCCTTGGCAAAATAGAGAACCTCAACATCCCACTCAATTTGAGGAATGGAAAAGAAAAGTAAAATTAGGAGTAGGGTATAGTACTTCTAAGTCAAAGCATTAGGATATTCAATTTCAGCCATTTGATCTAAGCAATCAAATGGAATGCAAGATACGCAATCTTGAATTTGAAGAATGAAGTTTGTAAAGGGTCTTATAAACAAGTAAGTATGGGGGAAGTGATGAGGCTAGGATATGCCCAATAAAAGTATACTAAATGACCTCATCTTACTCTCTCTTTCTATTAAGTTTGATTGCATTTTGTAACTTCTATTTTGATATGAGATGAGTTAGGATGTGATTATCCATCTTTTGTTGATTGTGATTCTAACATTTTAAAAGACCTATAATTCCTAACAAGTGTGTTGGAAAATTCTAGTTTTGTAATAAAATAGGTCATCATCAGGTTAAGAATAGATATGAAGTGGATTGCATGTTTTTGGAAGCATTGGACTCAATTCAGATTAGTTTTAGAACATGTAGAATATGTTCTAGAATCATCACAATTAGTTCTAAAACCTAAAAAATATATTCTGGAACCATCATAGTTAGTTTCAAAACTCCACCATACTATTTCAAGTCATCACATTTTTAGACTTAGCTCTAGAACTCTATATTTAGCTCTGGTACTCTTATAGATAAGCTCTAAAACTTTTACGGCTAGATATGGAACTTATGAGGATTTATTCCAAATGACTGGTGATCTATCAGATCAATATCCCATTAAATCAAGAATAGATTCTTGATTTTCCGAACTTGCAAAATCAATACCTTTATCACACAACTGGACATCTAGCCACATCTTGATTTAGTATCTATTCTGGGTACGATTTAGTTCCATCATATCTATGAAACATTTATAGCCATCAAGGCATCTATATATATAGACCTGAGAATATAGAGAGAAATAAGAGATAGATCAGTACATTTGTAATACAAAACATTTTATCAATGAAATAGCCATTTCTATTTTAAAAGCAAATTAAATTATTCAAATCTTGTTTTAAGCGGAGCAAGGGCCCACTCCTCCAAAGAACCAGGATCTTCATTTTTGTTGGTATTTATATTTATATTCACAAAATTAAATAGGTAATTCTATTAAATATATAAATGCTTCCAACTCCTTAAAGTTAATATTTGTTGTAAACTTGTTCCTGTAGGCATTTTAGAATCAATTTTCATTTCTACAACATGTGTTTATTTCTAGCAATCAATTTTATTTCTATAACGTGTGTTTATTTCCAACAATCAATTTCATTTCTACAACTTGTATTTGTTTCTAGCAATTTATTTTCAATTCTACAATATGTGTTTATTTCCAATAATTTATTTCATTTCTACAAAGTGTGTTTATTTCCAGCAGGTTTACATAGTTTGATTCCAATAAGGTTTTAACCAAGAAATCCTTAAGACATGAAAAACCCCCCAAAACAACAAAAATAAAAATACCTCCATTCAATTACTAAATCTCTATGATTCCTCTTGTTGCATATAGCTTTAGACACTGCCCTAGTTAAATATGACATCAACAAAAAGTTAATTAAATGAAGGGGATGATGACACCCATCACACATGGTAAGAAATCATAAAATATAAACTCTTGAGGCTTGATTGACTACATATTCTCTTTCTTATTTTCCTTTAGTTGTTCCTATGATTATTCTCCATGACTATCTTATTATCCTCAAGGTGTTTCCCACCTTCCTCTTGTTTACCAACCTATTATTCATCCATCATGAACCTCTTCATCTCCTCCTTAAGTTGCCTATATATAAAATTATTTTTCTTCCCATTGTCTCTCAGGACAATCTTTATTTTTCTCTCCATGAGTAGACTTATAGGCCACTTAAATCTCTTCTTCATCATTACCCAAACATACCATTGGCTTTACTCTTCTTTCATGAACTCCACCAAGATCCTTATCCTCTCTAGCCTTTGATATATCTCACTCATCTCTTCTTCAATGGCCAACCCTTTTCTCTTTGGGTCTTCCTTCCTCTTTATCTCATTATGGTATTCTAAATCAGCCAAGCCCTTACTCTCCTTTACATTCTCTATCTTAATCTTCTCATAAGAAAGTCATTTTCAACTTACTTTAGTGTCTCGATATAGGTTCTCTCCTCTACCTAATCTACTGACACTGTTATCCAAGTCTTTTTCACCTTGTAACAATAACTCTCTTCTTGGAGTCTTGCACTTTTGATCTTATGCTATATTTTTTTAGGGCTACTCATTCTACCACAAAATCTTACCTTTTTCTATCTCTCTAACTCATTCTTTCAACCTCCATTATCAACCTTCAACAACCTCAAGTAGAAACTTTTAATACTCACTTAGCATAATCTTCATATAATCTCAATTAGAATAAAATTTTTAAGAGCTTACCTACTCTTATACCACTTGATTTAGAGATAATTCCTACAACCTCCTTAATGATCTCCCTATATCTTATTTCTACCTTAAATATTTATCTAACCTCTAATTTGGTCTCTTGATGCAGGTACTTTATTTCTTTCTTGACACACTGGAATACTCTTGGTTTCACTAGGATCATAAGGCTCTTCTATAATTAATCCTCTTTCTCTATTTTTGAAATCAATCTCTCCATGTTATTATACATTATGTTTCCTCATTAGCATCAACATCGTCCTCACATACTTTTCAAAACTCCCTTCTCCACTCTTGATTCATGCTTGCTCATTCTCACATATAGGTTCATAGCTCTAAAAGCCTATTTCATGGTTTTTATCTTCTAATGAGGCATCATATGTAAATACACTTGAATATTTCAACTCATGTATATATCCAATCATAATATTCAATCTCCAAGCTTAAACTCTCAACCAAACTATAATTTCCTCTTTAAGGTTTCTTTATTTGTAGCCCTATTTTAGGATAAATCTAGTAGGATTGAATGATACATAGTGGTTAATTACAAAATAATACTATTTTTGGACACCTTTTTTCATCTTTTAACTTCTCTTAAAGTCTTAGGACCCAACTCTTAGTGTAAACCTACTTTCTCAACACACCTCATTACCCATTAGGTCTCTTTAGGCCTAACCCAATGCAAAAGTCCTAGAAACTATACTATACAGCTAGATACAAACTTGTAACCTCATTAATACTATATAACATGTCAAAAAACAATATATTCCAAAGTTTTAAAAAAAATTGTTGGATGAAAAGAAAGTTATGCTAGTTTCCAATCTCAAACCCTAGGTCAAATTTTGATAGGCATGTACAAATAACAAGAGAAAAAAGGGTTTAAATGATTTATATACCTTTTCAAACACTAAAAAAACTTGAATAGGTATTCCAAACCTTTTTACACCTTCTACAATAGTTTTAGTTCAATATCAATCCACACAAGGCTCTAATAAGCAATTATATAGAATTCTGAGTACCTTTTCTTGACTATGTGTGAAGGTTACCTTGTGTCTTTCACTTATAAAGGATGTATGAGCCTCAAAATTGCCTAAAAACAAAATTATATATCTAAAACTCTTAAATATATCCTATTCAAACTCAAATAAAGTTTACCAATCTTCTTAACACCTAATTAATCATATTCTTGAACTGAGTAAACATAAAATTGTTCTATCTTGGGACTGTGTTGTAGGTTACCACCTTATAAACTAAAAAATGATCATATAAATAAATATAATAATTAATAACAATAATAAAATATTAATTAAATTCATATTCATCATTAATATTAAATAATGGTTCATCAAACACCTTTCTTTATTCCATTACCTCAACATATACATAGCCATGTACATACTTTTGACAAGGTAGGCAGTCTTCTTAAAAAAATTGATCTTTTATCCTTATTTTATATACTTACATCCTCTATCATTAAAATATATCTATCATACATACATTATAAACACACTCTCTCACACCTTACATGCATTTTTGACCTTTATACAACACCAAACATTGAAACAACCTTTCTTTTCTTGCCAACACCACGTAGAGTGGCAATTACATCTTCTTGTTTTCTTAGTTTACATTGATTTTCACATAAAAAAAAAAATTAACTCCTTATTAGGACCTTATAGTAATAATTACAACATTTAAAAACCTTTATGTTTCACACAATTCTCAAAACACCACTCAAGAGCTCATTTTCAAATTTAAATTTTCATATTTTCTTTTTGGTAGGAAAACTCTAAATGAGCTCAAACACACAACCTAAAGATTTATAATGACTCAAAATCACCCTAAAGGTACCTATAATACATCTAACACCCAAATAAAACCTAAAATGGTAATAATGAACTCTTAAACACATTTACATGCTTTGTCACCTTGTGATGTTCTACATCATATTGATTTTCTCCATAGCACATCAAGGTGGAACCTCAACACATAACTAAGGGAAAAAAACCTTTAAGTCCCAACACATTATTTGGAATCTTCTCCATGCTTCCTTTTCTCCCAAAAACCATTGTATAATAAGTTTTCCATATTTTCTATCTCAAGTGCATGTTGTTTCTCTTCCTTTGTTCCCACTAGTAGTAATGCCCCAATCTCCTCAATAGCCACCTTTATCATCACCTACCATGACACTTACACCACCATTGGTGATGCCCCTATCCACTAAATTTTCATCTCTACCACCTATAATTTCTCCATTGGTTACCACTCCATCTCCCTCACTATCGTTTACCACTATAGTCCCTCCATCTCCTATTCCACCCTCAACTAGGTTATCCTCTATTATTGTAAAACTAATAATGACATACATAAGGCAGCCTAATACCCCTTCAATTTCACCTCAAAAGGAGTAAGTAGAGTAAAATCAAATATTTTATCCTAAATAAATTAAAATGAGAATAAAGGGTGATGTGGGATCAGACCCTATGCATATTTATGATAGTGATGAGGAAGATAAAAAATGAGGTGATTAATAAGAGTCAGTCTCAACAACTAAAATAGAATATACATAATGTTTTAATGAGGTCACTCAGATAGAGTAAGATGATGAATGGATAAATAATGTAAACACCTAGTCAAGAGGGATAAAATTATTGTAATTTGAAGAATTCAACAAGGTAAGTGGTAATTCAGGAGGTATTAAATTGTTTTCATATAGAGAAGGGGATGAAAAAAGAGAGGTAGAATTAAAGTTTTGCATCATATCACAAGGGATATCCCTAACTACATCTCTAAGCTCTCCACCTCATATCACCTATAACAATCAGTACCCCATCAATCTCTCCCTTAGTTTTAAGTCCTCCTAGTCCACATTCTTTGTAAACATCCTTATTTATATCAACTATGAGTGTTGTAGTGGATTATTTATATTATTTACATTCTTTAAGATAAATAAACCATCCCCAAGTAGCTAAAATTCTAATTTTACATGCTATAGCCTAGCCTAATACTATGGGCCCAACCACCACTGTTATAACTAGTGGGGATGCATATACTTTTGTTACTAATTACTTTCAAAACATGTTGATCACCCCTATAATCTAATCATTCTTTAATAAAACTAGTCCATTGTCCCCTTAGCTAATCTGAGAAGTACATTTTCAAAACCTGGTGTCCACATCAATTTTTCCTACCCTATATACCCCTCCAAGGTTGAAAACATAATTAGATATACTCATTGGCCAAGCACCCTAGGTAAACTCACCTACCATCTTAGTCCACAAAGCAGTAGGTAAGGCCAAATATGTTATTGATAAACTAGTCTAGAGGAAAGTTATTAGATGGAAGAAGGTTATTACTCCTTTTCCTACAATAGGGACATCCTCCTTGAAGGATATTCTACCTCCAAGACACTCCCCCTCAATAACTCCTACAACATAAATAGAGAAAATAGAGTAGCATGTTTCACTATACATTCCTTCATGGATCCAATAGTTGTAACAAGAAGTATGGAGACAATATTTGGTGATAACTAAGCATCCCATAGTAAAGTTTAATTTTGATAGATAGATAAACACCTTGAGGAAAGTGAAGAGGAAAATTATGGTTGTTGAAGGGTAGCAGGTGAGCTAGAACAAAGGTAAGATATGTTTTCTTTGACAAAATGAATAAAAGTAAATACATCAGACCTAGATAGGTATATGGAGGACACCTATACTTTTGTATATTTTATTAGGGGAGTTATGAAAGAGATGTTTTAATTTTTTGATTAGCCTATATAGAGGAAGCATGAGGTGAGTATTATCTAAGCCCCCAAAGAGATAGTAGACAATTTTTAGGGGATAGATAGGAAATTATTTGACATAATTGGTTCAATAAGATTTGAAAATTCCACCTTCTAGCCTAAATCAAGAGACATACTTCAATTTTTAAATAAAATAAAAAACATTGATGGAAAACTATGTTTTATAAGCAAGGCAATAAGAAATAAGGCTTATGCCTACCTTAATTTAATAAAACATCTAAAGCTACTTGGGGACAAAAATACATTACAATAAAAAGGGATAGTTTAATTTAATAGCATCAAGAGATGTAGGCTCTATTAAAAAAAAATTAAAATTAGGAGAGGGAATCCATCTCTATCCTAATTAACTTAATATTCATCCAAGTAATCACTCCAAAGGTGTAATTGGTGCCTAGGCCTAGTTTTGTGAATCTTATATGAATAGATATAAATAGTTTTAGAGTAGATATTGAAGAAATATCTAAAAAAATAACAATGAAATTATGTAACTAGTCAATTTTGTTAGGGACAAAATTATAGGAACTATGGCACTTCATGTAAAAGTTAGAGTTTCATTGGGCATACATAAGAAACTGATGGAAAAACTTCCTTAGTTATATAAAAAGGATGTAATGATTTTTAGACTACATATGTAAAATTATAGGTGAGTCATGCACTTCACATATAGATTAAATTATCCAATAAATAAACTACTATAATAGGTGTTATGCCCATCCCATCTCAAATTGCTTAGCTTCCCAAGTATACACTAGTGCATACTCAAATTGATCTTGCATATATGCCTCTTCTGGTGACCATATCCATAGATACATTGGCATATAATTTTTGATTACATATGTTATAATTATATATATTAAGAGGGGGCATGAATCAATTATCTTAAAATAATCATTCAATTTCACTTATCATTCATAAAATATTCATTCAAACACATACATCAACCAATGCATAAACAAGCATCCACATAAGCATATAACATATGAACACAAGATATATGTGGGATGGGGGATTAAAAAAAATGAAAAAAATCTTATAATATATTCCTATAATTAATTAATCAATATTTAGTGAGGCACCAACCCCACAAGGAGAACTAACCCCTCACTAGTCAAGCACCAATTGAACTAGTCTTTTAGCAATTACCAACTTGAAAGAAGGCACCAACCCCCTAGGTGACTCAAAACTAACTCATACACCTATAACATATGATCAAATTTTGACACATTTTTCTCACTTAACTAATTATGATCACCTTCTTTTTCTCTTCACACTCTTTTATCTCTCTCAAACAACATATTAGGCCTCTTCGCTTAACTAGTCATATTCTTGGTAGATTTAGGTCATATAACCTTGATCATAATATATATAATCAATATTATAAATTAATTAAATATTAAACACACCTATTTTATGTTATTAAATCCCTCTACCTGGTTTCCAAACTTCTATATCAGTCGTTCACCTCATCAATATTCTAACTAGTCATATTAGGCCTATTACACCTTTTTATATTTGACTCTTGCAGTCACATACCTTGATCAGACACAAATATATCCATAATTTTATCACCCTTTTATTATATTAAAAATCATTTTTCATAGGTGAAACAACCACTACATAGGTTGGCCATCACTCATAAGGACTAAAACCACCATTAGGCCTAAAGGAGACCTAATGCAATTAGGACTTCTCAAAAAACATGTTTCACCTTAACCATATTGTAACATCTTGAGCCTCAATAAATGGATGAAAAATTTCACACATTATTTAATTATACATTTTATAATATCACCTTATATCCCTAACACCATTTAGCTCATTTCACTCTTTGAACCACACCATTAGCCTTCTCACTATCAGAAAGTCTACTTTGAATATCTCAAGCATAAACTCAAATTTTACATATAAACATATTAAAAAATCATATTTATATAACCTCCATGACCTAAATTTCATAAAAAACTCCATTATACTTCACCATATATGGAAAAATAACTCAAATGGATCACTTCCATATGCTCACTCAAGAACTGTAGATAGACCTCCAAAACTAGTCAAGAACCTTTGACATTTCACACCTTCATAGAAATTTATCATGAATAAAAATAAATTAAAATTAACATATAAAAATTATATAAAAACTTTATGTTAATTATATTCTTCAAATATAGGCATAATGACTTAGTAGCATCAATCTTACTAACATACAAAAAACTACCTGAATGTTCCAAAACATAGTCATGGAAACAATGACTTAGAACACATGTAGATTCACTTTCATGAAATTAAAATAGATTTATATGATCATTAATAATAATTATAACCTATTTAAACAAATATATTATAATTTAAAATGTTAATATTTTTCTTACAGACCAATTTCATGGCTTCACTATGTTAGACAAGTCAGTTTGAGAGCAACTTTTTGATATATACACACAACTTCAAAACTTTTATCCATTATGGATATGTGTATAGTTATTTAATAATAAACCCATGCATTTTTATCCATACATAATAATTTAAAATGCATCCCTAATATCATTCTCACATTTTTTTGGTTTTTCTCATTGTCTTCCTCAATAGGCCTTTTTAGTTATAGGTTAACTTCCATGACTAGTTTAGCATATTTGAGGTATATAAATTGATTATAAACCACAATTTTAATAATATATATGTCTAAATATTCAACCTCCATCCACTTATCAACTTTGACCTGGTCAACCCTAACTACTACATAAAAAATCTAAGAAATAAGGGATTTATTTTAGCTTCCATTCACTCTCCTAACAAAACAATGACACCTAGAGGTACTTGGGAGAGTCTTATACTGATCCAATAATAAAAAGAGATCATTCAATCCATTTTGATCCATTTCCAACAATATATTCTATATTGGGTCACTATGAGGGTTTTAGGAGGGTTTAGATTACCTTCCACTCTTAATAATTATTCATATAGCTTAGGCCATCAACCCATAAAATAATGATAGTAAATTTTATATTTAACCCTTAAAAAACTACCATGATATTCTTAGATCCTCATGAAAAGTTTTCACATGTCAATGAGCATAATAAAAACCTTATGGGGTCTGCAACGCTTCATTCTTGCACTCAAGAGACCTAAAGATCCAATTTTTCATTATTTATTATTCAACTCAAGATTTTAAACTTCATGATCAATCTTAAAACAACATATCACACCTCTTACATATCCCACATGATATCTATCACCTTGGAAACTAAACTTGGCCCCTCATTAGGCCACACTAGGTCTATTTACATACTAGTCCAAAACCTATAAGCCATACTTAGACCTTGAACACACATTAAAACCTTTTTAACTACTCTAAAATACAATAAATAATGTCATGAAACCTCATACCATTTTAAAATTCTACCAATATTATTCTCATAAGCCTCAGACTGCTCACCTTATCATGTGACCAAGCCTATGCCTTCTCACTAGGTCTCATCATGAAAATGAATAAGCCATAAACTGGCCTTGAAATCCCCTTTGAAAGATTATCTACCACATACATAAGTTTAAATAGTGTCAAAAATATTCCCACATGATATACCACTAATTTACATTCTTCATAGACCTTTATAACACCTCAAGACTCCTCATTAAGTCAGGCAGGGTCTAAGAGTAGTTTGGTTGCATGCTTTAGGCCTAAGATCTTACCCCTAAAATTTTATCTTGAAACCTTCTTGAGTATTTAAACACTTCATATGAATTAATGGTAATCCTTAAACATCTAATCATACCTATGTGTATCCATTTCACTGTACCACCATCTTCATACACATACTCATAATATGATAATGCTCCTCAAGACTAGTGCTTTTTAGTATGCTTACCTTGTATCTTGATCTTGACCTTAAAACATGTCATCAACCTTAGAATAATTACCAAGTTACCTTCAAATTCTCTCTTAATATAGAGACAATATTTTTCCTTAAAATTCTCTCTTATCATAATACTTCCTTGTCACATACCATTTCACCATATATGATATCAATTTTGACCTTGACATTAATGACATTAATCTTGATCTTAACATCAATGAAAAACTTAATGACAAAACACCAATAATATAAAAATACCTCAATAATCACCCCCCCCTTTTTCATTGATTAAAAACATTCTAACAAAGTAGATCATTCTTATCTCTTCAAGTTGGATCTCCCCCCAAACTAGTCTTTCTCCCAATCTAGTCTTTCTCCCACTTTGACATTAATGACAAAGGGTCATCTCTAAAAATACTACCGTCTAATCCTTGGACTTGAAACATGATTTCTCCCCAAACAATATCAATATTCCTCTTATCAACCAAATAGGAACTCAACTCGTAGAAGTACCTTACCATGTTCCCCTTATCTCCATGAGATATTTAAACACTATCATGATTGTGAATAGGTTTGATCAAGTCATCATATAAATAATTTGTTACATATCTCTTGAAATCACACATCTAATATATTATTTATTTAAATTTGGATCTAAATATCAACTAAGAACACAAAGCTCCCCTTAAGACCAAGCATCCTTCATGCTTATAATCACTTACTAAGTGCCTCCATGCAGCCTAATAAAGTCACCTCTTCTCTAGGGTACTAAAACAACATAAACTCAGGATATTCCCATATATCCATGTCCTCACTAAACTAATGTTTCTTCATGATCCTCTTAGGTTTTAATATCCTCTTTGTATTGATCTCTTTAATCTCTATTTGAACAACATTCTAACTTGGTTTATTTTTCTTGACTCCTTCATCCATAACTTGTGCTAATAAGGAGAATTATTGTCACTTCTTTACATTAGAACTATGATCCACCATGGAAAATACTCCACTTGGACTTGCATACTAATCACCATTCACCTTAGCTACCTTTGGTATCCATTCACTATTTTGTTTTCTTTCTTGCACTATAGGGGCTCAATATTCTTATTTTGACTTGAGAATGCATGCTTACAAAAAAATTCAGTATGACCAACCTTTTTATAATTAAAACACACTATTACTTTTGATGGAGACATACCATTATGCATACCTCTTGACTAATGATTTTCCTCATAGTTCCATGCATATTAATTCTTGGAGTGTCTTATACAATGCCTTATTCTATGACCAAATTAGTTACATAAATAAAAATAACCATTAAAAAGATTAACATATTTTATATCATTAGGTTGATTGATAGGATTAGTCTTCATTCTGATAGCACCATCATTCCTTGATTTAGCATTGACCTTTAAGGTCTGATTCTCCTTGATCATAATAGTATTCTTATTTTAGTCTCCATTGAAACCAAGACCTATTTTGTCATTAGTAGTCTTTTGACTATTCAGGATGTTGTCTAGATCATTGGTACTCTTTTCAAACTTAAAAAAGTACTTTACCTTACTTTATGCCTAATCCAAATTATCTCTCAAGGAATCCACATCAATGACATACCTAACACATTCTTCTTCTTTAGCCTTTAGGCTCATAGTCACAATCTCAATTAGAGTCTCCATCTATTTGACTATTTCTTATTATTCCTTGGAATTTATCTCATGTATAGTATTAAAATTGTCCCACATTTATTTAGTAGACACACATTTAATCACCTTCATAAGCTCTACTTCTGATAATCCACAAATAATACCATTCATTACTTTTGAATTGTTGTCACTAGCCTTCTTATGTATTGCATCTATAGGGAGAATAGAGGGTGTAGTATATCCATCCAAATTTGATTGATAAACATCATGACCTTAAAACATAAAATATGTTCTCATATTGAAAATCAAAAGGAATAATTATATCTATTAAACAATGGAGCCTTACTTGTAGAGAAACCACCTTGTTATTGACTATCCATCTTCACTTGCTTAGGAACTCCTTTAGGCTATTAGGCCTGATTCAAATGACCAGATATGATACCAATTTTTGTAATTATAGATAATAATACTGGACATGAATTATTACCCTTAAAACAATCATTCAATTTTACTTATCATTCATGAAGCATTCATTCAAACACATACATCAACTAATGCATAAACAAACACCAACATAAGCATATAACATATGAACACAAGATATATGTGCTAAAATATCATGGGGGATAAAACCAATTAAAAAAACTCTTTTAATATATTTATATAATAAATGAATCAATATTTAGTGAGGCACCAACCCCACAAGGAGCACCAATCCCTCACTAGTCAAGCACTAACTTAACTAGTCCTTTAGCAAGCACGAACTTGCAAGGAGGTACCAACCCGCTAGGCGACTTCACACTAAATAAACCATATGGAACCTATAATCACATTTTTACACATTTTTCTCACTCAAATTATTATTATCACCTTATTTTTCTCTTTGCACTCTTGTATCTCTCTCAAATAGCCTATTAGGCCTCTTTTCTCAATTAGCCCTCTTCTTGGTAGATTTAGGTCATATAACCTTTCTCATCATATATATAATCATTGTTATAAATTAATTAAATATTAAACACACCTCTATAATTATATTAAATCCCTCTACCTAGTTTCCAAACATCTATATCATTCCTTCACCTCATCAATATTCTAACTACTCAAATTAGGCCTATTAGACTTCTTTTTATACCTGACTCTTACATTCACATACCTTGGTAAAAAAAACATCTCCATATTTTTATAACCCTTTTAATATATAAAAAAACATGTTTCATAGGATAAAAAACCACTACATAGGTTGGCCACCACTCATAAGGACTAAAAACCACCATTAGGCCTAAAGGAGACCTAATGCAATTAGGCCTTCTCAAAGTACACATTTCACCTTGACCACCTTGGAACATATTGAGCCTCCATAAATGGATTAAAAAATTTAAAAACACTTAAATTATACCCATACTAATCTCATATTATGTTTCTAACACCATTTAGCTCATTTCACTCTTTGAACCACACCATTAGGCATACTCATAATTATGCCTTCTCACTGTCAGAAACTCTACTTTGAATATCTCAATCATACACTCAAATTTTCCATATAAACATATAAAAAAATCACATCTATATAACCTATATTAACTTATGGTCATCACCATGTCCATTAAACTTCACCATATATGAAAAAATACCTCAAACTAATCACTTCCATATGCTCACTCAGAACTACAAACAAACCTCAAAAATCAAACAATAACCTTTAACTTTTCACACCTTAATATGAACTTATCATGAATAAAAATACATAAAAATGAGAATATGAAACTTATATAACAAATTAATGTGTATTTTATTCTTCAACTCTTGGCATAATGACTCGGGAACATCAATATTATTAACACGAAAAATTGCATAAATTCTCCAAAACACAATCATAGAAACAATGACTTAGAACACCCATAGATTCAATTTCATGAACTTAAAATAGTTTTATATAATACTTCATCATCCTTATAAAATCTTAAAATAAATATATTATAATTTTAAATATTAATATTTGCCTTAATGACCAATCTCATGGTTTCACTGTACACAAACTTCACTATGTTAGACAAGTCAATATGAGAGCAACTTTCTAATATATACACAAAACTTAAAAAATTATATCCATTATTGATATGTGTTACAAGTATTTAATAATAAACCCATTCATTTTTATCCATCCTTAATCATTTTTAACCCATCTCTAATCTCATTCTCACTTCTTCTAAGTTTTTCTCACTGTCTTCCTCACTAGGCCTTTTTAATGATAGGTCAAATTTTATGACCAGTTTAGAATATTTTAGGTCTTTAAATTACTCAAAAAACACCATGGTAAATATATAGGTCTCAATCTTGAACCTCCATCCACTTAGCAACTTTGACCTGGTTAACCCTACCTACTACATCAAAAATCCAAGAAATAAAAGATTTCTTATAGCTTTCACTCACTAATCTGACAAACCAATTCCACCTATAGGTACCTAGGAGAGTAATATACATGATCCGATCATAAAAATAGTCATATAATCCATTTATAATAATATATTCCATATTAAATTACTATGACAAATTTTAGAAGGATTTAGACTGCCTTCCACTCTTAACAATCATTCATAAAGCTTAGGCTCTCAACCTAGAAACTAATTCTAGTAGATTTGAGTTGGGACCATTCACAAAATACCATGAGATTATTTTATCCTCATTCAAATTTTTCACATGTCAATGAGCACAAGAAAAACCTTCTTGGGTCTGTAACACTCCATTCTAACACTTCAGAGACTTAAAGATCCAATTTTTCATGTTTTATTCTTCAAATCAAGATCTCAAACTTCATGATAACTATTGAAACAACCTCTCATATGTTTATAATATCTCACATTATCTCTATCACCTTGTAAAGTGAACTTGACCCCTCATCAGGCTACACTAAGTCTCTTTTAATACTAGGCCAAAACCTTTAGGCCATATTTGGGCCTTAAACACACCTTGAAACCCCTTGCACTACTATCAACACCACAAAATCATGTCATAGGACCTCATACAATGCTCAAATACTACCAATATTCTTCTCATAAGCCTCAGACTACTCACATTATCATGATATTAAGCCTATGCCTTCTCACTAGGTCTCTTCATGCGAATGAATAAGCTATGAACTAGCCTTAAAACCCCCTTTAAAAGATTGTCTACTTTATACACATGTTTACATGGTGTCTAAAATATTATCACATACTCTAACATCAATTTTCATTCTTCATAGACTTTGATAACACCTCAAGATTCCTTTTAGTTAGGCAAGGTCTAGGACTAGTCTAGTTGCATACTTTAGGCTTAAGATCTTATCCCTAAAGGTTTAACTTGAAAATTTATTGAGTTTCTCAACAATTCATATTCATTTTTTTCATCCTTAAACATCCACTAATACCTATGTGTATCCATCTTACCATCCCACCATCTTCATACACATGCTCATGATATAACAATGTTCTTCAAGACTAGTGCTCAACGGTATGATTACCTTGTATATTGATATTGACCTTGTATCTTAATCTTAACCTTAAAACTTATCATCAAACTCTGAATAATTACCAATTTTCCTTCAAATTCTCTCTCAATACAAAGACAATAGGATGCCTTCAAGTTCTCTCTTATCATAAAACTTCCTTGTCACATACCATTTCACCATCTATGATATCAATTTTTACCTTGAAATTAATGACATCCATCTTGATCTTGACATAAATGAAAACATCAATGTGATAGCACAAATAATATTAACATGTGTCAACAACCTATAGTTCTATTGTTTACTTTAGTTGTAACACTATTTTTAACTCTAGTTCCATCGAATTTAGTGTCTACTCCAAATATGTCATAGTTTTTTTCTTTTAGCAGTGTTGCATCAACACTTTATAAATATCCATATATACTTTCATGCACTGATTGAGATGGAATTGTTACTTCCTACTTCATTTATCTTTTATATATTATATTTTAGATGAGGGATTTTATTTTGATAAATCATTATTGTATATGCACACTTTGCATGAGATTAACATATAGTGTTATTTTCATATATGTATTTTTAGATTTCACATGAGAGATGAGGCCTTCACTATCCCAAGATTATTTATACTTGTATCCTCCCATTCCAACAAAGTAAAATTTTAGTTTTTAAGATTAATAAGAAATGTAGAGAAGTTCTATAATTTTAGTCTTGATGTGCAAAATTTGATTCTTCTCCAAAACTTGTTCATTCTATAAGAAGATATATTATTTTAATTTTTTAGCCTTTTGGTTGTTTGAGTTATCTCTTTTATATACAATTTCTCATATTGATCTATCATTGATCTAAATGCCTTTTGTATATAAATCATAATCCCCCTTATAGATGTGTTATTACTATCTTAAAAATGTAACAACCTTTGATTTTATGTATTTTAGTTCCATCTAAATTATAACTAAATTTTATTTTTGGTGTGATATAATATATTGTGTAAAATATTGGTATTTAATTCGTTTTCCAACCTCTAGTTCAAGTGTTGGTCTTGACAAGTTTCATCTAGTGTGGTCCACAAGCCTCCTTTTCTATCCTACATTTCCCTCTTTTTGATTTATTTGAATTCCTACCCACATTAGGTTAAAACCATCACCATCCCACCCATCTCAAGTATATTTAATTTCATTCATATATGACACATGTGTGGTAAACAAATTGCCTCACTCACCATTATTCCACTAATGGGTTGTTTACAAAACCCAATACCTAAAAACTTGTGCTTTGAAGTGAATACTTTTCACTTATCTTAAAATGGTAAAGAGTACCTCTAAAAGGTTTATATATTGTGCATAAAACCCACATCAATATTAATTAATTTGGTATTATAATGATGGCTTGAACCTATACCTCCATTTTATTTTTTTAAAAATCACTTGAGTTTCACTAGAAACACCCAAAATATTAACAAAGTCAACCTTAGACACTAACTTATTATTCTCACATTTGGAAATCCATAAAAAATTTAGGTCTAAAAAAATATTTAGGATACAACCTTAGAATCAATCATTCTCTCCAGGTACACAACCCCATCTTCTATTACTCCCAATGTTTCAACCCCTAGTTCTAAATCAAGTTTTAACTTGGTTAACTAGCTCTACCATCAACCTCACTAGGTATTTCAATTATCTACCCATAAACCCTGAGAAATATCTTCCTTCCTTTTCTCCATTAAGAGAAAGGTCTATTGAAGAACATATTAAGGCCTTAAAAACTACTTTATTGATATTGAATGTAACCCATGAAGACATGAGATACAAACTATTTTCATTCACATTACTAGATATATCTTATGACTAGTTTTTTAATGTCCTGGAAGGTTCAATAACTTCTTATTAAGAATGTCAAAACACCTTTTTGGCACAATTTTGCTAGGTCACCAATGTAAGTTTTGTTTGTCAATACTTTTCAAGAATGAGGAAAGAATCAAATAAGCCAATTCAAACCTTCAATTCTAGATTCTAAAAGATGTATAGTAGACTTTATACTACTTACAAACCTAATGAGGTGTTTTCCCTTGAGATGTATAAGAATGATCTAGACCCTATGATTTTTGTCTTTATATGTAGAGTTATCAATATTGATATACTACCTTTTGCTTATGTCAAAGCTATCAACATAGATAAATAATTGAATCCTCAAATGTAATGTTTATCCCCACTCAATCTTGTTCTTATCTTTGTATCTTTCTATCTAATTCTAAATTCAAATTAGAATATTATAGCCCAAAACCAAAACTAGGTGTATAAGTAGTTTCCTTTAACACAGGATCCACCCAATTAGCATCTTGGATTTTTGAATAATTTTGTGCATAGGTCTAACCAAAAAACTAGAATCAATCATTAATACCATTTAATACTTCTAAAACACATGGTGCCTATTATGATTCCATAAAAATATATCTATAAAAAATCTAGAGGATGTTATTTAAATTAATTAATGACTTTCTTAACATGCAAAAACACATGGGTAACATTAGAGGAAAG
This sequence comes from Torreya grandis, assembly GCA_037957365.1. Classification (NCBI taxonomy): domain Eukaryota; kingdom Viridiplantae; phylum Streptophyta; class Pinopsida; order Cupressales; family Taxaceae; genus Torreya; species Torreya grandis. The sequence continues at coordinate 1,408,140 of JARHVA010003888.1, read as the reverse complement.
AATACTAATCATATCTTTGAATTATAGAGGTATAATAGACCTTTCAATAGATCTATGAATAGTATAGAACAACCTAAACCTAAAAAGATTCTAGATATCAACATCATGTAATGGGCCCTTCTAAATTGGTGTCGAATTCATAATACTACATCAAGTTATTCATAGCCTTTGAGATATTTTATTAGGATATGGATAAGCAAGAAGGCTCTGCACATCAAATATAACCTTCTCCCTCCACTTACCTAGGACATTATAGTACATTAATGGTATTTTATACCTATGATATCCCATTTCCAAAAGAGGATGATAATGAACTAGAAGATAATATAGATAAGATCCATGCATTCCATCAATTTTAGAGGAATAATTAAAATTTAAGGAGCAAGAAACATGTTACTACTTCAACACCTCCAAAAAATAATGCTTATACTCCTCTAAATTCTCAATCCAACAAAAATATACCTCCCCTTAGGAGGGATGGTAAATTATAGAGAATAGAACCACAAATAAGAGTTAGGTACAACATTGTTGCAAACATGAAGAAGATCAAGGCCAATATCACCATGCATGAACTGGATCAAATCACTAAACAAATATAATTATTTCTTAAATCCCTAACCATAAGATATTCTACATCAAACAAATCTAAAGCTATACATGAAAATATGATGGTATTTAAATATAAATGTAAAGTAACTTTATTTCTATTAATTGTTTGAACTTTTATAAATAACATGCATAATTATTTGGTTGACTCGGGTGCCTTGGCCAATGTGATGTCAATAGTTATGTGCAAGAAGTTGGGTTTATATCTAGATAAGTCAAAGATGGTGGTCTTATATAAGAATTACATCCCATGTGTTGGATAATTAATAAATGTGTGTATTCAGTTGGTATATAAACCATGTGTATAATAGACCATCAACATCTTAGTCATCATTAACATTATAGAAGCATATGACTTATTGCTAAGTTATGATTGGTCCAAGACACTGAATGGGTACATGGCTACTAAATTTTCCCACTTGTGTTTTCCCTAGAAAGGATTGGAAAACCATATCAAAGGGGATAAAGAACTAAATATGAAGTACTTGATTAATAAGTACAATGATACTAAAAGGAAAGTGGACTTCATGTCTTCACATGTAGGAATTTATACATTTACCACCAAGTAAGAGATATATGAACAAGAATTTTAATGTCCATATCAAATATGGACTCTCCATTTTGATAAACCCAGATCAAAATAAAGTTCTAGTGTGGGCATATCTCTGATAGATCTGGATGGTAAGAAGTACTTTTGTTTCTTATAGTTTGTAGTTCCCTTGCACCAACAATAGAGTAGAGTATGAAAATCTAATCCTTGACTTACAATTTACACTCAAGAAAAATGTTAAGCAACTATAGATATTTGGTGATTATAAATTAATGATCAATTAGATCATAAACAAGTATTAGTGTAAGTTCACCTAATTAAATAAGTATAAACATCAAACATGGGACTTGATTGAGTCCTTTAAAGTATTCAACATTAAAACCATCCCTAGAGATCAAAACTAGATAGTTGGCTCACTATTAGCTTCAAATGCTAATTTGGAACCACTCAAAAGTCTAAGATATATAAGTTCTCAATGGAACTGGTCTTTTTCCTCTCCATCCTAGATAATGTGGACAACTTTTAGGTGTTCAAAGATGACCAATAGATCATGCAATTCATGAACAACTCTAGAGATTTAGAAGCTTAGAAAATAGATGAGAAAGACATTGAATCCATGGATGGTGAGGACCTAAGACAAGATGTAATTTTTAAATTTAAAGATAAATACATCCCTTTGGGCATGGTATCCTTGGAGTGAGGTTTTTATCTAGATCACTAAGCTCAAAAGCAAAAACTACCAAGAGTAACTGAAACAATTTTGTCAATTGAATTTTGGGTACTGACCAACACCCTCAATAGGTGAATATAGGCTTGAGTTAAAATAAAATATAGAAATAAATTTTGAAATTCCTATTGATATAATATAAATTTGTGATATCTTAGACATACAAATACCTTTTAGTCTTCGACCCCATATTCATTACACACACTATCCCACTAAAACTAGATCATAATCCTTTTAGGCAGAGATAGAGACTAGTAAATCTAATTTTGGAACCTATAATTCAAATAGAATTATATAGGATATTGTAGGCCAAAACTATATTCCCAATTAAGCACTCTACTTGGGTAGATAATTTAATACCATTCAATAAAAAGAGTGGAGAAATCATACTTTGTGTCGATTTCAGAAATCTAAATAGATCATTAGAGAAAGATAATTACCTCTCCCTTTAATGGATGAGGTAATTTGAATGGTAAGTGGATCAAATATGATGTCCTTTTTGTATGGATTCTCTAGTTACAATCAAGTACTAGTAGAGGTAGAGGATCAAATGAAGTCTACCTTCACAACAAAGTGGAGAACTTTTTCATATAAGAGAATGTTGTTTGTCTTGATTAATGTGAGAGAAAATTTTTAGAGATCCATGGACTTTGTTTTTCAATGGATAGTTATCAATTGCATTATCATATACATGGATGACTTTATCATGTTCTCAAATGATATATCTAATCATGTAGACCATCTCTGAATGGTGTTTGATAGATGCATAAGGTATGGAGTATCAATTAATCTGAAGAAAAACATTTTGGATTATTGAAGGGAAAATTTAGGCCATATGGTCACTAAATATAGGATCTCTATTGATTTAGATCAATTTCAAGCCATATCCAAGTTGACACCTCCCAACCCTAAGAAGGAAATGAAGTCCTTTGTTAAGATTAGCATTGTGTAAAGATTTATTTATGGATTTTTAGAGATTATCAAACCATTAAATTCTATAATAAAAAAATATGTTAAGATAGAATGGATAACAAAAGACCAAAGATATTTCCAAGACATCAAGACTGTTATTTCTCAAGCCCTAGTTCTAATTAGTTTAGTCTTTAATAAGGACTTTTATCTTTATTCTTTCACTTTAAAACATATTATAACTATTGTACTAGCACAAATGGTGGACAAAAATTAACATCACATTGCCTTCATGAGCACCAATCTAAAGTATGCAAAGTTAAAATAATCTATGATAGAAAAGTTGTTGGGGGATCAAACCAACAATAGATTACACTTGTGAAAGCAATAAACGTAGAAATAAATCAGATAGATAAGTAACTGAAATGATAAATAGCACAGAACAAGATATACAAGAAAACACCCTGAAAACTTGTATTGAAACTCTTTACAATAGGAATACAATTTGAAGAAACTTCGTTCTTCCACACCTCTCTCAGATGCACACAAGATCTCTCACTAGATCTCTATTCCTCAAGAGCTCACTCTCAAGTACACTCAAATCCAACAACCTGGATTGATGCAACTCTGTACTATCCTTCAAACATTCACAATGTTCTACTATTACAGTTCTACACTCAACACTTACAATTCTAAGCTAAGAAGATCTTCCTACATATAGAAATAGGAAACCTGAGCATGCTCTTACAACAAATAGTTAAGCCTCTTGAACAAGGGCTCTAAAAATAATATTGCTAATAATAGAGACGCAAGCTTGAGTCCACAACTCAAACTTATCATGTAAACACTCGCTGCTGTCCACGGAAATAGATTTCTGGACACGCAGGTAACCGACGCCGGTTCCTACCTGTTCGCCTGTGACCATCACCGGCCGACCCTATCGCCGATGTCAGCACCTCTGTAACTGCTACTAACCGACGTCGGTTGCTCCTGACCGACGCCAGCGTCTGTGTAGACCCGAACCTATTTAAGTATGCTCCTTGGTGAAGCTTTTAGCTCCACACCCTAACAATCTCCCACTTGGAGATAAACTAGCTGCACCAACCTGTACAGCATCATCTTCTAGCTCCTCCATCTTCAACTCAATTATGAAGACCAATAGAAGTTGAATGAAGATTCAACTTCTCCTTAGTAATTGGCTTTGTTAGCATATCAGTAGGATTCTTGTCTGTATGGATCTTTTCCAGCTTCAACTCACCATCTTCCAATACCTGCCTTATGAAGTGGTACCTTACCTGTATGTGCTTGGTTCTAGAATGAAAGGCCGAGTTCTTGGCCAAATGGATTGCACTCTGACTGTCACTGTACAATCTGCAACTCCCATGCTCCCTTCCAAGCTCTTTCATGAATCGTGTCATCCATATCATCTCCTTGCTAGCTTTTGTAGCTGCAATATACTCTGCTTCTGTAGTTGACAAGGCTACAACCTTCTGCAACTTAGATATCCAACTAACTGTTGTTCCACCTACAGTAAAAACATACCCTGTGGTGCTCCTCCTGCCATCCAAATCCCCTACCATATCTGAATCTACATAACCATGTAGAGAAGTACCTGAACCTCCATAGCACAAATGCTTGCTGCTGGTTTCTCTCAGATATCTAAGGATCCATTGAACTACCTTCCAATGTTCCTTACCTGGATTGGCCATATACTTACTTACTACTCCCACTGCTTGGGCAATATCTGGTCTAGTACACACCATTACATACATCAAACTCCCTATTGCGGAAGAATATGGAACCATACTCATGTACTCTACCTCATCATGTGAATTGGGACATTGTTCTTTGCTTAACTTAAAATGTCCAGCCATAGGTGTACTTACTGGTTTTGCATCCTGCATATTAAACCTCTCTAACACCTTGTTCACATAATCTTCTTGAGACAATATCAACCTATGATTTTTCCTGTCTCTCCTAATGCTCATGCCAAGGATCTTCTTCGCTGCTCCCAAATCCTTCATAACAAATGTTTGAGCTAACTTCTCCTTAAGCTCAGAGATATCCTGCATGTGAGACCCTACAACTAGCATGTCATCTACATACAACAATAGAATAATATATCTACCATTATCAAATCTCTTGAAATACACACAATGGTCCGATTGACACCTACTGTAGCCATGCTCAGTCATAAACCTATCAAATTTCAAGTACCATTGCCTTGGAGCTTGCTTGAGGCCATACAAGCTTTTCTTTAACCTGCACACAAACTTCTCCTTACCCTTGACCTCAAAACCTTCTGGCTGTTCCATATAAATTTCCTCATCCAAATCTCCATGAAGAAACGTTGTCTTAACATCTAGCTGCTCGAGATGCAAATCCTCAAAAGCAACCAAAGACAGTACAACCCTTATTGAAGTCATTTTAACAACTGGAGAAAAAATTTCACCAAAGTCAATACCTGGCTTTTGTGCAAATCCTTTTACCACTAATCTGGCCTTATATCGCATCTGTCCATCCTCACTTTCCTTCAACCTGTAGGTCCATCTGTTCTTCAGTGTTCTCTTACCAGGTGGAAATTCAACCAAATCCCATGTTTGGTTCTCTCTTAAGGACTCCATCTCCTCAACCATGCCACGCTCCCACTTACTCCTAGACTCCACCTGTAATGCTTCTTCAAAACTCTCTGGTTCTCCACCATCAGTTAGCAATAAATAATATAAGGAAGGAGAATATCTAATTGGAGGCTTACTTACCCTTTCAGACCTCTTGGTGGGTGTCTTGGACTTGTTTTCAACAATCTGTCCACCCAAATTTTTTGACAGTGACTGACCTCGGCCACCTGTAGACCTGTCACTCGCCGTCATCAGTTCTTCCTGACCGACCTCGGTGCCTGGTCTGCCGACGTCGGTCTCTGTATGACCGACATCGATTTCTGTACTGCCGACGCTGGTTCTAACCCTGCCGATGTCGGTCTCTGTGTTTTCCTGCAAGTGATTATTTCTTTTTCCCGCGAGCTCATTTTGGACCATAACTTCGTCCAATTCACTATTGCTCTGTCCAAATTGATCCAGCTTCCTTATCTGATCACTGCACATCACTCTTTCATTGAAAACAACATCACGGCTCCTGATTACCTTGTTAATTCCTAGATTCCAAAATCTGAAACCAAAATCATCTGAGCCATAGCCTATAAACGTGCACCTCATAGACTTAGGATCAAGCTTCTTTCTATTTTCCTTATCTATATGCACAAAGGCTTCACTACCAAAAACTTTGAGATATGAGAGATCTACCTTTTTACCTATCCATGCCTCTTCTGGAATTCCACCATCTAGAGCTGTAGAGGGTCCTCTGTTGATCAGGTACACTGCGGTGTCAACTGCTTCTGCCCAAAACTCTAGGGGCAACCCTGCATGCAATCTCATACATCTTGCACGCTCCATGATAGTTCTGTTCATCCTTTCAGCAATACCATTCTGCTGAGGTGTCCTTGGAACCGTTCTTTGCCTACAGATTCCTTGTGTATAACAATACAATTTGAACTTAAGACTGCAGAACTCACCGCCATTATCAGATCTCAGGCACTTTAATTTTCTACCTGTTTCATTCTCAACCATAGCCTTCCAAAACTTAAAAGTCTCAAAAACATCAGATTTCTTTTTAATACAGTAGATCCATACCTTTCTTGTGGCGTCATTTATGAATGTAACATAGTACCATGATCCGCCAATAGAGGCTACCTGAGCCGGTCCCCACACGTCTATGTGAACAAGCTGTAACTTCTGCCTTTTCTTAGTAGACCCGGTCTTGAGAAAACTAACCCTTTTCTGTTTTCCAAATACACAATGCTCACAAAACTCTAGATCCATACTTTTCAAATCTGAAAGCATACCTTTAGACTTAAGTATTGACATCCCCTTCTCACTCATGTGGCCAAGCCTTGAGTGCCACAATTTACAATCCACACCTGAAGTAGATAAAACTGAAGGAGATTTGTTAGTAACACAATTACACAAATAGAGAGTACCTTCTCTCTTACCTCTGGCCATAACTAGTGCACCCTTGGTCACCTTCCAAGAATCTGCTGTGAGAGTTACTGTACAACCCTCATCACCTAGCTTACCTGCAAAAATCAAATTTCTCTTCAAACTAGGAACATGCATCACTTCTCTCAACACCCATGTGTTGCCATTCTGCATCTTCAGCTACACTTTACCTTTGCCAGTAATCTTACAAGGCTCATCATCCCCTAAGTACACTATTCCAAAATCTCCATGGATATAGTCACTGAAATACTCTCTGTTAGGGGTAGCATGGAAAGATGCACCAGAATCTAATACCCAAGATTCTATGTTATTATGCAAAGAGAAAATTAAAGCATCCTATGCAATACCTGCAACCTTGGCTTCTTCCTTTCCTTCGTGTTGGTTGTCCTCCTTGGGCTTTGACCAACAATCTCTGCTTATGTGCCCCATCTTTCCACAGTTCCAGCATTGTGGCTTCCTGCCATTCCTGGATTTGGATCTTCCTCTCACCTTAGACTTAGATCTTGATCTCCTCTTGCTCTTTTCTTTTTGCCTTCCCCTGCTCTCAAAATTTAAAGCGTTCCCAGATGTCTCTTCTGTGGTTTTCCTATGTATTTCCTCATTCAAGATAACACTAACCACATCCTCTACTTTCAAAATATTTGATGCAGATGCAGTATTAGAAACCGCCATTACTAAGCCATGCCAGCTTTCAGGCAAAGAACATAATATCAAAAGAGCTTTTATTTCATCTTCAAATACAATATTGATAGAACTTAACTGATTAACAATTCCATTGAAATCATTCAGATGAGTAGAAACAAATCCACCTTCATCCATATGCAAATTAAATAATTGCTTCATAAGATATACCTTATTTGAAGCTGAGGGTTTTTCATACATATTTGCTAACATGGTCATCAACTCTACCATTGTTTTTGCCTGTGACAAATTAGATATCACAGTGGAGGCCAGACTCAGTCTTATAGACCCAAGAGCCTTTCTGTCAAGAACTTCCCATTCTTCATCCTCCATGTCCTTGGGCTTCTTTCCTATCCCACCTAACGGTAAGTAGAGATCCTTTTGATATAGATAGTCCTCTATCTGCATTCTCCAATGTTGGTAGTTCTTGCCATTAAACTTTTCCATTCTCAGCTTACTTTCTTCTGCCATTACTTCTCCCACTCAAACAGAAATTCCTGCAGAAACACCTGTGAGCAACCTGTAATCTGTAACTTGTAACCTGTAACCAAGGCTCTGATACCACTTGTTGGGGGATCAAACCAACAATATATTACACTTTTGAAAGCAATAAACACGTAAATAAATTAGATAGATAAGTAACTGAAATGATAAATAGCACAGAACAAGATATACAAGAAAACACCCTGAAAACTTGTATTGAAACTCTTTACAATAGGAATACAATTTGAAGAAACTTCATTCTTCCACACCTCTCTCAGATGCACACAAGATCTCTCACTAGATCTCTATTCCTCAAGAGCTCACTCTCAAGTACACTCAAATCCAACAACCTGGATTGATGCAACTCTGTACTATCCTTCAAACATTCACAATGTTCTACTATTACAGTTCTACACTCAACACTTACAATTCTAAGCTAAGAAGATCTTCCTACATATAGAAATAGGAAACTTGAGCATGCTCTTACAACAAACAGTTAAGCCTCTTGAACAAGGGCTCTAAAAATAATATTGCTAATAATAGAGATGCAAGCTTGAGTCCACAACTCAAACTTATCATGCAAACACTCGCTGCTGTCCATGGAAATAGATTTCTGGACACGCAGGTAACCGACGTCGGTTCCTGCCTGTTCGCCTGTGACCGTCGCCGGCCGACCCTACCGCCGACGTCGGTGCCTCTGCAACTGCTACTAACCGACGTCGGTCGCTCCTGACTGACACCGGTGTCTGTGTAGACCCGAACCTATTTAAGTATGCTCTTTGGTGAAGCTTTTAGCTCCACACCCTAACAAAAGTAGATTTATGCCTCGATAAAAATAGTGAAAAATTTCAAGCACCATATTCTACAAAACAAAATGTATGTCATTATTCCATATCCTTTCATCAAGGTCACGCTTGGATAAAATAAATCAGAGGAGAGAAGAGGCAAATAGATGGCCAAACTTTAAGAGTTTGACATTAAAATCAGTCCAACAAATATGGTAAGAGACCAAGGGATCATCTAACTAATGATTAAGACTGATCCATGAATTAATATTGAAAACATTAATGAGACTTTGGTAACTAGTGGTGAGTGTTACATTTAAATCATCCATGACTTGCTCATAGGTACATGTTCCCTAGAGCTAAACATAAAGTAGAAACAAACCCTCTGGCTCAAATCAACTCATTATATGATCAAGAAGGGGGTCTTATAGAAAAATAATTATGAAGGAATTTATTTAAGATGCATTTCAAAGGAAGAAGTTACATATATCCTAGATAACCTACATATGAATAGAGGTAGTGGGCATGCCTCAATAAATATAACAACTCACAATAATTTGAGGATGGGGTACTATTAGCCCACCATTTTCAAGGATGTGCATAACCATGTCAGTACCTATCATGATTGTCATGTATTTGGGAAAAGAGAATTAAATGCTACCTTTCATTTGTAGATAGTCATTTAAGGATGTTTGTTTGCCCAATGGGCCTTGATTTTATTGGGGTGATTAAACCAAACTCTTTAGTAGGACATAAGTTTTTCCTCACAACCACTAATTGCTACACAAGGTGGATAGAAGCTATAGAAATAAATAATTTCATAGAAATTGATGTCATAAATTTTTTTGAAGAGAATATATTAACCAAGCCACAAGGGAATGGATTAGTTGAGTCTACCAATAAAAATCTAATCAATACCATTAATAATGTGACACAAGAAAAACCAAGAGAATGTCATTTCTTGTTGAAATATGCACTATGTTAGATATAACTAGCCACAAGCAAGCCCTCAAGGCTTCACCTTTTCTATATATGGGTGATAACTAGTCTTCCCCATTACTCTTAAGATACCAACATACTAATTCATGCAAGAATACATGGGGGAAGATAAAATAATATAATATAGACTACTAGACATAATCCAAATGAAAGATGTTAGAACTGAAGCACCAAAAATCTTTAGTAAACATTGGGATATTATCAAAATATAGTTTGAAAAAAGATCCTAGATCAAAACCTTCAAAATTTTAGACTTAACATTTCTATGGGATAAAGTACATGATAAGTTCACTCCTTTATAGATTGGACCATATCAAAGATCTTATGGAATAATGTCTTTTTATTGAAAGACCTTCAAGGTAATGACCTCACCTTTTTAGTCAATGGATAAATTTTGAAGCACTATTTCATGGTTATTCTAACTAGAGATGCCTTAGAATGACTAAAAGCATAGAATGTAGATGTAGGATTAGATTAGATTTCTTGTTTTTTAAGTTAGATTTCATTTTTTATTGAATAAGTTGTATGTTTTCTAGGATTAGTCTTTCCTTATTTCTACATTTTCTTTCAATAGATTAGTTATCTTGATTTCAATAGGTTAGTTATTATGCTTTCTAGGTAATTTTCTCAAACTAAAAAATAAATTAGTTGACTTCCTACATTGATATTACAAAAGAACTCCCAAAATCAAGGGGATGATTCACAATGATGTATCATTAGTCCTTATAAGGATTTGTTGTAATATTAATAGAGATTATAGAGTCAAGGTATATGTTTGTGACTGAATTAGGTCTTACTTTGATTGGATGCATTTATTGGTCCTCTAGGATTTACTATGATATAATCATGCAAATTTTAGAAATATTTTCCATTTCCAAAATATTAACTACACTACAACATGCTAAAACTTGGATGGGATATAATAAACATGGAATTAGGTACACACTAACAAGGATGTATTGATTTAAATAAATTTTCTTATGCATACACCCAAACAATGGTTATTCCTAATCTTTATTCTATCTATTTTTTAAAAAACACATATATGATCATGCAAATTTATGGAAAAAGGTGATTAAAGTAATCTCTTTTAGGTTTATAGATGCCTAGATAGGAGTAGATCAAGGATTTGATTGGAATCATATGTATTTCTATTAGGGATATGGATGCATGGATGGTAGTAGATTAATGCTTTGAGTGGAATTATAGGTATCTTTTTTGGGACTATAGATGTTTGGCTAGAAATAGAGAAATACCCAGGCTTTCTTTTCTATTGGGTTATAAAATCTGAGATCAAAATGAAACCTATAGTGTATGTCCAAAACTTTGCCAAAATTCTCATAACAAAGGAAAATTAAATTCATAAGATCACACACTCAGATCTATGGAATGTAAAGGGTTAGTAGGTTACATGAATAATTATAAGTCTATTTCAATGTCTAGTTTGTTTATTCATTTCTTGGTATGTTTGAAGTTTGGTTATGCTACGTTACATAGATTTTAGGTTATCAAAATACTCAAGAGTATTTTTTCCACTAAGTTTTCATTTGTTGTGCCCTAACACGCACACGTAATTTTCAAAAAATTCAAATAAGGACCCATTTTTAATTGGATATTATTATTCTAGGTCTTCTAAATTAGAATTTTATGAGACATATTTTGAAAGTAAAAACTTAAGGAAACTTAGACTGGGACTAAAATAAATTTGTTTGCCTCTCTTGATCCTTGTTGTTTGCATGATTTAATTAGATAGGATTCACTTCAATGTTTGTAGTGTCTCAAATTTATAAAGTAATTGAATATATGTATAACCCATGCTAATGTTTCTACTTTTCACCTTAAATTCCCTTTAACTCAATGCTGATATGCAGGTTCAATTTTTGGTTTAACAACTAACTAAGATAACATATTTTGTTTTTTTGTTAGGAATTTGTCTATTTTGTGTATTAAATAGGATATTATATACTTAGGTTCTTTTTAAGACCTCCCAAATCTCATTTACTCTTATCATGTGGTATCAAGTCACTAAATTAGAGCCTAAGTAAAAAATGTAAGTTATATGGTGGTGACATCAGTGTAGTATCTTGTATAGGGTCACCCAAAAAAGTAGAGTAGTGATATTCATCCATGTGTCATCATCCTATTATCCCAATAGTGATGTCAGCATGGACCTTTGTATAGATAATCTTAAGAAATTAGAGTGTCAAGATCATCTATGTCATCATCCCAAGAGCCCAATGGTGATGCAGCATGGACCTTCATATAAATAATCCTAGGAAAGTTGAGTAGTTGGAGAAATACACATGTCATCATATCATTATCCAGGTGGTGATGTTAGCATGGACCTTTATATAGATAATCTTAGACAAGCATATCACCTATATCTCACCACGTGTCATCATGTCATTAGCCCATAACCAAAGAAACAAATTATGTCAATCTATAGCCTAGTTATAAGTGAAATAGTGACACATAGACACATGTCCTCCATAGCCACATAAAAAAGAAAAAAATACATCAAAACCAAGACAAATAGAATACAAAAAGATATATATATCATACTAAGATGACTAAGCATCTAGAAAAATGCAAAAGAAGCCATATGGTAGTAAAAGTCACTATTGACACCAAATATTTCACCCTAGAAGAGGGTGTTTAAGCCTCTTCCATATTTTTTAAAAATGGGAACACTTATAAGTGTGTTTTTGTACTTATAGTGGAAGTGAGACTCTAGATTTAAGGGTTAGCTCCCTAAATATACCTTGAAGTACTTTCACCTATGCTAACTATTTGCTTGCTTATATGGAAAAGAGTTAGAAACTTGAACTAAATTAACCTAATCTAAAGGGGTGATACACCAAGATGTTTTCCACGTAACCATCATATTTCATCTATAAAAATTAAGGAATACAAACTAGCTTCTAAATCCTATAAGGTTTCTAACATGAGTGTTTCAATATAGAGGTGAGATGTGGGAAGTAACACAAGGCAAATGAACTAGAGCATAAATTGCAAGATTATCATACACTCAAAAATATCTTGACACACTTGGATACACTCTATATGACCTGTTAGAATAGGAACTCTTGCATAAACATGAAAATATAAAGGAAAAAAGGATAGAGAATTATCACTTTGCATCACCATACATGACTTGTACACTTAGACAATTATTCAATAACTCAAAAACTAGATTTGCATTAATTTTCAAAGGAAAACTATGAAATCATTCAATAAATTCTTCACCATACATGGTGTGGTATTATATTACAAAGGCTAAAATGGTATCTTCTTATAGAACTAGAGAAGGAGGAGAATAAAATGCAGTAAAGAAGATCAAAGGTCACAATGTCACATGTCAAGGCATGAGAACTAGTAACATTATAGGGTAATGGAGTTTGAAATATACCATTAATGTATCCTAAGACAAATTTCCATATAAACCATGAAAAACTCTCCAAAATGGTGCATATACTCTTCAACTAGCCTTTGTGAAACTACCTTCATCATGGATCATCTCTCAAGCATTTGAAATTAAATTAGGAGAGTTGACAGATATGTTATAATAGTTATAGAAATTTTTATAGCTACTAATTATCTTATAGATACTTGTATTTACCATCTATAATAATTCATTGGGCATCTATACCTCAACTCTTCACATCTGGTAATTGATGTTTATCTTAGATCTTGACTGAGTTTTCATGGCAGCATGTGAATCTAGAGTGCTTGATTCACTACAGAATCCTTTGATCCTACATAGTTGTCTATGTGGAATTACTTTACCACATTAATTATTTCATTTTAAGATATGATTTTCATAATTTAGACATGTGGTTTGATTCTATGAACCTTGGAGTTTAGTCTAATTCATTCTATCAATTTTCATAGGAATCTCCTCAATTTGACTTTTGACATCAACCATTGATCATTTATCTAAGCTTTACAAATTGAGAAACTTATCACCATCATGTGATTTTTGTGAATCCTATTATTAGTCCATCTGGTACATTTTCTTGTGCCACTTGGTAGTCTTACATTTGATTTGGGCTCCTTGAACTCTGAATCAATGTGCACCATTGATCATAGTTTCTCAGTTAAATACATGTTGTTGATCTTAGCCTGTAAGATCAAATGTACACCATTAATCTGCTTGTTTAGTTAAAAAATGACACTTGGAATAATGGCATTCGATCTCAAGATCCTCTTACTCTTTGACCCTTACTCACACTATTGTATATCTACTACATGATCAAATACGTACCATTGATCTTGGGTCCTAGACTTTAAACATGGATCATTGATCTACCTTGTACGTAGAAATGTGCATAGTTGATCTACCCCAAGGACCTTTTGACTCATTGACTACATACATACCATTGATATATGATCTGATCACACTATATCTCACCACTTATCAACCCTATATTAAAATTGAGGTCATTAAGGATTTTTTGAATCCACACATCTACTTTATGAAACTTAATGTTGATGCTCCCATGTATGTCCCACATTGCTAGCTGATCTTTAAAGGCTTGTATTTTGAGATAGAGAACTAGTCAAGACACCAAATTTTAAGGGGATGATTCTAATGCCAAAATAATCATGTTCATGTATTATTTTTGGCTTGAAAGTTTTTTTAAGCACACTTTTAAAATGTACAACCAAACTACTTTATTCATTCTTATGTGACATGCCATGACGGTCTAACCCCCTAGGAAGACTCCAAATGACATAAGACTAAACTAGATCATGACCAAGGTTATAATGGAATTAAATGACATAAAATATACTAAAACACATCCTATTACACTATATTATACCCCCATATCAAGTCTTGATTAGAAAGGGTTGACCCATTTTGACTTGTGGTAAAAAATGGTCAACGTTCTTGGCAATTTCCCAAGGGTGGTATGCTTGCTATAATATGACCAATTGCCTAAACCTATCCATTTGTATATGGAGTCACATATAAATGGGTTTGAAACACAAATTTCCTTTTAAGATCACACCAAAAAATAGAAAATAACAAGAACAAGACACAAAGTAGAAACACAAATATGTTCAACTAGAACACTTAGGGAACACAACACACACAATTGGAAAAAAAAAAAAAAAAAAAAACACCTAATATAATATTTTAAAAACTAACCTTTAATCCTTAATATAAAGGTTTCAATTTTTCCCATTCACAAGGATATACATCTCTTCTCCATTCATCTTTGTTAATTGGATATAATTATTTTTCTTGCACTTGATGATGACATATGATCTATTCCATAGGGTGTCAAATTTGGTATGTCTCCTTGGTTTCTCTCTATCTTAATCTCAATTAAATACTATGTCACCTTCTTGAAATTACCTTTGATTTTCCTTCTTGTTGAAACACCTCTTCATTAATACTTGGTGATGATCCATAGCTTGATGAGCCTTATCTATAGTCTCTTGAAACTCCATTAATTATGTCAATCTCACCTCCATTATAGTCTTTTCAAGTAACTATAATTAATGTTCCAAATCAAAGGTAGGAAACTCTTGAGAGATATACAACCTATCCTTTCTTTCATAGATAATCACAAAAGGAGAATTCCCTACTGACCTCTTGGGAGTTATCCTATCGGCCTATAAGGTTGTCTTCAATTTGGTGTGCCAAGCTCTCTAGTTATGCTCCAAGGTTCTCTTGATGATTTTGATCAAATTTTTTTTATTATATTTAGACAACACATTACCTTAAGGGTAATCATTAGATGAATTACTCAATAATATTCCATTTTTATTTGCCTAATCAGTTATCTTAGCACCCATAAAAGCAAGAGTATTATTTGAAATAATAGTACGAGTGCCAAACCTTGTTATGATGATCTCATAGAACTCCAAGATATCATTATCATTATATTATTTCAATTTTATTTCCTCAACCTACCTCATAAATTTAATCAATTTATGTGAGTATCCATTTATGACCAGCACTTGATGGGGGTTTATCATGCTAATGAAATCAAGACCCCATTGCATGAAAGTTTGATCTACTTGGATAGGATTCAAAGGAAGAGCTATAAGATTATATTTTCCCATAAATAAATCACATTGTATACAAATTCTGACCTAATCATGTTAGTCCTTGAAGAGGCTAGGATAATAATATCCTACCTTTATGATCTTGGCAGCTTTGGTTCTTTGGGAGAAATGACCTCCTGTTGTTTCATCATGGAACTTCTCAAGCAACACTCTAAATTGATCATTGTCATTATACCTCAATAATACACCATTAGTATCTATTCTAAAAATCACACCATATATATATATATATATATATATATATATAAAGAGAATAACTTTCAATCTAAAATATCTCCTTTGATATCTACTCATATTATTAGGATACTCACCACTTTGAATAAATTTGATCACATTTGTGTCCAAATATGTATATGCAAAGAACTAATTGGTTGGGGGAAATCATGATTGATTAAAACCTCTTATTTTGAATAATGAAGATAAAATCTACATGTTCACAAATGACCTTACCTCTTATCAAATTTGTTTCTTTGATATCAATATAATATTACATTACCTTACTGATCCACCCTAACCTCTTCTCATTAAGGTCTTTGATCAAAATAAACTCCTTGGTACTAGGATGAGAGACTATAAAACAAATTTTATTATTTTAAACCATATTCCTAAACTTATTTATTCCTCTTACAATATAAAGGACTTGCTTCTCAACAAATTTATACTTGATTTCATAATCTTACAAACCTTGATTAAAGAATGCAATTGGTTTTTATACACCCTCATGATTCCTTTACATTATCATAGTTGAGATAGTATCAAGGTTAGAAAATGAATAAAACATGAAGTATTTATAAAAATAAGGATTCATAAGATTAGGAGCTTGTGAGATTACTTTCTTAATGGTTTAAAAAAAATTCTTACCTTCCTTGGTCCAAGAAAAGACCTGATTATTTTTTAGCATGGTTGGGATAGGTTTCACCAAAGATGCAAAACCAGTTATGAATATCCTTAAAAAAATTATCATACCTAAGAAAATTTGGATACATTTATTATGTAAATGAAATTTTAGGCCTAAAATATCCTCTATCTTTTTAGGATCAATATCCAAACCATATTTAGAAATAATGTGTCCTAAGAGCTTACCCTCATGGATAGCAAAGATGCATTTTTTTTTAAATTAAGAGATACTCCATACTACCTACATATTTTAAAAACTTGTCTCAAGTGTTTCATATGTTCATTATCATATTTATAAAACACTTTTATATCATCTAGATAAACCAAAAACATATCATTGATCAAACCTTTGAAGACCATGTCCATTGCTCTTTGAAAAGTAGTACCAGCATTTGACAAACCAAATGGCATTTTTATATTAAAAAAATTATCCCATTTAGTAGTGAATGTTTTCTTAAAATAATAATCCTAATTCAAAAGAATCTGATTATAACCTAAATATCCATCTAAGAGAGAAAAATGTTGAGATCCTGAAATAATTTGTAAAATTTATTCTATTGAAGGTAGAGGATAGTGATCTTTAAATGACACCCTATTAAGATCTCTGAAGTCCACACAAAGTCTTATCTCCCCATTTTTATTTCTAATAGTCCCAAGGTTATCTACCCATGTTTAATTCTTGATAGGAAATATTATTTTATACTCAAGGAGTTTAGTGAGCTTTAACCTC
Source organism: Torreya grandis (assembly GCA_037957365.1). Lineage (NCBI taxonomy): Eukaryota > Viridiplantae > Streptophyta > Pinopsida > Cupressales > Taxaceae > Torreya > Torreya grandis. The sequence goes on along the minus strand of JARHVA010003888.1, from coordinate 1,390,643 downwards.
ATGATTTGCTCAACCTTGGGATTGATGGGTCTTTGTTTCTATCTAACCAGTTTAACTCTAGGTTCTAATTCAATGGTATGATTTGCTAAGCTAGGATCAAATCCTTTGAGGTCCTTATATTCCCAATGAAATATATCATGAAATTATTTACACAACTCAACTAATTCTTTTTTCTCTAATGTAGAACATACCTTGCATAGTTTGAGGAGTTTATCTTTGAAGATCAAGACTCTTTCATGGTTCTCTTCTTTTGTAGACATACTCACTTTTTCCTTATTATTTCAATCATTCTCATTGAAGATACTTTCTAAGGTCAATATACCATTAGGTATATTCTTTTTCCTTAGTTTCACAATATGATCATCAAATTATTCTTGGAGTCTCCTTTGATTCCTTAAAGAGAACACAGCCTCATTTTGTAAGAAGCATGCAATGTGTTTGTCACTATCAAACACTTTCCAAGACACTTAATTATTAGGTACAAAAGGTCTGATAATTATCTTAATGTGAGAATACTTTCCCTATTATTTTATGGAAATTAGAGTATCAAATTGATCTCATATGGTAGATATTCTATAAACATGAATATTTTACTCCCTTGAGACTGATTGTATGTTGAATGCATTGAAGTATTCAAATGAATACAATACCCTATGATTATATGAATTAAGCAAGGGTCCTTGGTATAAATCACATTCTTAACTTTATAAACAACCAATTCACTATCTCCATATACTTTCAAGTTCTTGATTCCATTTCTCATTACCCATCGAAGGCTATGAATTAAACATTCATACTCAACCATATTACAAGTACAAGTGAAATGGAATCTATACGAAACATAGTATTGTTATTTAGATGATGATACCAATATAACACCATATCTTTCACCAACTCTACTTTTTGAACCATCAAAAAACATATTCCACATCTCATAATCTTCACCCTCTTCTTTGGCAAGTAGAGGTGTTGTTATTCCTTCTTCATGTATACAATATACTCCTAGATCAGTTTCCTCCATAAATGCATAAAAATAATGCTCATAATTATTGGTACCATATTCATCAAAAAACAAATTAGAAGTCCCTTCAATCTTGGAAGAAGTACCATCATTTATAATAGAATCTTTCTCTTCATGGACAACATAATTCAAATTAGAACTTATCTCAATGTAGGGCTCAATATGAAAACTTACAAGAGGCTAAGTCCTTATGGTCACCTTAGTTCCATATCTTGTTTTAAAATATAATAAATACAAATCAACTAAGAGATAACCACCTATCTTGGCTATAAACTCCCTTGATAGGCAAATTGTAAAGTGAGTTTGGAGGTTAACAATAATTATATCTTGAATGATAGGAAAAATAAGACAATCATGAAAGAAAACTTTCAAGTTTTTTATCAATCCTATCATCTTGGTAGGTGTAGCATCTAGTTGTAAAACTTCTTTGATATGAGGCTCATACTTTAGTCCTAATTTATCAGCTACCACTTTTGGCATGACTAAAGTAGAAGCTTTACTATCAACTATGCAATTATGGACCAGTTTGTCACCCACTATGAGAGTGAGATAGAATGGTGGAGGTTTATCAGCCCTAGTAGATGGTTCAACAATATTTTTAAGATCATTTTTAAAATCAACATGACCATGATTTTGATTTTAAGGAGGGACATTAGTAGGTATAGTAGATAACTATTTTTATAAGTGATCCTTTTGACTAGACATATGAAGAACATCCCAAATGGAATGGATGTTTTATTACTCTTCAATGAATATAAAATGTTTAAATAAGCCATACCTACTTTATCTTATATTATTGGAGGCAAATAAGTTTTTAGAACTTGAGGAGTCAGAGTGCCTTGAATAGTCCTTCCAATGTTTTCATTTGGAAAATGTGTAGAGTTATTTGAGGTTGCCATAACTTATTACTTTGTATGAGTATTGAATGATCTTGTAGGCACATTACTATCACCACCCAAATCCTTTATCTTATCTCTAGTGTTTTTTGCAATAGAGGTTCTTTGAGTAGGCACAAAATTGTCCTCAACTAGGAAGTTGGTGATGATCTCTCCTTAAAGCTATCCACCTTCACTTGTCTGCATCATGACTTCATCTTCAACTAATAAGAGATGAGTAACTCCTCATTGAGCAACAAGAGCTTACTCTCTAACTTAATTAGCATCCATAAAATGGTCTTTCTTCTAATTTTCTCCCTGCACCAAGTTTTTATGTATAGGTATCATCTCTCTTACATTGCTGGTGGAGTTAGGAGTGTACCCATTAGGAGGTTGATTAGATTTAGGATCTATTGACATCTTCCTCTTCTAAATTACTGACCATACTATTTTTGATATGGGTAAGGATTCTAATAGACATTTTGTTACATATTCCCTCTCCCAATATTAGCTTCCAACCATTAAATATATGCATATTTTTCCATGGCATTATCTTCCTTCTGAGGAGTAGCTATAGACTTGGTGTTAGCATTGGGAATTTAGGACACATCTATAGTATTAGCATAAGTATAAGATAATGAAGTCATAAAAACCTTAGGATGTAATCTTCCAACTTATATGAGACTATTATTATCTTTGATAGTAAGATTATATGATTTGATAAGAGTGAAACCCCCCATGGATTGAAGCATGATATCAATTTCAGTACCAATGGCTCTCAAGTAGGTAGGGAACACAAAACTAGGATGTGGCCTCATAGGAGGAGGTAATCTATTTGAAGTCTTTTGAAATCTCTAATTAAAGTTAGGTATTTTCTCTTTAGATCCTCTTTTGATCATGTTGAGTTGATATATGAGAGAGGCATGGTCACTTTCATTTCCAAATATTGAGGTCAATAACACTCTAAACTCATCCCATGATGTGATGCATCCACCTTCTAGAGTCCTATACCAATTAAGAGCCTTCCCTCTAAGGGACATGGCAAGGATTCTAATGGAAATGTTCTCTTGAGTTATATTATGGAAGATAAAAAATTAGGAAACATTCTTAATGTGTTCATCAAGTGTAACATGACTTTCACCATTGAATATGAGTGCACCTTTTGTGGCATTAGCAGGAATGGCATCATATACTTAAAGATGAATTAGATATTTAGTATTAAAGGTAGAGAAGCCATGAGGTCTAGCCATATCTTCTTTAAATTCTTAAAAATCCTCAATCTATTCAATTTATTCAACCTCTTCCTCTCTAAAAAAATATACTCATTCTCTAAAGGGTAGATTAGGTTGAGGATATTGAACTTTAAGGGTAAGTTTAGGCTGAATATGTGGATTATCGGGGTTGAGCACTCTACTAAAGGATAATCTAGTGATAACCATGAATTTTGAAAGTAAATTTATAATAGGATAATGGTCTTGAACTAAATTTCACCTTGATGGAGTCACCAAATGTTGATTATCACACCAATTTATAGTTGATGTTGTCAATATCAACATTCACCTTGACAAGTTATCTTGAAGATAATGGGTCCCATTGGGCATGCCAAAAATATTTAGTATTAAAGGTAGAGAAACCATGAGGTCTAGCCATATCTTCTTTGAATTCTTAAAAATCCTTAATTTCTTCAATTTCTTCAACCTCTTCCTCTCTAAAAAATATACTCATTCTCCAAAGGGTAGATTAGGTTGAGGATATTGAACTTTAAGGGGAAGTTTAGGCTAAATATGTGGATTAATGAGGTTGAGCACTCTACTAAAGGATAACCTAGTGATAACCATGAATTGTGAACGTAATTTTATAATAGGATAATGGTATTGAAATAATTTCACCTTGATGGAGTCACCAAATGTTGATTATCACACCAATTTATAGTTGATGTTGTCAATATCAACATTCACCTTGACAAGTTATCTTGAAGATAATGGGTCCCATTGGGCATGCCAAAACTATTATCACCAAATCTTACACTATAGAAGAGGGTGTTCAAGCATATTATATATTTGGGAAACATGGGAACACTTCTAGGTATGTGAGTGTACCTATGGTGGAAGTAAGCCTCTAGATTAAGAGTTATCTCCCTGAATATATCTTAAAGTACTTTCATCTATGCTAATTATTTGCTTGCTTATGGGGAAAAGAGTTAGAAACTTGAAAAAAAATGAACCTAATATAAGTGGGTGATACACCAATATGTTTTCCACATGACCATAATATTTCATCTACTAAGAATCAAGGCATACAAACTAGCTTCTAAGTCCTAGAAGGTTTATAACATGAGTGTTTCAATATAGAGGTTAGATGTGGGAAGCAACATAAGGAAAATTAACTAGAGGGAATATTTCACACTCCAATAACAATAATACACTTTAAAAGAGCCTAAAACACTTGGATACACTCTATATTACTTTTTATAATAGGAACTCTTGCACAAACATGAAATGATAAGGGAAGAAAGGATAGAGAATTATCACTTTGCATCACCATACATCACTTGCACACTTAGACAATTATTCAAGAACTCAAAAACCATATTTGCATTAATGTTAAAATGAAAATTATTAAATCATTATATAAGTTATTCACCATACATGGTGTGGTATTATATTACAAATGCCAAAATGGTAGCTACTTATATAATTAGAGAAGGAAGAGAATAGAATGCAATAAAGAAGCTCAAAAATCACAATGCCACATGTCAAAGTATCAGAACCAATTATATTTTAGGGGAATGGTGTGTGAAACAAATCATGAATGTATCTTAAGAAAAATTTCCATATAAACCATGGCAAACTCTCCAAAATGGTGTAGATACTCTTCAACTAGCCTTTATTAAATTGCCTTCATCATGGATAATCTCTTGAGCATTTGAAACTAAATTAGGAGAATTGACACATATGTTATGATAGTCATATAAATTTTAATATTTGTTATATATCTTTCAAACACTTGTATTCACCATCTATAATCATTCATTTGTATTTTGGACCTTGAATCTTCACATCTAGCAGTCACTATTTATCTTGGATCTCGACTGAGCTTTCATGGTAGTGTATGAGTCTAGAGTGCTTGATTCACATAGAATCCTTTGATCCTACATGGATACCTATGTCTCATTCCCTTAACACATTTATTATTTCATTTTAATATATGTCTTTCATCATTTAGACATGTGGCTTCATTCTGTGTACCATTGAATTCATTCAAACTCATTTTGTCAATTTCCATAGGAGTCTCCTCGATTTGACTTTCAACATCAACCATTGATAATTTATATAGGCTTCACATATTGAGACACTTATCACCACCACATGATTTTTATAGATATTATTATGAACCCATCTAGTTCATGCACTTACACCACTTGGAAATATCACATTTGATTTGTGTTCTTTGACCTTTGACTCAACCTGCACTATTGATCTTAGTCTCTCAATTAAATGCATGTCATTAATCTTAGCCTATAAGATCAAATGTACACTATTAATCTACTTATTTAGTTCAAATGTGACACTTAGAATAATAGCATTTGATCTCAAGATCCTTTTAGTATTTGACCCTCACTTACACCATTGGATCTCCACTATGCAATCAAATATGTACCTTTGATCTTGGGTCTCAGTCTTTACACATAGATCATTGATCTACCTTGTACATAGGAAAATTCACCATTGATCTACCCCAAGGACCTTTTAACTCATTGACTACTCGTGTGACATTCATCTATGATCTAATCACATGATATCTCACCAATTTTTGACCCTAAATTAAACTATATCTCATTAAGGATTTTTTGAATCCAAATGGCTACTTATTGAAGCTTAATGTTGACACTCTCGTGCACATCCCACACTTCTAGTTGATCTTTAAAGGCTTGTATATTGAGATAGAGAACTCATAAAAACACCACATTTGAATGTGATGTTTATGATACCAAAATAATCATGTCCATGTAGTCTTTTTGGTGTGAAATTTTTTTCAATCACACTTGTGAAATGTACAACTAGACTGCTTTATTCATTCCTATGTGACATGTCATGACGGTTTGACCCCCTAGATGACTCCAAATGACATAAGACTAAACTATATCATGACCAAGGTTATAATGGAATTAAATGATATAAAATATACCATAAAACATCCTATTACATTATGTTCTACCCCCATATCAAGCCTTGACTATAGGGTGTTGACCTATTTTGACTTGTGGTCAAAAATGGTCAATAGTCACTAAAGTCAATATTATGAAATTCAAATGCAAAGAATAAATAGGGAAAAGATTGAATTTCATTACTACACTTACTTCATAGGAACTAAATAATTAATTAATTTAATTCTCAAATATAATGTAACTAATTCAATATAATTCAAATTATTATTTCTAGTGTAATCACATTGTCTATAAGTTATCAAGAGTATTAAAAATTATGATCTCAAATATAAACTATGAATCTATAACTCCATTGAAACTAGGAATTTAAAATATTCTCATAGAGAAAATATTTTTTAGATATTATCAATGGATTCCTCATCTCACACTCATATTCCCTCTATATACTCAATTTTAAGATCAACTAAGTACAGAGATACAACATTTGATTCAACAGCTTTGAACCATGATTTCAAAAAATAACATACCATTTGGGATGTGGTTGAGGTAGTTAAACCTTAAATATTGGAGGATAAACTTTCCATTTTCATGTAGAGATATAGGTATGACTTGTTGGCAATCAAGGTCATTAGTTTGTACAATGTAATATCCTAGCTAGAGGTAATGCCCTGCATTGACCCACTTTTTGATTTATTCCTAAATGGTAAGGTTACTTGGAAAATATTTAACTTTAGGATAATTAAAACACAAATTGCATATATTAGTGTAAATGTTCTTGAGAGTTATTATAGACTCCCTCTATTAGACATGTCATATAGGCAAGGCATGGTGAACACATGGCTTCTTAATAATAATGTCAGGAACAAGTTACAAGAGTGGACTAGAAACCCAAGTAAAATTATAGTTAAAGGCCTTAAATTGGCTATCCCCATCTCAATCTTTAGACCAAGGGTGAGAATCACCATGGCCCTATTAAATAGAATATATCTTTTTTTAACCATCACTTATGTCAATGAGGTAAGGGTCCCTTTATTGGACATGATTTTAACTTCCAATGAATTCATTTCCTTAGAAGAGATTATCAACTCCAATTTGATTTTGAAACTCAAAAATCTTAGAATTTCTATATATGGTAACGTTTACATGATGTCCAACATAGTGGATGTGATGACTACAATTGTGTAGTCATCCTATGACCAGCCCTAGGAACCATCCCCTAATTACCCCAAAAATAAGATACGTGATGAGTTTAATGTTATTCATATACATAGATTCGGGAAGAATATGAATAGGATAATTGAGACTTTATATCCCATGGTGTATTAAGTAATATATGGCAATAATATGCCCAAGATCTGTGACCTATCAAGAAAATTATTCAAAATATGGGTTATTGCTTGTTGTACCCTAAGTGAACAGTAATAAGAATTGAAGGCAAAAATGAACACCCTTTGTAATTATCAAATATTATGCCTAATAAAGTATTTGAACAAGATATTATTTCCCAATTGACTGATAGTGTTGATGCTAACTTGAAGAAGGCTAATCAAGTAGTTGTTCATCCAACTCCTCTTAAAATTGGAAGGATGCATTATATAATGTGGGAAAACCTTAAATTAGTTGAAAATATTAGGGAACATTATGGGTTTAAAATGGAAATTTTTAGACATTATGACCCCAAAAATAATGTAAGAGAGCACCTCAAAAACTATGAAATAAAAGTAAGGATCAAATATGGGCACCTGTCTTATGACCATGACAACATATTTATCAATGTTGAAGATGATTTTGATGTGGAAATAATAATGTGCAAGTCTAAAATGTCTATGATTATGGTGGAAAATATCCAACTATGATCCTACCATCACCGAGTAGGATGCTAATATAATTGAAATTATGAATGGATTTCCAAACATGTCCATGGATCCCCTCCTCAAGTAGAAGAATAAATGTAAGAACAAGTTGGCCCATCTAGGGAAGCTTTGAAGAAGGAGTTTCAACACCTCCAAACTCCCCCATACATGTAGCTATTGTTGTTTCTCCATAGCACATCAAGGTGGAACCTCAACACATAACTGAGGAACAAAGACCTACAAGTCCCAACACATTAGTTGGACTCTTATCCATGATTCATTTTCCCCCACTAACCATTGCATAATAAGTAAGTCTTCCTTATTTTATATATTGAATACATGTTTGTTCTCTTCCTTTATCCCCACCAGTAGTAATATCCTACTCCCCTTAATATCCACCTTTATCATCACCTACCATGACACTTACACCACTATCAGTGATGCCCCTATCCTTTGGATTTCCATCTCTACCATCTATCATTTCTCTAGTGGTTAACACTCCTCCATCTCCCTCACTATCTACTACCACTACAATCCCTCCATATCCCATTCTACCATCAACTAGTCTAGCCTCTATTTTTTCAAAACTAATAATGACATACATAAAGAAGACTAATACCCCTCCTATTTTACCTCAAAAGGTGGAATTAAAGGAGAAGTAATCATTTTATCCTTAGGAAATAAAAATGAGAAGAAAATGTGATTTGGGGTCAGACCCTATGCATATTTATGATAGTGAGGAGGAAGATAAAATATGGGGTGATGAACAAGAGTGAGTCTCAAAAACTTAACCAAAAGAGATAGAATCCTTTGATGAGACCACTCAGATAGAGGAAGATGATGAATGGTTAATTGAAATAATCACCCAATTATGAGGGACATAATTATTTTAATCAGAGGATGTCAATTAGGGAAGTGGTAATTTAGGGGCTACTAAAATGCTATGAGATAGAGGAGAGGAAAAATCAAAGTTTCACATCACAGCATAAGGACCAACCCTAACTACACCTCTAATTTCTCCACCTTAGATCACTATAATAACACCTACAGTAATTAGTACCCCATAAATCTCTCCTTTGGCTATAATTCCTCCTATTCCACATTCACTGGCAACTTCATTAGCTATAGAAACTACCTATGATGTAGTGGATTCTTTAGATTCTTTAAGCCAAACAAACTATCTCTAGGTAGCTATAATGCTAATTTTGTATAACATGTCCTAGCCTACTACTATGGGCCATACCGCCACTATTATAACTATTAGGAATGCATATGCTTCTATTATTGACTATTTTTAAAACCTATTGAGCACCCCTATACTGTACTCTTTATATAATGGAACTAAACCATAGTCCCCTAAGCCAAGCCAAGGGGTAAATTTTGAAAACCTAGTATCCACATTAATTTTTCCTACCCTAGCTACCCCTACAAGGCTAAAAACATAATTGGATATGCCCATTGGCCAAGCACCCCAAGTAGACTCACATATCATCTCAGTCTACCAAGAAACATGCAAGGATAAATACATCATTGACACATCAATCTAGATGCAAGTTAATCAATAGAGGAAGGATTTTATTCCTTTTCCTACAAAAAGGACATCCTCTTGGAAGGATATGCTACCTCTAAGGCACTCCTCCTTGACAACCCCTATAGTAAACATAGAGCAAATAAAGTAACAAGTTACACTAGACATTCCTTCATGGATCCAACATTTTCAATAGGAAGAAGTAGGGATATAAGATTTGGTGATAACTAAGTAGCCCATAGTAAAGTTCTATTTTTATAGATATACAAACACATTGAGAAATGTTAAGAAAAATGTGGTTGTTGAAGGGTAGCAGGTCAAACTATGAAAAAGAGAATACATATTCTCTTTGACAAAACAAAGAAAAGTAAATCCATTAGACGTAGATAGGTATAGGGGTAACCTTATACTTTTGTATATGTTTTTTGGGAAGTCATGAAAGAGATATTTAAAAAATTTAATCAATCCATATAGAGGCAACTTGAGGTGAGTACTATCCAAGCCCCCAAACATATAGTAGATAATTTACAAGGGATAGCTAGGAAATTATATGACATTATTAGTTTAATAAGATATGTAAAGGTTTCCTCCCAACCCAAGTGGGGAGACGTTCTTTAATTGTTCAACAAAATAAAATATATTGATGGTAAACTATATTTTATAAACCAACAAATAAGGAATAAGTCTTATACCCACCTAAATTTAATAACAGCATTTAAATTTGCTTGGTCGTTTATCTTTTTTAGGATTATGGAATATAACCTTAGGTTTATAAAGAGTTGATTAATAAATTAGGGAATAAAATAATATAGTTTTAATAACCACTAATTTATAAAGAAATTGATTTATTTGAATATATTATAAATAGTGACGAATTACAAAAGGTGTACATAATTAGAAAATATGACTGAGATGGACAAGTGATACGTTGGGAAGTGATGAAAGAGTAGATTAGAGTGTCATTAGTAAATAATAGGTGTCATAACCCTCTTCATAAAATATCACATCCCTATTTTCCAATAATGCATTTCACTATTGACCTTTTGTGCAGTGCTAATGACTATGTTAGATGAAATAGTGAAATTTTGGGTAGACCTTCACTCTATTTTAGGAAGCCTATGCCTATATAACTGATACTTAGATCATCATCTATTCTACACTTTGATTGATTTCACTATGAAACCCTAAGCCTCCATTCTTTCTATAGTTATTGATGAACACAATTAGAATAAGAGTGGCATTTATAGGGTAGGTTGGGTGTGACCTCAACACCCCATGTGCTAAGTGTTGCCTGCATACCAATACCTCAAAAGGGGATCAAGCTTGATGTAGTTCTCTTAATATAAGTTTTGGTGTAAGTGATATTTATGCTAGTATGCTTGAGTATAAATACTAATTTGAATGCTTTGAGTGTGAATTGATACTAGTTACCTAAGTAAAACTAATCTTTAGGCTGTTGTAGATGGATGTATGTCAAAATATGGGTAAATAGGGATCAATAACCTTAATTTTCACAACTATTTATGATTTTTTTCATAATAATTACCATTTATTTAATTAATAAATGAGAGTGGTCTATATATATCATTTTTATAATTGTCAAGACATTAAATGAGTCTAGGTTGACCCTTAGATGTTTCAAGAAGTGGAAAGTTATCTTTCAGGTGATAGAGAAGCTAAGGGTCAATAGTGCTTCCTCCTTTGCCAATAGGGCACTATATTATATATAATGTGTTAAATTATTGTCTAATTCAATTCAACATGTGAGAAAGTATTAAGGATGCCTAGATGATGGCTCAATACAATTCTTGGTATATCTAGGCATGGGTTAGACACACAAAAAAGTTGGAAAATGATCAAAACAGGTCTTAAGATAGGTCTATAAATAAGCTAAGGATAGAGTCATCTCAATTGAAACTCATTGCATTATAATGACATTTTATTTGACTAAATTTTACCTCCATTTTATTCTATAAATTTAGTAAAGTGAAATGACTACGATAAAGGAAAGATAAACATACCTAGACTTACTTATGAAGTGAAGCCCATGAATATGGGTTTGAGTCTGTGAACTATGTTCCATTACATGTCCTAGTTAAATAATCTCTATGTGTGTATGTGGTGATCAAATGGTGAATAACTTAGACTAATTTTATGGCTTTCCCAATCCCCATCTATGGGCAGCTCAATAACTTAAGTTGGCCTTGAATCTATCATTGCCCACCCCTATCTGGTGGATCATATTATGTGAATAGCATGGATTTGACTGATGACATATCCAACCCTCTTATATAGGTGGTAAAAGAACTCAATTAGGTCATGACTCCATCATTATCTACCCATGTGTAGTAGAAGTTGAAACTAAAATTTTGTGGTGTTATGAAGCTATAAAACATGGCTCTAGGGCACTTGAGAATTTTGAAATGTAAAATGTCTTAGGGGACACTTGAGAACTCTAAAATGTAAAATATCTCTATGGTCATTTGAGAATTCTAAGCATTATATATGGAATGAGGAATTAATCTAGTGTAATCCTTGTGCATATGGTGTTTAAAGTATACAATGTGGAGAATGACATGGAGTTGTCATTCCATCTAAGAGAACTAGTACAAAATTGAGCATATGAAAATAATGTGCCATGCACATGCCCCTAATTCTGATATTTGTGAAAATGGATTCTATATTGATTCATATTAATATGTGTGTATGCCTATATAAAATTAAAATTGGAGTGATCATGGAATTCATGATGACCCCAATCTGAGCAAACCTATGTAATTCTATGTAGAAACTATTATAGGTACAATCCACTAAGAGGGGGGGTTAATCAGTGGTGAAAATAATCCAATTCAATTTCCAAACTCTTGAAAATACTTAATCATTCATATTAGTGAGTAATGAACATAATGCAAGATCACATACACAACACAAAATCTACGTGGGAAACCCTCTTAGGGATTAAAACCCACTCTCAAGCCTACAAACACATGGACTACTATCATATAATATGATCAAAAATAAGAGACTAATCATGACTTCCTAGCCAAGATTTATTTAAATACATGTTCCACAAGGAGTACCTACTCCATTGATGATCAACTCCTTTAGTGAAACACCTATTTCACAAGGAGTAACTACCCTTAAGGAATACCAAGTCCTCTAGAACCTCCTTTGAACACCTCTACCTTTGAACTAATGTATTTAACACCTAATGATGTAAATATGATTATCATTCTTCACCTTCACTTAATACCCCCTATTGGCCAAAGAACATTACATACTTGAACCAATAAACATAGATCAATTAGGACACATTACATATCCCAGCTAACCCCACTTCTTGAACTCTACATACTTAATTCATCCAAATCCACATTTAGGATCACTCTTCACTCCTCAACAACAACTCTATCACCACATCAATAACATGAACAAATGGTCATACACATAGTCCATACTCTGAACTATCTCTTATATCAACCACTAAGCTCACACAAACACCATCAGTCCTTCACTCATCTTTAACCTATAAGAGCACTATTTGGACATCATAAATATGACCTATAGGTCATACACATATTCCTCAATATAATCTACTCATCGACATATCCATTAGGCACACTTAGCCTCTTTTCTTCTTCACTTCAACACACACACCACTACCATAGGCCTCTCAAAAATCTCTCCCAAGTCTCTCACTTACAAGTCTAGAAATCATCATCTTTGATTTCACTATTTATAGATCAATCATGAATTATCAAGTCAACAATAATATTTTTTGACCATAATACATGCCTTCACCCTTAAGGCATCTCACATTGGTCACACTTAAGCATAATCCACTTTCAAATAAGCCTAAGTCATTTTTAGGTTCTATGGAGACCCATTTAGCTCTTTGACACACATCTAAGAAAAATAAGAGCATACAAACACTTTAAAATATCATGGACTCATTCTACATGATCTATAGGTCCCCCTTAAGTTTCCATATCCATCACATTACCCTTCTTATTAAGCACAAAAATGCTTAAATAATATTTTGTGCACATATTCAATATGAGCAAACACATAGTCACCTTCTAAACCTTTTTTCATATAGCATAAGATTGGTCAATCCTTTAAAATGTACACTAATCATCATCCTGGAGTCTAAAACACTCCCCAATATCCAATTCACCATGAAACATCGAAACAACATCTACATAAGCTTAATTAATCTTCTTGGGTCACTTGAAAAATAAGCATGAACATATAGTCAACTTTGGAGCTCAATATCTTTGTCTATACACACTTATAGATATTCAAATCAATATTTTCAAATGAACTATGGATTCCTCTACCACTTTGTTTTTTATTATAGGGTAAAATTCATTTAGGATCAAAAGGAATGGACTCAAAAACTAGACACTAGTTTTTCCCTTGTTAAAATTCAAATGTTTAAATGTTAATGGTCAAAATTAAACTTTAAACACAAAGCTCACATCTCATGTCCTCACTACTTAGATCAAATACACATTGTCAATATTGTCCAATATTTAATACATAGGTGTTAATGCTCAAAATTTAAACCTCGGTCACTTTGACCTCATCTCATGCAATCTTATAATGTTGACTCCACACACTTCATCTATATCTTTGATATTTTCCTTGATTTAACAATGCTAGACAACTATCACTTTGACCTCCCAACTTTAATATGCACCATTTATCTCTTTCTGTATGATCTCCCACTCATTGTTGATCCTTGGAAGAAGTTCAATCTTTATCTCTACTCATCTTTAAACATCATGAACCTATTCTCATCTTGATTATTCCTAAATTTTTAGAGAAAACATGCTCCATCAATCTTGATCAAACTTTAACATGTGAAAATTTTACTATGAGAACCTTACTTATTTGCATGGAAGACCAATTTTGCATAGTCATATCTTTTGTTGCACTTGGATGCATGATCTACAATTTGGACCATATGATCTCCTTACATAGGACAATCAAACCATATAACAATTTTATCCTATAAAATTCATGTGTGAGATATAATTCTATTAAAATGCCTTCTCAAAATCTTCTATCATAGAACCAACTATGTCAAAAACTACTTGGGAGGCCAACTTTTCACTTGCATAAATTTTTTTGCACTTTAGTGTATGACCTAAAATTTAGCACAAATAAACTAGGCTCAAAACTAAATAAACTGATATTATCACCTTATCTTGAAACATCCACATGTGAAATATAAATTCATCAATATGATTACTCAACTCTTATCACATTACAAATTTGGCTATGGGAAAACAGTGTTAAAATGATTGGGAGCCCAACTTTATACCCATATAGCTTTGACTACACTTAGGTGCATGACTTAGGATTTATCACATAACAATTAGGGACTAATGTTATCATAACCATATAACTAACTCCCCTTGACTCATGCACATGTGGCAATGGTGATGTCTGCAAACTGCCTACTTAGATTTTCTGCCACTAGACCCAAACTATCTATATGAAAACTATGGACTACTATATGAATTCCACTTATGTACACAAGCTCTCAAAGCATAGATAACATCTTAGGGACCTCTTTCACATGCTCCAATCACCATAATCATCCTTGAACATCTCCAATTATACCAAAAATGAAGATCAACCAAGCCTCCTTTAAGCACACTAGGACAAGGACATTGTAGACTTTGTCATTGTTACTTAGGCTATCAAAGCACTTCATCCACTCACCAGAACACCTTCATGACATCACCATGACATAATTAATAACTCTTTAAAAAAAACTAGGTATATATTGATCATATCTGATAATATATGATTGAAAATTTATAAATATGAATTGTACCTATTGTACCTTTCTAATAATTCTATAAGTTTCTACTTTTGATGCTACTAGATAATAACATGGTGAGTGGACTATAGTGCATTGTGCTTCTGGTAGTGTATTATGTTATTGTCCAAAACTATTATTTATGATAAAAACTAGGATTTATCTATGTATAATTATATTTCAATGTATTTACCTGAGTCTAGGATCTATAATTTATGTCTCCATATTGAAAATTATGTTTTGAGTGCACTGTGATGGCCTAATATCTATGCCAAACCCCTATGAATTCCCCCAATTTTGAGGGGAGTTTTTAAACCTCTACAATAACTATCCTCAAAATAAAACATATGCATCATGTGTGTTAGATTATAAATATGTGATATATGTGTGATAAACCAATATAATGTGTATATATGACATCAAAATTTAAATGAGACTAAACATTAGTTGTATATTATATCTAGCATTCATAAGGTTATAAAGATAAATAAAATAGTGTAAGCATGTATATAAATAGCAAATCTAAATATAATCTAAGTAAACTACTTGGGTGGATGGGGTATGATGTCATCAAGGCACCCAATAAGGAAGGGGAGATGTATGAGGTCCTTCATGGCATTACAAACTAGATGTGAAAGCAACAAACAAGAGGTAAATGTCATGGCCTTGATGCATATATGAAATCATACATAAAAACACATTATGCATGAAAATTAGGCCAAGGGGACATAATATAAGGGACATGGGCACATGTCACTAAGTTTGAGAAAAGGAACACATACAATGACATTTTAAAATTTCTACATACATAAAAGATCATGTAATTTTAGCTTATAGCCATATGGAAGGACATGCTCAAATGTCCACATGCACAATCAAAAAGAATACACAAGGACATAGGCACATGTCCAAATCATATAAATATTGAAAGGACAATGGTATATTCAAATTCCCTCGAGTAGATGTAGAAGCAAAGAGAAAGTCAAATTTATAATAGTAAAGATAGAAATGAAAGTATGCATAATCATTGGTATGAATCCATATAAGAACAAAGATGTACATAAGCTGATCCTATAGTAGTAGTAGTCAAAAAAAAATTAGTGTAGTATAGGATGATCAACAACAAGATACAATCAAATATAAATCTATGATATGGAGTAAAGAAATTTGTAACCTGATAAATTAGAAGTTGTGTGTATGATGTCCCCAATGGGCTAATATATCAATGTTAAATCAATGTATATGTGTATGTACCCTTGATGGGTAGATAATAGCAAAACTATATCTATGTAGATGAATGGAGTCATTTATTAATCTATGAACACTCAAAGGGAATAAGTGAAGCTTTTATGTATGATAAAACCAACTACACTAACATAGAAAGCATATGTAATACCTAGAAAATAAAAGGAATGTAAACAAGGAAACACATACAATCTAAAATTTATATTTTTTAAGCAATATTTGAATGTTTTTATATTTTTATAGATTTTTTTATGTTTTTTGAGTAAAAGAGATATAAAATAAACATGAAATTAAACTATGTACAAGTAATAGGGGAACATACTAACCAATGAGTCTTATAAGAGACTCACTATCAAGGTGACCTATATCAATTAAAGGAAGAGTGACCACACATGATGTTTGAGGAGGTATATGATATGTAAGAACTATATATACTAAATAATCTATAGATAAAACTAAATGTAGAGTGTGGCTATGAATTTATGGACTTAACTAAAATCACATGTGAATTATGCAGCTCTTAGGGGCCCATCTGGTAGAAGAATCTACAACTGGCATAGATGCTCTATACAAAGTGATTTAAGGACTCAATAACACTAATTTGGGTAATAATGGGGTGAATAAAGGCTCTCTATAATCTTCAACATGTATCTAATGTATGGGTATCTATAATAAAGGTCTTCATGGGAGAGTGTGTATATGTGGTAATGTTGTAGAATATTTGAGGTATGCTAATGAAATCTATGTTTAGAAATATTAATGGTAACTATTATATAACTAGTAATGGAGCAGGTAAAATATACTCATATGGAAGGCCCTCCACTATAACAATCTTATTAGCATGTATATACTTAAGACATATGTGTATGGTGGATGAAATGAGTTGAAGTTGTATCCAAGGCCTACCCAATAACATATTAAATGTTTCATCACTAGTACAACTATGAATCTAGTGGACACATGTGCCATACCAGATTATAATGGAATTATGATATACGTAATGGATCTCTATACATGGCCACTAAAGCCATTAATAACTATATGTGTTGGATAAATATTCTAGTCTAAATATCCCAAGTGATGTAGAAGTGCAATAGTACAAATATTGATGCTTGACTTATTGTCAAACATGACGCTCTAAATAGGATGATGACCAATGTAAGATCATATAAAGAGTGTGTATAAATCAAAATAATCATCAATGATCTCCTATTCTGAGAAAGTGATAAGAAGCCTAGATGGCACTATAGTATGATACACACCAATAATATTATGTAGAGGGTGTGTGTCCATTCTATTAGTATGATAAGATGATGGTGGTGGATGTTCCTGATAAGTATAATGAACACTTAAAATGTTTGGTCTCTCATTCATCATATGTTTTGGAAATGGATCAGAAAATATTTTTATTATTTTTGCTTCAGTTCTTTGTGCTTTAGGTGTTTTTGTAGAGGTTCTCACATCAATGATATTAACATTTATTAAATCTTTCCTCTTATGTCATAAGTTGATGCATCAATTTTTAGTATGGCATGGGGCCCTATGATAATTTAAAAATGTATTAGAATAATAATTATTTGGAATAAGCCTATTTTTATCAACCACTTTAATGGGAGGGAGAGATATGACATTTCATTCCAAAAGTTGCTAAAGAATGTGAGCTGGTAATTCAGGAAGGTTCATAAAAGGTTTCCTTCGAGGAGATGATAAAACCACACAAATAACTGGCTCTGAGGCTATGTTAACTATTATCTTTTTATAATTCTTTTTTTCATTGGGTTTCACCTTAAATGGATCTTATTTTAACTCTTATTAGTGGAATTCAATCTAGTTTTATACTTTAACTTACCCATGGAGAGAAGTTTAACTTCTTATTCCTTAACTATATGGCATAGATCTATAAATGATGGAAACTTTTTGACTAATATATATTCATGTAATGATAGTAATAAACTTTTATTGAATATATCTTGGAGTTATCTATCTTCCATGGGGCTAGTCATCTTTACTAATATGGTTTTATATCACAAGACATATTTAGTTATTGGCTCATTATATTTCTGATTTAGTTGAGTGACTTGAGAATATGAAACTTTATCACTATTGTTTATCAAAAAAAGTGCCAAAAACATATATTTTAGTGGATTAAATTTTATTATGGATTTATTAGGGAGATCATAGAACCATTGTAATGCATATTCTTTTAAACTATGAGGGAACAACTTAGTCAAGAGCCAATCATTAGACACATAGTCCAAACATGTTGTGTGAAAAGAACATATATGATGCTCAAGGTCACCGTTACCATCATATAGAGTAAGCTTGGGTTCCATAAATATGGATGGTAAATGATTTTCCACTATATTTTATTCTAATTATTTATTTAGGATAACATGAGATTCCAAGGCATTAGATGGTCTAATGGCACCTTGCTCAAGATGTAACACCTTGTCCTGTAGAGAATAGATCTCATGCCTAAGGAATTATACATATAAAGAGAGGAGTGATGTGTAATATTTATATGATTTATTACCACTGGTGATATTTTCCTAGTTATAGCAAGTTATTGTATAATCTTAGTTACCCCCATCGTAGGCATAATAATATTAACATATGTGGGGTTAGAGGATTGACCAAGTTATGTGTTCTTTATTTACAATATAGATTTCAAAATATATGCATGATCATGGGGATATTCCCAAATTCTATCTCTAAAAATTTGTAATATCTCATCCATATTGATTATAATATTTTTAACATTGAGGGGGGAGTGTATCTTGAGTCCCGTCTTGTATATCATTATGATCTTGATTATATTTCTCATGTTATGTATTATCATTAAAGTACACATAATTAGTATTTTAAGGATCAATTAGAGGAGTTTTTATTGGTTCTTTATCCATGGTATAATCTTGAATAGAAGGAATCTAGGTACGCTCAATAAGATTACCACTAAGCTTAGCACTTATTAAAGGAAGAGATATAACTTTTTCATATGGAATATAGTAAAAAAAATGAAAGAGTGCTACTAAAATAGAATATATGAAATCCAAAAATCCTAAAACATCAAATGGAAACAAGAAAAAGAAGGATACAAATCCTAGTAGCATATAGGGATAGGGTTTGGGCACTATTTGAAATAAGTTAGGTTCACCAAATGATTTATATTTTTTAGGATTATGGAATGTAACCCTAGGTTGATAAAGAGTTGAGTATTAAATCAAGGAATAAAATTATACAATATCAATAGCCACTGATTTGTATAATAATTGACTTATTTGAATATTTTATAAATAACAATGAGAAAAAGTGTACTTAGCTAGAAAATATGATTGAGATAGATAAGTGGTGGGTTGGGAAATGATATAAGAGTAGGGTGGAGTGTCACCAATGGATAATAGGTGTCATAACCCTCTTAAAACAATAACACAACCCTATTTTCCAATATCACACTTGTTACTAACCTCTTATGTAGTGATAATGACCTTGTGTAAGTGAAGTAGTGATATTTTGGGTAGATCTTCACTCTATTTTTAGAAGCCTATGCTTGTATGATTGAGATATAGATTGTCTTATGTTTTAGGCTTTGAATAATTTTACTATGAAACCCTAATCCTCCATACTTATTAGGTTTTTTATGAACACAAGTAGAAGAAGAGTGGTGTTAGTAAGGTAGATTGGGCATGACCTCAACACCCCATGTGCTGAGTTCTACATACATACCAATACCTCTAAATGGGATCAAGCTCAATGTAGTTATCCATATCTAAGTTTTGGTGCAAATGAGAGTGATGCTAGTATTCTTTAGTATGAATTCCAATTTGAATGATTTGAGTGTGAATTGAGATTGGAGACCTGAGTAAAATTGAGCTCTGGGATATTATATATGGATGTATGTAGAAATAGGAGTAAATAAGGATCAATAACCTTAATTTGCAGAATTGTTTCTAAGCTTTTTCATGATAATTTCCATTTATCTGATAAATGAAGGAGAGTGGTCTTTATATAGTGTTATGATGCTTATTAATACATGGAATGAGTCTAGGTGTACCCTAAGTCACTTCAATAAGTGTAAAGATATTTGTTATGGGAAAGGTAAGGTAAGGGTTAATAGCCTTTCCCCTTTTCAAATAGTGTACTTTACTATAGACTAATGGGGTTATGGTATTCTTTGGGTGGCTGGCACATGTGAAAAAATATTGGGGATGCCTAGGTGATGGCTTGATACGGATCTTGGTATATTTGGGCATGGGATAGACATGCATAAAAGTTAGAAAATGATCAAAAGATACCCTAAGATAGGTCTAGGGATAAGATAAGGATAGGGTGGTCTCAAGTGGCAATAATTTCATTAAAATGACATTTTATATGACTACAATTGGGAAGAAAATTATATTACTACAAAAATAGATAGTGTACTTGAATAACATCAAGAGATTTAGGCTTTGGTATAACAATTTACAAACTAGGAGAGGGAAGCTATCTCTATCTTGAATTACTTAAGAGTCATCCAAGTAAGTACTCCATAAGGGAAATTGATGCCTAGACCCATTTTTGAGAATCTTCTATGAGCAACATTGGATAGTTTTAGAGTAGAGATTGAAAGCACTGTATATATAACTAGTGATGAAATTATGCAACTAGTCAATTTTCAAGGGATAAAATTATAGAAACTATTAGGAAAAGTTAAGGTCATGTGGAATTTAGGTGAATACTATAATGTGAATAATTATGAGATTAATAATTCACTAATAGATATATTTGGTTAATTTTTAGAATATTATAGTTTAGATTCATATTGTTGTGTGTAATATCAATATAAATATATATAGGTTTGATATGGTTAAGATAATTCATAGGGATATGGTTAAGTATTGGTGGAGATATGATCTCTATGACTATAGTAAATACATTTTTTATATATTTTTAATGCCCTAAATTATTTAATATATAGAAATATAAAGTATAGTGTGTTTAATATTTCTCTTTGGCTCCATCATTCATTGCATGGTTTAAATCTTTGCATAAGTTCTTTCAAAAGATATCAGCAGTATCAAAGTAAAGTTGATCTTTGTGATGGAAGAATAATAAAATTGAGGGGAAATTTTGTGATTCATTTCCTTGAGTAATGGTTCTTGGAAGAATATGTCTTTAATTTTGTAGATTAAAATATATTTGGTAGTTTATCTTAGGTTGAGCTATTGTAGTGTAATGTCAAATTGCATGAAGGTTCAAATTTAGATTATGGTCATATAGTTTATGCAGAGTATTATGTTTTGTTTTGAATTATATCATGGTAACTTAGCAAGGTAATGCACATTTTTTTGGGATTAGAGGCTACATAAAATAAAGAGAAATCTTGGTTATCATAATTCTTAACCAATATCAATGTAGTCATTTCATTGATAACCTATCTTATTTCCCTAGAATTCCCTTGATTCTTTCTTGTATAGTTGTTTATTTAAATAGTTTTTCATTCACCATTAGGTATCTATGAATTTATATTGACTCAATATTGAGTACATTCAACATCTTAAATTAGTCTCCCAACTCATGGTGAAATCATTTAAAACTTGTAGTGGTATTTGATCTCTTGATTATAGGGAGTCAACCCCTAGATCTCATATATCAACCCTCAACTAGGCCCTCTTGCACTAATAATGGAATCATAGCATTTAGCATGTAAAATTAAATATTCTTCTAGTTTCATAACCTTCTTAATTAATTTTTTAAGAGACATGGTGATAAAAAAATTGGAGTCATGTTTTGTCCATTGTGAAACCTATGTGTGTAATGACATTTCCAATGTTGTGTTAGTGAATATGTTGAATATTCCCTAATTTTTAATTTATGCCAAATTATCTTACATCCCTATAAAGCATCATTCATTATAAGGATTTAGTCTTTGTAGGTATTTAACATGTTATATTTAAACACGTTAGTTATAGTGGGTTTGTAGTTTAATGTTTGTTCTTAATATAGTTTTGAACTTTGATATTTTTTTTTTATTCTTTAGGTATAGTTGATACTAGTAATATCTTCATTGTAAGAATTTAGTCTTAATTTTAGATACATCTCATTAAATTTTATGTAGTTTGTCATGGATGTTCATATTTTTAGTTAGTTTTTTTATACAAATTTGAGTTTATTAGTGAGTCAAGTCCAATATGTCATTTTTGTATGTCAAAAGACTCAAAATTAAATATCCACATTTTTATAACAAATACATTTTTGGGGGAACCTAATGTCCATGTTTAATGAGTGTCAAAATTATGGGGGTGGATTTTTCATTAAATAACAACATACATTTGATCCTCAACATAACATTTGTTAAGTAAGCAGTAATGTGAAGGATATTAGAGGTATTAGAGGTTGGAGGACTTTTAGCATCCTCTCATTAGTCACTAGTGATGGGGCTACATATCTAGATTAATGGTAAATTAGTTATGCATAAATGACTATGTCATAGATGATCACCAGTGGCAGTGGCAACTATCTACATTATAAGATATTGAGTGTAAACAATCATGTGTAGAGGCTAAAAAGGTGATAATGAGTATTTAATCCTTAATTTTAATTTTTCCATATATTTTAGTTTTTTAACACGTGTTTGTATGTGTAAAAATAAGAGGTATATTAGTGTAGGTTTTCATTTTTCCCTATTTATTAATTAGGGAAATTGTATTTCTTGTGCATACATGGAGTTTTCCTACATTTATGGGATAGGCTAGCTTATGTGGAGGTGTGTGTCATAGATGTGTCATAGGTGTCATAAGAATGTCATAAGTAACTCCCTTGATGGGAATTACTTCTCTATTCTTAGCACCTTGTCACCACCTTTCATGGAGGAGTTACTGACTATTCTTGGTGTGCATTGTCCACCTTTTGTGGAGGAGTTACTTTCATACTCTCCTATTTGTAGTCCTCACTTTGGCTATCTCATGTTAATCAAATTTTGGTTTTCTCCATTTTATCTTGTGTAATTTCTCTTATTGTGTTATTTTCAAATTGCTTTAGCATCTATGTGGTGTGCACTTGCTTCAACTTGTGTGATCACGTCTCCATTACACTCGTTCAGTGTACCAAATCACTCACATTGGTCGAGGCATGAGAGTTGAGTTTTCACCAGATTCAGTTGTCATTAGGGAGTTGCATAGTGATACTACAGTGGCAGTGGGTAGGGCAGATCACCAAGCCAGGTTATACACCTGCTCACATTTTGCACCAAATTCTTCTCCAATAGCATTACTGACTCATTCAAATGGAGTTAGAAAATTATGGCATGAGTAGTTTGGCCACCTTAACTACTGATACCTTAAATAACTTTGCAAAAATGACATGGTCATTGGCTTGCCTTATGTCTAATTCTCAAAAGGACTTTGTGAGGGGTGTTCCCTTAGGAAGCATCCTGAAGTAAAATTTGACAAAGGCAAGACTTGGAGGGCTTCACAACCTTTGGAGTTAGTCCACAATGATGTATCAAGACCCTTTCCCAAACCATCTTTCATAAGGGCCAAGTACATCCTCAATATCATTGATGATTTCTCTAGGTACACTTGGATATATTTTCTCAAACAAAAGTATGAAGTATTTGAAAATTTTCTAGACTTCAAGGCTCTTGTTGAGAAACAGAGTGAGAAATCCATCAAGGTTCTTCAAACTAATAATGGAGGGGAGTATGTCAGCATCAGGTTTGAGGATTTTTGCACCACAGAGGGAATTGATTTGTAATACATAGTCACTTACAGTCCTTCATAGAATGGGGTTGCAGAACACAAGAATAGGTTTTTGAAAGAAATGGGTAG
This sequence comes from Torreya grandis, assembly GCA_037957365.1. Lineage (NCBI taxonomy): Eukaryota > Viridiplantae > Streptophyta > Pinopsida > Cupressales > Taxaceae > Torreya > Torreya grandis. The sequence goes on along the minus strand of JARHVA010003888.1, from coordinate 1,366,315 downwards.
CTGTATGATTCACTCCAAATCCTTAGCACCATAGTACTGGGTTGAAGCCATCAATTGTGCTTGCTACATTCAAAACAGGGTTCCTCACAAAGCTTTGAAAGGGAAAACACCCTTTAAAGTTTGGCATAAAAGGAAACCTGATGTTGAGCACCTTAGAGTTTTTGGATCCCCAGCCATGGCCCACATTCTGAAGAAGAAATGTAAAGCTATGGAATGTCAGTCCAAGCCTTGCATTTTTGTAGGATATCTGGATGGTATTAAGGGATATCACCTTTTAGATCAGGTCACTCATGAGTTGTTCATCAAGAGAAGTGTCCATTATTAGGAAAGTCTTAAAGACTCAACACTTGACACTTATTCTCCCTCATTGGATCTACTTCTTCATGATGATTCCTCATCAGATTTAGATCAGCCATAGTAGGTTCTTGAGCTAGAGACATCTTCTTCTTCTTCAAGTTTAGATAGTGAGGATAGTGATGCAGAGTCATCCACCTCTAGTCAATTAGAGGATGAGGAGTTAGCACTTGACTCACCCACTTCCAGGCCACTTTGGGCCAAATAGACACTTGAGAGTGTTGGCACTTGGGTAGGAGATCCCACAGATGACAAACGTACTAGGGGGGATTTTTAGAGAGATCCACATGCCTTCTTTGTTACAGTTTTAGATCTATAGACTTTTTGAGAGGCATCAGGGGTACCTGAGTGGGATAGTGTTATGGAGGAAGAATATTCTTCCTTAATCAAAAATCACACTTGGGATTTGACTTCACTTCTTAAGGGAAGAAAGATGGTTCAATGTAGGTGGATATATTAGATCAAGTTTATAGTAGATGGGTCAGTTGATAAGTATAAGGTATGATTGGTCACCAAGGGTTTCTCACAGGTGGTAGGCATTGACTACTTAGAGACCTTTGCACCATTGCAAAGATGACTTCTATCTAACTCACCTTGGCTATTGCCATAACACATGGTTGGGATTTGCATCAGATGGATGTGAAGAGTGCCTTTCTTCATGGAGACCTAGAGGAGGAGATCTACATGGAGCAGCTGGCAAGATTTGTCTAGGATTCTTCCTTAGTATGCAAACTTAGGAAATCTATCTATGGCCTCAAATAGGCCCCTCAGGCTTGGTATGCCAAGATGGATTCCTTTCTTCTCACAGCAGGTTTCACTAGGTGCCATTTTGATCCCAATGTCTACTTATTATGGTAGGATGATTTTCTCTTTATTTTGGTTCTATATGTTGATGACCTTTTGATCACTGGGAGTTCTTCATCAGCTATTATAGCAGTGAAGGCATCTCTTCAGGATAAATTTGACATGACAGACTTGGGTTCATTGCACTACTTCCTTGGCATCGAGATCTCACAATTAGATTTAAGGATTTCTCTTGCACAGCCTAAGTATGCTCTTGACTTATTCGCTCAGTTTCACATGGCTGATTGCAAGCCATCTCCTACTCCCTTTCTATTAGGAGTCAAGCTTGAGGCTAATTGTTCTTCACCATTGGTTGATGCCACTCAGTATCAATAACTTGTTGGTAGTGTTATCTACTTGACTCACACAAGGCTTGACATTTCATATATAGTGGGACTTGTCTCCAGATTCATGTAGGAACCTCATGAGCTGCATTGGAAAGTAGCTAAGACGATCTTGCATTACATACAAGGTTCACATAGATATGGGATTCATTATAGATTTAGAATAGAGGTTGACTTGGTGATTCATAGACTTACAAGTCCACTTTTGGTTATAGTTTATCTCTTGGTTCAGGTCCTATCAGTTGGTCTAGCAAGAATCAGAATGTTATTGCTATATCATCCACAGAGGCAGAGTACAGGGGAGCTATTAATGCAACTACTAAGGCTAATTGGCTTCAAGGGATACTTTCTAAGTTTGGCATTCCTATCAGGCAGCCCACCATCATTTATTGTGACAACTAGAGTACCATTCAAATTTTTAGGAATCTAGTTCAGCACCAGTGGACCAAGCACATAGAGATTCACATGCATTTCATTCAGGAGCTTATTCATAGTTAGGTCATTGACTTGATATTTTTCTAGTCTTTAGAGTAAGTTGCAAACATCTTCACCAAACCTTTCACTAAGAGCAAGTTCATTCATCTATGAGCTCTTCTTGGGGTGCGGTCCACATCTGCAACAACATCATCTTCATGGGGGGCCTTTTAGCCTCTTCTTTTATTTTATGTCTCTCTTTTGGGGGGGAGTTTTTTCCTATAGGTTTTCTCCTTTTATCTATCTTATGGGAGATTGAATTTGTACATGGGTACCTCATCAGGCCTAGTTGTCGGGACCCATTTTATATTTCCACACTGCCACCTAAGCTGTGTTTATGGGGGGTATTAGTGTAGGTTTTTATTTTTCCCTATTTATTAATTAGGGAAATTGTATTTCTTATGCATACATGGAGTTTTCCTAGATTTGTGGGATAGGCTAGCTTATGTGGAGGTGTGTGTCATAGATGTGTCATAGGTGTCATAAGAATGTCATAAGTAACTCCCTTGATGGGAGTTACTTCTCTATTCTTAGCAACTTGTCACCACCTTTCAATGAGGAGTTACTGACTATTCTTGGTGTGCCTTGCCCACCTTTTGTGGAGGAGTTACTTTTGTACTCTCCTATTTGTAGTCCTCACTTTGGCCATCTCATGTTAATCAAATTTTGGTTTTCTCCATTTTGTCTTGTGAAATTTCTCTTATCGTGTTATTTTTAAATTGCTTTAACATCTATATGGTGTGCACTTTCTTCAACTTGTGTGATCACGTCTCCATTACACTCGCATTATCCAGATTCTAGCAACAACTCTAATAAGGTATAATTCATAATTTCTCACTTGATGTACTGTATGAAAAAGTGTCCACAATATGTGGGAGTGAAATTTGAATAGATGGTTCTTTCTTGTAGTTCCCACACTATATATGTTGATGAGGTTCCCTTGGTGAATGATTGATGATAAATGGTTCCTATTCATAGTTCCCACACTGATTTGATATATGTGTTCTCGATAGTGAATGGTTAATGAAGTTGATGTGTTCCTTATTTACTTTCATTAAGTCATATGAAATACAAATTACCATGTAATTACTAAGGGGGGAATGTTATGAAAATTTAGCCACATAGAATGTAGGTGAATATTATGAGAGTAAAAATTCACTAATAGATATATTTAGTTCATTGTTAGAATATTATAGTTAAAATTCATATTTTTATGTGTAACAACAATATAACTATATATAGGTTTGATATGGTTAAGAGTATTCATAGGGATATGGTTGAGATATTGATATAGATATGATCTCCATGACTATAGGAAATACTTTTCCTATATATGTGTAATGTCCTAAATGATTTAATGTATAAATAAAAAGTATCGTGTGCTTAATATTTTTCTCTAGCTCCATTATTCATTTCATGGTTTAATTCTTTACATAAGCACTTTCAAAATCTATCAAGGACTAAGATATTGCATCTGTAGGTTAGAGCTACATTGAGCATGCATAAAAAATTGATGGATAAACTTAGTTAGTTATTTAAAATGGATCTACTTGATTTTGAGACTATAGATGTCTAATTTAAGGTGAGTCACACACTTTTAACTATAAATGGAATTAGCCAAGCAAGCCACTTCAACAATAGATGTTATGCCCATCCCATCTCAAAGTGCTCATAGTCCCAAGTATACACTAGTGCATACTCAAAATGGGCTTACCTATGTGTCACTTATAATAACTAAATCCATGGCTACATTGGTGTCTACTTTCAACTTACCTATAGTTCCAATGTTTACTTCATTTTTAGCTCCAATTTCAACTCTAGTTCTATCAACTTCAGTGACTACTCCAAAAATGTCATAGTTTTCTTATTTAATCAATGTTACATTAGCACTTTCTAAATATAAATATATACTTTCATGTACTAATTGAGATGGAGCTACTAGTTCCTAGTTCATTTATATTGTGTATATTATGTTTTAGATGAGGTATTCTATTTTGAGTAATCATTTTTGTACATACATAATTTTCATGAGAGTAGCATATAGTATTAAATTCATATATGTATTTTTTGACTTCACTTGCGAGATGGGGCCTTCCCCATCCCAAGAATATTTATACTTGTATCTTCATATTCTAAATGGAGGAGAATTTTGGTTGTTAAGATTAATAATAAATTCTCATAAGCTCTATAATTTTTGTCTTGATGTACAAAATTTGATTCTTATCCAAAACTCTTGGATTGTGTAAGAAGTTTTATCATTTAAGTTTCTTAGTATTTTGGTTATGTGTGAGTTATCTATTTTATATACAATTATTCATATTGAGTTATCATTGATCTAAATGCCTTTTACATATAGATCATAATCCCCCTTGTAAATTTGTTACTACAATCTTAAAATCATGTCAACCTTTGTTTTAATGTGTTTAAGTATGTTGTCATTTGGTTCCCTCTAAATTCTAACTGTGTTTGATTATTGGTGTGCTATATTATCTATTAGCAATTTGGCCTATCAAGGCCAAATACCAACTCATATAATTCAAAACTTTGCATGGCACTGTTATAAGCCTCTACAAGGTGGTCTATTATAGGTATGTTGACTAAAAGTAAAGTTTTGAACCATGAAATGATAAATTATGAGTAAAAAATCCACTAAATTATTTATAATACCTTTGAAACACTTTCATATTCATGAAATTACCTTAATTCAATGTTTTATAATTTGAAAAATAGTTGTTCATGCAACTCTAAAGCATAGTTTGGCCTCAGAAGAATCCCACATGCCAAATTCAGCCCCATAAAGATGTAAAACTATTTAATTCTTTTTATAACATTATATTTTACTCATGGTATTTATTATCCTACCATAAATTGGCACTTCAAGATCTAAGTGTGAAATAAATGCAAAGAAAGGAGAGTTTACATGTATTTCCATGCATAGGTATGAACTTGTATGGCCCTTAGAAGGAATCAAGATATTTAATATGACTATATTAAATATTTTCCAAAATAATTTCAAGGAAAAAGGATCCAAAATAAGATCAAAACTTCTTCTCTCTATTCATTTAGCTTCTTTGCACATAGTGAGAGCCCTTCAGGTTTATAAGTGGTATGGCTATGAGAGAAAAAATCAAGTTTTAAAACTTTAGGTACAAAAAGGGGTCTTAGATATATTCCATAAATGTAAATTTTTCTCAATTTGTTCCTCTCTCCTTCATGAACCATCCTCTTGAATTTAAGGAACTCCCTATGTCTCCTTTATCCAAGAAGGCAATTGGTTTTTTGATTTTTCTCTTCATCTGGGCATCATGGCAAGAAAATTCAAGTTTATAGAGTTTATTAGGATCATGATATACCTTTACATGGAATTATTAAATTCCTTTTCATATGTTTGAGTTTAATATTAATCTCAATAAGACATATAGTGCAATTTTGTAGTCTGCAGGTAGTAAAGAAGGGTTATACAGTTCAAGAGAGAATATTTCAAGAATTCTTAGAATACTATTTTCAAGGGTCTCCTTCATTCATTTTTTATTAATTTAGGGTTTATCAAAAGTTTCCTCAAATTATCCATGGCCATAAATCCATCAATGTTCTCTCAATATCTTCATGGAGTCATAATTTAGCAAATTTTAAGGTTTCTTTGCATTTATTAAGGTTTAAACAGATTCTTAGGTTTTCATTTTAGCACCATATACCCATTCAAAGGCCTCCAAACTGATATATATATTGTTTAACATGTTTTTATTGTTTCATAATACCCTCAATATGGTATTGTCATATAATCCTCATTTTATTTTCACCTCCATTATGTTTCATTCCATTTCACTACCTTGTCACTGCCATTCCTCACTATTGTAAGGCTCCATCTCCATTTAATATTCTCATCATCCATCACATACCACCACCTTCCATCCACCTTAATCTTAGGTAGTCATTTCCAAATAAGAGGTTAAGAACCATCAAGAATCATCATGGTCATTTAAGGACTATAAAGACTTAAAAACATTGTTAGATAGTCAAGAATATTTACTTGCAGCCAAAAAAGCACAATCAAGGGTTTCTCATGAAAGTGCAAAGAAGAGAAGGGATATAAGATATATTATTGAAGGTATTTTCTAAAAATATCTACTAAATTTGTATTTATTTAAGTACAAGATCATTAAGACTTTTTAAACGTTCTCAAGGTTTAAAACCTACACATAGTCTAGATTTGGAGCATATAGAGTCACCTACAACAATAATTAAGGGGATCAATCAAATGAATCATAGAGAAAATATTGAAACATTGATATAAATCCTATATTTTATATATAATTTAACTCCTAATTTTCACTGATAATCATTTGAAGATATTCTTAGTAAGATTGGCAAGTTGATTTAAGGATAAGTGTAGACACTAAAATTTTGCATACTATAGTTCCAAACATCAAATCACCCCTAGACACCCTTGGGAAAAATTTTAACCCTAACCAAACCTAACCATGTTAAATTTAACCAAATAATAAATCCCACCCTTATACCCATCTCAACCTTCAACACTCGACCGTTGATGATCACTTTGATCATCAACAGTCACCCTGACTATAAATAGTCAGGGTGCCCACCTCCCAAACATAATACCAGTTGTGTAATATCTAACATGAAATAATTTAATATTTTCACCTTACCCATTCATAACACATCATGATATATCAAAATTATTATCCTAACCTCCTATGGAACCTTCAACCTCCATCTTTCTTTTCCTATAAAATGAGGGGAGTAAGAGGTGAATAGGGATCCATAATCAAGCATTCTAGCATACAGGTGATCAATAAATAAACCATAAAGTCTTCATTATAACAATTTAACAACTATAATATAGTCTCAAACCTCTACCAAAATTTATCTTGAGGAAAAGGATCATTACTCTACCAAAATTACTCTAGGATTAGCTATCAGCCATTAAGCAACAAACTAGGTAAATTTTATATTTCAAGTTCTGATTGCTTAGTTTCTAAATTCCATGATTAAATCAGACCTTTTTTCATCTCATCTCTTAACTCCTATACCTTAACCATATCCCAAATCACTTTTTAATCCATTCTATATCCTTTTATTGAACACCTTTAACCCATAGTAACCACCGATGGTCACCCTGACCATCGATGGTCACTATGATAATAAATAACAATGATTTATTTCTACCCATTTAACCTCAACCAAATTCCATATTTTTTGTTCCTACCTATTCATGGAAACCTCACCTATTTTCTAAACCCAACTTTAATTCCTTAGCATTAGTATTGACTTGTTATTTTCTATAATTAGTCTATTTTCCTTTTATCAAGCCTTTATCTCTTCTTGCATTTCCTTTCAGTATCTTCTATCATTTGATGCAAGTAATTTATCTTCATTTCCTTCAACTTAAATTTTTTATTAGTGTGGATTGATAGCCTCCTAGTAACCTCATGCTTCTTGGATCTAGTTCATGCTAGGCAATCTACCTTGTTACCCATCTAACAACCCCCTTTGCATGAGCGCTTTCTTATCTACATGTCATTCTTGCAAAGATAAAGAAGATCTCTTCACACTCATCTAGATTAGATTCACATAAACAAATAGTTTCTTCTACCATACCCTTATTACTATTTTCTTACTTATTTAATTAAGAAACAAGAAGAAATTGAGAGAAACATTCTAGCATGCCCAGTGGAACCTAGTATCATCTAGGTGCCATTTTCTTCCTTATTCTATACTCATATAAATAAATAAAAATTTATTTTAGGTATAAAATAAACCTTGCATACATTTATTTCTTACATTTTTAACTCATTTAGTTAAACTAAAGTCAAAGTAATCAATCATAGTTTCACTTATTTATCACACACTATATCAAACCACTTAAATCAATCAAGCATCAAAGTTATTAACATAATGCTTGACTAGGGTTTCATCTCCTATCAGATCACCTTCACCCTTTGGCTATCTTACTTAGAGGTCATTATCAAAAAGAGAACCAAAACTCAGCTCTCTAGTTGAGTCTAAACTCTGGAAACTAGTAAATACTAGCTAAGCACCTAACACCCTTATCGTTATAGTGTGTAAAGTGAGGGGGTAGGACCCAATAACAAGCCATGTATTGATTTCCAATACATATCTTTTGAGATCCTTCAACACCTAAAAACAACCATAGACTTTTTTTCTAGTACCTACACTACAAACCAATGTCTTCTTCACACTTTCTAAGTAAGGCATAAGCCAAAAATGAGATAAAAATATATCCTAGTATTTTAAATGCACTTTAGTGTATGTTTGATTGTCTTGAGATAGTTCTATTTTCTTTTATTTGTGTTTGAGTTTTGAGCTTTCTTTTTCTTTTTATTTCTCATAAGGTTTTTACTAGACAATAGTTGAGAAATCAAACCAACCAAGAGCCACCTTCCTCTTCCTCTTCATCCATGGAGTATAACTCTTATGTTGAGGGTTCTCCCCATCATTATATTGCCCTACCATGCCTTATATAGTTACCTAAAGTGATATATATTTTTTCACTTTCCTTGACAACAACCCCTTCACCCTCTAACATTATCTCAACACTTTATCTCACCACACCCCTACTACTTTGATTCCTGCTACAGATCCACCTTATGGGATACCACCCCATCTTATGATTGCCACTACCTTCACCCAGTCTATGACCACTCAAGTATCTTTAACCATTAATAATTTACCTATTATCTCCACCCAAACTCAATCAAACCACCCAAGCAATAACCAAATACCCCCTATAGAAACCAAAAACACCTCTAAAATAGGTGCAACCTTATTTTTAGTTACCCATACTCCATCCACCATGGGTATACCTTCTACTCATACTCCCACTCTTCCCCTTATCACTACCAACCTACCAATATCCACCCCACTTCAAAATGTGGTGCTTTATATACCTTCCACCTATCACTACCAAAGTTACCACTCATCCCCAACCAACTAACCATACCATACCTCCAACCCAATCCATGTCAATTCCTAAATCTACCAATTATATCATACCTCTCAACCAAACCACATTGACCCCTCAATAAATAGCTATGACACCCTACCCACACTATGTTCCTAACCCACAAAGATACATAGCTTCATCTTCTACCCAAATTTTTGTGCCCATTAACCCTTATGTGGCATCATCCCAACCCTAAATAACAACATACCATTATGTGGCATCTTCTCAACCTTCTACTATCTATCCATATATTTCATCCACCCAACCCTAATAAAACTTACCATACAATTATGGAGCTCTCTAACCCCAAACAAATTTGGTCAAAATGTTGATGGACAAAATGACTAACCTAGATTCATCTATCTCTGGGGATCATAACCTCTTATCTTGTGACCAAATATATAACAAACCTATCCATCCATACATCCCTATCTAAACTTATTCTCCTCAATGGGAACTACCAAAATTTTCTAAGTTCCAAAGCAAGGATGACCCCCAAAAACACCTAAGAGCATTTTTGCATTCATGATACTTGATTGCCTATGATGATGCTCTTCTCCTTCGCACATTTATTATGTATTTATTTGAACCAACATTAGATTGGTATAGTGATCTCACTAATCACTCCATATTTTCCTTTTCCCAACTTGCCCAAACCTTTTTAGACCACTTCTCAATCAATATATCTAAGAAGGTCTCTATTATCAACCTCTATTCCATCAGGCAATTTGATGACAAATCAATTGCTTATTTTTTAACATGATGGAGAGGTCTTATCAACCATCTCTCTTTCTCTTTACTCCAATTTTATTTGATTTAACTTTTCTCTTGGTCTTGTGCCAAACATATTTCCCCCACTCTATAGGTTCAAACTTTAAGAACCTTTTATGAGGCTTTCATCATGTCATGCAAACTATAAATTAGAGCCATTGATAAGGGGAATTCAAAGCTAATAAATAAAAACTTTAGCTTCAATTTCAATGACCCTTCCCCATCCAAAACCACCAACCAATATAACTACCCTAACACCAAACCAAAGGCAACTACAAACATGATTGTCCTTAAAACATCCCCACCTCCTGTTGTCAACCAACTGAACCAAACTAATTCCTCTAACTCCTCCAATCAACAAACCTAAAATCAAAATTTGGCTACCCCAAAATAATATACTCTACTAAGGGAGTCATATGCTTCAATTTTGGACAAGTTTCTCAAATCCAACATCAGGCAACTTCCCCCAATCAAACCTCTTCTACAATTTGATTGTTCTCACCTTGTGCCTAGTTTGTATAATTAGACTGATCTATGTGCTTTCCACCATGTCATTGGACATGATTTTAGTAGGTTTAACACCTCCAAAAACATTTTCCAAAACTTGATTGATAAAGGAGAACTTGCATTAGACAATGCCAATGCACCCCTGAATCAGTCACTTAACATATTTTGGCAACCTTTGACTAAACATGACCCCTCTACCAACCATGATGATAATAAACTAGAATCATCTCACACTCGTGAGGTCTATATGGTAAATTTTTTTATCAATGAACCTATCATTAAGGAAACCATTTCCTCAACTACCTCTTTTTCCACTCCAATTGGTGAAATAGTGGAATCACCCTCCATTCTTTTAGACACCCAAATAAAGGAACCAACCACCTCCTCTCCTCCACTTTATGAAATAAAAATATTAACAACTTATCCTTTGATAGAAATACCAAATGAGCCAACCATTACCATCACACCTTCCTCTCCCACCATGGAATTACCTACTCTCTCTTTAGAAACCACTCCACAAGGAGAGATCATTTTACTTACTCCCCCCATGGAGGAAACATCTTCTCAAATCTTGGAACCTTTCACCAAGTATAGGGGTGAATAAATAACTCCCTCATATCAACCTATGGGCATAATATTCAAATTTTATGCCCAAGGTATCAATCCCATTTACAAACCCTTCTCTAGATTGGTCCAGAACCTCGAATTCTCTTCTCAACCCAATTTAGATCAAGCCACCTTTTGTCACCATCTTGGGCTCCCCTATCAAAACAAGCATGAACCTTTAACCTCATTTTCATCCACCATTAAACCTATCATCACCTCAATCCCTTCATCAAACACCTCTCCCTCTAAAACCATGGAAGAACCATCCAAACCATCTCCATCCAAAACTATAAAAACACCTTACACCTCTCTAATCAAACCTATCAAGAACCTAGGGGTGCTTCCTACTCTTAGCCTTATCCACCCATATTTGAATTTGGATTTAAACCCATCTAGTCCACCAAATAAAATGTTAACCAAACCAACTAAGAATATGAGCCACCCAAACTCCCACCTAGAACTAAAGCCATACCACCTCCTTCCCTCTTACCTTCTATCTTGGGACCTCATCCTTCTTCCATCCTGTGAGCTCATCCTTCTACCAAGAAGGTGAACCCTCCCAAAACTACCTAGACTAAACTTCCTCCTTTAATTCTACCTTTACCTACCCCTTCTAAAACATCAACCTCCCCATCATTTTTAATTGAGCTATCTACCTCCACCTTCCCACCTATCTCCAAACCTTCATCATCTCAATCATCCACCTCCAAATATTTCACCTTTAAATCCTCCACCTAAAAACCTACCATCACCAAATAACCCCAATCAAACCCACCTAGCAAAACCATCCTACCACCCATAACCCCCAAAGTGAAGCCTACTTCTAAGAAGGATCCCACCCCCAAAACCAAAATCCCATCACCCATAACACCTTTGCTCAGATATTATTCAATTATTTTACAAAAGTTGTTAAAAACTTCCTCCTTAATCCTACAACCTATAAAACCCTTTTTGACCCTTCAAAACCTAAAGCATCTTGGTTCAATGATATTTTAATCTTCTCATACCATAAGAAACCTATACATGACATGAAGAACTATAAATCTCTCCAAGAAATTATCCATAACTTATGGGATGAGGATGATCTATTGTCAGATGAACCTATCTTGATCCCCTTATCAACCCAACCACCAAAAAAACATACCCATCACTTATTAATTCCCACACTCTCACCCAAGAGTGAGGAGGAACCGAATCAACCTTCTAGCCTAACACCTTCCCTCATCCACACTATCTATATGGTTACCCGATCTTGAGCCCAATAAAAGGATAAGGGAAAGGCTAAAGTGTCCATTCCATGTACATATCCTTCTACCCTTTAACCTTTTAACTAAACTCATACACCTTCCCCTTCACCTTCACCAAAACCCAAGATATCCATTTTGGGTGCATCTCCCTCCAAACCTTTTGAATCTATCTAGCGAGTAGTTTTGAAATAGCTTCACCAAACATCGATGAAGATGAGCCTATAACAACTAATTAATACCTTACCCCATCACCACTAAGCATTTTTAGAGGCCTTACAATCTATATAATTCTAATTCAAAGACCCTCAACCTATTACGTCCTTTTTTAGATCTCTTTATCTTTTCATTCTTGTCATATTTAAGGATTTGGAAATACCTTCCATTCATCCTAAAGATCCTGATCTTCCTCTATTCATCACTAAATACATCAATAAAACCCACATCAAAAGGGTTATGATTGATGAAGGAGATATTATTAATATTATCTTCTCTCATGCTTATGACTAACGCCATCTACCAAATAATATCATGTTAGAAACCTCAACAGTCCTCCATTATTTTAATGATACTATGTCCACAACCTTGGGAATAGTCATCCTCCACATATACTTGTGAACTCACACACTTCCAAATATATTTTACATTGTATAAGGTAAATTTCAATACAACATCTTACTTAGACACCCTTGGATCCACTCCATGAGTTGTGTCCCATCTACCTTGCATCAATGTGTCAAATTTGAACATGAGGGTCAGGTCATCACCATATAAACTCACCCTAGTCTTTTCACCTCTTAAAAAATGATATATAAACCTAATGATGTTCTTTTTCCTTGTTCATCTACCTCATCACCAACTAATAACAAATCTACCCCTACTATTGATTAATATTCAAATAACTCATATATCCCTTCTTCTTAGATCCCCATAGAGGACCCCTTAGAACCCATGTTCCAATGTCTCTCATTAGGAGAGTATCATCTTTTGGCCTTGGATACTTTCCCTACTCCTCAAGAGTATGGAAACCTTGAACATGATCCTAACTATGATCCCAATATTGGAACCATCATTCCTTTTAGATTTCCCAACCACCAAACCAATTTCATCTATGGTGGACTTGATCATCTGCTTCTTTCTTCCTCGACCACCTCTTTTATCTGACCATTCACCTCCAATTTCTCTTATTTGGAGAAACTATAATTTGACAAATTGTAACTTCATAGGTGTGCCTATAAAATATTTGGCCTTGGTTGTTATGGATATGGACCCTATGAGTTACCTTACATCAAAACCCAAAAATCTTGTGAGCTATTTGGCCTAGGATTTATACCACCATAAGAACCCACTGATTCACCTAAACCCATCACCACCATTGATGAAGACATCCCATCCTCACCAACCCCATCTTCAAAATTTGAGGATTTAAAAATCATCCCCCCTAAATGTTTTTAGTTAATACCATTAGTTTGGGCCCCCTAACCTATCAAAAGGATATTCAAACTAAAACCTTTCCTCTAATTCATCCTAAAATGCTAAAAAATTATTCTCCTGCCATCAACACCATCTGACATTAGGATGATTATTCCATTCTCACCTATCTTGGTGTGGGGGATTATTCTATCTAAAAATTCCTTCCTCTTGAGAACCAAACCATGTTAAATGAATCTACTATTGATGTCCACTTGGGTACTCAAGATAACCCTCAAATTGTAAATATTGGTCAATCCTTAAATTCTATAGAACATCAAGATTACCCTTCCTTCCTTCATTACCATAAAATAGAATTTTATTGGTCCTATTAGGATATGCAAATAATTGACCCTTTTATATCTCTCTAAAACATCATCATCCATCTTGATGCCAAGCCTGTTAGGTAAAAGCTTCGTAGGATGCACCTTTGTATCACCCTTCTAGTCAAAGAAGAGCTTCAATGCCTCTTATCTATCAACTTCATTCAACCCATTGAATATCCTCAATGGATTTCCAACATCTTTCCCATCACCAAACCCATAGGGGGACTTCACCTCTATATTAACTTTCATGACCTCAATATTGCTTCTCTAAAGGATGATTTCCCTTAGCATAACATCAACCAACTTGTTGATCTTACATTTAGCCATGAGATATTATCTCTCATAGATGGTTTCTTAGGATATAATCAGATCTTGATTTCCATTAAGGATCAACATAAGACTTATTTCATCTCCCCTTGGGGTACCTTTTTCTATAAGGTCATGCCATTTGGTCTGAAGAACATTGGGGTAACCTATCAACATGAAATGACCTACATCTTTCATGATCTCATCCACAAAATCATAGATAAATATGAAGATAATCTCCTTGAGAAATTCAAATGTCATAAATATCATCTAGAAGTTCTCAAAATTATTTCTGAGCACCTAATCCATTTCCATGTCTAACTCAACCCCAAGAAATGTGTTTTTGGGGTCCTATCTAGAAAGCTTCTTGGCTTTATCATCTCTCTTGGAGGAATAAAAGTAGACCCTAACAAAGTCAGATCAATCCTTGATATGCCACTTCCAACCCACCTTAAGCAACTCTGTAGCCTATAGAGGAAGCTCCAATCCATATGTCACTTCATCTCTTAGTTATCAAATAGATGTCAACATTTTCACCAACTCCTCAAGAAAGATACATCTTTTAAGTGGACTAAAGACTCTTAATAATCCTTTGATTTACTCAAAGAGTACCTTTTTTGTCCACCCAATCTTACCTCTCCTGAATAGGAAAAACCCTTATACCATTATATCTCAGCCACTGACCATTCCTTAGGGGAAATTCTCACTCACCATGATGAACAAAACAAATATCAAGCGGTCTACTACATTATCCACACACTTATAGAGTATGAGACTTGATATACCCATACTAAGAAACATTACCTCAATTTAGTATTTATGGATACTAAACTTCATCATTACCTCCTCAATCACAAAACCTTTGTCATCACTAACACTAACCCACTCAAGTATATGCACACTAAACCATACCAAAACCAACATATGGATAAGTGGATCATGCTCCTAGTAGAGTTTAACCTTGAGTTACTCTAGTAGAAGTTGATTAAAGGGAAAGTTATTTTTGATCAATTGGTTGAAGATCCTTTTCCAAACAATCAACCACTTCCTCTTATATTTCCAAATGAGTCCATAATGACTCTTTCTCAAGAGGACATCACCTACCAAATGACCATGTTTTTTAATGGCTCAAAATGCTGGCATAATGGGGGTACTAAATTTATTCTCATTCCCCTTGATGGTGAACCTCTTTATTTCAAACTTGATTTTGAGTGTACCAAAAATATGGTTGTGTATGAATCCCTAGTAATATGTCTCCAAACCTCTCTAGACTTAAGATCTAAGATGATCAATTTATTTGGTGATTCCCAACTTATGGTCAACTAGGTCAATGGATCTTACCAATGTAATAATGATGTCTTGTAATAGTAAAATTAGATAGTATATGTACTCTTAGCATCATTTAATCATTACCTTATCCAATCATTTCTATGATATACTAACAAGTTTTCAGATACAATGGCTTCCCTTGCTTCCCAAATCCCATCTTAGACATCCAATTATAAACTTTTTATCACCATCCATCATTTTATCACACCCTCTTATATCCAATCTAACCTCCCTACCATTCTTAGTGTGGAGGAATCTCCATTATATATTTGGTATGAGCAAACCTTTAACTACCTCAACCTCAGCATCATTCCTCCCAACCTATCTATAAATACCTGAAGAGCCTTTGTTTAGAGTACCTCTCATTATACCATACTAGGGGGAATCCTTTACAAACATGGTTTTAATGGCCTCCTTCTCTATTGCCTTCATAGTCATGAAACTTCCCATGATATCAAGGAAATGCATGATAAAATCTATGGGGTACACTTTAGTGGTTTATTTATCTCTGAATGTATCCTTCATCATAGATAATATTAACCCACCCTCAACCAAGACTATTACAATTATGTGAATAACTATGTTAAATTTCAATAGTACACCAATTGAAATCATGCACCAACCCATGGCCTTGTAGTATCTAAGGACTTTTTCCCCTTCTCATAATGGGGACTAGATCTCATTGGAGAAATCAATCCTTATTCCTCATAGTGGTACCACTCCATCACCACCACCACTGAGTATTTTACCAAGTGGGTGGAGGTTATTCCTCTCATCTCAACCAAAATCAATAATATAGTCATCTTCATCAATCATCATATCATCTATTTTTTTTCTCTTCCCCATAAAATCATCATCGATAATGGAAAATCTTTCAAAAACAAACAAGTCTAGGGTCTTTGTGATGTATTTGGCATCAAGTTAATATTTTCCTCACCTTATCATCCATAAGAAAATGGATAGGTGTAAGCCTCTAATAAAACCCTCAACAAGATGTTAACCAAATTGGTCAATGCCTTTGATCAAGATTGGCACTTGCACATCCTTTTTACTTTATGGGCCTATTATACTAGAATTTGAACCTTTATGGGTGTTACCCATTTATCTTTGGTCTTCAAAGTAGAGATAATCTTTCCTCTTGAAGTCTAGATTCCCTCTCTTTGTATATCCTTTCAAGACATCATTTTTGAGATTCAATATCATTAAGAGCATCTATCATGACTTGAGCTACTTGATGAGTACCACCTAGTAGTGCTTAACCACCTTTATGTCTACCAAGAGTGAATCAAGTGAACCTATAATAAGTACCTAAAATAACAAGAATTCAACATCAGAGACCTCATCCTAAAGGAAAACAAACATGTACCAATATGGAGAAAATAAATTGAGGTAAGTTTGCTTTCAATTGGCTTGGACCCTACATCATAACCCACAAGTATGAATCAAGAGCTTGTCATTTATCCTCTCTTAAAGGCAAACTAGAACCTGAGCCTCTCAATGCTTCACATCTACATCCTTTATATTGTTAAACAAGGATAAAACTCATATTTATTCTAACTTAGGCTCATCCCTTGATTTATGATATTTTCACCTTCTTCATAACCTCATCATATCCCTTTAAGGACAATTGATTACAACATAAAACCATGTGATTAACCATCACAGTCATAGTTTAATCCTAAATATGGGTACCATGGCTCTACCCATAAAATGGTTCTCATGGATACTTTTCATCCCTAAAAAGATGGAATCCCATGATCATTGTCTCTCAAAACCACCCCTTTCACCTATCATTAATATATTGTGCTCTAAGTTTTACCCTCATGGAGGTAAACCTCTAAGCCTAAATAGACTTGTCCATGTCTAACCTAACATCAACATAATTTGAGATACCTAAATATCACTTGGGTTAAACATCTCTATCATGTAGACTATGCCCTTGAAGGATAGCTACCCAAATAAAAAAATTGCTTAAAAAGATAGACTAATCCCTTGAAGGATAGCTACCAAAATAAACAAACCTAAACATAGACCACTCCCTTGAAGGATGGCTAAGTAAAATTTGTCAAAGAAATAATTTGAAGCTTCCTACATAGATAAGATTCATAAAACTATCAAAATATAACAATCACAAGACCTTATATCAAAATCAAAATAAGCTATCCTAAGAAAGTTATAATCAGCTTTCATATCTAGCATTAGTAGACTTCTCGCATAGATTAGTCTACACCTTGCATTAAAACATGGAATTGTCTATTATGGTTCTTAGGTCACATATATAATGGGAAAACCAACCATCAAGAGGTTACACTACCATTCACACCACCTATCTCCCATTTATACCATCTACAAATCAAGGGACTTTGAGCTTACTTGGCACAATGTGATTAAGACACCTTTATATCAACCAATGCATTATAATGTGAATAATTTCAAGGGATTATGTTCATTAATCCAATATAAATTTTATTTTATTTAGTCTTTACCAATGAAGGTGCATCATGCCCCTTTCTTATCCTCTTATACTTAGTTCATGTATTCACTTAGACATATGTCTCGTGATCTTCATTTCTTTTCACACATCTAGTTTTGTTATTCAAACTTAATTTATGTGATATCATCAACAAAATAAATATAAACTATAAAAATCACATCATCATAACATCATCACCATGTATATAATAATGTCCATGACTCATAAATTGTAACATAACATCCATGACCATAACCATAATCAAAACATCATCATTATCATAATCAACAAAATAAATCACATCATCTCCTCATAACATCATAACCATATATAGGCCAATAACCATAAAATAATAAGCATAAAACAAAGTATCATCATAATCATATATAACCATTCATCATAAACATCATCCATAATCATCACATGACTAAGTTAATGAATATACATCTCATGTGCATAATCATAAGCATTAACATTAAAATCGTAAACCATGAACCATGAAACATGAAATCACATATATATATATCATCATCATAAGATAATATAAATTATGTCTCATCAACATAAAATGGTACATATAATCATGTGCATATCTCTCTCTCAAAAATATACACCTTGTTGCATTAGATCATAGGCCAATATAAAAATAATATACATCTATACATACCATATCATAAAAATATGCCCCTAGGGCACCACTAACATAAGTCCCTCCTTCACTACCATTGACATTTAGTGCATACCCCCTTTAAGTGTTTGCCTATCCACCCACTAAAGTAGCCCACTGACCTAGAGTCACTAAACCTGCACCACCTAACAAGTTGGCTCTATACTCACCCTGTAAAGGCTCCTATGGACATTATGTCATAACTATGGCCTCAAAATATCATAAATCCTCAACTGTGGCCATGTAACATACCATATGCTACTACCTGGTGGTCTTACTAGTGTTGTATTTGTTTCTTCTCTCTATCTCAAGGTGTCCCTCTCCTAGTTCACCAAGCCTAGTGAAGTCTTGGCCTAGTCCCTCTCCCCCATCATAGTGGAAACTTGACACTATAATGTCAAAACTTAGACCTATAATGTGGCCACCTATCTCTATAAAATTGATATCAATGATTGCATAGTATCCAATGCCACTCTTGCATGTCTATCAAGGCCACCTCCCTATACCTATACATATGGACCCCCACTAGCTAGATCCACATCCATAGGCTAACTGCCTCATCATCCCATCTAAAATCCATAGATACATAGATGGCCTAATAACATGTTGCATAACCATGAAAAAAATGGCATCATATATCTTTTCTTTAATGGGTAACTCCTCACAACCAAGAACCACCTCCGCTAGCTATGGCATTAGAAGCAAATACTCAACATCCTCCCACATGTACCTTGGGAATAGACTTGGAATCCCCTGTACCAACCCAAACTACATGTATACCCTATTAAAATTTATGAGCTTAGTCTCACCCTCTCTCCTACTAACTAATCATCTAACCACATCTACCTCGACATTAGTCATTTTGGCCCAAACTATCGCATATTTTACAATGACCTTGCTTTGGTCCTTTTGATCGCATCAACCAACCTTACCATGTTGAACATTTGAATTTACACCACCTAGTTCACAACTAGACTATTTGTGTTTTTCAAAGGAGCACTTCCTACCTAAGATACCCATAAAAACACTAACCTCATCTATGAGTATTGTATTTATGAGTGTTCCTAGCCACCATGCCTAAATGTGGTCATACGGTCCACTTGTCACTTGTCCTTCTAGCATAGACCTTATTTTTACCAACTATGGAAACTTAGTCTATGCATGATCTTGACTATCACACTTATTCATATTTTATACACATGTTTGTGCTTCAAATTCCTAACCCCTTTCGTCACCAACCTCATGACTCACCATAAACTACTTATCAAACCCTGACTCAATTTTAGTTTCACCTCATCAACTCCTAGTTTGAGGGGGAACACATCCTCCCAAGGTTAAGTAAATCAACCTTCGACCCATAATCTATTTTTGTTTTGCAGCTTGCTAACACAAATTGCATAACAAAAAAGGGTAAAATGTAGACACCAAAATTTTTCACACTATAGTTTCAAACATTGAAACACCCCTAGACCCCCTTAGAACCAATTTGACCCCTAGACAAACTTAAACATGGTTATTTTGACCAACTAACCAAACCCACCCTTTTACCCAACTTAACCTTCAACACTTGATTGTTGAAGGTCACCTTGATCATCGATGGTCACCCTAACCATCAATGGTCAGGGTCCTGACCTCCCAAACATAACACCAATTGTGTACAAGCTAACATGGCATAATTTAATATGTTCACTTTACCCATTTCTAACACATCATTATACATCAAAATCAATAGCCTAACCTCCTATGAAACCTTCTACCTCCATCTCTTTTTTCCTATATAAGGAAGGGAGTAAGAGGTGAATAGGGATCCATAATTAAGCATTATAGCATATAGGTGATCAAGCCATCAACCAATAGGTCTTCCTTATAATAATTCAATAACTATAATAGAGACCTAAACCTCTGCCAAAATTTATCTTGAGGCAAATTACCATTACTAAAACAAAATTTCTCCAAGATCAATTATCAGCTATCAAAAAACAAAATAGGTACATTTTATATTTCATGTTTTGATTGCTTGGTTTCTAACTTCCCTACCCAAATTAGACCTTTATACATCTTATCTCTTAACCCTTAGAACTTAACCAGATCCCAAACAACTTACTAACCCATTTTGCATCCTTTTCTTGAATACCTTTAGAACCCACAACAACCATTGATGGTCACCCTGACTGTCAATAGTTACCTTCAAACACCAATGATCACCCAACCACTGATGGTCAACATAACCACTGATGGTCAGCTTGACCACCGATGGTCACTATGGTAAGAAATAACATATTATTTTTACCCACTTACCCTCAACCAAATTCCACTTTATATTTTCTTCGATATTCACAAAGACCTCACCTATTTTATTAACCCAACTTGACTCCCTTAACATTAGTATTGACCTATTATTTACTATAATTAGTCTATTTTCCTTTTATCAAGCATTTATCTCTTCTTGCATTTCCTTTCAATATCTTCTATCATTTGATGCAAGTGTTTTATCTTCATTTCTTTCAATATAACTATTTTAAGAGTGTGGATTTATAGCCTCCTAGTAAACTCACACTTCTCAAATATAGCTCATGATAGGCAATACACCTTGCTACCCATCTAAAAAATGCCTTTACATGAGTGTTTTCTTATCTACAGTTCATTCTTCCCAAGATAAAGAGGACCTCTTCACACTCGTCTAGATCACACATGCACAAATAAATAGGTTCTTATATCACACCCTTGTTACTAGTTTCTTACTTCTTATTTAAATAATAAATAAGTATAAATTGAGAAAAACATCAAGATCCTCATAGAAAGGTAACATGCAATCATCTCTTCAAGGACATAGTCATAAGCCCAAGAAGTTATATCAAGTTATGAAATAAACTTTCAATAAATTTGATCTTCAAGTAAGGTTTTATAACTAATGAGTAATCTCAAGAATGAATTTTAAGTTCATAGCATATATTTTTGACCCTCTTCTAGCATCCCATCTGAAATAGTTCATACAAGGGCCTGAGTTGATGCACAATCAAGTATAAAATAGGGAAAGGTCTATTTTTAAGGTGTAATGATGTGTATGAGGAATACAATATGACAAGGAAATGGTTATAAAATTTGTATCAAGGGAAAAATATAAATAATACCAAACTCAGTTCAAGATACATTTGCATGAAATGACCATCTTTAGTAGGGTTAAAAGGCTATTAAAGCATGCACATATTATGTCATACTAAGACTGTGAAATTTTGTCATGTTATTTAGGTTCAATAAGGTTTATGTCATGTTTGAAGAGTCTTAAAAGGGTTTGAAGAGTTATTTTAAGTTGTGAACTTCAAATGACATAATAACACTATCATAATACTTGGCAAATCACCACCTATAGCCTTCTCAAAAATACAGGCCTATCTCTAAGTTGAAAGGGAATGAAAGCACAATGATCTAATGGTAGAGTCTCATATCATATGAAATATTAATAAGAAAAATTCATAGTGAGATAGGTTATGAAAATGAAGAGAGTTTCCCAAATTAGTATACAGTTAAGGTCAAACTTTGGAATGACCACCTACAGCCATACTAGGTGGTCATTTCCATTGATACATCCATATACACTCAAGGTGAAACTCAAGACCATTCTAGTCAAGGAGGAAAATTATGAGGTTACATATAAAATTTAGGTGAAAAATTTACACCTCAAAAACTTTCTCAACACCACTAAAATTATTTCTATCACATAAAGCTAAAGTACACAGGCATGTGTATAGAATAAGATTGTGTATGATCCTAGGAGCACCCTTGAAGAGTCAATATGCTTGAGGAAAATGTTGTTGATGAGGTTTCAAGTGACTTAAGGGCTATTAAAATAACAAAGAGATGATGAAATGGTTACCAAACACTTCTAATTTATTTAAAATCACCTATAATGGTGTTATGACAATCATGTCATAGTGAGATTTCATGAAGAGATAAGGTGTGATATAGGTTGCATTGGGTTAAAAGTTGACCAATGAAGGATAAGAACATTTTAAGAGGTCTTATTATAGAATTAAAAAATACTTGTTTATACTCTTAGGCTCTAATATAGTATGATTCAATAAGGAATACTTACTCATAGATCTTATGAGATAGGAAAACACAGGTAGCCTATTAGATAGTTTTAGAAAATAGCATCTTGAGGCTTCTATAGTAAAAATATGACTATGAAAATTGGTGGAGGTGATTTTCATGAGTTTTTATATATAAATATATATGGTATTGGATAGGTCACTTTAAAAGTGTAATTATCCACTATTTTAATGTAGTCACTCACATGTTTGTTGGTAGTCAGAGTTGGAGCTAGGAGAGTTTTTTGGAGGCCATAGGTATAATAGATAGTTACAACATCATGGGAGGGCTTATGAAGAATAAAAATTATATTTTGAGTCATAAAATACATGTTTATAATGGTAACATTCATGAAATTCATGCAAATCATGCCCTTGATGGCTAATATAGTCAATCAAGTGTAAAACCTTTGAGATACATAGTCATCATTTTAAACTATTACATTAGATTTCTCTTCATTTTATGAGAATTGGGATAGTGTGTAGGGTAATTTCAACCTTTAAAGAAGTATTAAATTTAATTTAATTTATAAAACTTATTTTTTATGACTCCTAAAACTTCTTTCTTTAACACATAATTATCACATTGAATAACTAATCCAAATCATGCACAACTAATCGTTAATGTCAACCACATGCATAAATGGTCTTTATGATAGTTTATTTAGTCTTCAACTGATCCAATCACATGCATAAATCATCTTGAGTATAAATTCATGAGTTAACTCACCTAAAGTGGAGTTATCTAATCAAGATATGGCATATCATGATAGAGAAGGAGTTTAGACAAGTCAACTATGGCCTACCATCTTGTTTTCAATGCCAAGAAGCTCATTCGAGGAGCATGCAAGGAACTAGACATAGAGATAAATCTTAAGGACTATTTGTTTCAATTTGTAACTAAATGTTTACTTGATTTAATGATGAAATGAATCTTTATTCTCTCTTTTATGCCATATTGGCTTCTTCTCTTCTCATGTTCTAAATATTTAGGCTTTTAAGCCTATTTTTAGGATCCCTCTCTTGGGAATGATGAAACTCTACTAAGATTGAGTTTTTTAAACCTATTGAATCAATAAAATAGACTATTTTAGCATCTATATGATTAACTTATAGTGTGTATATAATTTTTTAGATATGGAAAAGTGGATGCATCTTCCCTTGACATATCCTTGTCACACCTATCTATTTATGAATTATCTTTTTTAGGTTATATGAAGTGTCAAAGGTTGATGATCAAAATTTTAGTGTAAAAAAGCTGAAAGTGTCTCAAATAAGACCTCTCTCCCTTTACCTCCAAGATATTGTCATTCATCAATACCTCCACCTGAAATATTATTACATAAGAAGCATTAGAGTTAGTCTTTGAGACTCTTTCTAGGTCATTAGTGTTTTAGGTGTTCAAATTGAGTGGATGAACCATAAATATAGGTGCATCACCATCAATAGCATATATTTCTCCTTTAAGTAATCCTTCTAACTCTTTTCATCCTAAATCAAGTAGGTTTTAGTAACTGATCTAAAAATTGATATATTCAAAGGAGATATTCTCAAAATCTATAGCCTTAGACCATTTTAATGTTAGTCCAAGTTTGAAGTAGATCTTAGCAATCTACTCTATTAGGGGGCAACTTAGGTTGTTAATAATTCTAGCATGCCTAGTGGGACACATATCTAGCCATTGGAGTATTCATTTACAACATATTGATCTTCAAAATCAATTTCAAGCACTCATATGTCCATCATCTCTGAGGTAAATAGAAAATATTGTTCAAAAATTTAGTTATTTTCATGTGTCTTATGATGAACTATGGTAGCCTATGGAGTATATTTTGGTCATTAATTTCCTTATGAACAACCTTATAATCCATCCTAGTTCTAATATGATCCCTACCTACCTCATCAACATCCCTATCAACCCTACCATAATCCATATTAGCCTTATGATGAGCCTCACCAACCCCATATATAACATTATCAGTAGTATGGTGACTCATACCAACCCCATGATACCCCTTATAAACCTTATTATCCTCCATATAAGCTATATCAATCATGGTAATCTCATGACATTCCTGATCAGCTCAACCAAGTTCTAAGACAATCCATATCAAGATTCAAACAGACCTTGTTTGGATATGAGGAATAAATGGTGAGCATAGACACTCAAAATAGATATGGATAAAACATCCCCAAACATGAGATTGAGAGCATGAGAGCTTCATTATAGCAAGCTAAATAAGTGTGTGAATCTTTCATAATATAAGGCCATTCAAAATTTTGTGGTGATATCCTTGACATAGGTGTCTAATTATAAACATTAAAGAGAATTTGGTAGTTCATGAGAGACACCAAGCTCACCACAACTAGAATCATGTTCCCATTGAATTTCCCTTTTCTCTTTATGAATATCAAACAAACATATATCACAACCCTCAAGATTTCATTTAAACATTGCCAACTTTTCCTACTTGGAATTCTATCTAAGAGAGAGATCAAAAGGTGGAAGAAGTGTGTTCCAAGGAGGCTAATTTTCATGTTTCATAGTAGAACATAAAATATCCTTCATCTTATCATCAGTAGGGAGATATCTCTAATGTGTTGGTTCATGACTTTGAGGATCACCTATCTAAACAAGTTGAGCTTGAAAACCAATATCATTAGCAGCCAATAGAATCTATAAAGGCAACATAATCTCAACATCAATTTCCTTCATTTATTCCCATGGTTGTAATAAGTGCAAAATAATAATCTCTTAAACCCAAGTTTATGACTTGGAACAAATGCATTAGTCAAAGGAGAAAGAAGAGAATTCAATAATAAGTCAAGATGTTGAAGTTAAGGACAAGCCTAAAGTCATTCATCCCCCACCCATCCCTCCTTAAGAGACTAAGGACTTTCCTTTATGGAAAGTTATTTAATGATAAATAAAATAGAGAGAGGAGGTGAAGGTGATCAAAGTTGAGCATCCCCATGAGCAGAATCAAGCATCCATGGAAACACCATTAGATTTATCTCATTTTCTTGAGTCTTCTCAAGTGTCTACCATGATAAATATTAAGGAGCCTATACTTTGTGAGTTAAATTAGGAAGATTCAATTTAGGTGATAGGTGATGAGAAAAAGGTTTTAGTTAAACATGAAGAGGACATCACCATTGAGACACTTATTGGTAAGGATATCCATGACTTAGTCTTTCATAATGCCAAAGAAGATGAGTTATAAGATGAGCTTCAGGTATAAGATGAGACATAAGAAGAAGAAGTTTCAATTGAGCAACAAGATGTTGTTTCTCAATAACTCCTTAATCACATAATTGGTATCCTCCATCAAGATGTTTCTCAAGAACTTACAGTAGTTACCATAGATAATTGCAAGCCAACGAAAGAAGATAAGTGTCAAGGTAATGATGATGAATTTTGGTATTAATATACAAATATTTTAAATGAATATCAAGCTCTTAAAGGTATCATAATTATTATTGAGGATGTTAAAGACCAATTATCTCGTAAACCTATCAAGTTTTGCCCATAAGAAGAGTAGGTACATGATGATGTAAGGAATGAAGAAATGTGTGTTGAGATAGTAATTTAAGTTCAAACTCCTAAATATAAACCAAGTGAATATTTCTTGTCCTTTATCATCCCTAAATAAGTTCAAGATGATAATCATGAAAGTCTTGACAAGTCACCATTCCATGTGGAGTAGAGTGAAAGCATCAATCAAGACATGGAAAATCATTAATAGCTTATGAATGAGGTAGAATTAGAATTTTTCTTACAAAGTAAAAGGATATGGGAGGAGTATTATTGGGTCTAAAATTCACATCTACAATCCATGCACATGATAAAATAGCTTAAAGTCCTAAATGCTTCCTCAAGAGGCCATGAATATGATAAATATCCTAGATGAAAGAAGGAGCTATCAAGATATGGAAATCATGCTTCAAATTTCCATGGTGGACAATCAAGTTTTACATTTGACCCTAGAGGAAAGCTTTTGACTTTAGGTTAGTTGTATTAGTTTGTTGTCTTGTTTAAATAAGTGATTAACACAAGCAGTGGTTTATTGCCTTATTGTTGTGTTTGTCTTATTTTCATATTTCCTTAGGATAGTTGTGTTTACTTCTCAGACTAGTTGTGTTCTTGTGTTGTTTTATTTATGTCTTATTATAATTTTTATGAAAAAGAGGTGTACCAAAGTACAAAAGTTTGTTTGGTAGTTTGAGAGAGTCATCAAGCCATGTTGTCATGTTTTAGACTATCATTTTCATATGAAAATATAGTGAGTTCTCTTGACTAGCAGGGTTTCCAACCCCTATGAATCACCAAAAATGTTGGTAGTTTGGCCCACCAAGGCCAAATACCTAACCATATATTTTTAAACTTTTCATGGCACTATTATAAGCCTCTACAAGGTGATTTACTATAGGTATGTTCACTAAAAATGAATTTTTGAGCTATGAAATGATAAATTTGGAGTAAGAAACCCACTAAATTATTCATAATACCTTTGAAACACTTTAATATTCATGAAATTGCCTTATTTCAATGTTTTATACTTTGAAAAATAGTTTTTCATGCAACTTTAAAGCATAATTTGGACTCAAAAGACTCCCACATGCCAAATTCAGCCCCATAAAGATGTCAAAATATTTAATTCTTTTTATAACATGGTCTTTGACTCGTGGTCTTTATTATCCTACAATAAATTAGTGGTTCAAGCTCTACGTGTGAAACAAATGCAAAGAAATGAGAGTTTTCATGTATTTCCATGCATAAGTACAGACTTGTATAGCCCTTTCTAGATATAAGGAATAAAATATATTGAATATGAAAATATGTAAGGTGTTCTAAGAGAATTTCAAGGTAAAAAGATTCAAAATAGGCTCAAAACCACTTCTTTCTATCCATATAGCTTCTTTGCACATAGTGAGAGTCCTTCAGGTTTATAGGTGGTATGGCCATGAGAGAGAAAATCAAGGTCTAAAATTTTGGGAAGAGAAAGGGGTCTCATATAAATTCTATCTGTAGACACTTAAAACTAGCCACCGATAACCTCCAACTAGGCTTTTGACCAATTTCCACCTAAAGTGCACAATTTAGCCTTAAAACACTAAAACATGCTAAATGATGTGAAACTGACATATTCAAGTGCCTATTTTGGCCAAGGTATCCCTAAATGGGTTAATTCAATTTATGGGCTAGCTAATTTTGATCAAATCATTTTGAGTCAAAATGCCAAATTTGCACCTAAGCGCTTTGGATTGCTCTTTCCTATCAAATCTCTTACATGAGACATTTGCCTTCATTATTTGTTATTGATAACATCCTAAATGGGAATATAGTTATAGTGCATCTAACATTGACTTCCAATTCCAATCCAGTCAAATTTTAGACCAATAACAAGGCATTCTAATCAGTTTGGGTAACTTGTGCACAAAGTACTTAATCATGCTTAAGAGCTAATTAACCCAAATCAAAGCCTAATCAATAATTCCATGGAAACTTATTGAAAACTTGTTTTTGGAAATGAATATTAAATATTTGCATCATCAGGTGACCTCATTTTTTGGGAAGACATCCCAAGGCCATAAATGCCATAAATATTAGGATTCAAGCCCTCCATGCCTCATCAATGCCTTCCATGATGTCCCACATGCCTCTTAATTTCCCTTTCTCCCAATGTCATGATGAGGATAATTACAAACTTAATTCCAAAAATTGAATTAATCCTTAACCACTCATCTCAATCTCAAAATGGATGATTCAAGTTGATTCTAGACACTCAAAAATCTATAAATAGAGAGGACATGAACATCATTTCTAAGTTATTTTTTGGTGAAAATTTATAATTCACAAATATCTTTAATAAGCCATTACAAATAGTGTTACCATGCCAAATTGATTCCAATCCAAGCTAAGTCACAAGCCAAAGGTGCCAAGGAGAGATGGAGGTAGCCAAGCTTCCATTGCCAAGGACTTCATGAGCATAAAACCAAGCAAGACACTACTACAAAGAAATTTGGAGCATCCAAGGAAGGTGAAGGAATTATTGTGTTTTATTCCTTACTTTTTAGTTGTGTTTGTCATTTATTTTTGTTAACTAAGCTCTCACTAGTGTCTAGGCCTAAATATTTTATGCTAGTTAGTGTGTTTCTTTCATTTTGGAACTAACACCATACTAACCATCCTCTCTTGAGTCAAAATCTTAGATCACATTATGGCATGCCTAGTGGGATTATATGCATCTCACACCTAAAGAAGATTATTTTTCAACTCTAAAATATTTATTTGGACCCTTAAAACTCATGCAAATTGATTTTCTAACTTTATTTTGTCATTTTTATTTGCCACAATTTTACATAGCAACCAACATCGATAAGTAAGACTAACATCGGTTACATAGCTTAACTGATGTCAGTTATCAAAATTTACATTGGTTAGATTTTATTTAGCTAACGTAACTGTCATCGATTGTATATAACTGATGTCATTCATTGTGTTTTTCTAAAAACATAGACTCGAGAGCTATTTTTCCAAAGTTTATTATTTCAAACCAAAAAGAGATTCAAAGCTAGAAGACATCTTAACATTTTTTATATAGGACCAAGCCTGATATTTGCTCAAAACATGTTTAAATCACCTTTGCATGCTTAAAAAATAATGAGGAACCTTGTTTTGGGTGTTTAATAAAGAATTTAGATGTTTTTGGTGAATGTTTTCAAAGTTTGTAACTAATAGCAAGGGGTCAAATGAACACCACCAAATCTTTCATTTTGGGCTTAAAATTGAACACACTTGTCAATTCTTGTTTTTAATAGTTATTTAATCAAATTTTTGTTAGGAAAAAAGAGGGATGTTTCATGTATGTTCTTTCATTTTTCCCCTATAGGGAACCTTTGGAATCAAAAGTACCATTCATATTACAAATAGCCTAGTACAAGGCTTAGAAATAAAGTCACCTAAAGCACTCCCCAAAACCTTATCAAAGTTTGGGTCACCTTGAAAATGACCTCAAAGTCTTTCTACTTTCATGCTTTCTTTATTTTTATACAAACTTGGATTGTAAGGGGGACTTCATCACCTCTTGTGAGTTCTTTAGGGAAGCTTTGACCTGGGATTTCATCTCTTGTCATTGACTTCATTTGGCTCCTTTGGAGTTGCACACAGGATGTAGTGGCACTTTAGACATTTCACTACACTAAGAAAATAGTAAGATGTAGTGATTGCAAAAAGGATTGGACCTTTTTGCAACAAGCCAAGGGATACAAACCCAAAATCCATGCTTTTCTTTTACATTGTTTGTCATGAAAGTCATTGTGCAATTTATTACCCTAGATCATTCAAAAAATTGTTAGATCTTAGACAAATCCCCACTTGTTGCATAATTATTATTGGTGCAAGGCATACCTCAAGGTCCATGTCACAGTAATATCATTTGAGAGAAGGGGGGTGTAAAAACCCTACTATATAATGCATATTTACTTTTGGATGAACACTTAAAATCCTCTAAAATGATGTATATTGATGGATTCCAATAATACCAAGCAACCTTGTTAGTTTAGGATCTAAGAGAAATTAATTAGATAGTCTTGTCCTAAATTAAAGTCTTATTTCAAGTCAAAACTTGGTGTAAATAAACAATCCAAACCAAACACATAGTCCAAATTTTCCTTTGAACAAAGAGGTGTTATGCTACCCACATGAGCTCATCAATTTGCCTTGTTCAAAAGTTCATCAAAAGCTTGAGAGTCATATCATCCACTTTGGTGTGGTTATACTACCAAATTGAGTCTAAACCTTTACCAAATTTTTTTAAAGTCCTTCACTTATAATCTAAATTTGGAATTGCACATTTACAAGTTCATAAGGTTGATGTGTTAAGTGGGTTTTCCATTTACACTAAACTTGAGGGAACTTAGGTTTAATTTCTAATTTGGGTTGAAGGTCATTTAAGACTCATAATCATTGTCATCACTTGATAGATTTAAGCCTTTTTATGCTAAACACTTACATTTAGACCCTATACACCACAATATTTTGAATCAATAAAATTAGTGTTATGTTGTCAAAATTATAGGAAAACATCTTTGCCTTAGAGAGTTTTTGAAACAAACCTTTTTATCACACCTTTTGGGTAGTGTAGTGTCGTTATGCTACCTAAAACATTTTGAATATTGTTTCATAAACCCTCTTACATAGAGTTTCAAAAATGTTCCTACATTTTTAGACCAATCTGAGTGTACTTTTGTGATCCTTTGTCTAAAGTGCAGTTATACTAATCACCTTTGTCTAGCTTGTTGGTCAAAACAACCAAGTTTTATACCATTTTTTGTGAGAAAATAAACTATTTATAAAGTTCCTTTTGTTTATACATTATACCTAATTGATCAAGTTCATGTCCAAGAATAAAATGCCTAGTGTTTGTTAGAATTGTTTCAAATCCATTAGATTAAAACTTTCATCTATTTCAAAGTCTAGATTTTGATGTCATTTGGCCAAGAGTCCTAGCACATACCTTGTTTGAGCCTAGATTTTGATGCCACATTTGGCCAAAAGACCTAGCAATTTTTAAATTCTTAGATTAGATTAATTTGAAACACTTTGACCTTAGAGTTTGGTATTTTGATTTTTATTCAATTTGCTTGCTTAGCTTTATGTGAACAGTGAAACATTAGATACTTCACGCTAGATTATTTCCTCACAAAAATATGCATAAACCTTGTGATCCTTTTTGATGAATCTAGACCAAGTTGGAACATCACCTATTTTGGACATTATCCTTTTTAGAGTTTTTAGAACTCTTTGACCTTTTATGGAAAAGAATTGACTATGGATCCCAGCATGTATTGCTACATTCATAGTGGACTCATGTACAATCTGAGGATTAGTAATGTAGTTGCACAAGAAGAAATGGTGCAAGACCCCTATGCAGATAGTATTTATTATGAGATGGATTCTTATCCCTCTTATACTACTCAATCAGGGGCACAAATCCAAGATATTTTGGCTAACTATTTGGTTAACACACCACCTTATTTATAATAAGACCAAGACCAAATTGCACAATACCTAGCTATAATACCTGTAGTGGATGAGCCAATACTTT
Organism: Torreya grandis; assembly: GCA_037957365.1. Classification (NCBI taxonomy): domain Eukaryota; kingdom Viridiplantae; phylum Streptophyta; class Pinopsida; order Cupressales; family Taxaceae; genus Torreya; species Torreya grandis. The sequence goes on along the minus strand of JARHVA010003888.1, from coordinate 1,334,418 downwards.
AAAAGTCATATTTTGCTAATATAGCTTCCATGTATGATCCATTTATTTTTGAGCAACATTTGTTAGAGAATAAATATGAGATTTTACTTAGAGCCATAGAGGTATGGGCTAAGTTTCTAGCAGACTTTCCCCATGAAAATTTACCAAGCCTAATAAGAGTACCCCAAAATATCATTTACGATCAACAAGCTTCTTCTATAAATACTGTGGCTCTAGTCCAAACAACGTACCAAGATCCTAATATATCTTATTGAGGTAAAAACATCATGGAAGATCACTTTAACCAAATGCAAATAGCATATCAAACCTACCTGAATCTAGCATGTGATTTCAATCAGATGAATATGGTAAGTAAGCCTCTTATTGACCTAGTTCCTCTAATAAGATTGTTGATAGAGTTAATTGGACAAGATAATCCAAATTTTGACCCATTTATACAAACTAATTTGATAGATATCTTGATGCATATGCCCATTATTGAATAAGTGTCTTTGGCCTATACACAAAATAGTGAGCCAAACATATTAGATAATGTGAAAATAAAGTCCAAACTTAATCAAAGTGGTACTAATGCATAAAAAATTAGATAACAACATGTGCCTATAGTTAATCCTATGAATAGGTCATCATTCCAAGGAATAGGAGTTTCTACACCCTAACCTTAACCAGTTGCTTCCTCAAGTGTACAACCTATGGGTTTAGGTAATCAAACAATGGCTAATTTCATGCCTTAATGATAGAATTTGATGAACCCTACTCCTCCTCAATAGGTAACAAGTATTATTCCACAACAATAGGCACAATATAGTGTATAACACAATAGAGGACAAAGACATTACCACCTCAATTAGGGGTAGCCAATATTCTACCTCACCAAGTAACGACAAACATACCTCTTCAGTTGTAGACTAATATGCCAATCTAAAATCAATCAATGACTAGTCAACAATGTGAAAATATGGGTCAACAAAAAATTATAAATATGTAACCTATTTTCACTTCTTCATAGGTATTTTTTCAACTAGGAGGTCCCCATGTTTCTCAAGTACCTACTAGACAGTTGTTGGTTCAAAATGTGCCACAAATCCAGAGACAGGGTCTTGGTCCATAAGTTCCCACTCAATATCAATCTTCTATTAGTTGGTAGCATATCTCTTTTCAACCATAGTAGGAATAGTAAAGGTATATCCCTCCATCCCAGCCATAAAAACCTCCAAGTCAAACCTTTATCACCAACCCAAACCTGAATATCACATAACCAAGTGTGTAATTTCAAGTACATCCTAATCCACATATGCATATTCCTAATCCATTCCCCAACCAAACCAATATACCCCAATAGGTATCTCTATCATACCCTAGTCAAAATATCCCACTTGTGACCTCCCAACCATTTATCCAAACCCCAATGTTCTCCCTCAAACCAATATTCCTTCTAGTTTCCTATCCCAAGAATTACAACAGATGAAGGATGTAATTACTACCATTCAAGCTAGTAAACAAACTAAAAATTTCAAATTGGATGATGTGTGTTCCTATCCATTCAACATGGAGTATTTTTAGATACCATTTCTTCTAGGATACAAACCACTAAAATTTGATAAATACAAAGGGAAAGGTGACCCTAAGGCTTATTTGACCAAATTCTTTGTCATATGTCAACCAGTGGTATATAGAGACATATACCTTTTGTTTTTTATTCCAAGGAGATTGGTTGGAAAAGCCTTGGAGTGGTTTTTGAATTTGTCCAAAACTTTAGTAATGGCTTTTGTTGATCTTTTTGATAAGTTTGTGTAGTACTTTTCTTATAATCTCAAGCATGATATTTCATTAGTGGGATTAATGAAAGTAAAGAAAAAAATTGGTGATATTTTTACAAGTTAATTATAGTGATGGAGATCCCTTTCAAGTCATTTCACCCATATTTTACTAGATAAAAAATTAGCTACTATGTTTACCAAAAATTTGCATAGTGATATAACTTATCATTTGGAACTACAATGTGTGCATACTTTCAAAGAAATGATCGATAAAGGTTTGTTGATTGAGTGAGTGCTCATAAATAAAGGATTTATAAAGATTAATTCAACTAATAAAAATCAATGTACCAATCAATGAAATGACCAACATCTCATTCAAGCACCAACATCATAATCAGCACAAGCTAATAACCATAAAAGACCAAAGCAATTCAACTGCAATAAGAATGTTGTGGGAAACAAAGTAACCAAATATCATAATGTGTAAATGGTATAAACATAATCTACACTACCTTTTTATCTTATTCCTACTTAGAAACCTCTCCAACCAATGCTACAACCATAACAAACAAGACTTGCACAATAAATACAATAGTTGTTACCATTGTAAACCCTTCCTCTTAGGAGAATTGTACCTACACATCATGTCTTTAGTGACCTAGGAGAACCTATTGAGTCTATATTTTATAATATTTTTTCCATTAATATAATTAGTTGGTCTATACCAAAGCATTATCCACAAGGCATTCCATATCTTGATTGGTACCGTGAGAATGAATTCTATGACTATCATCAGGTCAATGTGCATAATCTATGTAGATGTGTCCAATCAAGCATTTAATTAAGAATATGTTGGAGAATAGGGAGACAACATTTCATAATGGTGCTTCCACTTCTAATCAAACTCTTTATATTTATCAAAACCCCTTTCCCTAACTTAATAATTAGTAGAAGCAAAATAATCAGCTACAACAATAGCCAGTGCAATAGAAAAATCAATAATATCAAAATCAAAGGCCAAACTAGCAGAATCAACAAAATTAATAGCATAACCCACAATGACAAAACAATAGACAAAACAAAGGTAAAAATAGTAACAACTAACAAACCTACCATGTAGTTACACATGACTATAATAGGGTTGTAGGTCATATTGTAAGGGGTAGTGTTAATACCATCTCCATTAATCCTAGACCAAGTACTAATCAACCTAGACCATTGCTAAATAACAACATTCATCCAAATTACATGTATAATTCACTTTTAGCATGGGAATGCATATAGGCAAACCAATTAACTAAGACTTCCATTTTTAGACCTTATATCGATAACTCATCCTTGCCACATGACCACATGTGAGTGCATTAGCAATTGAGACTTGTCCTATCTAGCCCGACACTATTCCCAACATTTGTTAGAAATAATGGTTTGGTATTTAATCCTAATTATGCAATCACAACTCAGAGGTCAAATATTACTATCCTAGCCCTATAACTATCTACCATTTTGCCTATCATTCAACCAACCATTCAACCTTAGAATAAACCATTCACTACTACCAAGACAAGAAATTTGATATTGTGGAACAATTACAGAAGACACCAGTAGAAATTTCTATTTTAGATTTGTTATAAACATCAATAATCCATAAAAACATCTTGAATGATTTTTTGACCTAATCCACTATTGCTAGTTATATATCCCCTAATAAATTTCAAGCTTTGGTTGGACACCTAGCTCCAGCCTAACAAGTCATGTTTAACCAAAGTGATATGTCTTCCCTTGGCCCGCTCCATAATAATCCATTATACATAGAAGTTTATATAATATGGCACAAATTGAAATGTGTCCTTATAGATAATAGATCCAGCCTCAACATAGTGTCTTTAAAGCTCATCAAGCTTCTTAGGTACATAATGACAAATCTCCAGCTAGAAATAATAACCATCAAAGCCTATGATAATCAAGAAAGAGAATCACAAGGCAGCATTAGTTTGCTAGTTTATCATTGGGCCTTTGACCCATGATACACTTTGCCATGTACTTGATCTTGAGTTATCACACAATATGCTTCTAGGCAGGCCTTAGTTACATGAGATTCATGTAGTCCCATTAACACTACACCAATGTATCAAGTTTTCCCACTCAGGGATAGAAGTGAATATTTCAAGAGATTTACACCCATATGAACACTATAAGCATCTTGAGGCTAAATTTCAAAGCTATAATTATCAGTATGGCATGAATCCAAGTTCCAATTAGGATAAAGGAAATGTTATACTTATTCATCCTTCACTAGATAATTACATATATTCTAATACCTTGGATTCCCTTTCCCACATGCCACCTCCTAAAGCTTCAAATCATTTCACCATTTTAGATAATAGACTAGGAGAGTATGTGACCCATGATACATTGCATATTACCAATCTTCCTCAGAATCCAAAAACCTTTGGGTGACCTAAAGTCACCCCACATATGCATTCATAACAAAAGAACAAAAATAAGGGACCTATCACATTTGTAACAACATCTAGCCTAGGACCTGACCCTCTTGAAGGGGATGAATCATGGTTATATAATGACAACCAAGTTGATTGTTATAAAAATGCAAAATATCCTATTCCCAATAAGATCATGGAGAATCATAATTGTGAAGGAAGAGGCCTTAGACCGAATCAACAAGGAACCATTGAGCCAATTTCCATGACTAAGTGTGAAAGACCTTATGGACTTAGATTTAGACTACCTGAGGGTGACCCCACATATCTTATTCAAACTCCATCACTAGTGACTAGTGATGATGATGTCGATAATGAATTAGAATCTGATCATAGCCTCACCTTTGATAACCTAGCTAAAACCAACCTTTTTGATAATAATGTCATTTTTACCCTTACCTTTGCCATTCATCACAATCCTTTGCCATTATATTATCCCCAACTGATAGATTGGGACCAATAAGAATCTAGTTTGCTGATTGATGAGTTCTAGAATGATGAATCATTCTATGATTTCTTAGGCCTTAGAGACAATGTTCCATTAGGAGATCACAAATCAAGATTCTCAATCATATTAGATCTTATAGTCTATTTTAGAGAGTGAGTGAACACGCTTAGCCAAAAACAAATAAGTAAAACATTGAGGTCCCAAAGTGAAAACCTCTTTGAGGCACTTTCTGACCAAGTAAAAAGTAAAGATAAAGATTAGTCTAGTGGTAAAAACTTATTTTAAGTGACATTAGATGGGGGTGTTCATTCTTCTTCAAATTTAGACTAAGAGACCACCAATGATGAAGTTCCTTATGGATCTGAGTTTAGCTTTGAGAAACAACAAGTATTTGATCAAATTCTTCAAGAATTTCCAACTATTTATATTACATGGCCAGATCTCCCATTAGGGGACTCAGATTCATCATGATTAGGAGAAGTTGAAGAGCAATTCCTAATAGAGGATTTTGACATAATCCAATAGCTCAAGCCATTGCCTACTATCCTAGAAGATACTTGGACCCTTCTAGTCAAAAATACAATAGAGATAAATATCAAAACTCCATCAGACCTGAGATGGATAAGATTAGGGGCATCCCTCATTGAGGAGGAACATGACATATTTACAACTCTATTGAGAGAATTTATAGATATCTTTGCATGGGCCTATTCTAACATGATAGTTTTAGACCCCACCTTGGTTCCACACCACATTATGGTTAATCCTAATGCCAAACTAGTAAAATAAAAGTTACATAAGATGCATCCTCACATTTTTATATCTATAAAGAAATATTTGGAAAAAATCTTAGAAGCAAGATGTATCTGATCCATTGACTACTTAGAATGGATCTCTAATGTGGTACTTGTTAGTAAAAAACCTAAAGGGATAAAAATTTGTATTAATTTTTTAGACACAAACAAAGTCTATCCTAAAGATTATTTTTCTTTGCCTAATATCAACATGATCATTGACTCCATGGTAGGTTATGAAATGCTTTCACTCATGGATGGCTTTTCAAGATACAACCAGATCAGAATAACACCAAAAGACCAACATAAAATAGGGTTCACCACTCCATGGGGAATATTTTGTTATCATGTAATGCCATTTGGCATTAAGAATGATAGAGCTACATATCAAAGGGCCAAGATTGTCATATTCCATGATATGATGCATGATATTGTTAAACACATTAGGAAAATCCAAAATTGGGCTGACTATCCAACAGTGTTACATAAGATATTTGAAAGATTATGGGAGTACAAAGTCAAACTCAATCCAAATAAATGTGTGTTTAGTGTAACTTTAGGCAAACTACTTGGCTTCATCATGTCTCATAGAGGTATTAAAGTCTATCTAACTAAATTCCATGCTATAACTGAGATGCTACCACTAACCAATTTAAAGCAACTCCATAATTTGTAAGGTAAGATCCAACCAATTCAATGTTTTATCTCTCAACTAGTAGACAAGTGTCATCTATTTACACACCTTTTGAATAATGGAGTTGCATTTCACTAGGATAATCACTATGAAATATCTTTTCAACAACTCAAAGACTATCTTGTTAATCCACCTATTTTATTACTTCCTATGCCAAGAAATCCATTCTTGTTATACCTATTAGCTACCAACCATGCTCTAGGGGCACTCTTGGCTCAACATGATGACAATGGAAAGGAGCATGTTGTATACTACCTAATTTGTACCTTGGTTACATATGAACATAACTATGTACATATTGAAAAAGCTTGTTTGGCCATGGTCTTCGCATCTCATAAACTACACCATTACATGTTGAATAATAAGACCATGGTCATTTTAAAAGTAGATCCGCTCAAGTATCTACTATTTAAAATAACTTTTCAAGGTAGAATGGATAAATGGATCATGATTCTTAGTGAGTTTGACATAGATTATGTCAATCAGAAGGTAATCAATGGACAAGTTCTTATAGATCAACTTGTTGAAGCACCTCTCACAGACACATAACCACTCATGTTTAAATTTCTTGATGAATCCATCATGACTATCATTGACACACCCCTTAAGGAGGATCCCTAGAAACTATATTTTGTGGTTAATTTACTACACATGGATTAGAGGTAGGCCTATTGTTTATTACACCATAATAGGATCTAATCTCTAAATCATTCAGAATCAACTTTCCTTATATAAAAAATATGGCCGAGTATGAAGCACTAGTTGTAGGACTTCAACAAGTAGTGCATTAGAATATATCTCATCTTCAATTTTAAGGTGATTCTTAGTTAATCATCAATCAAGTCATAGATCATTTTCAGACCAAAGATGATAAGTTGGTTCCATATAAAGCCATGGTTGACACTATTAAGCAATAAATTGCCAATATTCAATATGAGCACATACTAAGGGCTAGTAACAGAACTACAGATGTCATGGCTATTATTGGATCTCTGATTTGAAAAATAGATAAAGTTAGAGAATATCAGTTACTCATTGAGAATTTATTAGCAACAGCTCATGAACCTTCAACCATTGTCATGATTTATGATATTATTGGTCCAATTCTATATCATACTTAAACCTTTAAAATTACTTTCATGACCAAGTTCTAACACCTAATCTATCTCAAAAACAAACCAAAGCCTTCATTCATCATTCCACTCATTATACTCTACTTGGATCCACCCTTTACCATCATAGTTTTGATTGAACTCTGCTTCATTTTTTAACTTTGGTAGAGTCTACACTAGCATTAAGAGAATTTCATGGAGTATATGGAAATTATTCTAGTGGGGTAGTCCTATCCAAAAATCTTTTGTGTACTAGTTATTATTGGCCCACAATGGATGCAAATACTACTACATATATAAAAAAGTGTGACAAATGTCAACAGAATGCTAATCCAATTCATGCCCTAGAAAAAATAAAACTAATGTTGACACCATGGCCATTTTATACATGGGGAATTGACCTCATTGGGAAGATTAACCCCACTTGATCTGATGGCCATAAACATATCCTTACCACCACTGAGTATTTCACTAAGTGGGTTGAAGCTATACCCCTCACTTACGTAATTGGAAAGAAAATTTCCAAATTCATTTTCAACCATCTCATTTTCCACTATGGTATCCCCTCTGACATTATATCTGATAATAGAGGTTCATTCAAGAACAAGGATGTAGACTAGCTATGTACTAAATATAATATTAGACAACATTTTTCTACAACATATTACCCTCAAGGTAATGGCCATGCTGAGGCATCTGATAAAACCATTATCAATATTCTCAAAAATATTTTCAATGATGATGGTCATGATTTAAACTTACAAATATTCCTTGCCCTTTGAGCATACTATACCAATCATCATACCCCCATAAGATCCACTCCATACTCAATTATTTATGGTATTGAAGCCATCCTTCCCATTGAGGTCGAATTACCTTCACTGTGCATCTCTTTCAAGCATGTCCTAGATGATCAAGACTATCGATTATCCCACTTGTAAGAGCTAGACCTACTCAATGAGAAATACATAGCCATGCTCAAAAATATTTAAGCATATCAGAACTGACTCAAAGGCCACTATAATCGATGTGTTAAGTATAGAACATTTGAACTTGGTGATCTTGTTCTTAAAGAAAACCAAAAGAATACCACAGTTGAGAAAAAGCATAAAAAAATTCAAACCAAATTGGATAGGGCCTTTCATCATCATTATAGATTATAGATTAGGAGTGTACAAGCTCACCACACCAAATGGAGAAGAACTTCTAGAGATGATAAATATTATTAATCTCAAGTGGTACTATGCTTGAGCATTAAGGTTTATTGTTTATAAGGACCATTTTAGTTATGCCATTTTATCACTATTCTTCTTTATATGAATACCATCCTTTTCTATCCTCTTCATCATATCCATTTTCCATTCATTACACATTTTTAGTGTTGAGGTATCTAATTAGTTTCATCAGTTGGTTCCAATACTTTAGATATAGATTGTATTTTGGGATAGTGTGATAAAAAATTTGATAGTTACATCCTTCATTTTTTATTCCTTTGTTACCACCAGTCTTACTACTAATTATAATTACCTTTGGGAAAATTAGTACCATTTATCTCTATCATTATGTCTTGGTTATAACTACCTATGGGCAAACTAGGGGAAACAATAAGCCTTGATGTACCAACTTGCCACTTCATATGTCATACTATGCCTTTTTACCAACTATGCCTATTTTGTTTGAATTGACTACTACACTAGTCAAATTCCTCCACTATAAGGGCATAACTATAGTAACTTGAGGTCCTACTCTAGGACTATGTAGGTAGCGCTCAATACTAGTTGAAGTTAGCTCAATCACCCTTTCCATATGCTCTTGCCATTTTGTGAGAAACCTAAGCCATGTACTTTCCATTTTGTGAGCAACCTAAGCCACATTCTCACCATTTTGTGAGCAATCTAAGCCATGCTCTCACCATTTTATGATAAATATAAGCCATGCTCTCACCATTTTGTGAGCATCCTAAGTTTGAATGCTCTCACTATTTTTAAAATAACCTAAGTCACGCTCTCACCATTTTGTGAGCTTGAAACATTTAGTATCTCTTCATTCTAGATTGAGTTGAGATACTCCAAAACAATTCCAAAAACATTTGAAAAATCATTAGAAAAAAAATTAACCACTTCTTTGCCTTAAGGATTCTAGGAACCCTTACTAAGTTATAATAAAAACACTTGTCATTTACTTTTCCCATCCTTTTTGGCCTTTTTCTCTCACACACTTTTAATTTTTTAAGACCATTCCTATTCTTCTATCACATCTATTCTATTTTTTTTCCTCAATTATCACATTCTTCCCATTCCCTGGGAGAACTACATTTAGCCTAAAGCTTTTTATTAGATATTACATCCATGGAACTATGTAGGCAGTGTCTGCTTTCCTAGTGCATATGGAGATAGTTTAACCACCCCCTTCCTTTTCTTCTATTCCCCCATTTTGTTTGTTTGTTAAGTTATCACTTGTTTTATAGGGGCAATGTTCATATGGTTTCTATTACATTGTTCATTTGTTTGTTTTTGCTTATTTTATTTATTTGTCTAACTATTTATTTAATTTTAGCACTATTTCCTTGATTTAGTTTGTGTGTTCATTGGGTGATTCCATGTCCACACTTACACTTAAATCCATCCCTATTCATATGTTTACATTGTCATCATGGTTTATATCATTGGTGCATTGTTTTATATTGAGTATTGGATAATGGGAGTCAGTCTTCATGCATATTTTGACCAAGTCCTTATGATGTTATGTCATGATACCTACCAACACGTGCTATAACAAACCTTAGCTTCAAGAAGTCTATTCAGTAATGGTAACATTTATTTGGTACTAACATCTTGATTCAATCCTAATCATATCCCAAATAGAGTAATTAAACATGAAATAATTTCAATTTTTATTAGTTTAGATGAGCATATCCATACTAGTAGGTTATTCCAATTCATCATTACCCTCTATGTTAAGTTATCATCATCCTCAACCAATTTTATCATGTTTTCCATAATCAGGGTCCAATGATTATAACTACTTATGGGAAAATCATTGCACACCATCCCACCTACATTTCTCAATGATTATAACCACCTTTAGGCAAATCATTGTGTTTTCACCACTTCAATTTTTTTGCCTATATAGGGGCACGTTATTATCTTGCTTGTCTATCTTAACTGGGGTAGCTCCATCTTCTTAATGATTATAACCACCTTTAAGAAAATCATTGTGTTATCATACCACGTTGCTACTATCAAGGTACAATTCTTATAACCACCTTTAGGCAAACCATTGCACACCATCCCACTTGCATTCTCGATGATTTTAACTAATTTTTCAATATCATTATGTTTTCACCCCATCATCTTTCCTTTCTTTAGTCCCCTCATTTCACTTCTTTCTTTTTGAGGGACCCTTTTCTGACCTACTTGTGCCAACAATTCCCTCAAGGGGGCATCATATAGCTAGTTTATCATCATTGCAGTTGTAGGCATATAGGACCTTTTTATTCTTTGAGAATACATTATTATGATTATAGCTTATAATTTCTTCCCAAATAGTGGCAAATTATAGACACCTAAAACTGGACATTGATAACCTCCAACTATGATTTTAACCAGTTTCCACCTAAAGTGCACAATTTCACCTAAAAATACTAAAACATGCAAAAAGATGTGAAACTAATGTATTCAAGTGCTGATTTTGGCAAAGGTATCCCTAAATGGGGCAATGCAATTTATGGACCAACTAACTTTGATCAAATTATTATGAGTCAAAATACCAAATTTGAACCTGGGTGCTCTAGATTGTTCTTTCCTATCAAATATCTTGCACAAGACATTTGTCTTCATTATTTTATATCGATAACATCCTAAATGGGAATATGTTTATAATGCATATAACATTGACTTCCAATTCTAATCCAGTCAAAATTTGGACCAATAACAAGGCATTCTTATCAATTTGGGTAACTTGTGCACAAAGTGCTTAATCATGCGTAAGAGCTAATTAACCCAAATCAAGGTCTAATCAAAAATTCCATGGAAAATTTTTGAAAACTTATTTTTGGAGATGAATATTGAATATCTACATCATCAGGTGACCTCATTTCTTGGGAAGACATCCCTAGGTCATAAATGCCATAACTATCAAGATTCATGCCCTCCATGCCTCATCAATGCCTTACATGATGCCCTCCATGCCTCTCAGTTTCCCCTTCTCCCAATTTCATGATTAGGATAATTAAAAACTTAATACCAAAAATTAAATTAATCCTCAACCACACATCTCAATCTTAGGATGGATGGTTTAGGTTGATTTTAAACATTCTCAAAAATATATAAATAGAGAGGCCATGAACATCATTTCTAAGATATTTTTTGGTGAAAAGTTATAATTCAAAAATATCTTAAATAATCCATTAAAAATAGTATTACCATTCCAAATTTATTCTAATCCAAGCCAAGCCACAAGCCAAAGGTGCCAAGGAGAGGTGGAGGTAGCCAAGCTTCCATTGCCAAGGACTTCATAAGCACAAAACTGAGTAAGTCACTACTATAAAGGTATTTGGAGCATCCAAGGAATGTGAATTAATTCTTGTGTTTTATTCATTAATTTTTAGTTATGTTTGTGATTTTTTTTGTTAACTAAGCTCTCCCTAGTGTCTAAGCCTAGAGATGTTATGTTAGCTAGTGTGTTTCTTTCATTTTATTTTCATTTTGGAAATAACACATTATGAACCATCCTCTCTTGATTAAGATTAATATATCACACTATATATGGTGATTTTTTCTCAATTTGGTCCCCTATCCTTCATGAAATATCCTTTTTAAGTTAATACACTCACTATGTTTCCTTCATCTAAGCAGGCAATCAGTTTTCTAAGTTTTCTCTTCATTTGGGCATCATGACAGGAAACATAGTTTCTCAAGAGAATGATCCACATTTCCATGGAATTATTTAGTTACTTTTCACATGTGTGAGGGTCATATGAAGATCAAGAAGACATATAATGCAATTTTTTAGTCTATAAGTAGTAAAGAAGGGTTGTATGGTTCGAGAGAGAGAGAGAGAGAGAGAGTTTCAAGAATTCTTGGAATATAATTTGAAATGGTCTCCTTTAATCATGTGTTCTTAATTCAAGGTTTCTCAAAAAAATTCTCAAAGGATCCATGGAAATAAATCCATCAATGTGCTCTCAACATCTTCATGGAGTCACATTTTAGCAAATTTTAAGGTTTCTTAGCATTTGTTAAGGTTTTTTATAGATCCTTAGGTTTCCTTTTTAGCACCATGTGTGTTTGAAGGCCTCCAAACTGATATATATTGTTTAAATTTTCCTTATTATTTCATAATACCCTCAATATGGTATTTTCATATACTCCTCATGTTATTTTCACCTCCATTATGTTTCATTCTATTTCACTGCCTTGTCACTGTCATTCATCATTGTTGTAAGGCTCCATATCCATATATATTCAATTTTATCATCATCCATCACATACCACCACCTTTCATCCCCATTAATCTTAGGTATTAATTGAAAAATAATAGTTCAAGAAGCATCAAGAAGCATCATGTTCATTCAAGGTCTATAAAGACCTTTAAAACATTATTCGATAGTCAAGAATCTTTACCTACAGCTAATAAAACACTGTCAAGGGTTTCTCATGAAAGTACAAAGTAGATAAGGGATATAAGATATATTATTGAAGGTATTTGCTCAAAATATATCCTAAATTTGTATTTATTAAAGGATAAGTTAACTAAGACTTTTTTTAGCCTTCTCATGCTCTAAAACCTACACACAATTTGGATTTGGAGCATACACTGTCACCGCTAGCAATTCTTAAGAGGATTAATCAAATGCATCATAGAGAGAATATTGAAACCTTGATGGAAATTATAGATTTGATAGATCATTTAACTCCTATTTGTAATTGGGAATCATTCCAAGATATTCTTATTAATATCATCAATTTGATCTAGGGTCAAGATCCTTAGAGGAAGGTAACCTACAGTCATCTCTTCAAGGACATAGTCATAAGCCCAAGGAGTTATAACAAGCTATAAAAGAGAATTTCAAGAAATTTGACCTTAAATAAAGATTTTAAAACTAATGAGTCACTATAATAATGAATTTTAAGTTCATATCACATATTTTTGACCCTCTTCTAGCATCCCATCTAACATAGTCTTTACAAGGGCCTAAGTTGATGCATAGTTAGGTATATGATAGGGAAAGGTTTATTTTCAAGAAGGTATAATGATGTGTATGAGGAATAAAATATTAAAAATAAATGGATATAGTATTTTTATCAAGGTCATACTATAAATAATACCAAACTTAGTTCAAGATACATTCCCATGAAATGACCATCTACAGTAGGGTTAAAAGGCTCTTGAAGTATGCACATACTATGTCAAACTAAGACTATGAGATGTTGTCATGTTATTTAGGTTAAATAATATTTTTTCATCTTTAAATAATATTATAATAGTGTGAATATTTATTTTAATTTTTGAACTTCAAATGGCATAATAACACTATCATAAGACGTAGTGAATTACCACCTACAGCATTCTCAAAAGCATAGTCCTATCTCTAAGTTGAAATGGAATGAGAGCACAATTATATAATGGTAGAGTATCATATCATATTAAGGATTCATAAGAATAACTAATATTGAGATATTTCAATAAAACTAAGATATTTTCCCAAATTAGTATACAGTCAAGGTCAAACTTTGGAATGACCACCTACAACCATACTAGGTGGTCATTTCCATTGAAACATCCATATTCTCTCAAGGTGAAACTAAAGACCATTATAATCAAGAAGGAAAATTATGAGGTTACCTATATAGGTTAGGTGAAAAATTGACACCTCAAAAACTTTTTCAAGACCACTAAAATTACTACCATCATATAAGGCTAAAGTACATAGGCCTGTGTATGGAATAGGACTATGTATGATCCTAAGAGCACCCTTAAAGATTTAATACGCTTAAATAAAGGTTTTTCAAGAGGTTTAAAATGAATTAATGGGTATTAAAATAATAAATATATGATTAAATGGTTACCAACCACTTCAAGTTTCATGAAAATCACTTATAGTTGTGTTATGACAGTCATGTCATAGTGAGATTTCATAAAGAGATAAGCTATGATATAGGTTGCATAGGGTTAAAAAGTGACCAATAAAGGATAATAAAATTTTAATATGGATTATAATATCATTAAAAAATAATTTTATATAATATTAGGATCCAATACAATATGATTCAAGAAGGAATACTCAATCATATGTCTTATGAGATAGGAAAACATAGGCAGCCTTCTAGACAGTTTTGGAAAAAAACATCTTGAGGCCTCTATATTCAAAATATAACTATGAAAATTTGTGGAGGTGATGTTAATTATTTATTATAACTATATATTGACTTTTATATGTCACTTTAAGGTTGTAAGTATCCAATATTTTAACACAGTCACTCACATGTTTGTTAGTAGTCAGAGTTAGAGTTAAGAGAGTTTTTTAGAGGCTACAAGTATAATGGATAGTTAAAAAATAATAAGAGGTATTTTTAAGCATAATAATATTAATTTAATTCATCACATACATATTTATAATTTTCAAATTCATGAATTCCATTCAAATCATACCCTTGAGGGCTAATATAGTCAAGCAGTCTTAAAACACTTGAGAGACACATTCATCATTTTGAACTCTTCCATTCAATTTTCATTAATTTTATGAGAATTTGGATAGTTTTTGTGTTCATTTAAACATATAATTAGTTTTTAAATTTAATTTAATGTACAAAACTTGTTTGTTATGACTCCTAAACATTTTTTCTTGCACACACAGTCCAAGACAAACACTCAAAACACAACTTCACCACATAGACATATTGATGAAATTTTTGTATGGGAGCTCATTATAATCATGGTTGTTAAGGGGGTTAATATAATGCATTTATATGTTAATAGTTTTTACATTAGGGGTTTGTATTCTATGAACAATTGTTTAGAAGTTGTGGACCCCTAAAACCCTTGCAAAACCTTAATAACCACCCGATAGAGGAAAGAATCAAAATTATGAATTAAAATGGTATGTTTGAGATATAAAATAATATTTTGACTTATAAATTCCACTTATCACCTCCATGACCTATTTTTTGACATGTGCAGTACTCTTATTGTATGGATTACACTAAATAAGGTTGTTTTGAGAAAGTAAGAAAAGGAATGAAGGGTAATTACAAATTAAATGAGTTTTATAAGTAATATGTGGTCATAAAATTTCTTAATAACATTTCTAAAATCATATATAATTATCGTTTTTGTCATTTCCATAAGTAGATAGGTCTACATGTCAAAAAAAGGAGCTATTTGCATATAAGTAGAGAGTAAATGGATTAATCAATCCATTTACATGAAACCAAAGCATCATATACAATTTATTAATGTTTTAAATAGTATAACATATCATTTTAAACTCATCATAATTCAAAAAAATTAACTATGAATACACCTATACTTGTGTTTGACATCACTAGACAAGGCCATTAAAAGGGGTAGCAAGAACCAAAGAAAGGTCATAAGGGAACTTAAAATCACCATTAAAATCATAATATATATTTATGGGAGATTTATTCCAATTTTTATCCATAATATATGCATTATCATTGATCATCTTGGCCTTATAAAACTAGACATGCTCAAAAACCCTATTTTTCGATCTGAGAAATGACTTCACATGCTCACTATGAAATGGATTTTTTGCATAGGAATATGATGAATTTGGGGGAGTTAAATGGTAAAATAAAATAATGTTTTATGTAATTTTTTCATGCATTCAAGGCCCAAGATTTATGAATCATCATTCAGACCCCTAAATACTATAAAACCCTTAGACAACCCTACTACAAACCTATATGTGAAGAATTGAAGAAGAACACATCCAAACTAATTAAAACAAATTTAATATCACCTAAATAATAAATTTAATTTTTATAAATTCATTTCCATGACCATTTTTTGTATGGATTTTGTACAAACATGGAAGAAAATAGGATTTTGAGAAAAAAAGTGTACAAAGAGAGGTACAAGGTAGTTTAAAGAAATTTCAAGAATTTGAGAGAAAATACAAACACTTTTTAATCTTATTAAAATCATAATATTATAATAAATATTCCTACAATTTACCTTGGGATCTCATTCAAAATAGCCAGTCTACAGGATTGACGACATTTTGACTTAGTCAACTAGTTTGACTAATTTGTAGGTGTTGATTGCCAAAGATGACCTCTTTCATGATATGTGAAATTTTTAAAGGTCTCAAACTCATTTTATTTTTATGTTTTAAATTTTTTATGTAGGTTATAATTTCCATAGAGTATAAACAATTAGGCTATTATGCCTAATTGGCCTAGTAGACCTACTTGGTCAAGCAAATAAATGAAGAATGGAGTAGAAGGTAGTGATGGATGAGTTTAAGGAAGAGTTATCATGATGAAAAATATATCCAAATCACACATAATTTAACCTTGATTTAAAATACATTCATAATTGGTCCTTGTGATGAGTTAATTAGTCTCCAATTAATCCAATCACATGCATAAGTCATCTTGAGTATCAATGCATGAGTTAACTCACCTCAAGTGGAGTTATATAATAAATATATGGCATATCATGTTAGAGAAAGATTTTTTACAATTTAAATATGTCCCACGACCTTGTTATCAATCCTAAATAGCTCATTAAATCAGACCTCTCTCCCTTTACCTCCAAGCTATTGTCATTCATCAATACCTCCATGTGAAACACTATTGCATAACAAGCATTAGAGTTAGGCCCATTTTTGGTTCATTAGTGTTCTAGGTGTTCAAATTAAGTAGATGAACTAGAAATATAGGTGTATCACCATGAATAGCATAGATACCCCCTTTTAGTAATCCTTCTAACTTTTTTCATCAAAAATAAATTAGGTTTTAGTAACTAATCCAAAAAATGATATATTCAGAGGAGATAGCCTCACAATCTAGAGGTTTGATCTAGCTATAGGTATCCCATAGTCTTATACCATTCTAATGTTAGTCTCGGTTTGAAGTAGGTTTGATTAGTCTACTTTAACAAGGTACAACTTGGGTTGTTAATAGTAGCCTATAGTAAATATTGGTCTTTAATTCCTTGTCCAACATCTAGTTAAAATATTGGTATTGAAAAGTTTCATCTAGTGTAATCCATAAGCCTCTTTTTATGCCCTAACTTTCCCTCTTTTTGAGTTTATTTGAATTTATAAACACTTTAGGTTAGAACCATCATCAGTCCACCCATATCAAGTAGATTTAGATTCATCCATAGTCAACCCATCCATGGTAAATAAACTACCTCACTATTATTCCACCAATAGGTTGTTTACAAAAACTAATACCTAGCAACTCATGCCTTAGAGTGAATACTTTTCACCAATCCTAAAATGTTAGAGGCTACCTTGTAATAAAAAATTGTGGTGTACATAAAACCCACATCAACACAATCAAATAATATTGATGCACATAATCCCAATCAAGTACAAAAGTTAAATTATAAAATATCTTATCAAAATATAAATGCCAAAACACTTCATAACAAAAAGGCACACCTTGATTTTCATAATCTATTACATAATGTTAAATTTTCCATGTAACAAATCAAAGTCCTACAAAATGATAAATAATACATTCCAAAAATTACTAATCATAATTATTCCTCTACATCAAAGAAGGTATAACCACTCAAATTTAATTTCAATGTTTTCCCACGTTATATTTTAAATACATTACAGGACAAAAGATTAATCAAATTACACCCTAATTATTATCACCCTCATCATCATTTGGAAAAAATAAAGGGTCACCCATTTTTTACTTATCATGCCATAAATGGGAATCACGATAATGATTTTTATGCCTTACAAGAAAAGTTCAAAGATCTTAAAAATAAACAAATTATCTCATTTCAAAATTTTGATAACAAGTTTAAAAAGTCTTCATTTTTGTATTCAAAATATCTAAATGATAAACACAAGATTAATAAAAAATATCAAACACAATATATAATGGTTTCAAAATATTTTTCGAAAGACATATGTCAATTTAAAGATATCATTAATAATTCCAAAATTAGCAACATAAACAATGAAAAGGCATTAACATAATAATTTCATAATGAGCATAATTCCCCAATTTCAAAAATGCCAACTAAGTTTCCTATGCAAGCATGGATTCCCAAGTCAAATCAATCATAAATTGGGCATAATGAAATACATTTGTGTAATGGACCAGTTATTATGTGTATAATTAATAAAATAGCAACTGATTATTTTGTATTCATTTTCCCCTCAAGTTGGTAATTTACTTATTTTTTTATGCTCAAATTCTAGAAAGAGAAAATAATAACTAATTCTAAATATATCAATTTATATCAACATAAAATATTTCCAGTATACACATAAATAAAATTTTCAAATATATATTAACATACCAAATTTTGAGCATCCTTATATCCCTTAGCTTTATTTTCACTTTGGACACTGCTTTATTGATTATCAAACTAATTCAAACAATCTAAAATAACTATTTTACAATACTTTCAATGCTCCTTTATGGCAATTGGCTTTCTTATTATGGAATATCTACCATGTTATAGCTCCTTTTTTACTTACATGATCACATCCATACACTCCTACATTATTAATGAGCACACATTTTCTCTTGCTTATTGGGGGAATGTACATTCTTATCTATATCAATATTTTATGTTACATTGTTATGAGTCCTTTACATACATTGGGGGCATATTGTTTGTTTTCCATCTTACCATAATATGTTTCAACACCTTGTTGAGTATTTTCCAAATCACTCCAATTTATTAAATTTTAAAGCCTTATTTCTTGGTACTTTTTCAACTCTCTCAAGTTAAAATATTTAAAAAACTTTAAAAAAAAATTTAAAAAGATTAATATTTTTGAATTTCCAAAAAAATCATAAATGTTCATCCACCCATCTTTTTTTATGACTAGTGATGTACTCTATTTGTTAAATTAATAAAAGTAAACTATTTAATCATAATATTATTATATATATATATATATATATATATATATATATATATATATATATATATATATAAACATTTCTAAAAAAATCAAAATTAGGACCTACAATCATTTTCAAATATTACCAGCTTACTTCTTTACAAATGTTATTCATTTCATATTTAGTATATATCTTATTTATATTTTGAGTACACATTGCTTTTCATGAGGTATTTAAATGTGATGTAGGACATACCATTACATGGTTTTTTTATGTTGGTCTTATCTTTTTACCCAACATCCTTGCTAAGTTTGGGTCATCTTGTTGTTCTTTGTGAACACTTCAATAGGTTGTATCTATCCATAATTGTTTCTACCATGTTGAACTATATATCATATAGGTGTCTTTTTAATCACTCATACTCTACATTATGTTACATGGATATGTTATTTGATAACAATAAAATTTATACATATGGTTGGCATATACTAGTCTCATTTGCTCTATGATTCTTTTCAAAATTCTTACCTTATTACATGATAAGTTAAGGGCTCATTTTCTTATTGTGTGTGGGCCTTAGCCTTATGTGTGCAACATATACATGTTTTTGCTTTTATGGCATCATCTATGCAATATTAGTATGGCCCTTGGCCTCATTTTTTTGTGCGACATTCACATGTCTCTTGTATGTGGCCTTTGAGCCTTATATGTGACATTGTGTGCCTATAATTCAATATATATTTTTATATCTATCTAACACATGTTTTTATGTGCAATCCAATGATATATTCAATACTATGATGCAATACATTTCAAATTTTTACATTTTAATTATGTGTTTCAATGATATATTACTTGAATTTTATATTGGTAAATGTTATCCACATGGGTTAATTAATTCTCTATTCCCATTGTATAATATGTAACTTGAAACACTCTTTTTATTACTCATTGTTATTTTTAACCATTAATAGAATTAACTAATAAGTTGTAAAAATCTATGACCTAAAATGGATG
The DNA here is from genome assembly GCA_037957365.1 of Torreya grandis. Classification (NCBI taxonomy): domain Eukaryota; kingdom Viridiplantae; phylum Streptophyta; class Pinopsida; order Cupressales; family Taxaceae; genus Torreya; species Torreya grandis. The sequence goes on along the minus strand of JARHVA010003888.1, from coordinate 1,314,021 downwards.
TGTATTGATACAAAGGAGAAAATAATACGAAGATGTTAAAAAAAGTAAATTTTGATTGAATATTTATGTTCCTCTCAGAAAGTTATATAATTTCAAAAAAAGGCATGTCAATCTATGTTTGTATGTAAAATTCATGGCTTCAATAAGTTGTGCATTTTTCTTAGTTAAAAAACCACCCCATATAGTTTTATAAGATTTGGTAGTGGATACATAACCACCCTGATGATTTTTTGTTGACAATAGAGGTAGTTTTGTCATGAGACAAAGAAAAATATGGGAAATGGTTGAAGACACTTCTTCCTCATCTTTTGAGTCTTTTGAGCTTATATTTTGAACTATCTTTTGTGCCTAGTTTATATATTTGTATGGTTATGCTATGTATAAGAATATAAGATCTTATTAGCAAATAATCTTCTTGATTATACATGGTTTTTGTGAATTAGACTATGGAAAGGAGAGGACAAGTGAGCAAGTTACAAATCATATGAGTGTTTAAACATATTGTAATGTAAAGTATATTCATGAAGGCCTTAAAAAGGTAGTAAGATTTTCATTTTACCATGATATAGTGTAACAAGGAAGAGATCACTCACTTTTGTTGGATTTTTCTCGATTTGAGTTTCTTCAAGGTAATATGGTGTCTCTTTCGATTGTGTTTTATTTATAATTTTTTACTCAGCTTTCAATGTTCTTGTACTCCATTCAGTATGTAGCACTTTTAATTCATTTATAAATCACATTCAAGGACTATTTTAATAAAATTAACAAGTGAACAGTGATTTATAAATCAAAGAGTTATTAGAAATCTATAGGATCTGTGTTGGTTAAACTTAGTGTGGAATCTCCAATTAGTTTATGGATCAGATTGATATTAGAGTAGGTTATCATTTTTTCATAAAATAATTAGTAAACTATTTTTGCAATTATGTTTGATTTTTTCATTTTTTATTTTGGTGTTTCTTTTAGTTTGACCATTATGCATATGGCTCCCTCTACCTAGATATAAAAGTTATATTGGATAAATTATCTTGATTCATTGGTAATAAGGTGGGTTCAAATTCCACTATTATTTTTGTTGGGTTGATGTAATACCTCCTGGGATTATATGATGTGATGGTATATACCAAAATTATTTGATGTATTAGCTATCTAATGGATGTGAAAAAGTGAATAAATGAGTTCATAAAGGCTAAGCATTAATCATGGAAAATTATTCTTCCAAAAAGGGAAAGAATCCAAAGGTAACAATAAGAAGCTTAAGAAATAATGTTTTTAGAATTAGATATGCCTCCTTTTATTTTGAAAAATAACATTGTTTTGATCCTTCCATGTGGAAAAAATAAGGCTTTTTGTATCTTCCATAGTGTTCCTTACTCCTACTAACTAAGAGAAGTGGGACAATGATGTTGCGACAGATGAAAGAAAGAGCGTCAAGAAGGGGAGAATAATAAAATTGTAAAATTGAGGTGAAAGTTAAATTTCTATTAAAATCCAAATGTAATTCAAAGGAATGACCTCATAAACTTTTTGGGTTTAAAATCCTTCAAATTAGGGAGTTATGATCCAAATTTTGGATCAATAAATGTTATCCATATGGGTTAATTAATTATCTATTTTTATTGCATAATATATAACTTGAAACACTCTTTCTATTACTCTTTTTTAGTTGTAACCATTGATAGATTTCAAGAAGTTGTGACACTCTAATACCTAAAATGGATAGGTTTTGGTAAAAAGGCTAAAATAATATGAATATGTCATCAAAATTAAAATTTAGTGAATATTTGTGTTCCTCTCAAAAAATTATGTAATTTTAAAAAATATGGCATCTCAATATGATTTGTATGTAAAATTTATGGCCTCCAAAAATTGTGCATATTGGTTGGTGATAAAACTGCCCCATATGGTTTCTAAGATTCAATGGTGGTTACATAATTTCCCTGACAATTTTTGCCTTTAAAAAAAGGTAATTTTTTCATAAGATAAAGAAATATACAAAAAATAGTTATAAATGCTTCCTCTTCATCTTCTGATTCTTTTTGGCTTATGTTTGAAGCTCTCTTTGGTGCCTAAGTTGTATAAAAAGTATGAATAAGGTATTTATAAGTAGAGGAGAGATTATTAAAAATTAATCTTATTGATTTTATGTGGTTTTTATAAATTAGAGTGTAGAAAGGAGAGAAAAAGTGACAAAGTTGTAGAGCATATGAGTGTTTAAACATATTATAATACAAAGTATGTTCATGAAGGCCTCAAAAATGTAGTAAGCTTGTAATTTCAGCATGAGATAATGGAACAAGGAGGAGATCTCTCACTTTTGTTGGAGTTTTCTTAATTTGAGTTTCTCTAGGGTAATATGGTGTCTCTTTCAATTCTATTTTCTCTCCAATTTTTTCATCTACATTCAATGTTCACATATTCATTTTAGTATGCAGCACTTGTAATTCATTTCTAAATCACATTCAAGGACTATTTTAAGCAAATTAATATGTGAACAATGGTTTAATCAATCAAAGAGTTGTTAGGAATCTATAAGATCCATGTTGGTGAAATTTTGTGTGGAATCTCCACCTATTTTATGAATTAATATATCTATCTAACACATTATTCATATATAACTCAATGTTATATCTATCTTACACATGTTTTCATATGCAATTTAATGTTATATTCAATCTTATAATGTAGTACATTTTCAAAATTTCACATGCTACTACATGATTACACATTTCATAAGTCTTCTTTCATATTAATGACTTGAAATCCATGTCCCTCATCTAAAAATTGGAGAATAAAATAGACTTTCCTTTAGAATTTAAGTTCTCATGAGTAACAAATTTCATATTTAAGGTATTATATAGTTTTCAAAATTATAGTATGATTTAAAATTTTCAAATACTTGAGTACATATTTATATATACTTCATAAATATGCATGGGCACATAAAAAATAGTTACAAGTTTCAAATAGTTACAAGATATAAGCTTCAAATGGTTACAATTTCAATTTGTATCCTATATAAAATTAGTATAGATATATGGAGTGTGATATTCATTCATGTTCATGTTTCTACATTGAAATTTTCAAATTTCATTTTTTCAAATTTCAAAAAAATTCAAAGGTATAAAGTTTTAAATCAAATCTAGATCCATCTACAGTGGTGTGATTCATAAATTTAAAATTTGGTCATTTTATATTTTAGTGACACTTAACCTCTATGGCTTTACTTTTGTGAACCCAGTGTGTGATTCCACCTTTTTTATTTTTATTTCTCATTGAAATCTAGTGACACTCAATGATTAGGACTTTACCCTTACTTAAGAGCACTCTTCACAATTGAAATCATACCCATTTCTAATTCAAAATATTCACTCATTGATACTTGATCACTCTTAATTTTCCCATAAATTCCAACCCTATGAGCTAGTATGGTTATGGCGTAGTGACACCCAATGGCTTACCACTCATCCTTTCACTAATTTTAAAATTGTTTGTTCTCCATGTACAAGAATAAAAAAATATTTAAAGAACCCTATTTTCATGCCAAATGATCCAATAATGTAACACACACTTTTCCAAATTCAAATTTTAGGTCAATTAGATTGCATACTCTTTTAGGTGTATACTTTCCTTGTTCTCTTTCCAAAATTTTGAAAATTTAATTTTTCATATTTTCAATATTCAAATATGGATAATAACTACTTTAAGTTTATTTTTTTAGGTTTTAAAATGAGTCACCTTATACAATCAAGATTCACATCAAAATACAAATTATGTTTTGTTGATGGCATAAAATTGCACTAGATCCTAGCCAATCAACAATGGGAAATTTCAAGTTGTGGAACGATGTGAATTGAAAAAACCTCTAGGTTTTAAAGAAGTTGATCTCTTTTGTTTATATGTGTTGGGGAAAAGGGATAGGAGATTAATAGAAATGCAAAATACAAGAATTAAAACCTATCTATGGTGATGCGCCTGAGCATAATCCTAATCCTAACCTGAGCATAGAGTGACTATTATAGGATTCTATTACATTTAAGAGTAGATAAGTGTATGATCAATGTAAAAGATTGGAATAACAAAAATAGAAGGCTCACAATAGGGAAGTCTTTTGCTGAGATATAGGAATTGTCAACAAAGGCATAGTGTTCTATCTTCTTAGTAGAATCCTCCAATCACATAAGAGGCATAGAAGTCATGCACATTTATGTAGAACTTCAGACTCCAGAAAATGAGACAAAAGCAAATAACATTTCCAATCACAACACTAGAAAATCTACAGTATAGACTACTTTGCAAATGACACAGACAACACCAACCAAGGCATGGAGCTCAAATTTCCTTAATTCATTTAGTCACATAAAGGGCACACAAACATGCATGATTATATCAACCTTACAACTCAAGAAAATTGAGATAAGAGCAAATGATATTACTGGTCACAAACCTCAAAAAGTCTAAAACTATGAGAATTCCCTTTTTTTTTTAGATTTTATGATCCTGCTTATATAGCCTTGGGTGTCTCCTTTAATCACTTTATTTCCCATACAATCTTCTCCATCCTTCACCTCCTTGGCTGCCCAATTGTCTATTCTACCCCCGCTATTAGGGGACAAACAGATGGTGCCTTCAATGCTGTGGGGGGCTCCAAAAATCTACCCATTGAACTGTTTCATCTACTCAAATTAACTCCAACTGATTTTCCCTCCATTTCACTTTAACATGTAGGTGGTCACTTTGAAATACAAAAGGACACTTAGAAATTTCATGAAAATTCTCTTTATGGTCTAGGAGGCACCAGAGAATGACACTTGGTGCCTTCTGCCTGATTCATCGAAGACACGCAGCTCCCTCTGCTTCTCTTTGGCTATGTTGTAGATTTATTCAAGACACATATTAGACTTTTACAGCTACTGACACTTGGCAGCTTTCATAGACTTTTAAAGTAACACCTGGGACCCACCACCATTTTATATTTGTCAATAGGCTTGACGATTCTTCTCTCAGGCATTGACATGTGGAGGCTTCTATGGCTTCGAGGAAGATAAGTGGCATCTACCACTTCTTCATCTAGGGGTATGTGGCACTTTCCACTTCTCTTTTGGGGATGGAGTAGAAAGGGACTGGAGAGTGACACTTGGTGCTTTCCACTTTCTCTACTACTTAGCTTGTCTGAAGTCTTTGAATGAAATGTGGATGTCGATATGAGCCTCAGATGTTGACATGTGGTGTGTTTCACTTAACTACTACTGGGTATGTGGCATGGTCCACAGTTCTTGAAAGTTACAAAAAGGGGACTCAGAGGATGCCAACTAATAGCTTTGTCTCCTAAAAAGTGGCACTTGGTAGCATCCACTTGAACTTATACTTAGGCAAAAATGAGATGAAGGAAACAAGAAGGGGGAAAAGACTTGTGCTCGGAGGGTGACACTTGGTAACTTCCGTTGCATCTCAATACTTAAGCAAAATGAACTGGCCCTCTGCTTTAAAATTTTGTTGCCATGTCCAAGGTGCATGGGAACCAAAATTGCAGTGCTTAGATCAAAAATAATTAAATACGACGTAGAGTAAAAAATTACTCTACATGTTTACACACATAGGTTCACAACTCCTTTAATCTAGTAAATTCACTTCATTATATCATTATAATAAAGAGAGGTGAAATATAAAAACTCAAATTTAATCATTAAGTGGTTAACAATGTTTAATATTCACATATTTACTTTACTTGACATATTCACCATTCTAGTGACTCGTAATATCTATTATATCCTTCACTATCATACTCACTATCTTGAAATTACTTAAAACATAATCTAGAAATCCCTATTCTACTTATAGTTTTTACCAAAGAAACTTAAATAATTTTTTCCCTTTTGGGCCAAGACCACATTAATAAGACAAGGCGGCATAATAGCCTTATCCACTAGTGCACCCTTGTCTGAAGTGTTATAATGGTCACTTTTTAAATTTTAAATACTCCATGTTATCCCTCACGCACTTTTAGAAAAGTTTTTTAATGGATATATTTCATAATTTCCACTATATAAGCACATCAAATTCACTCAATAAACCACTAAAAAGGCCTTACGAAAAATCACTACACATTGAATAAAAAATCATAATATTTCCAATTTAAATTTGTATTTATTGTAGTAGACATAGGCTAAGTCTAAATCCATTTTAATTATAGGTCAAGAGCACTCTTTGTCAATAATTAAAGTTAATATATCTAGTAAAATTCATATATAAAGTATCAAGATTCACAAACTCACTCTAGGAGGGAGAACTACATCATCCTAAGGCCCTTTTGGGTTATGTAGGCAACACTTAAATTATATAGGGTTTTATAAGGATAAATCATCTATTACCCTTACCTAATTCAACCCATTTGTATTTTATTATCATTTTTTTAATTATGTAGGAACTAGTTTTTAGATATTTTAAGTCTTCCACATAACAAAATGGTATACATAGTCACTTTTAAACCCTCCTAGATAGGTGCAAGTACACATTAAAAAATTAATATCATAGTCAACTAGTATGTAGCTGTAGTCAATATACAAGGTCATAATGTGGCCCTATCTTCATATTGCAACCATGTCTCAATATAGTTTAAAATTTCACTTTTGGCCACAATACAATTTAGGGGTTACTATAGTTAATTTTCATCCATAGTTAGCCTACATAGTCAGCATAAATTTAATGTGTGCTAGGTTTGTATATATATTTGTTATTTTACTATTTATAGATCATTTCAAATTATATAAATTATTGTATTATACATTTAGGTCTTTATATTCTATAGATACAAATCAATTTTTATTCATTTGTTTTTTATTATAATTTTATTGTTAAATCAAAAATAATATTAAATATTGTTGTTGTATAACTCAAAGGATTTATTTATCTAGGCCAAGTGGTCATCATTTTTTTCTAAGTTGTGGTGTGAGGGGTATTACCTAATAACTTGAGTTATTAGATATCACTATATATGGACTTTAGTTTCCATGTACCTCATGGTATATTAAAAATTCCTAGTGTTTTATTTTTTAGCATATGAGAAATATTTTAGGAGTTTAATTTTGTAGTGCATTGGTTGGTGGTTAGTCCCAAAAAATTACTCTCATCATACCTTAGAGATGGAATAGTGTATATATGGGATGGTGGAATCTTTTATATTCAATTCCCTTTAGGCCTCATTCACTATTTATGCATGGTATTAATATATCTGAGATCTTACAAGTCAAACACACCCTGCTTAGTTACACCTCCTTGTTTTATTCATTTTACTAAAATTTATTTAAATCATCATCTTATTTTATTTTAGACTATATTGGCCATCCCCATACCATTTTTCATTGTGTGTGATAACTACATTGTCTATACTAATACAATACAACTTTATCAATCTATCTCCAATTGTATGGGCCAGCTCGATATAGTTTTTTACTTCTTTTAAATAGTACTAGCCAACCCAATAGAATTATGTTATATGTAACAACTACATAATCCAACTTGACATAGTTTAACTTTACTAATTTCTTGCCAATTATATTGTCTGACCTAATATGGTTATTTCTTATGACCTTATTGTATCGATCACCCTAATATAGTTTTATATATCCTCTTTTAATCCTCAACTATATCATCTAGTTGGATATAATATTTTTTAGCATCCCTATGAAACTAACTTCATAAACTAACTTAATAAGTTGATCCTTTCTCTTCCACTATGTAACATCTATTGTACCAATCCTAAGATAATACCTACTAGGACTTTAAAATATTATCATAATCTTAATGTTATAGGAATAATTAATCCTAATAAATTATTCAAAAATTCCTACACACGTTATAATTTTTCCATGAATCAAGACCTAATTGAAAGTAATTATAATATGGATTCCACTGGATCTAAATGTTATGATCCATACAACAACCCTAAAACCACTAGATGATGTCAGCAACTTCAAGACCAAGAGGTCGAATAAGAATGTGACATCAAGTACATAGATGAAATGATAATCTATCTCCAAAAGCATCTTAAGCATAGGGGAAAGGACCCTATGGTTTTCTATCATCCCATGATGGCATGAAACATGGAATGTTCTCCATCCCCTACTCATAAATTTTATATAGGACTTAGGGAAAACCAATTTTCAACTTACTTATGTCCTTCCTCATCCACCATGCCTCATATATATACTAATATGTTAAGTCTCTATTTTTTTTAGGCCAACCCAAAGTTCTCACATTAATACCAATGTTAATGTTACATCTAGTGCATCCTAAAAGGCCACTCAAGCCTCTACTTCTAACCAGAACACTCCTAATCATAATCAAATTATATTATAACTAATGATTCAAATGGCTGACATTAAAGCTAAAAATAGTGCTCAAATGATTCAAATGTAAAACCAATTTTTTTAAATCTAAAATCAACCTCAATAACTTAAACATTTAGGTTTTGAGATGATCCTCAAAAAACTTGTTGGATCCATATAGATTAGGGTCATCCTTACAAGATTTTTAAGCAAATTAAACATTTAGGTTTTGAGATATTCATTGGTATAAACTTTGGTCTTGAATCCATGATCAGAGATCAACACCAATATGACTATAAGGTTGATAAGATTGATTAACCCAATGTCAAGCATGATGCAATTCACCAAGTTGACACTCACCTTACCATGTATTCTAATCACCTTTAAAATCACACTCCATATTAATAACCTAACAATCAAAATAAAAACCCTTCCAAAATAGATACTAAATTTTTTGAAACCATAATTAACACTCATTCTTATAATGATGAGGAAAACTGGTGAATATGAATAACATGAAGCAGGTAGTTTCTTACATTTATCCTTATCATCTTAAGACTCATATCCCTTATCCAACTTATAGAATAATTTAGAATAATCATATATTTATGATTATTGAATCTAAATAAATTATCACTTCCTTACTTTTAGATAGCCTAATGGTATCATCCAACTTGATACAATTTCCTTCTTTCACAATTATATCATCTAGCCTAATATTGTTCCTTTCCTTCACAATTGTATCAGATAGCTCGTATAGTATTTTGTCTTAAGATCAAGTCCAACTATATCATCTATACTAATACAATTTTTCATTGATTAGTTTTATTTATACTACATCAACTAACCTAATATAATATATTTCTATCCCTAAGTTTGATTTTATAGTTTTGGCAAGACCAATACAATATGTCCATAATGTCTCTATGTGAGCAACTACATTGGTCAAGCTAATAAAATTAGCTTAAAATACCTCAACTATACTGGTAGTTCCAATACCACATGATTTGACTAAAAATCATATTCAGTCTAATTCACTTTCTTCTATAGCTAATCCACTTCAAAATTTAGTCCCTCCTTCATAGTCATATCTAATTCACATTAGCTTTGATGAATGGGATCCCATAAATTAATTTTATAATTTCCCATATTAAATTTAGTTTCTTGAGCCCATGAGGATTTTTTCACATCATAAAAACCATCTTATGCATCTTTTATTTGATTTGAACATTACTCAACCACCACCTATGGGGTAAGAAACTACCTTGCTTGAATCTGAGGAAATCATTTTATATAAATGTCAAGAGATGTTCATTCAAGTTGATTGAACTATGGATGTTTCTCTTTATTTAAATTTTGTATAGCATCTATGATCTCCAAATAAATTTAATTTCATGTGGATTACCCTTCATTATTCATTAGTGTCCAAGTTGGTGACATCTGAGTTAAGTGGTATTTGATAAATGAAGGATATAATACTTTTTTCACCTTCTTAAATTTAATTAAAACCTTAAGATAATCCAAATTCAACCTTAAATCTACCAAAATCACATGCTAAGGATATGACCAAATAAAATGCCTCTATTCAGATTTTTTTGGCTTGTTATCATGGTACCACCTATTAGAGATAAATTTAAGGTTATTATTTTCAAATTCCCTTTATCATATAAGATTTTTATTTACCACCCTTTGACTCATTTTATGAGGGTTGTGGCCTCTTCCACATGCCAATACATGAAATTTACTTACATGGGTGTTATTTACAAGATATAAAGTGATACTAACCCTTAAAATTTTAAATAATTTCAAGAATGTAGTGTCTTTAATCTCCCAACCTTTGTGCCTTTACCTATCATTCCATTCCATGAATACCAACATTTTAACTATCTCATCAACTTAAACCAAGGGTATAGTGGTCACGCAAAGCTTGTGGTAAATATTCAACCTAACCTCCTTGATTTTGATGATGATGATCGTGATGATATTAGTCTAAAAGTAAAAACATCAAACCTTCATACTAGAATCATAGCTCATTTTCCACCCACCTTATGACCTCATTCTCACAAGAAGTTGAATGATGATTGTCCCAATTTTTTCTCATTCTTAAGAATCCCACTTCACATACATCCTTTAGGAACATAGTGATAGAATCCCTTTGATGAGCATAATTTTACCACCAATTAAACATGAATACCTTGTACAAGTTCACCTATGAATATAGAATGAAGCGGCCACTTGATGCATAAAAATATTACTTCATTAATTTTCAATCCAAGGTAATTTTATCTTTATAAGGTGATGTCACTATATGTGCACACTTCACTCATTGACTGTGTCGATTGCATATATGGACACTTGTATAAATGAGAAGCTATAGAAATGTAAAGTGATTGAAATGAAATCATTCTTGTATAAATGAAATAAATAGAATTAAATGTAATGGAATATTTTGGAAGCTTCATTAATAAATTAACATACAATCAAAATACTTAAATCTTCTATAATACTCAACAACATATACAGAATTAAGAAATAGAAATAAATACTTGGAAATGGAATCTACTTAGCTACTCTAATGAGTCAGTATCTTTCATACAAGCCATCCTAAGGGGGGCCTCCTTTTTTGGTCTTGAGATCAAATCTTTTTCTTGTAAATAAAATGCATTTACTATAAATTTTTGAATTTATTCATATCCTATAATAATTAAAGATTACTACAGCAAGACTACAATGACTAGAATTGATATTACATAGTCACACTTAGATTATATATCTTATTCCATCTCTATTTTAATATATATAAGAGGCTATGATTATTTCTTAACAAGATATTGCAATTTTAAGAATACTAATATTATGTAGAATACAACCAAAAATGGATAAAATATAGAAATAGTGGTGATGTTGTTGGTAAGTTAGAATGAGTGAAAAATGGTCTAGTAGGAATGCTCAATGTTCTAACTTCTCCTCATCACATATGCCTATATTGAGTCATGCATTCTTATTCTCTAATCTTCAATGTTAGAACAACATAAATAGAAAGGATGGTCACCACATCTATTACATGATCAAGTAGGTTGTAGGAAATTATACATGTTTGCTATTATAGTTAATGGTGGTTATAAGTTGATAACTTATTATCTATGGACCATGAATACCCCATATGTAATATGGTGTTGTGACTAAGCATGGAAAAATTTCATCTCATTGCTTCATGACATAACCTTTTGGTTGCTACATATATGTATTATCATTTAAGTTACTCCACACACAATATAAGAATTAGAAGCATCATAATAAAATATTAAATATTAAAATTTAACCACAAGATAAAAATTAACTTCATTTTCATAAACATAGTTAATATATATCATCATGATTTAGAGTACTTTAAAATAGGGAAACATATAAGGCATTTATGAAACATTAGGAATTATAAGTTAATAAGGGTTCAAATAATTCCATTTTCAATTTTCATCACACACCCCAACTTAATTTATTTCTCATCTTTGAGCAACCAACTTTTGCATTTGAATGGCACATACAAGCTTGAAGTCTATTGGTTCTGATGCACCTATGTTTTAGTTACCATAAAAACCATGTTGAGCCTTGAATCTCCTATCTTATTTTGCCTTATCAATTGTCACTTCTCTTTCCTAGTTTGGAATGGGATACCAAAATGGTAGTGGCTAAAAAGTGATATCCATCAAATATAGTCCCTTCCTTCTTTTAATTTTGATGTAAGTATGAACTCTTTCAAAGTTAGCTTTGAGATTGTGTGGAGAAAATGGTTATTTTCTACTCAAATCAAGAGTAAGTTCATCCCATCTATGCCCAAAATCTCTAATTACATCTTCTCCTATGGTATTCAACAATCCTAGGTAATAATTTTAAGTTTCTACTTATTTACAAACTAGGAAGTTACTTCCTTTCTTTTCATCAGAGAAATCCATTCATATACTATTACCTTAGGCTCAATGGACTCTCCTCTTATCATAAAAGCATATTATTTTTCTTTATCCTTATAATATGATAATTCTTGACTTCTAGTATTCTCATGCATTAAATATGAATAAAAATCCTTAAGTAAGACATCCCCTACATAAAAATTGGGGTTTTATTCTACATTATGAGGTATCACATTATTATGTAAATATAATTCATAGAATTAATCCTATTCTTTAGGGGTGCCTTATTATACATAGTAAATAAAGATAGAGGATCTATTACCAATCATGGAAGATCATAGTATACTCTAATAAACTAAAATTTCAACCATTGTTCTTTAAGGTAAATAGAGTAAACCCAGGCAAGTGGTCTGCATCTCAATAACATATCTATCAATGAAGCCAACTCTTTAACTTTTGATTCCAATTTCATGAGTTTCTCTACATCTTTTTGAGCTTTTTTTTTCAATTTTGTGTTTTCTTTATTCAACTAACCATGGTGTCTAAACCAATTGAACTATGAATTTTGAAAATGTTCATCCCCTTGTAGATACATTTCAAAGAAAGGAAATGCTAAGTTAGGGTTTTTTTCTATGTGGAAGTCATTATAACAAATTTATGTAAAATATGAATATTAGGATGTCCTTAGGTTTCAAGTTATGTTGTGATTGTAGGTTGAGACTCAGTTGATACCACCAAGCCTTGCAGTTTTCAAGTAACTTGTGCTAATGTATCTAATTTATTACCTTCTTTGAGAATCTACACTTTCCCTCTTAGTAAATAAATTTCCCTAAGTTCTTTCTCTAAGGTATAAAATTCTTCTCATAAATATGTTGTAGGACTTCCATCTTCCTTGTCTTCATGCATTTCTTCATATTTTTCAACTGACCACTCTTTCTAACTTTCTTCAATTGATTGTGATTCCATGCTTCCTTTAGTTGATTATGAAGGCTCATAACCAAAGTAAGAAGAGTCTTCATCATTACTTCTACTAGCCATAGAAACATTAGTTTCTTCAATTTCATTTTTATATGAGTCTTCACTAATATGGAGTATAGTAGGAGAGGAGGACATAGGTCTTTTATGTAGTTTTCCCCTTAATTTATGTGATCACCTCTTATAAAATTAAATAATTTTGGGCTTCTTATCTAGATTAATGCTTAGAGGGTATTCTTATTCTTCAAATGAAACATGGGAAAGAATAAATTTTCTCTTCTTTATCACCCTTCTTTTTCCTACTACCTTGGTTGTGGACTCTTTTGCTACAAGAGGCCCATTTGCTACATGAGGTTCATCTTATTAATTTTTTATAGATTCCTCCTTAGCTTTTGTTTCTTATTCAACATCTTCATCTTCTTCATCTACTTATTTTTTAACTTCCTCCTCTTATTGCTTTGTTTCCTCTTCAACTTCCTCTTCTTCTTCATCATTTGCTTTTGTCTCCTCTTCAACATTTTCATCCTCATCATGTTCATAATAAAATGGAAACTATAATAGTTCCTCCCAAGATACATTATGTCTTTGTCTATTTAATATCTCTATAATGATGATTTGTATCAAGCTATGGTAGGACAAATTTTTAGGGTTTCCTTTTTTATATTTCCTTACAATTTTCCTTAGTATATTAAATAATAAATTTGGCACATGTATTCTAATGTTATGTCTCATGTGATTGATAAAATTAAAATTTAAACCATATAAAATATAATATATTCCCTCATAAGTTAAATAATTTATAATAAACACACCAACTCTTACCTATACCTATGGTAGAGATCGACATTTGGTACCCTATCTAGAGAAGCTTAGTCATTCATGACCCTCATTGAAGGTTTCCCTTTCTATAATGGTGTCAAACTTTATATTCCATATGTCACCTATTCTATTTAGGCCAATAATTATGCTTAGATATCTTTCAATTGCCTATGTTGGCATCCCCCTAACAGTGGCTTTATCATTGTCAAATGAACTAGAAAACTCCTCTGTTGTTTCTTGGTCAAACCCTATTATATTTTTAAAATAAGATAACAATCCTATATCCTTGAAAATGATGGTGATATCTTAATACTCTAATAGTGGTTTCAATTTAGTAGGCTCCATTCTAACACAATATTCTCCCATGGTGGTTTGATTTGACTAGTAGAATAATTAGCAGTTTTAGGATGTTAATTTACTAAAATATGACTAGTTTTAGTTGTGTTAACTGCTAATCTTTGTTATTAAATTTTAAATACTACATCAACTATTATCATGTAGTTCCTCAAGACATGTAGCTGGTATTCCATTAATGGCAAAAATCCCCCCCAAATATCATGTCATTTGACCTCAAGTGGAGGACAATTCAATAGTATGTGCAGAAAGGTAGAGAATAAGTTGATGGGGATATGGAATTAGCAATAGGATGGGAAAAAGGCATTGATGTGAAAATTATATGGAAATTATCACATGCTATTCTTGTAATAATTATGGTAAAAAAATGGCCAAAATGATGATCATATTAACCATAATGTACAAGAATTAATTAATAATGTGCCTTGAAAAAACTAAATAATTACCTTTATTATATGGGTTACCTCATCATATAAATGTGTGTAGATGTTGAGATAATGAATTGAAGTGGGGTGATGTGGAGTAGGATGTTGAGATCATTATGGAGGGATGTGGATGTGAAATGAAGGCTACCATACATTTCCTTAAAGTAAATGGATGAAGTGGTTGTTTTTGGAATAGATGGTGGTGTCCCTTAGACTAAAGGAGATGTCAACTATTACCAACCATGGAAAAAGACAACTTATTCATGGAGTCTAGAGATGTAGGTTTTGATTAATAACTCTAAACAAAATAATAATGTAACTTTCATCTTGTTTCTTAAAAAATAATCCTTTCAAAGATATAGAATATAACCTATAGTAACCTATGAAAGAACTTGTAGTCATGAAAGACATAGTTTTTAGCTCAAATTATAAGTTATAGTAAAAAAGGTATATCCTGTAGCACCAAACTTGGATCCTTTAGCATAGAATTTTCATCTTATATCATAGAATATGGATTTTATAACATAAAATTTTCATCCTTTATCATTGAATATGGATCCTATAGCACAAAATTGGCATCTTGTAGCACTGAAAAAGTTAGCTTTAGTGGCTAAAAATAGGTGTTTATATTTATAGGAAAGGATGATGATGTAAAAGGAGATAAAAATTGGATGATTTTTTTAATTGAGAAGCACCTATATGTTAATATAAAAAAATATATGGTATAACATTAATCATATAAAAAATGGGTGGAAAAAGCCACATCCCATAAGCAAGTCCACACCAAGGGTTAATAGAAACCCCTCATGAAAAGTCATAAAAAATGGTCACAAAGTGACCACACCAAAAAAAGTTATGTTAAGACCCTTATTTTTGTATATAAGTATTCATGCCAACATGACATATATATTGGCATGAGGCATCATTTTGAATGATAACTTTTTGGCATCTTGGTACCAATTGGAGAAATCAGTGCACAGCTTATGCCAATAGGTAGGTGACTAACTAATTCTAAGATTCTTAGGGCATCTTCTAGGTTGGGCGATACATGGAGACCACAATGTGAAGGGAGCAAGGTGATGGAACTAGTAGAATGATCAGAAAAGGATCCATCTCATCAATTAGTATGTGTAATCTACCTTGGTAGAGATGTTCTTATAGAGCTATAAAAAGACCTCAAACTAGTGAAGCACAGCATGCAAACTTAGTGCATCAAAGCTCTAGATAATTGGTTGCATATACAATGTGATGGCCACCATTAGATATATCTTAGATTCCATGAAGGCTCCATTTTTAAACACCCAAACTCACTTTTGAGCCTTTAAGCCATTAATTAGGGTGAATTAGGCATGTACCTTATTTTAAGTATTATGAACTATGTTATGTATTTGAAATTTTATTAAAGGCAAAGAATGGTTGTCGCATATCATATAATGTTTCTATTTTATACTTCTTTGGTGTTGATGTTTGAATGTACAATGGTTATAGTATTGTAAGTTTTATATATTTACATTAAAAATTCCATTTTCAAGCTTGTGGATTGGGTCATTAATGGCATCCTTGTAACAAATGATGACATCATCTATAACTTGTAGAAGTAGACTAAGTATATAACTCCCATACACCAAGTGTTCCTTCCCTTTACTAGGATCACGAGCCTATTTTTTATATGAAGTGAAACTTATACTTTAACCCATCAAGCACCTACATGATGCTAGCCTTAGTTTAGCAAATTATTTTACCCTTATGACTCTAGGACTAATTCACATAAAGATGTGCACCTTTAGGCCACTAGGATTAACATAATGAAGGATTGCACTCATATGAATAGGATTAATCCATCTATGAGCATGTGCCTATAGACCACTAGGCTTAGCCCATGAAATTATTGCACCTATGAATCTACTTGAAACCTCTTGGAATATACCAAGTCTTATAATTGATGGCATTCACCATGGCACAACTAGCCCAATGCGGGCCCTAGTTTTTCATCTTTTATGCTTTGGGTGAGTGCATAAGGCATATGCATTATGTGAAATGATGTAAGCATAGTTGAATGTAAAATTTTAAGCATAAAAATATAATCTCATGTTTGTGCTTGAGTGTAATAATTCAAGACCTGAGTAAGAAAACCTTTTTTGCACCTGACATGACTTTTCTATAATATTTTGGTTCCATTACTAGGACATGTGTTGAATTTTCTTATTGTAATGGTATGGAAGAACAATGCATTTACTCTCCCTAGAAAACATTAAAAACAAGTTAAAATAGGTTGAAGATAGCTTTATACTGAAGCATCCAACCTATAAATGGAAAAAGATGAGAAAGTGGGTTTGGCACAACCTGTATGATGCTCTATACAAAGTATTTTTATGTGATTTGTCTGAGTATGTGTGCTAGTGGATAGATTCATATTTAAACCACCATAGAAGAAGCTATGGAAAGTACTATGAGTGGATGAAGCATCACCTAGAGAGGCTTGAAACCTTAAATACCACTTGGAATAGAGAAGTAGACAAATGATGGAAAGGATTTCTAAATAGTTACATGCTTGAGTTCTTAGTTTCAACATACTTGTGCCCTAAGGAAGCAAAATACCAATTTTTACATGAACCTAGAGGCACATTTTTTAAGGAATTCATCATAGAGCTCAAGAATCTAATGTTAGATTATGGGTTTGATACTTTTGGGATGGAAGGATAAATTCATTTCATGTATGATTAGAATAAAGGGGGAAAAGGAGATGTGTAGGTGAAGCACCATGGAAGGGGATGAGAAAATTGAATTGAGAGCTCAAAAAATAGACCTATAACAAGAGATGGTGTAGGCTAACTAGAGATATGGAACAATAAAGAGCCAAGAGAACCCATAACAAGTGGGAAGGGCATGGGGAAGGATCTCTTGAAATATAGTAGTGTGAAAATGAGAGAAAAAATGAAGTAATGGATCAAGCTTAGTATTTGATAGGTGTGGAATCCATTGGGCTCCTTCAAGATTTGGTGACTTAAGAGATGTTTGATGTGCCTACCCCATTTGAACCTAAAATTCATTCTCATATATTACATCCCCCACTTGAATAAAGTAAAAAATTAATAATTGACACTATTATCCACATAGATTTTATATGTTTCATAGACTTGGAGTGAAAATTTGTAATAGAATAGATCATTCCATATGTGAAGGTGAGCACAACTACATCTAAACTAGTAGGGGCTAGATCACCACAACATAATTTGAGCATAATCATACTATCTTAGCCAATGTAAACATCATAAAGTGGGAAACAACCCATATGAAGTGGTTTACCACCATAATTTAGTAGTACAATGCCATCACCATCTATGGCACTAACAATAATGATGAAGCTAGTGCCTAACCCAGTGGATAGATGCATCAGATGACCTCTACCAAGATAGATGTTGGGGGGACAAGTGTATCAAATCTTATATATCCCCTACACTAAATATATTATGAAATGGCCATGCATTTTCCCGAGTATCTTAGCATGGAAAATGTTGTAGATCATATGCTCAAATATGAACTACATTGGCACGATCGAGGCGTAACCCAATCAAAGCACAAGATAACCCAATTCATGACTAATTTATTAGATCATGCCCATACATGGTATATAAAATTCAATCTTAACTAGGATATGGTTGATTATGACACCCTAAAAAATGCATTCCTAAAGGAATTTGAAATATCAAAGTTTGAATAGCAGAACATCATTGTGTTAAAAGAGATAATCTAAAGACTCTCAAAAAGTATGCACCTATATGATTCAAGATTTAAGATGCTCTTATAAAATATACCTTATTAAATTCACCCTTCCTAGCATGTGCAATGGTTCATTAGAGTGTTTCTAGTTCCATTATGAAGATCACTTTCCATGAAGTCTTTTACAAACCCTCACAAAGTGCTTGAAGCCATGCTTAGAGCCGAGGTAGTCAAGAGTGTAAATATTAGGATCATCCCATTTATAAAAACATAGATTACATCCATGGCCTCCTAAATCCAAAATATTACAATTATCTCTTTATAAGACACTCAAAGTGGATTATGGTGCACTAATTGTGAAGCAGAGGGCCATAATAAGAATAATTGGCCATAAAGGAATGTGTGCAACCTGATCCTAAACTATGAAGTCTATAGAGAGGCACATGATGTTCATAACATCCCACTATTACAATGTGTCATCTAGGTCAACATAACCATTTATTGTTGGTTGTGTTATGCCTACACCCACACCATATCTAATTGTTGGGCGGCTAATGAGATACATGATAACATGGAGAGAGGTGCAAGGTAAGCCACTGTAGCAGTCAAAGGGAAAGCTAACCAAGGAAATGAAGTTTATTGATAATAGAATATAAGATTTGGGATTTAAAAAGGTGCTAGTTGGTGAGGTGGAAGATTTAGTGGTGGAAGTTTCCTACCCTACTTATGTTTAAGTGTGGTTCCATAGAACACTATCAGCATGACTATCATACACATCCCATGTGTGAGTATTGTCGAGGGTCCCATAAGGTTGAGGAATACCCTAACCTATACAAAAAATTTGAACAAAGTTATGCCTAGCATAGATAATAGTATAGGAATGATTAGGTGTGAGCTAAAATTGGAGAAGTAGACTCTAAAGGCACAACTGACCCGTATAGAGACTATCAAGGTGTAGGCAACTACTTGTAGTGGATTCACCACTTAGTTGCTAGTTGTGTTAATACTTGAGTTTCACTTAGAATATGGGGATAAGGGTCACAATAAATTCATAAAATAGCCTAAACCCAAAGTTGTACCATACCCAAACCTAGCACTCTAGAAGGATGTTTTGTAATAGACCATGAGTGTAATATAAAACCTGTAGGGGAAGTTCCAATCAGTGAAAGATCTAGAAGTGCAGGATACTACCTCCCAAAATAAGCAGGACAAATAGAATGTTGAGATATAATAATTAATAGAGATCATGTGCCTCCTATAAATAGAGGTAATGTTTCCCTTTTTGAATAACTTACTCTTGGAACATGCAGGGTAAAATCCAGTTGAAGTCACTGTGCCACACATGAAGAGGGTGCAATAAGTACATCATACATAAAATGCATAGTATAACCAAGAACTCATGAATTACACTATTTATATATGGTTTTTATGTGAGGTCCTTGTAGACATAGGTATCAAGTTCAACATCTTCACCAAGAACTCCTAGGATAAAATGGGTAGGCTAGCCTTGAGGCCTTCCCCTTATGTACTTTTCATGACCAATAAGACCTAGACACAACCTATTGGTATTTTGAAGAGCATAGTTATCGATATCATGGACACCAAATTTTACATTGACTTTAAGGTGATTGAGTTGGTATAATAAAATAACTACCTGACACTTCTAGGAAGGCCATGGTGTTATGCAAATAATGTAGATATATACTTCAAGAAACACTACATGAAATTTGAGAATGGAAAGGAGAGGGTAGTTATACACATCTCACAAGACCAAGGACCCCATATGTTAAGATTTTGGACCTCAAGGATGAGATCAACCACATTTATAACATCAAAATGTAAGGCACTAAGACACTAAACCCTAATGATCAAGGAGTGTTTTCTTAGGAAGAAGGACAATCAGCCTCAGATTCTTGTAATGTTGCTTGTGACCATTGGGTCAAGAAATCATATGAGACCACTAATATAAGGTACCATTTAGTGCATTTGAAGGTGCCAAAAGTAGTAAAGATAGGCTAGGTCTAAATTGATTACACTTCAAAAATATGGGTGCCTTGCACCAAGAAGGGAAAGAGAGTGTTTTGCCTAAATAAAGGTAAACTTATGGAACTTCCTAATTATGAAGGGATAAATATAGTGGAAGAGTGTGTCCATGACCTTAAATCATGCATCCTAAAAGAGGTAGATAGAATGGGTTCACTAGTGTATACATTAAAGTGCACTATTGCTCATTTGTGGGCAGCATAAATGCCTAGAATTCTAACTTGGCAAGATGTGAAAGCAACCATCTACATTATATTTGAGAAGAGAAATAAGGATTTGGACATCTCTACATACTCTATTGACTCCAACCCTATAGTTCATGTGTGCCTTTGTGAAGAAACTTGGACTATTTACAGTGAAAATTCCCCAAGGGACCTATGGGTGCATGCCTTCTATAAGACGTTAAAGACTTGGGTGAGAACATGGTACATTGTCAATGAGACATGCAATGAGATAGATAATTGAGTAAATTTTACATTATCCACACCTTCTCCTTTTCTTTTCAAAACCTTGAACTAATTAAGCCACTATAAATAGTTTGAAGGTCAATGTTTGAGTACACTACAATATTGGAGGAGCACCTAAAAGACATGTTTATTGAAAAGGGGTTGGCACTCCTAACTTTCTTTGAATAAAAAACCCTAAATTGTGACTCCAATGGTGAGGATGATGAAATATGGAAGGCATGCAACTAGATAAACCTAATAAGTAAAAGGAAGCTAGTGCACTAAGTTGAGGATAACACTCTAGAGGAAGAAGACTCTTCCCACCTTTAGATAGAAACAACTAAGGGTCAAAATCAAGTTAAGTATTTACATTAGGAGAAGAATGAACCCTACCATGTACCATTTAAAATGACCAAGGTAGATATTAGCTCGAAAAAAGAACCAAATATTTCTACTTTGGGTGCCTATTGGTATGATGAGGAGTTGGCACACATTGTGAACCTCTAAAATAATTACAATACTTGTTCCTTATGAACTATATAGACATGAATGGCACATACCCATCCCTTGGAAAGATGAGCATCAAGATAGATAACAATATGAGACCTGACAAGAAGTGACCTTATAAGATGAACCTGAACCTTTGTGTCAAGGTCAAAATAGAGATTGATAGTATGTTATCTATAGGCATCATCTACCCTATACAAGAATCTAAGTGGGTGATCCCTATGCTCATTAGTATTAAGAAAGATGGGTGCATCCAAATTTGTATCGACTATAGATTGTTGAATGTTGCCTATGTAACTAATCCATTTCTAACTCTGTTCATCAATGAAGTTTTTGATGGCATCATAGGTTATGAAATATACACTTCCATTGATGGGTTCTCTAGATACCATCAAGTCAAGATCAAGGAGGAGGATAAGCCTAAAATTACCTTTGCAATATAATGAGGTTGTTTCACATACAACACGATGCCATTTGGACTCAAGAATGCACCAACTATATTCTCCTGAGTGGTGATCACCACTTGTAAAGACTTTATTAATAAGTTCCTCTAAGTGTACTTAGATGATTGGAATGTGTATGGGCTAGTGAGGGACCATTATGATAACTTGCCCCTAATGTTTGAGAGGTGTAGATAGTTTTATATTTATTTAAACCTCAAAAATTATGTATTTACAATGTTATTTAGCACTTTGCTTAGGTACATCATCTATAAAGATGGTATGTTCATTGATCCCATGAAGATTTCAATCATCCTCCAACTATAGACCCCTTCGATGAAAAAATGCATTCATGTCTTTCTTGTACACTATGGATATTATAGGAATTTCATAAGGAACTATGAAAATATTATAGCACCACTAAAAGAGCTCTTACAAAAGGATGGCCCATTTTATTGGGGCATAACATAGAAAGATGCAGTTGAGACACTAAAACTCAAACTAATAAGCACACAAATATTATAATTTCCTGACTAGACAACTCCATTCCATGTCCATGTTGATGCATATGGTACTACAATCAACACCATTCTGATGCAACCAAGTGAAGGAAAAATAGACCATCCCATTTCTTTTACAAGTAGAAAACTTACCGATGTATAACAAAACTACACTACAATTGGGCATGAAGTACTTGCCATGGTTTACACCTTACAAAAGTTCTATAAATACTTATTGGTGACCCCCTTCATCTTCTTCACTGATCATGAGATGATTAAGTACCTAGTGAATAATCCCATTCTCCATAGGCACTTTTTTTGATGGATAGCTTTGTTTCAAGAGTTCTAGTTCTCTATTGTAGTTAAACCTAAAAAACAAAACTCAGGCCTAGACCATCTATCCCACATCAAATCTAGTGATACAGTAACACTTATAAAAGATGATATGCCTAATGCATAATTGTATAGGGTCGAGCACATCCTAAAAGACTTAGTGGAGATCTTTACATTTTTGGCATCAAGATCTACACCCTAGATTATGATAACTAAGGAGAAGAAGTAACTCATAGTTTTTACCACCCCACTTCAACTCATTGATAGGGAATTATACAAGTCAAATCAAGATGAGGTCCTACATTGATGTGTCTTAGAGAATGAGTGAGGATTATTCTTGTAATAGGTACATGAGGGTATTGTTAGAGGACATTGCATTAGAGATGGTATATCATGCAAAATTCTATAATCAGACTTGTGGTGGCCTTCCCTATTCTAAGATGTAAAATATTATGCCAAAGCATGTGACATATGCCAGTGTACAAGAAATCCAAACCATCAAGATGAATTGCCTCTCATCCCCATCCTTGCCTAAGTACCATTATAAAAATTAGATATTGAATTTTTTGGGCCTATTACTCCCACTGTAAAGTACATAGGCATGTGATACATTCTAGCAGCCACTAATTACTTCACTAAGTGAGTTGAGGCAGTGCCAGCCAAACATTACATAACTACCATAGCCATAAGTTTTATATGGGAGAACATTATCAGTCATTATGGGTACCCACTTAGTTTGACTAGAGACTATGGTTTATACTTCATCAATGAGACCATTTGAATCTTATTGAATAAATATATGGTGGCACACCATAAGAAAACACCTTATCATCCCTTGGTGAATAACATTATTGAGGCATTTAATAAGATATTGGGAATGTGCCTCACAAAGATATGTGATGTTGGTCACAAAGATTGGGATGATCATGTGTTAGTAGTGTTGTGGGCCTATCGCATGAGGTGTAAGTGCCTAAATAAGGATATACCATTTCTATTAGTGTTTAGTATAGAGGCCATTTTATTGATGGAATTCATAGTTCCCTTATTATGCATAGCACAAATTGGTCATTTGGATGACCAAGAGTCTTTAAACGCACACCTAGAAGACTTGGAACACTTAGATAAAACATGCACCTAAGAAATATGGATTTAGCAAGTAGATAAGGTGTGATAGAAGCTATAGTATGATAAGCATATCAAGAATAAGGTACTTACTAAAGGAGCACTAGTCTTACTATATGACTCCAAGTACCTCAAGCACCTAGGAAAGCTATAAATTAGGTGGATGGGACCTTACATCATCTACATCATATTAGAGACTATCACATGAAATTTATACATGTTAAAGGATGAAGTACTCAATGGTAATTTCAATATCAATATATTGAAGCCTTATAGTCATTAGGCTGCTACTTATGTCATCAGATACTAACTTCTCAATCATAAGTCAATTATGTTGTGCTGACAAAAATAAAACTTGATAGAAGCCAAACATTTCCTTATGTTTTGTATTGTTTGTGTTTAAGTGAATAAACATGGCACTTTCAGGCCCATAAGAGAACTCTTTTGGTAGTTACATATATAACTCCAATCAGGTGAGTTAAGCATGGACACTTTCTAATCATTTGAGGCTAGACACCTAAGTTTTTGGGTGTATGGAGTTTGTGAGATTTAGAAATAGCTAAGTACCAAGTTGACAATGGGAAGTACATAAGATGCTAGTGTGCAAGAGACCAGGAGAGAATGAAGTGATGGAGGACTAGCACATGAATTTGTATGGGGTAAGGGAAGGCAAAATCAAGAATAGACAAAAGTGCAAGAAATGAAAGCATGAAATGAAAGCACATTGGAAAGGAAGAGTAGCATGGAAGAGAGATGGAACTAAGGAGGTTGAATTACAGGCATGTGAAGTGTTTTGCCTAGGTTTCCATAAGAAAGGAAAAGGTCACACCAAGGTAAATGAAGTGCAAGAGAGAGATTTTATAGATAGTTGGTGTAGTCATATAAAATGCAAAAATTGGTAACTTGAGTGTGACTAATGACACCCAACCCTTAGTTCCCTCTTATTTTCTATTATGACCCTCATACACATCTTTTTCACTAATTCTCAATCATATGTAGCCTTTCAGAATTGATCCAAGCTAATTCAAACCCCTTTTTCCATAATAGATCAATCCTCTTAGGTCCCATCTACTCAAGATAATAGCACCACACTAAGACTATAGCACTAGTGCCACTCCTATCTACATTTGGTGCTCTTGTCTAAGTCCATTTCTAGCCTCAATAATCAATTTCTTATGGTTCCCCATCCTTCTCCTTGTTGGCTTAACATGAGTACATTTAACCCATGACCAATAGATCCCTATAAAATCCCATTCAAATACCATTTGGAAAGGTTTGGTAAATATCACTAAGCAAGCAAGACTACTCAAGTAATCTACCCTATTATTTACATATAGCCAGTTAATACACTTATAATCTTATTCAAATACTTACACCAATACCTAGCCACTTTAAGCACATATATTTTAGCATTTTTCATATTCATACACTTAATTTCATAAAGCACATCAAGTGAGAGAAATACATATGGCTTGATCCCTCTTCATAATATTGGTATATAGGCAGCGTGCCCATACAAGGGGTGTGGATCCACGTCTAGTGAATATTATACACACTAACCCCCCCTCTTGATCAAAATTAATCAAATCATAATGGAATATAGGGTTTGAAGATAAAATCTTCTCTATAGGGAGCTCTACAAACTTCCATCTATCAAAACTTTATGGATAAGGTCACACAGACCTGGTGAACAAAGTATAGAAAGCTCAAATCCTCAAGACAATAGTAGCAGAGGTAGACTACAGAATTGGTGCCATTATTATCCACTTATAATTATCCTATTCAATTAGAAAATTAATTTTAGATCTTAGTTTATGATAGCATCCTAGTCCTACATAGTGAGTATCAGGGCTTGTCTTAGCCATATCAGCTAGTTTCTAGCTAAGTTTGATTTTCTCCCTCTCATTACTATTTTTATAAAAGTATAAATTTTAACTAATTTACACAAATTAATAGCTTAAATATTATATGTTTATTTACTAATTTTACTAATCAGACCCTTTAACTAAATTAGGAATAATACACCACTATTCAAAAAAATTGTTAAATCATTTGGTGAACCTTACTTTGTTTTTACATAAAAACCCTAGAAACCTTAGGGTAAGTTTCTTCCTAATTTTTCATATATTTTTATAATTTTTTACCTACATAATAATGTCATAAATTAGCATTAAATTTTAAAATATTGTAGTAATTTTAAATAATTTTCTTTTAAACCCTAGTTTCCCATACTAGGTCCCAGTATTTTCCCAATAAATTTTTTGATATTTAAATAGCATATTAAAATTATAAAATCCATTCAAAATTCAAAATACAATAGTAATTTTCAAAAATATTTATTTTTTAAAACCCTAGTAGCATCTATACTAGGTCTTGTTAACTCACAAACTTTCCAATAATTTTTTGATTTTTTACTTGGATATATAACTCAGAAATTCACTTTAAATTTCAAAATTTCATAGTAAATTTTCAAAATAATCATCTTTCAAACCCTAGTTACATACACTAGGTCCTATCACTTTTGAGATATCACCTTACATTCTAAAATCAGATTTCAAAAATGGATCTCACTTATTTACAATTTTTTCTTGCATTTCTTACAAAAAATAAGGCGACCATCATTGGTCCTATCATGTACATGAATGATGAAGTTTATCATATGTTAGTACAAAGATTCATTTTTTTAATTTCATGCTTACTCTTTATAATAAAGGATGATATTAAAACATTTATTTTTAAAAATGCACAAGTTTTTAGTAGTCTATTTGCATACACTTTCTCACTCATGCAGAATAATTTCCAACTCCATTTTGCTAAATATGTTACCAATGTTATGTTACATGTCAAAAACATTTATAAATTCATGCATTATTTCATGTTCTCTATCCTTTCCTTTCTATATCTCATTTGGAAAAAAATTCAAGTTTATCATGCTTAATACATTAGAAATGTCATAGCACATGTCAAAGTTCTTTACGCATTCATGCACTATTCCATGCTCTCTATCCCAAACTTGTTATCTCTCATATGAAATGTTCTTCATAAATATATTATTATATAACTTATAACTCCAATTTCATTCATTTCATCCCACATCATGATTTCTACCTAGATGCATATAACTCTCTTGCTACTTCTATGTTCAAATTACAACAATATAAATGAAATAGAATCAAGTTTCTAATCCATAGTTCAAATGATCAATCTCATGTTTTTAAGTCTATATCTCAAAAAATGATAAAATAACATTTACATGATAACTCTCTTACTCTTAATTCTCATATTTCAAATGATACTAATGCATGTACTCCATTCAATAATAACATAAATGCACATAGTATTCCAATTTCACATGATAATTTATTGTATATTAGGAAAGAATTTCCTTATCTTCTTCTTCCCCAAAAGGGTGATAGCTACTTTCCCTCTAACCAGGTCCATGTTATCACACCTCCAAAAGGTGAGGTAGCCTCTACCACTATTCCTAATGCATACATTTAGCCTATATATTATTCAAACCCTCTTCAACATATATTCTTACATGTTCAATTAGAAGTAACTAGGGTTTACACTTGTGAGACTATAAGGGATCAAATCACTAGCATGAGCAAGATAATTTTAGATTTACAAATGCAAAATCAGATATTCCATGAAAATATCATAACATTAGAAACTTATATTATCATCCAAAAGCCTCAAAGGCACCCTAGTGTCAATTATGTATATGCACCTTCACCTAGTCAATTGGTTGCAAGCAATATTACATATCAAAACAATAAACCACAACAAAATAACTCTACAACTAGATATTCAAAAAGCTTTAAAATATCAAATACGATTTCAATTGAGGTATTAAGGGAAATGATTAAATCTAAGTTGATCAAGCTACCTCCTCTACATCTAGTGAGAAGATCTAGATATTATTGTGCATATCATAGATTGTATGGGAATCACATAGATTCATGTTTGGCATTGAATAAACATATATAATAGTAATTTCTAATGAGGACCCTATACAAAGTAAATCATTTAAGCAATCCATAGTGACATAGGAACACATTCACAAAGGGTCAAATTCAAAAATAGTACAAAAAAAGTTACCAAAGCATAACTCAAAACAATAAAAGGATCAAAAAGTAAAATCAGAGCAACAAACAGTACCACAAGCATAGGTAAAACACAAAAAAGATACAAATCTACCTCTCCAAAATGAGGTTCAACTTTCAAAGCATTATAGGTTTGGTCAAAAATATCTACAATAGTTTGATTATCAAGGTCAAGGGTTGGGAAAGCATGCTTATGGCATCACTACTCCTATTCTAGAAGTTGATAATATTTGCCACCAAGGTTTGGAATTTATTTAACATCCTAAGAAAAATCATTCATAGACATAATTTATCAAAGGAAAAAATCTAGATACAATAAAATTCAACACTATCATTCCATTGGTTCAAAATCAAGATGATAATGATGCTTGGAATAATATACATTATTATGATTTCCAAGATACTGATAATGAATCTGAATATTCAAAGTCATATTTGTAGCTGTTCCCTCATGCTTCACAATCATGCACAATTCCTTTGTTTGATATAGGAAAAACGATAGGGAGTCTCCCATGAGAGTCATTAGTTAGTATCATGTCTTCTTAGTATTTCTTGTACATAATCTTTTAGCTTACATGTACATAGCTTCTTTTTGCTTACCTATACATAGTTTATCAATATCTCTTATACATAGTCTTATCATGATTGATTATACACAGCTTATATAAAAAATATGAAAAATAATACAAAATATCAAAAATCCAAAAATCCAAAAACAGTCAAATAATTTAAAATTACAAAAAAAAAATTGATTGTATGCATCATCCATGATTTACATCTCTACTACTATTCTAGACTTACATTTATTATTTTATGCTATTGTTTATTTATTTATCTACATTGTCATGCTTCACTTGATCTTCTTTGAGTGTGTGTAGTGACATCCAGATCCTTGATTTCTTCACTCTACCCATTGAGGGGGCATCTTCCATCTACATTTGAGACACACATCAATATACATACCTATTGGGGGCATCTTGTACATGACTACACCATCCAGGTTATGTCCTTCCTACACCACACACTCTAGTTATCATGTTGATGTAAATTACTTACTAGATTACATAGATTACTATATCGATATCTCACTAGTATATAACACTTATGTATTTATTAGCATATACCTAGTCTTGTACTAACATGTCTTGCATGTTTTACCTCTTGATTTGATTACTTAGATACGATTGTATTTCTAGTTATTGCATGCTTTCCTTTCTTGCTTTGCATATCTAGATGTGATTGCATTTCTCATTTCCTAATTATCTCTTGTATGTGCCTTAAGACATTTTCCAATTTCATTTACTTCTATGTCTTGTGTGTTCCTTATGACATTTGCCAATGTCCTTTGCTTATTATCTTCTATGTGATTATGTCTTTCATACCAACCTTACTTGTTTCAATTGTATGTGTATATGGCATTTGAACATGCCTTGTATGTTTGCCTTCTAGTATGAGTGACATATGCCCATATCCCTTGTTTATTTGGCTCCTTGGATAACCTTGTATACTTCTTGATTCTTGCCTTGTGTGCTTGTTGCTTGTTTCCTTCTCATTTTTTACAATTCCATGATCCACATCATGCATTTTTCTTGCTTTCTTGGATGTCATGATGGATATCATGCCATATCCTTCCATGACAAATAAAAACTAATAACTATCCAAATTTCCATTTATAGTTTAGTATATTTCACATGCTATTACACTGTTATATCTAACTAGGCATACCCTTGTTAATCTAACAATCTCTAATTGCAAACCATGCTATATCTTGAGATATCTTATCAATTATCATTTCTATATCATGTATTTTTATAGCATAACACACTTAAAGGGCTCTTTATTCTAAGGTTAGTCATTGTAGGGTATTCATTCCTACCCACAGAAGAGGGGGAAATAAATAGGGGTTTTGTCACAAAGATTAGAGCTCTTAACAGTCAAAAAAGTAGCATTCAAAACACCTAAAATAGCAACCAAACATTAAACCAGTTAGTACAGACCAGGAAGATAGTGAAAATGTCAAAACAATTTCTAGATTTGGCCCAGGACAATAGCACCTAACTTGGACTACAACATTGGTGCTACTAGTGTCCACTTTCAGCATTCCTATCTAAATAGTAAAAAAACTAAACTTTCAAAAAGCAGGCAAAAAAGTAGGTTCAGTTATAGTTTTATGTAGTAATAATAGTTCAGAATCAATAATTTTTAGTACACTTTCACTCAAAGAATCAATATATAAATGGAATTATGAACGGCATGATGGATCTCACTTTTAGTTTTAGATACAGTATTTGATATGACTTATAAATCAAAATCCATGTTTTAGACACCAGTGATTAGGGGCAATGTGCACAGCACATTGGTTTTCTTTTCTTTATGAATTTAGAATTACCTAGGTATTCTTAGTAGTTGCATTCCTTATTCCATCTATAGGTGTTTGGTATCATTTTGGAATGGTTTTCATATAAGCCTAAATTTCACATTCTCAAGTTCTTGAGTGGCTTTCATATAAGCTTAGTGCACCAATTCAGAGTGGCTTTCATACAAACCTAATCTCCATCTTTCAGAGTGTCCAAGCATGGCCTAATTTCAAACATATATTCAGATATCCATGTCAACTTTTTTATATCATAGTACATTCATAGGCTTTAGGATCCATCTCATATGACACACATTTTATATTAATATCAATTCATAAATTCACTTCATGAGGTAAAAATGGAGTCAAAGGACTAGCTATCCTTTATATTCTTGAGCCACCTATTCAAAAGGATTGGACACAAATTCCAAACATTGATCAACACATGCATGATCACCTAGATTCACTTATTAGGTGATGATGGAGCCAAAGGGCTAGCCTTTGCATTCTTGAGCCACTCTCAAGGAATTGATCACTTAGCTTTGTTCATGATATTACTCTTGGTACAACATCATCCAATATTACTCAACATCACTCAGCATCACAATAGGTTTAGTATTTTCTATGTACTTGATGAGGTGTATTCATTCCTTTCTCTTCCTCTCTCTCTCTCTTACCCAAATTTATACATTCTTGTTTTAGATATAGACCTAGTAAGAATTGATTTACTCTTTGTTTTCTCTAGTATATTTTCACTTCAAAACATGCTCTTTATGCACACCCAACATCACATAGCTTCATGACCTTCACCCTTATAGGTAAGTTCAAGTACGCTTTTTAGTTTTCTTTTATCCTAGTATTTCACTTTGTTGCATCACTAAAATAAAGGGAAGGCAAATGTAGTCATATAAAATGTAAAAATTGGTAACTTAAGTGTCATTAAGGACATCCAACCCTTTTGTCCCTCTTTCTTGCTCTCATGACCCTCATAAACATCTTTTTCATTGATTAATAGTCATCTATAGACTTCTAAACTTGATCCCAATTGAGCCAAACCCCATTTTCCATGATATATCAATCCCCTCAAGACCTATATTCTTAGGATAATAGCACCACACTAGGACTATAAAACCAATGCCACTCCTATCTACTTTTGATGCTATCATCCAAGTCCATTTTTAGCCCTAATGGTAAATTTCTTCTGATTCCCCATCCTTCTCCTTGTCAGCCTAATGTGAGTACATTTAACCCATGAGCAATAAATCCCTATAAAATACCATTTAAAGATCATTTGGAAAGGGTTGGTATATATCACTAAGCAAGTAAGAATACAAGAAAGACTACTCAATCAATCTTCCCTATTCTCTACATATAGCCAACCAATACACTTACAAGCTTATTCAAATCCTTACACCAATCCATATCCACCTCAAACACATCTAGTCTAGCACTTTTCATATTCATACACTCAATTACATAAATCACATCAATTAGGAGAGCTACATATGGCTTGATCCCTCTTCAGAGTATTGGTATGTAGGCAACATGCCCACACAAGGGGTGTGGATCCATGTCTAGTGAATCTTACACACACTAACCCCCCTCTTATTAAAAATTGGTCAAATCATAATGGAAGATAGGGTTTGAAGATAAAATCTTCTCTACAAGGAGCTCTACAGACTTCCATCTACCAAAACTTCGTGGATAGGGTCACACAGACTTGACGAATAAAACCCAAAAAGTTTATATCCTCAGGATAATAAAAATAAAGGTGGAATAAAACTATGTTGCCACTCCTATCTACCTTTGTCACTCCTATATAATAAGAAAACAAATTTCAGTTCTCAATTTATGATAGTGTCTTAGTCCTGCACAATGTATATCATGTCCTGTCTCAACTAGATCAACTGATTTTTAGATAAGTTTGATTTTCTCCCTCTCATTACTATTTTTATAAAAGTATAAATTTTAATTAATTTAAATAAATTAGTATCTTAATTATTATCTATTTGTTTACTAATTTTACTACTCAAACCCTTTAAATAAATTTGGAATAATACACCAATATTCCTAAAAACTGTTAAATCTACTGGTACACACCCAATAATTAGTGAGAAGTGACCATTTGAATCATTGATCACTTCACCAAATAAGTCATTAAGATAATTTAATGATTGTGATGGTAGAGGCATAAATATCCATAATAAATGTAAATGTGGTGATAGATTTCATGGGTTTATGAGATTTCAATAAATCCTTGTACTACAATTCCATTACTCACCAACCATTAAAAGGGCAGTTGATATTAAGGTATAAAGAGGCAAATGACACACTAGACTAGGTTAAAAACCTTATGCAAATTCAAATTATAATATATTCAAACATAGAGCTAAACCAAAAAAATTCTACCAAGTGAAACCCTAAGCACCCACAGGCCCCAAGCAAGAATAGTGGAATAGAGATAGAGATTACATTCCATTCGGTATTGGAAAAGATGCATGTGGAAAGATAATTATGAGAAAACTAGATAGTATAAATGTTTCAAAATGTCAAGGCCACCATTAATGACACTAAAATATTGAGATCTGAAGTTGTAGTCACATACCCCATGACTATAAATAAGAGCTAAATAAGATTAAGGGCTTCAAAAAGATGAACAAACCTTTAATAGTATATGATTTAGAATGGGAAAAAATATTTTAAGTTTAGGTCTTCCCTAGGCACAGAAAGATGCTAAGAAGGTATAGACACTAAAGGAAGCAATAGCTATGAAAAATGAGGTGTATCTAGTAGAAAGTGTTAGTGTTACAGAGGTAAACTTAGAAGCAAGATAAAAGCTTACATATATGGAGATGCAGTTCCCCCCTACGATCATAGTGGGGGAGACATGGGTATCCTTCATGCATGCATGTAAGTTTAAGGAATATAACTATCAAACACTAAGAAACATGAAATAACTCAACCATGATTAAATGGTTGATATAGGGATGAAGACCAATGTAGGTGTAACACTATTTTATGTCTCCATCTAAGATAAACTAGTGACCACCAACATGACCTAAATCAAGTTTTAGCAAGCTAGAGGAATTAGTGTAATTCCTCCTCTTGTGTATCCATGGTGATCATTTCTACTTTAAAAGGAGGTGCATGTGAATCTCAATGTGCCTCATCAGTAGGATCATAAGACTCCTAGGTGTAGGAGCTAGCATCCAACAAATGATGTAGGATGATGTGGAGGTGAAAAGGGTTGTAAAACTCTTGGGCTACTATAAGGTAGGTTTCACATTCCCTGTTAAGGACATTTAAGACCCTGACATGAGGGCATTGGTGTACCTCATTATCTCTAAGCTATGTCCTAGTGGATGATGTTCTGACATCATTAATATGTACTTGTGCATCACCCACCACATGGTACAAGGGTGAAATTTCAATATCATAAAATTTATTATTGAGGAGATGGTGAAGGATACACTAGAGTACCATAAGGCACATAAGACCTTTAGGTTGGGGTCCATGATAATATTTATTGTGATATAGGAGATCAACATGCCTAATTATGATAAGGACAACCTTTAGGCATTCCCATCACATAACGACTCCCAGCATTAAAGTAGCAAGATTTCATCTAGCCACGTAAATTCTCCCAAAAATAAAAGATAAGGGTGTAAAGGTGGTGCAACTAATATATCAAGGCATTTGGCATTAAATGGTGCATCCTAGAGGAGTTACCCTAACATATGGTAAGACAGAACCTTCATCATCATCCAAAAATTCTATGTAGTGCACCTAGTAATCATAGATAGGAACTTATCTGGTTGGCTCAAACTACCTTATGAATTTTTTTCTAAATATTTCATAGTGATTATAAGTAGGATTCCCAATGCATAGTAGTTGGATATCCTAATGAATTTTGTTGACCAAGAAATAATAAGGTTTAGGCACTAGTATGTTTACCCAGGAAAAAAGGCCACAAAGGATAAGGAGGATGACTCTAAATGTATAGACCTTCATCCCCACTAGAGGGAAATTATAACCAATTGTATCTTCAATCTGTATTATGAGATGAATCCATGGAAGAAGGGAATCTAGTACCAAAGATGTATAAGTCTTCTCAGAAGAAGCAGGGAAAAACACATGAGTAAATTGAGGAGAACATCATGTTGACGATCACCTCTAGTGAACAAGCTGCACCTCCAACTCCCAAGAAACATGTAACCTTCATTATAGAGACTACTTCCTCCAACAAGAATTAAAAAAATAAGAAGTCTAATGGACACATTGTACTCCCTATAATAACTCTGATGGAAATGGAGAAGAGACCCTCATACATAGACTAGAGGAAGAGATGGAAGAAGAAGAAGTAATAAATACCTATATCATATAAGGAATAAGAAGTGGAAGAGGATCTTAGTGTCAATGATGTATAGAATTCCTTTTAAATTGGAATAATTTTTGTACTTAAGAAGCAGAGAAGTCAGTAAGCTCCTCATCTAGAGAAGAACCCTCAACACAACCTCTATAAATAGAAGAGGAAAAGAGAAGGTTGTGGAAGAAAATGGGTCAAAATGAGGAATAAATTAGGATGTCATTGTAACTTGAAAATAATAAGAGGGATTAGAAGGAAATGGTCCTAAGTAAGGTAGATATTGAGAAGGTTGAGGTCGAGGAAGAGAAGGCCAAGGAAGAGAAGGGAAAGAAAGAGAAGAAGATGAAGAAGGTTCCTTTAAGTGCAAGACCAACCTTTGATAAATCTAAGAAGTCACCTACCACACCACAAAAAAATTAGGTCAAGATGTACAATAGGCATGCCCAAGTAGTAAAGGGGTGCCTAAAGAAAAAGAAGGTGATACTGGTGAATCAGAATAGAAAAAAGAGACTGAAGAGGAACCCTAACATAAATAAGGTGATGTCAATGCTGATGGAATAAACCTAGAGGTGAGCATTGAGATACCATAGGAGAAAGAATCAGTTGAAGGGGAAAATACTAAGGAATAACCCTTTAAGGAACAAAAAGATGATTCGTTTAAGGAAAGTGTCAAAGAAAGTAGTGGCACTGATGAAGAGGAGGAAGAACAAACAAAGCTGGCCATCATCAAGAAAGATGGCACAAAGTTAAGAATTAGATAAAATGTTTATAAGGGGAAGAATAATGAATACATATACAAGTTTAACTTCATTCCACCCAAGGCCACCATAACCAGGATGCACAAATAAGTTGTGTTTTAATTTTATCACTACATGGATGAGTCATACTTCAAATCACCTACAAAGGCTATTTTGGGCTTGGAAGAAACTTAGGAAGGGAATGAGTCCCTCGTCATCAATCCACATACCATGAACCTAGTCTAGTTTAGGAATTCATTTATTACAATGGCAAATAAAGTGGTGTACTTAAATATCATCAATGATGGCAGTGTGTAAAAATGGAAGAAACTCTGCAAAGATGTTGAAGAAGAAGTGTAAGACACATAATTCAAGCTACAACAATTATGTGAGTGTATAAATATGGCCAAACCATTCCTTTTGGTTAGCATCGATATATCAAACCTATCTAAGGTTGATAAGATATGTGTGTTAGTGGAGTAGATACTCCCAAGGATGAAACTAGAGTGAGCACAAGAAGAAGAAGAAGATCCCTACACCATGTTATAGAAGAAACTTACTACTAAGCTCAAGGAGGTGAAGGACCTCTTTGCAAAGCTACAATAGGGTGTAAATTCATATAATGCCATCTTCTTTATATTTTATAACAAACCATCAGTCATAGATGTGCACCTCAAGTAGGAAAAGGAGGAAAAAGAAATTTTGATGGTGTGTGTGTGTACTCAAAGATTAGGTCAGAGTGTGCATGGGGAATGTTAATATGTTAAGCACTCAGATAAAGGACCAAGAATGATAACCTAGAATCACTCTTCCATGATTTGTAAACTAAGGCCTATGAGTAAGTAGCAATCCTCAATAGGGGTATGACTAAGGCTAAGGAAAATCTAGAGGCCTTCAAAAAGGATCTACAAAAGATTGATGTGCTTATTCTTAGTGCGGCCTCCACTAAAATAGATAACATTGTTAAGGAAATAAATCTCACCATAAATGTATTTGAGGAATTTAGTGTTGAGCTTAAGGATAGCATGCCTAAATTTTTCATGCTAAAGACATTGACAGCTTAGTCTGAAGATGGAGTAGAAATTTTGTATGGAGTAATGTTGGGCCCCTTATTTTGGTATGTCAGGATTCATACCAACATGATAGATGTATTGGCATGAGGCATCATTTTTAATGATGAATTTTTGGCATCTTGGCACCATTTAGAGGAGTCTAAACATGCCTTATGCTAGCTGGTAGGTGGCTAACTAATTCTAGGATTCCAAAGGCATCTTCCAGGTTGGGTAATACATGTTGATCACATTGTAAAGGGTGTAAGGTGATAAAATTGATGGAATCATAAAAAATTCTCCATCTCATCACTCGACATGCATAATCTACCCTAGCAGAGATGTTCTTGGATCTATAAAAGGATCTTAAACCAGTGAAGTATAGGATGCAAACTTAGTATAGCAAAGCTCTAGATAATTGGTTGCATATATAATGTGATGGTTGTCATTAGATATAGATCATATTCCATGAAATATCTATTTGTATATGTCCAAGCTTTCCTATGAGCTTCTAGGCCATTAATTAAAGTGAATTAGGCATGTACCCTATTTTAAGTATTATGAACTATGTTCTATATTTAAACTTTTATTAATGGTAAAGAAAGGTTGTCATGTATCATACAATATTTCTAGTTTATATTTATTTAGCTTTGATGTTTGAATGTGCAATGGTTATAATGATGTAAGTTAAATACATTTACCTTAAGAATTTTGTCTGTAAGATTCTAAATTAGGTGTAGTCATATAAAATTCAAAAATTGGTAACTTGAGCATGGCTAATGACACCCAATCCTTAAGTACCTCTTGCTTGCTCTCATGACCCTCTTAAGCTTACTTTCACTAATTCCTAGTCATCTTTGGCATTCCAAACTTGATCCTGACTGAGCCATGACCCTTTCTTCATGAATAATCCATCCCCCTAGGTCCCATATACTCAAGACAATAGTGCCAAAGTTGGACTATAGTGCTAGACCCTATGGTGTCCCCTTTTCAATGGTCCTATCCAATCACATTTTAATCCCAGGTTACCATTTTGCCCCAATTCCTCTTGTTCATTATGTCAAACTAGTCCATTTTCATCTAACCCATGACCAATAGATCCATATATAATCCCATTCAAAGATCAAATAAGAGTTTATATGAGGTACTAAGGGAAATGACTAAATCTAAGTTGATCAAACTACCTCCTCTACATCCAGTGAGAACATCTAGATATTATTGTGCATATCATAGAATGCATGGGCATCACAATGATTCATGTTTGGCATTAAAACAATATATATAATAGATAATTGTTAATAAGGTCCCTATACAAGGGAAATCAATCAAGCAATCCATAGTGACATACGAACACATTCACAAAGGGTCAAATTCAAAAATAGTACAAAAGTGGTTACTAAAGCCTAACTCAAAACAACAAAAGGATCAAAAATCAAAAGCAAAGCAAGGAATAGTACCACAAGCATAGGTAAAGCATAAAAAATATGAAAATATACCTCTCCAAAATGAGGCTCAACTTTCAAACTAGTATGGGTTTGGTCAAAAATATCTACAATAGTTTGATTATCAAGGTCAAGGGTTGGGAAAGAAAGCTCAAGCTCAAGGCATCCCTCTACCCATTGAGGGGACATATTAATTCTAAATTCAAGACATACTTTGATATGCATACCCACTAGGGGCATCTTCTACATTTCTATACCATCTAGGTTATGTCATTCCTACACTACACACTCCAAGTTATCATGCTGATGTACATTACTTGTTAAAATACACAGATTACTATATCAACATTTCACTAGTATCTAGCACTTGTGTATCTCTTAGCATATACCTAGTATTGTACTAAACATGTCTTCCATACTTTCATTATTGCTTTGATTAGTTAGATGTAATTATATATTTCTAATTATTACATGCTTTCTCTTCTTGCTTAGTGTAGCTTGTTGGATTGTATTTCCAATTCCTGCTTGTCTCATGGATGCACCTATGTGTGTGCTTTAGGACATTTTCAAAATTCACTTTGCTTCTATTCATGTGTGTGCCTTAGTACATTTGCCAATGTCCTTTACTTGTACTCTTCTATGAGCCTGTGGCCCTTGTGCCAACTTTTCTTACTCCACTTATATGTGTATATGGTATTTGAACATACCTTCTATGCTTGATTTCCAATTTGAGTGACATGTGCATATATCCCTTGTTTGTGTGTCCCCTTAGCCACCCTTGTATGCTTATTTATTCTTGATTTCTGTTCTTTTTGCTTGATTTTTTCTTGATTGGTGTAATGCCATGATCCATATCATGCATTTTCCTATTTTATTGGATGCCATGATGGACATCATGTTCCATCCCTCTAACTAAAAAACTAACAACTAACACTTTCAATTTCATTTTAGGACATTACACATGTTATTACATTATTACATCTATCTAGGCATACCCCTATTGATCTAACAATCTCTCAAATGAAACCATGGCATATCTTGTTGATTATCATTGTTATATCATGTATATTTCTAGCTTAACACACTTATAGGGATTCTTCTTCTGAGGGTAGTCATTATAGGGTACCTATTCTACCCTCAAAAGAGGGGGAAACAAATAAGGGTTTTAATATAAATATCAAAGCTTTTATCAGTTGAAAAATCCAATTTTAGAACAACTATAATAGTAACCAGTCATCAAACCACTCAAAACAGACCAAAAAGATAGTCAACATTCTAGAACAGTGATCAATTTTTGCCTAGGACAATAGTGTTGAGGCTGGACTATAGTGTTAGACACTAGGGTATCCATTTTTGGTGCTCTTATCTAAATAGTATAAAACTAGGTTTTCCAAAAGTAGGAAAAAAGATATGTTCAACTACAATTTTGCATAATCAAACCAGTTTAAATCAATAATTTTTAGTATAGTTTTATCAGAGAATCCAAACATAGGGGGAATCATGTGTGGCATGATTGGTCCTCACTTATAGTTTTATATATGATAGTTGGTATAACTTCTAAATCATAATCCATGTTTTAGACACCAATGATTAGTGGTATATTACACAGCACTTTTACTTCTTTTCTTTCAATTTTCAACATTACCCAGGCATTCTCAATAGTTGTGTGCCTTAATCCATTTGTAGATGGTTAGCATCATTTTAGATTGGCTTTCATACAAGCCTAACCTCCACATTCCTAAGTACCTAAGTTCCCAAGTGGCTTCCATATAAGCCAAATTTTTATTTTTGGAGTGGCTTTCATACAAGCCTAATCTGTACCTTTTTTGAGTTGGCCAACATTGGCCTAGTTTCCAGCACATATTCAACTATCCATGCCACATCGTTAGATTTATAGAACATTTAGGGGATTCAATATCCATCTCATACAACATACTTATTCATATAAATATCAATTTATAACTTCACTTCATAGGGAAATGATGGAGCCAAAGGGCCAACCTTTGTATTCTTGAACCATCTATTTAGAAGAATTAGACACATACTCCAGAGATTGATTATCACATGCATGATCATCTATCTTTACTTATTTTTCAATGATGGAGCCAAAGGGCCAACCTTTATATTCTTGATCCACCTATTCAGAGGGATTAGACATATAGTCTAAACATTGATTATCACATGCATGATCATGTAGCTTCACTTAATAGGTGACGATGGACCTAAAGGGCCAACCTTTGCATTATTGAGCCACTTTCTAAGGAATTGAGCACTCAACTCCATTTATGATATAACTTTTGGTAAAACATCATCTATCATATCTAGCATTACTCATCCTTAGTATCACAATAGGTTTTGTATTAGTTTGCATACTCGATGAGGTGTATTCATTCATTTCTCTTCCTCTCTCTTACTTACCTTTGTAGATTATTTTTTTACATTACATATAATAAGAAATGATCTACTCTTTTTTTTTCCTTTCACAAATTCACACTTACACAACATGCTCTCCATGCACTATCTAGCATTACTCATTGTAGACACCAAAATTATGTCGACTCCCCTTGGTCCCTTACACACTTATTAATTTAAAATAAACTATTTATTTTAAATTAATGACATCACCTAGACAACTCACCTAGGACACCTCATCTAGGACACCTCACCATGGACACCTCACTGTGGACACCTCACCTTGGACACCTCACCCTTAGACCATTTCTCACCCTATGACTCACCTAAGACCTATTCTCACTCCTTCCTAACCTCCTAACTAACCCTCGTGCTTAATAAAACCACCATTTGACCATTCACCAAAGACAAGTGCACTTGGCGGATGAAGAATAGGCAAAGGGCTAAAAATAGCCCCTTTTACCCATTCTACACCCACCAAAGTCAGTCAATTATCAGCCGACGCTGGTAGAACTGCCAACGTCAGTTACACAAACTGACTTCCCACATTGAGTTATGGGCTCTTAGACTCTCGAATTGACTTCCTCTTGGACTCTCTCTCTCTCTCTCTCTCTCTCTCACCTTTAGACTTGGACATCAACAGGAACTCTCTGAGACATAACCAATCATCAAACTACAACTAACACTCTCCAGGCTATAGAGACTCTATAGAAATCATTCCAGACATTGGGTTGGAAACATTGCACGAGGACTCAATGGCAGCCACAACAGGTACAAGCATTCAACACCTTGGTTCTTCATCTCACCAGAGCTAAGTATTTCTTCTGCCCTTTCATTTTATTAATTTAGAAAGCACTAGTAATTAGTTTCTATTTACTATTTCTAAATACTATCAACCAGACCAGACCCAACCTTCAACCAAACCTGACTATCTTCTTGGAGAGCCTGAAAAGCCTTCCTCTCACCCTTACCCTTTTTGACAACCTAGCCTCTACCTTTGTCCTTCTATGGACCTTATTCATCTCCCTACAACCCTGCATAGACCCTTTTAACTCCCAGACCTTTTTGGCGACCACGGATATAACCCTTAGACCCACCCAAGGCACATTTCCCCAATCGACATCAGTAGACTAAATAACGTCAACAACATTGACCAACTGATGACGGTAGACTAACTGGCATCGGTGACTATGACAGATAGATTACAAAAATCAAGTAAGCATTATCTATTTCTCTTTCTTTAAGTCATTATTATTTCTTTATTTGACACTCTTTTTATCAAAAAGTGGACTGTCATCCCATAAAGAAGTTTCTACACTTTTGGGACCGAGCTTTGCTTGGCAGTCCACCATATATCATCTAACATTTTCTTTGTTTAAGTCTTTCTTATCTATAGGTGTCTTCCTCCATAGCCAAACAGGAGCTCCTACAATGTCTGGATAATGGTGCGCAACTTAATCTGGGTATCATCTAACCCCTAACCATTATCTTTAGTTTCTTATTTCTTCTGAATGTAAACAAGCAAAAATGAGTAGAAACATTCTGGCACACTCGATGGTACCCTTGGAGTTTTCCTTGGGTTCATTTCTTCTAAAAGCAAACTTCCATATAGGTGCATTAGTAAAAAATTTCTTTCTTTGCATCCTTCTTCTATCTCTTTATCTCGAAAAGAAATCATAAGCACAAGTTAAAAAGAACGTCTTTCTTTTTCTTCTTGTCACTTTCTCTTTGCATCTTAGAGTAGTGAAAATCCATGCTCTTAACCTTTTCCTCACTTGTTTGCATCTAAACAAAACATTTCAATTTGGGTTAAAAACACTATTGCATTTCATTCCTTCTTGAATACATATTTAGCCCTCACACTTAGTAATTAAAAACACATTATGAATAAAGCATAGTGCACATATGTTACACATCCAGACCACAAACACATCAAACTAAACATATAAACATACCTGAGACAAGGCCCAACTAGGATTTCATCACCTAGTGGATACCTTACCCTTCCTGGTAATCCTACTTGGACTTCACTACCAAGGGGAGAACCCACTCTATTCTGTGGCAGAGTATAAATTAGAGGGGAAGTATATATTGGCTAAGCAACCTAGCTTGGCTTTGGGCTTGTGAAGTGAGGGGAGCAAGTTCCTAGCACTAGGCCACGTATAGAACCTAATACAAATCTTTGAGCACCAAAACTAACCCAAAACTAGCTTTAGACTGCCTCTTTAAGACCCGTTCTATAGGCCCAATTCCCAAACATATTCTTTTAAGGCATAAGCCACCATGACTCTAAAATTTATTCTTAGGAATTTAACGTTTAGAGGTTGCTTACCTTCATCTTTTCTATTGTTTTCATCTGATTGTTTAAGCTGGTGAGTTCACATCATTTTGAGACCAAAAACAACTCAAAATTTCTCTTTATTCCAAAAACTTTTAGTTTTTTGAGTTTTTGGAAATACACAGACACCATCATCAGTTCTTCCACTGACGTCAACAACTTCTTTTCACTGTCATCAATTTTTCAACTAACGTCGACAACTTATCCTCATCGATATCAAT
Source organism: Torreya grandis (assembly GCA_037957365.1). NCBI lineage: Eukaryota > Viridiplantae > Streptophyta > Pinopsida > Cupressales > Taxaceae > Torreya > Torreya grandis. The sequence goes on along the minus strand of JARHVA010003888.1, from coordinate 1,271,075 downwards.
TTTTCCACCGATGTCAGTCACTATCAACATATCTTCCATCCAAAATAGCAAGCTTAAAACCTAACTTTTTTGCTATTAGACACACATTCTGACCACATTTTGGTTTTTTGAAACTAAAAAACATAGTTTCTGGAACCTAAACCCACTTTGCCTTGGATGGACTTGACACATAGTCAAGTTAAATCCCTTATTGACCACGAGAGGCAACAACCACTCCCACCTTCACCTTTTATATCAAGTCACCAAATGGAGCATACTTCAAATGCTAAACATACTCCTATTCAGCCTACCCCCGATCAACATCCAATTATTCCCAAAGGGGACCAAAACTTTGAGAGATTCTTTAACCACAACGTCAAGGCTCTCCAACACTATCTCATGAGAATCCAAGCATGAGATCCTTCAGGTACCCCTGTTTATGGGATGCCAACCTCCTTAACTAAAGCGGCAATGGTATTAACAGCGTCCACTACCCAACCCATGACCATTCAAGCCATTACATCAACTATTAACTTGACCATGGCCAACATTCAAAATGTGGCCTCTCCTATTTCTAGACCTATCTCCATCAGGGTTTCTATACCCCCTCAACTACAAACAATTCAACCAAGTTCAACACATTTTCAGAACTTGATTGTCTCACCCACTCTTGCACCCATACATGCGGGAGTGACCACCCATCCTTCAACTAGTGTTGCCACTATTCAACCACCTTTGGTGGTATCTAGTCAATTTTTGCCCTCCAACTTCACAGCACATGCCCCCTTGCCCTCAACATCAGTCCCTATGATAAACTACCAATATGTTGTGCCTATACAAACACAACCTAGTACATCATACACCCCTCCTAATGCCTTTCAGGTACCTTGTAACCTAGGGGGTGCCCCTCCTACCAATCCATCAGCTGATCTAATTAAGATGCTGATGGATAAGATGTCTAACCTTGAGACATCCATTTCTGGTTCAAGCAGTGTTCTTTCATATGAACAAATATGCAATGAACCCATTCACCCTTTGGTGCCTATTCAACCATATCCTAACCAGTGGGAACTCCCCAAATTTACTCAATTTTAGAGTAAAGAGGACCCACAACAACAACTACGAGTGTTTAAACATGCTTGTTACCTCATAGCACATGATGATGTGTTATTACTTTGCACATTCCCCATGTCACTTTTGAGGGCAGCCCTTGACTGGTATAGCTCCATTACCAGTCACTCTATATTTTCTTTCACTCAACTAGCCCAACTATTTCTTGACCATTTTTCAATTAACATCACTAAGAAGGTCTCTATCACAGACCTATATTCTATTAAACAATTTGATGATGAATCAATAACTGATTTCATTACCCGTTGGAGAGGTTTAATCAACCAACTCTCCTTTTCTTTGCCTCAACCTGAGCTTATTGAGCTCTTTTCAAGAGCATGTGCCAAGCACATCTCATCCATTCTACGGGTTCAAACATTCTGCACATTTGACGAAGCTTTCACCATGGCCCAAAAGCTTGAACTCTGCACTGTCGAAGAGGATAGAGTCAAATTGCATAGTAATGCAAAATCTAATGACCCTTCATCTTCCAAACCTTCTTCTTCCCACTCCAAGTCCAAAGGAGTGGCAAACACTATGGTCCTTAGATTATCATCTTCAACAACAACCAACCAATCTCAACCTTCCACATCAGAATATATCACAAAACAATTCCAACAACAACATGTATAGCGTCAATATACTCCAATAGGAGAATCATACACTTCCATCTTGGATAAACTAGTCAAGTAGGGGGTCTTCAATCTCCCTCAAATCTGACCACCCCAATTTGACCCCTCAAAATCCATCCCTACATGGTATAGGGAAAATGACTTTTGTAATTATCATCATGTCAAAGGTCATGACATAGACAACTGTAAAACCTTCAAAAATATTATTCAAGACATGTTAGACAAGGGGGATCTTGTTTTGGATAACCCAAATGCATCGGCTAACCAAAACATAGAAATCTTTAGGCAACCATTCCCTAATCATCCTCCCAGTCAGAATAACATTCAGACCATAGCCGATGACCTTCAAAAGCGTAACATACGCATGGTCGATATGGTTTTTAACCAACCTCTTCAACAGTTTGAAGAGGTTAACCAACCCATTTGTCCACCAGAGGTAGAAGAGCCTTCTTCTATTTGTCCACCATAGGTAGAAGAGCCTTCTTCTCTTATTTGTCCTCCAAAGCTAGAGGATAGTCCTCCATCCAGCCCCCTTCTACACGTGGGAGAGTCTACTTTGACCTCTCCCATATTGAAGGATGCCTTGACAGCACCAACACTGGTGGCCTCACCCTCATCCTTCTTATCATCAATGGGGGATCATACTTTCCCCATTCCTTGACTACATAAGGAAGCCATGACCATGATTGCGCTCTATCTAAGTGAAGAGCCAAAATCTCCAATCCCTTATCTACTGAGAGAGGAAAACACAACCTCATCCAAATCCTCACAGGCATCTACTATGCCGAAATAGATTAAATCTCTCGACGTTCACCCTATATCAAACCTCACTTACCCACAAGTGAAGGTAGACTTGAACCTCGCCTCACACAATAGTGGTCTTCACATTAAACTAAAGAAGGCTACTAAACCACGTCAAAGAACTCCTCTCCCACCTTCATCATTACCCTCTATTTTGGGTCCACGTCCTTCTACCTTAATGGGAGTGCTCCCTAATCCAACACCTCTCATCAATAATGTGTTGTCTACGTGTGTGGCCACACCACCCATGAAAAAGGTGACACGACAAATAACCCTGACAACTTATAAACAAAAGTTATCAACACCTATTACAACAACAAGCACAGTCCCATTAAGGGGGTCTTATGCTTCGATGTTATGTCAATTGTTGCAGTCTTCTAGCATCACTCTTCCACCTATTAAACCATATCAACCTCTCAGACCAAAACCATCTTGGTTTGATGACACTAAAATCTATTGGTATCATAGCACACCTAGGCATGATACTAAGCATTTTTGTGCCCTTAAGGTTGCCATTTGCCAACACTTGAAAAAAGACACCCCTCACATTGACGATTCCCTCGACCACCTATTTGACCAACTACCTAAACCATTGACACCATCCCATACATCTCAAATCTCTTCACCTAAATTGGGATCCCCATACAAGACTATGGTCCCTTTACCACCTTCCACTCCTTTATCTGAAATCAACACTATTCATGTGGCCACTAGGCCCCAAACCATGACGAATAAAGGAAAAGACCAGAATTCTACACCTTTGACATATCCAGTATTTGTCAAGACCTCTCAACCAACACAACCCAAGATTTTTATCTTGGACATGTCTCGACCATCATCTCTAGGGGAAACTCCTCCTAACCTATCTAGTCTACATAACACTTGGTATAAGTGACTTGTTGACTACTTAACATATTCTATCATACCTCCTAACCTCTCTAACAATTCACAATGAGATTTTATCAAAAACACTGCATGCTACACCATGCTAGGGGGACTTCTCTACAAACGAGGTCTAGACAGCCTCCTTATCCAATGCCTAACAACCACTGAGACTTCCCATGTCATCAAACAAGTCCATGATGGGATTTGTGGGGAACATTTCAACAGTAACTTAGTTGCCAAGCGCATCTGCCACCTGGGCTATTATTGGCCCATTCTTAACCAAGACTACAACAACTTTGTTCGGTGTTATACAAAATGTCAACAACCTACTAACTGACTTCATGTCTAACATCGACCAAACCATGCCCACAACAATAATCTAAAAGAGTGAGATTTCAAAATCAGATATCCCATCCCTACAGAAGACTAACATGTGACCAGTTTGGAAAGAAGCAAATGGGGCAAGTTTGCTCCTAATTGACTCAAACCTTATACAAGCATGGATCAGGGACTTATCGTCTGTCTTCTCTCAAAGGGTGACCAAAACCTAAGCCCTTTAATTCCTTACATCTATGACCATTCTACTGTTAGTCAAGTAATCATTCACTTGATGTTTAACTTGAGCTTATCCCTTGAGCAACCCCCATCATCGCTATTCCTATTCCTTTTAACCCTTTTTCCCAACATTAGTTAACCCTTTTGTCAAGCATGAATGCTTTGTCCTAATAAAAGGGAACCCTTAAACCTCTATAGTCCAGTCCATGACCAAAAATTTAGTCAAAAATAAACACATACAATTGGGATGCCTATACAAAGGTCATAAACTATACATTTAGACTACTCCCTCGAAGGACAGTTGCATCAACATTATTGTTGTAATTGATAGACTGCTCCTTTGAAGGATAGCTATTCAAAAACATTCAACCATACAAAGAAAACTATAGACCACTCCCTCAAAGGATGACTAAATTTTGCTACATACACAGCACCCTCTAAAAAGCTTCGCATACTGATTAGCTTTAACATGACCATAAAATAAAACAACATCCTCAAATAGACTTCCCGCATTGATTAGTCTACAAACTATTATGTCATGGACTTGTCTATAGTCATTCTCAGGGTCACCTATAAAAGGGGCAAGGTTATTCCTACCAAAAAGGGTTACCCCATCCTCTCATATCACATAATCACACTTATCACCCCAACATACTCAAGGGATTTTGAGCTCACTTAATGTCAAGTGATTCGATTATTTCTCTAACATAAATCAATGGTCAATGACGTAACACATGAACGGGGATTTTGTTTGTAAAAACCCTATATATGCCATCATTATAGTCCTTGTCAATGAAAGAGCAAATGCGCCTTTCACTTCTTACATCTTCGTCACATACAACCAAATCATTATCTAACCAGACCAAGCCAAACCTAACCAAACCAAACCAAACCTTTTTCAAACCACTAACATTATCATAGTCCATTTACAGTAGTTTTTATGGAAACCAATACACATGGAAACTATCAACCAAACACAATTTATGTCAAGCATATACCATCAAAAATATGGAAACCTACTGAAGCATAAATACATTCATTTCATTTTTAGCATACATCCATCACCAAAATGGAAAATTTCTAGGGATGAAAAACCACATAACCAATGTTATAGAATACACCATCACATGATATGGAAAAGGCTATAACATCATACTCAATTCATTTTTAGCATACGCCATCACTAATATGGAAAATTGCTAAGAATGAAAGACCATATAACCAATGTTACAGAATACACCATCACATAATATGGAAAAGGTTGTAACATCATCTACATTCATCATTTCAAGCATGTACCATCACACATATGGGAAATACTAACAACACTAACCTGACCAAAACAATTATCAACCACTTTGACTATTAGCAAGAACTACATTGGCCTAAAGCTCTTACAATAGGGGCTATGTAGGTAGTACTCAGTCTTTTGAGGTTAGCTCAGCCATTCACCCATTCATCTCCCTAAAGACAATGGCCATCCATTCATCCATCTACTTAATGGACCAACCATATAACCTTTAACCATGACTAAACCTAGTCCAAAATCATGCCCAATCACCTAGCCCTAACACTGTAGAAGTCACCTTCGACTTGTCATGGGGCACATTGGAGATCACACATATCTCCCTGACCACAATAAACAACATTTGAGATCACTTATATCTCAACATGACTCGACCAACCACATTGGAGATCACAACTATCTCCTCAAACAATAACCACTTTTGAGACAACTCTGCCTTAGTTGTTTTGATTGCATGTATGCTACCTCACGAATAGTTATCAAAATTGTGCACACCTCACATTATGACCCTCACAATTATTGGATCATGCCTAAGTTGATCCCCACTACTTGTGACATTTTCATGTTTTTTAGGAGCACTTCCTAAGCCCAGGATACTTGGAACATGATGACCAATTGGAGTTACAGCTTTGATCATTTAACCCAATCGGCTATGACTAAATGTTGGGGGCTGGTTATTTTGATTTTTGTACTCCTAGACCTTGCCTATGACAATTTGACTTGACTATCACGTGAAGTGGTATACATGCAATCTCAACTATTACAGCGTTCACACTCCAACTTCACCATATCCATCCACTACCTATCAAATTGACACCCAATATCAGGTTCCCTTTCCTCAACTTTCACTTTGAGGGGGAATACCTCATCACTATATCTGGGGCAACAACACCTTATTTTTGTCTTACAGTTCATCAGAACAACCAACAGGACAAAAAATACCTCATCCCACATCTAGGGCAACCTACACTTATTTTTGTCTTGCAGTTCATCAGAATAACCAACAGGACAAAAATGACCTCATCCCATACCTAGGGCAACAACACCTTATTTTTGTCTTGTAGTTCATCTAAGAACAACCAATAAGATAAAAAGGGGCAAATGTAGACACCAAAATTGTGTCGACTCCCCTTGGTCCCTTACACACTTATTAATTTAAAATAAACTATTTATTTTAAATTAATGGCATCACCTAGACAACTCACCTAGGACACCTCATCTAGGACACCTCACCATGGACACCTCACCATGGACACCTCACCTTGGACACCTCACCCTTAGACCATTTCTCACCCTATGACTCACCTAAGACCTATTCTCACTCCTTTCTAACCTCCTAACTAACCCTCGTGCTTAATAACCCCACCATTTGACCGTTCACCAATGACAAGTACACTTGGCAGATGAAGAATGGGAAAAGGGCTAAAAATAGCCCCTTTTACCCATTCTGCACTCACTGACATTGGTCAACTATCGGCCAATGCCAGTGGAACCACCAATGTCGGTTACATAAACTAACTTCTCACATCGAGTTATGGGCTCTTAGACTCTCGAATCAACTTCCTCTTGGACTCTCTCTCTCTCTCACCTCTGGACTTGGACATCAACAGGAACTCTTTGAGACATAACCAATCATCAAACTTCAACTAACACTCTCTAGGCTATAGAGACTCTGCAAAAATCATTCCAGACATTGGGTTGGAAACCTTGCATGAGGACTCAACGGTAGCCACAATAGGTACAAGCATTCAACACATTAGTTCTTCATCTCGCCAGAGCTAAGTATTTCTTCTGCCCTTTCATTTTAGTAATTTATAAATCATTAGTAATTAGTTTCTATTTACTATTTCTAAATACTATCAACCAGACCAGACCCAACCTTCAACCAGACTCGACTATCTTCTTGGAGAGCCTAAAAAGCCTTCCTCTCACCCTTACCCTTTTTGACAACCTAGCCTCTACCTTTGTCCTTCTATGGACCTTATTCATCTCCCTGTAACCCTGCACAGACCCTTTTAACTCCCAAACCTTTCTGTCAACCATGGACATAACCCTTAGACCTGTCCAAGGCACATTGCCCCTACCGACATCAACAGACTAAATGACATCGACAACATTGACCAACTGACAATGGCAAACTAACCAGTGTTGGTGACTATGATAGATAGATTGCAGGAATCAGGTACGCATTATCTATTTCTCTTTCTTTAAGTCATTATTATTTCTTTATCTGACACTCATTTTATCAAAAAGTGGACTGTCATCCCATAAGGAAGTTTCTACACTTCTAGGACCGAGATTTGCTTGGAAGTCCACCATATATCATCTAACATTTTCTTTTTTTAAGTCTTTCTTATCTACGGGTGTCTTCCTCCCTAGCCAAAGAGGAGCTCCTACAATGTCTGGATAATGGTGTGCAACTTAATTTGGGTATCATCTAACCCCTAACCATTATCTTTAGTTTCTTATTTCTTTTGAATGTAAACAAGCAAAAATGAGTAGAAACACTCAGCATCCCATGAGCTTTATCGAATTCACCTTTGTAAGTTCATTTAGGTACGGTTTCTATTTTCATTTATCCTATTATTTTGCATTACTACATCACTAGAATAAATGGGGGAGAATGTAGTCATATAAAATGTAAAAAATGGTAACTTAAGCATGGATAATGACACCCAATCCTTAGGTCCCTCTTTCTTGATCTTATGACCCTCTTAGGCTTAATTTCATTGATTCTCATTCATCTATGGCCTTCCAGACTTGACCCTAACTGATCTAGGACCCTCTCTTCATGACTAATCCATCACCCTAAGTCCCATCTACTCACGACAATAGCACCAAAGTTGGACTATAGCACTGGATCCTAGGGTGTCCCTTTTTTATCACTCCTATCCAATCACATTTCAAGCTTAGGTTTCTATTTTTGACCAATTCCTCTTGTTCATTTTGTTAGCCTAGTCTAGTTTCATCTAACCCATGACCAATAGATCCATATATAAGCCCATTCAAAGATATTTTGGAAAGGGTTGGAAAATATCATTCAATAAAACAAGAATACAAGAAATACCACTCAAGCAATCTTCCTTATTCTTTGCATATATCCATCTTATACACTTTCAAGCCAATTCAAGTACTTACACCAATCCCTAGTCATATCAAGCATACCCAATTTTAGTATTTCATTCACTATTGCACCAAGCACTCTTAAAGGGAGAACCACATATGGCTTGATCCCTCCTTAGAGTATTGGTATGTAGGTAGCATACCCACACATAGGGTGTGAAGCACATCGAGTACATCTTACACACACTAACCCCCTTTTCCCTTTAGCTAAAGTTTTTTCAATTGCATAAAATATACAAGTACATGAATAATCAGCTCTATAAGGAAATATATTGAGAGCAAAGACCTTAAAATTATCACATAGGCTCACATTAAGTAGGTGAATAAAACCCTAAAAAATTAAACCTTTAGGACAATAGTGCTAGATAAGGACTACAGTGTTGGAGCCCAAGGTGTCTAGTTTTATCACTCCTATCCAATCAAAAAGTGAAGTCTAGGATCTTGTTTGTGACAATGTCCCAGTCCTACACATAAATTTCTAGACCCTGTCTCAGTCAAAATAGTCTAAAACAAGATAAGTTTAATTTTCTCTCTCTCACTACTATTTTTAAAAAAGGTCTAATTGTAATTTAATTTCACAAATTAGTAGCTTTAATTATGAATATTATTTACTAATTTATCCTAATTAGACTCATTTTTTAAATAAGAATAAAAGTACATTATTCCCAAAAATAATAAATCATCAAGTCATTAATGGCATCCCTATAACAAATGATGATGTCATCTATAACTTGTAGAAATAGACTAAGTATATAACTCCCATGTGCCAAGTGTTCTTGTCCTTTGCTAGGAGCACAAGCCTAGTTTGTGTATGAAGTGAAACTTATCCTTTGAACCATCAAGCACCTACATGATGCTAGCCTTAGTTTAGCAAAGGCTTAGACCCTTATGAATCTAGGACTAGTTCACCTAAAGGCTTGCACCTTTAGGCCACTAGGCTTAGCATAATGAAAGTTTGTGCTTGTACGACTAGGATTAATCCATCTAAGGGCTTGTGCTTATAAACCACTAGGCTTAGCCCATGAAAGTCTTGTGCCTATGAATTTACTTGAAACCTCTTGGAATAGAACAAGTCCTAGAATTGATGACTTGTACCATGGCAGAACTAGCCTAGTATAGGCCCTAGTTATTTCTTTTTTGTACTTTGGGTGAGCACATAAGGCCTATGCATTATGTGAATTGATGTTGATGCAATTGAGTGTAGAATTTTGAGGATAAAAATACAATCTCATGTTTGTGCCTAAGTGTAAGAATTTAAGACCTAACTAAGACAACCTTGCGTGTGCCTGATGTGACTTTTCTACAACAAGTTACATCACATCACATGTTATCAAAGTAGAGAAACCAAAGTATAAATATCATTAACAAAAACACTTATGTAGCACCAACAAACATGGACATCAGGGGAGGTAGAGGAAATGGTAGACCTGAAGGCTTATCACCCCATGCTCCCATGGTTGGAGGATCTCCATCAATAGGTAAGGGTTCTCAACCAAAATTTTATTGCTCATCTAAGGTCTTGGTTTGATTTATTTCAAGGGAAATATCCAAATCTAGGTTTTCATTATTAAATTTATTTATTTTTGTAACTTTTTTTACTCTTCCTAATAAATTGGTCAATTAATTAACTAGATTTTTTATTCATCCAGTAGCCATTCAAAATATATCACTGGACTATTAAAGCAATAATATTTTCATAGTCCATAGATTAGAGTAGAGAGTTTCTAGATAAAACTATGTTTATGTTTTTAACTGATATTTTGGTTCACACTCCATGAACCATCATGAGGGTAAGATAATGAAAAGTATAAGATTGCAGACTAAGCTCTTCTTTTATAGATATAACAGTGAATCCCAATGATTTCAAGGTGAGTCAAAGAAGTGGGGCCCCTTAAAAAGAATGAAAAGTGGTAAGGTTTAAAATATTATTGAGGTAAGGAAATTAAAAAAATTTATAAATTTAAAGTTATAATTTTTAATTTAAATTGAAGATTACAATTATAAATTATAAATTAGAGTTTTTTTAATTTCTAAAAATTATAATTTAAAACCTTAACATTAAAATTCTTAAATTATAAATATTAAATTTGATTTTTGATTTGACAAATATAAATTATTAAATATAAAATTATAAGTTACCAATTATATGAAATGAATCATCAATAATAAATTATGAAAGATAAATTATATATAATTTTTTTTTTTTAAATATGATTTATCAATTGTAATTTTTAATTTTAACTTAAACATTAAGATTTAAATTATAACTTATAATTGCTAATTGTAAATAATCAATTTGATTTATGATTTAACAAATCTAAATCATTAAATAAAAAAAATTAAGTTACCAATTATAATTTTTATTTATAAACACCCACTTGTAAATTCTAAATTGCGAAAATGAATTATCAATAATAAATTATGAAAGATAAATTATATATAAAATAAAAAAATTTAAGTATGAATTATCAAATGTAATTTTTAATTTTAACTTAAGCATTATGGTTCAAATTATAATTACTAATTGTAAAGTTACAAATAATCAATTATAAATACTAAATTAAAATGTCAATTGTAAATTACAAATTATAAGGAATCAATTATAAATTTGAAATTTTGAAAAATTATAAGTTGTCAATTCTAAATTATACAATACAATAAAAAATATAAATTATAAAATATAAAATATAGGTTTTTAAAGTATGAATTATCAATTGTAATTTAATAAACAGGGTTTAAATTATAAAATTACAAATGACCAATTATAAATAACAATCAAAATTATATTGGTGACTTACAAATTTTTATTCAATAATTTAGATTTGTCAAATCATAAATCAAATTGATTTTTTACAATTAACAATTATAATTTATAAATTAAACCCTGATGGTTAAGCTAAAATTAAAAAATTACAATCGATAATTAATACTTACCAAAACTTATTTTTATATATAATTTATTTTATCTTTCATAATTTATTATTGATAATTCATTTTTTATAAAATTGGTAGCTGATAATTTTATATTTAATAATTTATATTTGTCAAATCATAAATCAAATTGATTGTTTATAATTTAAGAATTTCAATGTTAAGGTTTTGAAATTATAATTTTTAAAAATTAAAATAATTCTAATTTTATAATTTATAGTTTAATTTGTAATTTTAATATCTAATTTAAATTCAATATTATAAATTTTAATTTATAAAAAAATTAATTTCCTTACCACAATAATATTTTAAACCTTACCACTTTTTATTCTTTCCCCTTTGAGGGGCCCCACTTATTTGACTCACCTTGACATCATTGGGATTCATTGTTATATCTATAGAGAAAGAGCTTAGTTTGTAATCTTACATTTTTCATTCTCTTACCCTAATGATGGTTCATGGAGTGTGAACTAAAATGTTAGAAAAAAACTTAAACATAGTTTTATCCAGAAACTCTCTACTCTAATCTTTGGACTAGATATAGTAAAGTGGTTATTCTTTACAAATTGAGATCAAGAGTACATTATTGTGTTCTACTAATATATAAGCAATATATACAACATATTGAGAGGAATATGAGGTGTGTTCATTCATAAGTTTCTAAGTAAATCTCTCTTTGAAAAGTGGATTTTTTCATAACTTGAGCCTATGGTATGTAATTTGATAGTTCCATTCTTAAAGACTTCTTCTATTTCATAGGGCCCAAGCCATCTAGTTCTTAGCTTGCCCTTATGGTATTTATATTTAAAATCAAAAATTAAGGCCCAATCTCCTAGTTAAAACTCTCTTATATTTATATACATATCATTTCATCAGATCCTTTACTATTATATAACTTTGATATGATGCAGTGCTTCCTTTTATAGTTCATCCAATAATTTAGCTACAAGTTTTTATCCCTCTATACTTGTGATAAATATAGGCCAAGTTTTAATGTTTTTCTCAAGTTCTTATGTTCAAATTCAATGGAAAGCATAAGATTCTTTCCATATACCAATGCATATGGAGTGAGGCCAATTGTGGTCTTCTATGTGATTTAGTATGGCCAAACTACTTTATGAAGATGAACTTCCCAATATTTATGATGCACATTGACTATTTTGGTGAGTATGTTCTCCAACTCCTTATTTATGACCTCTACCTATCCATTAGATTGAGGATGGTAGGGGGTGGATGTTTTGTGCCTAATTTCAGATTCCTCAACAAGGGTAGTTATGAGAAAAATTGAGGCCCTTGGTATGTAACTATTTCTCTTGGTACCCCATAGTGGGTAAAAATTTCCTCATAAAAGTGCTTCCTTCTAGAGTTCATCCAATAATTCAGCTACAGGATTTTATCCCTCTATACTTGTGATAAATATAGGCCAATTTCTAATGTTTCTCTCAATTTCTTGTGTTCAAATTCAATGGGAAACATAATATTCTTTCCATATACCAACTAATATGGAGTGAGGCTAGTTGTGGTCTTCTATGTAATTTGGTATGCCCAAACTACTTTATGAAGATGAGTTTCCCAATATTTGTGATGCACATTGACTATTTTGGTGAGTATGTTCTCCAACTCCTTATTTATGACCTCTACCTATCCATTAGATTGAGAATGGTAGGGAGTGGATGTTTTGTGCCTAATTTTAGATTCCTCGACAAGGGCAGTTGTGAAATAAATTGAGGCCCTTGGTCTATAACAATTTCTCTTAGTACCCCATAGTGGGTAAAAATTTATACCACCTTATCATCTCTTGCATGGGTTAAGGCTTTCACCTCAGCCCATTTAGTAACATAATCCATGAAAAATAATATTTACTATTTATTATTGGATTTGATATCTATAGGTCCCAAAAAATCAATTCCCCATTTATCAAATGGTTCCAAAACCGGTTGGGGATATAGTGGCATTTCATCAAAACATGTGGGTTTCCCCATACATTGGCATTGATCACATTGACAGGCATATTCTAAGGATTCCTTGTGTAGAGTAGGATAGTAGTATTTGTTAGTTAGAATCTTGATAGCAATCCTTTTAATATAAAAATGGCCCTTGTAGGGTTCATCATGACATGCTTAAAGGATGTCAAAAATCTAATCTTCTTGGATATATCAATGCATGACTAAATTAAGTCTTGTGACAAATAGATACCTAGATATCCATGAGTATGGACCACTTTTTTGTGATTAAATTCTATTTTTCTTTAGATTAAAAATTATGTGGTAGTAATCTTGTAGCTAAAAAGTTAGTAATATTTGCATACCAAAGAATATTAGTAATTAATGCAAAAACATGTTCATCAAGAAAATAGTCATCTACTACAAAACTTTTCTTATTGGATTGCAATCGAGATAATAAATTTGTAACTACATTATCCTTTCCTAATTTATCAATAATATTTATATCATGTTATTTTATTTAAAGTAACCATCTAATTATACTACCAATTACTACAGGCTTATTCATTAAATACATGATTAATATGGATGAAGACTTGATACCTAATAATGTATTGTCTAAACTTGTTAATAGAATAGACTACAACAAAAAATTCTTTTTGTGTGACCATGTAGTTGATTTTAGCTCTTTGGAGGTTTTTCTTGATGAAATAAATGGTATAGCTTAAGGATTGCTCTTTCTAGCCCAAGATAGCTCCTTGTGTTAAAATTTGAAGCATTTGTATGGATATGAAACATTTGTGTCCAGTCAAGACCTCTTAACATAGGAGTTGTCAATAAATTCTTAATTTATTATAATATCTCTTGACATGCAATAGTCCAGATAAATAGCATTTTTAAAAAGCAAAACAAATAAAGGTGATGTAATTTTATTGAAGTCCTTGATAAATCTATGATAATAACCATCATGCCCTAAGAAACTTCTAACATCATTTTGTTTTGATATCATTGGTAAGTCTTTGATGATACTTATCTTGGTAGGATCTACATTAATACCTATAGGTGATATATGATATTCCAACATAATACTTTATGTCATTAGAATGTAGCACTTTTCATGACTTAGGGATGGTTGATGGTCTTAGCACCATTGAAATATTTTATCAAGGTTTTAAAGCGCTTCCTAATATGTCTCTACATAAACATTAAAGTCATCCATATATATTTCCACATAGTCATGAGAGAGATCAAAAAATATGCTTAAGATAACTCATTGGAAGGTGGCTAAAGCATTGCACAAACTAACTAGAAGTACTGCATATGCATAGGTATCCCAAAGACATTTGAATGTAATCTTGTATTGATCCTTAAGTGTTATTATAATCTGATTATAGACACTAAATCCATCAAAACATGATAAATACCTTTTTCATTTCAGTGTGTCAAGGACTTAGTTAATAAAAGGAAGGGGAAAATGATCTTTCCTTATAGCTGCATTTAATTCCCTATAGTCTACACATATATTCCATTTACTCCTTTTTTTAGGTACAATCACAAAGGGTGAAACCCATTGACTATCATAAATAAAATAGATGAATGTTGCATCTAATAGTTTCTACAACTCAATTTTGACTATATCTTTAATATTAGGGTTCATCTTTTGTTCTGGTTGGCAAATGGGTTTGCATTCTTATTTAATGCAGAGCTAATGGGTGCATAAATATAGAGGGATGCCTCTCATATCATGATAATCCCAAGAAAATTTTGACTTATAATTTTGGATCATAGTGACTAACTTGATTTCTTGTTGGAGTGTCAACTTCTTGTTGATATTGAGGGGTTTTCCTAAGAGGATTTCCAATTGCTTAGATAGGGATAGCATGAATTCAGTATTACCTATCAGTGGGACATAGCTATAATTATATGGCAATAGATAATGGAAGGTTCTAATATTTTGTGCAAGTTTTATAGGGATAACTCTTAGAGAAAGTATTTTTAAGTGGGTATGTTTTAAATTACAAGAGATCATCTACCTCAAGGTCCTCTTGATAAGTGTTTTGTAAAATATGAGAAAGGAGTGTATCTTCTTCTTGATCTTTGATGGATGTGATATAGTAAAGCATGCATAAAGTGTGTATCCACTTCCTCTACCCAAGAAGGTTGGTCTTCCTCATAGGAAAATTTGGCTGGTGGATATAGTAATAATTTTTTTAGTGTCTTTTCCATTTAAAATAAACATTTTCTTGACCTTCGGATAATAAAAGCATCACCCATGTCTAGTCATGGCCTTCCTAAGATGATTTGGTAACCTCCTAGGTTATTTTTTAGTTGTAGAATGATAAAATTTGTTGGATATTCCCATGAATCCATAGTGATGACTAGATATTCAATCATCCCCTCATGTTTGATGGTTGATCTATTAGCCATTTGAAAGATAGTAGGTGTTAAGAAAAAATATTTCATTCCAAGTTAGTGTATGGTTTCCATAGCTATAACATTGATGGATGCACCTAAATTAATTAATGTATTTGGTATAAGTGGGCCATCAATGTTGACATTGACTACAAGACTGCATAGATCAAAATACTTGGGTGGAACTATATTACCTAGCATGATCTCTGTAAGTTGGCCAACTACTTGGATAGTTTTAGGATCCTTCCTTTTACATCTAGGTTTATTTAATCACAATTCAAAGACAAATTTTGTATAGATGGGCACATCTTTGATGGCTTGAAATAGTGTATTTTTGACACACATTTTGAATTGTCTTAGGATATTAAATTTAGGTTCTAAGTCAGGATATTGAATATTTAACCTCTTAGGAAAACAGAGGGTTAATAGGCCCTTCTTGTGTTGCAATAGAACTTGGTTCAAGAGAAATAGCAGGTTCATGGTTTTATGGATTAGTATGGTTGGTTATAATCTCCTCAATAGGTTCTATGATCATGGGTGAGGTGGGTTATCAAAAAATACATCCTAAATGAAGAAAGTACTTCATAGATATCCTATGTGTAAGTTGGATATTGATTTATTTTAGTGGTTTATGTTGGCTAAACCAACTTATTTATGGGGTTTGGTGTAGGTTGGGTAAGTAGTTGTGGTTTTCTAGGAGGTGTTTGGGTGTTTGGCATTAAATTTGGTTGTGGTTGTTGCTATAACTATTATTGTTACGGGAAACCAACATTTTGATTAAACAAAGCTTGGCTATTTTTCCATGATTGTTGCCATGGGTTAAAAGGATAAGACCATTATTAGTTTTGGTATTAGGGTTACCAAGACTAGTTTTGAGGCTGATACCAATTATTTTGAGTGGGCTACCAACTAATTAAGATTAATTTATTTTATTGAGACCATTTTTAATTTTGCATGGGTGTCCATGAATTAGGTCTATTCTAATTAGCTAAAAATTATGAATTTAGAAATATATAATTAGATGGCATACCTTGATTGAATGGCCTAGGTGGCCATTATCTGCATTGAGCCACATAAAAAGTTTATCTCCATCTCTATCAATTACATGTAATTCCATTGTCTTGATATTATCTTCTATTATGCTAGCCACTTTTACTCAAATAGCTTGACATTGGTATTCTACTTTTTTTTTTATAGTTTGGATAATAAACTATCAAGGCTTGCTTTATTTCTTCTTTCTTCTTCCTTATGTGCAATGTATCCAGTTGAGTATCCATATAACTAATGATGTCTTACTACATAGCTTGTAGTAAATTTCTTACCTCAATTTTTGAGAGTCCAATTATATCTAACAAATGAAGTATCTTGCTACTATGGTTTTTATTCATTATTGATATTGAGTAATTCTTATATAGAAGTGTTAAATTATCAAAGGATAATGTTGAAACATCTCATCTATTCATTAAGTCTAATGCTTCTAATCAATATTATCTAACTCCTTTCAAAAATATTAATTTAATGGATTCTTTATCCATTATGGTCTGCTTGGATTTTCATAGGTTGAACATGAACCTTTCCATGTAGTCCTCTAGTGATTTATCTTCTTCTTGTGTTATCCTAAATATGTCATCCCTTCTATAGTTTCTTCCTTGACAATAGTCCTGATATTTGGATAGAAACTTCTTTATTTTTTCCCAAGTATTAATACCATCCTTACCTAGTCCTATAAACCATCTAAGAGTTGCATATTTTAGTGTTGTTGGAAACAACTTTAGTTTTTGAACATCTTGGTGATCATCATAGTTTTGGTATAGGATATCAAACTCAAAGAGAAATGTATTTGGGTCTTCACTTGAATTTCCCCTAAAAGTATGGAGAGTGGAATGAGGGATATTCTTTATGGGTGAATTTACCGTAGGGATTTGTATGGGGAACTCAAAAGTTGAAGACTCATTGGTAGTATTTTCTTCTCGATGGTCCTCCATGAATACTCTTTCTATATATCTTCTTGATGGAAAAATATGGTCTAGTAGCAATGCTCGATGTTCTAACTCCTCAACATGTATGCTTATATCGATGCATGCATGTTTATTCTCTAATCTTCATCATTGAAACAAAATCAATAAAAAGGTGTATCGCTAAAACTATTGCAATCTCAAGTAACTTACAGGTAGTTATACATATTGTTTATTGTAGTTCATGGTGGTTGCAGGTTGATAACCTATTAGTTCTGGGCCATGAATGTTTTTTACTTCATATGGTGTTATGACTACACAGCCAAACTTCATCTCATTACTTTAGGACATAACCTTTTAGTTTTTACTTATAGGTTCTATCACTTAAGTTACTTAACATGAAATATTATGATTATAATCATCATAATAAAAGATAGCATCTTCAAATTTAATCACAAGATAAAAATTAACTTCATTCTCATAAACATAGTTAATATATATCATCATGATTTTGAGTACTTTAAAATAGGGAAATATATAAGGCATCTAGGAAACATTTTGAATTAGAAGATAACAATATAGATAAGTAGGGTTAAAATTATGCCATTTATATGGCTCATAACCCTTAATATAGATTTCACCACTTTTGATTATGACAATGTTTACACATTAGATGACCCATTTTTTTTGTTAC
Source organism: Torreya grandis (assembly GCA_037957365.1). Classification (NCBI taxonomy): domain Eukaryota; kingdom Viridiplantae; phylum Streptophyta; class Pinopsida; order Cupressales; family Taxaceae; genus Torreya; species Torreya grandis. Next base: position 1,252,749 of record JARHVA010003888.1, on the reverse strand, counting down.
ACCCAAGATAAGGATGTAGAAATCATATTTTATTGTTCCTCTCTTCAATGCCCTTATGATCAATATTTATCTTATTATAGCATTAAATTAATTCACATTATTTGATCTAGATCTCATTCTAACTTACTTGACATCATTCCTCATTTAGTTAATGTTGGTAGGTTTGAGATAGAGTTAGTTATACCTTTTACTTCATGTTTAGTTCATGTTGTTTCTTAACCTTTTTGAAACATTTTTTATGATTGAGATATGGTTGGACCCTATCAGTTCACCAGATTTTCCAATCCATTAATCTCATTTCTATCAAATATAATAGCCACAATTATATGGCCCACACCCAGTATGTCTCCTAAATAAATAACACCATATGTTCATTTTATTGAGGATTCGATCACTCACAACATTAGTTCAAAGTATGTCATTGATATCTAAAGTAACATAATCAAATTCTTGACTCAACCACTCAATGTCCTACTAGTAATGATATGTTTGATGAGTTTTTAGATAGACCCTAATATGTTCCTCCCCACAAGTCAGATTTGACACCACATCCACCCACCCTAGAAGAGTAACCATATTATGAGTTTCATAAGGTTTCCAGTCATTCCACTCAAGAGTGTAGAGCTTACAAGATATTTTTAACACAATAGAAGATAAAAGGCTTAGTTTATATAATGTATAGTCAACCACCTTGGTCAACTAATCTTATTCACTCTTATTACTTCCATGGGAATAGTACACATTATTCACTATTGATCTCTGCATAAGTACCTTGATGCACTTCATATTGAAATAGTTAAATTTCCCAATCTACTAAACATGCCACCTTTAAAATTACACCTAATTATATCTAAAAAATTATGGAGGTGTATTTTATTTAGAACCAGTCTTCTACACATTACAAAGATAAGTGTAGATCTATCTAGCATCATTTTAGAGACTTATCATGTCTGGCATCTCAAGGTTCTCAGTAATACGCACATGGTCAATATAGGATGAAGGATATACATCCCCTATGATTAGAACCAACCCTTAGATTAGAAGATGTGTGTGTCATAGAACCACATATTTCCATATTATTCTCATCAAGAGGCCCCATGACCTCCCCCTTCTACCATGCCTACTTTTTTTTGGATCTCATTCGCAAGACCATCCTAGCACAACTCTCAAAAAGAGTAGAAAAGACCATGGTTTGGGTTAAATATCGATTGTATCAAGATTTAATAGACATTATTTATGATGTATATAGAGATATATCGTGTCATTTTTAAGTAGATAATTATTTAATATCATTCACTTAACATTTTCACATGATTTAATTTTATATTATTATTTTTATCATGTGTGGTGTTTATTATAGATAGTTTTCTCATATCATGATCTTTACATTTTAAAATGTATCTTTTTTATAATTTATATCACTTTACAATTGTCCATAGATTCTACTATGAATCTTAAGTATCACCTTTAGGATTTTATTTTCTAGTACTTTTTAGCTTCCCCCTCTTTTGGGATGCTTTTTAGTTGACCTTAGTGTCCATTTTGGGTCCTAAGAAGAGCACCCTTGGGAATATTTTGTCACATTTTTACCATTTTTTAGTTAGCCTTAGTTCTTTTATGATTATTTGGTATCTTTTTACATTCATCCTCTTTTGGGATGATCTCTCCTATCAGTGATTGTACTAGACCCTTTTTAGGTTAGTATGGATTCTCTAGTGACATGATTACCATATTTTGTATAATTTCCCTTATCTGGATTCCTTTTTTGTGGTTTTACCTACATTCCCATGTGCTTTCAAATACCTCTCTCTATCCAGTCACTTTTAAAGCAAAAAATCTCATTTTTATGGTCATCTACTAACATATTATTCATTGTATCACCCTTTTTACATGGATGGATCTTCCATGATCTAATAAATCTTGAGATTTCACTTTTTCATGTAGTACAACTCTAAGAGTATTTTAGGCAGCATTATCTTTAGGTTCCTCTCTTTAGTGTCTATGTGTAATCTCTCTTGTGTTAATTATATTTATCACCCATTGTTGGTTTTTTCAAATCTATACAAAGAAGGAAAATAGAAAAAAACCAAAAAGATTTAAAAGATATATTTTGAGAAAATATAATGTTAAAATAAAAATGAAATATTAAAACTCAAATAACATAAAAATATGTAATCTTTTTGGCACATTTCATATTCTAGTCAAATCTCAAACTCCAAATTTGGCCTCACAATAGTTCTATGGTCAATTTGGGTGTGGTAGGCTAGTATAATAGGGTAGGAGGTCTCACTTCATCATTATCTATCTTCATAAATTATAGTGCCACTTAATTTCTCATGTAAGTACCCAATATTTTTCATATACTGGTGAATCTATAAGAGGTATTGAGTAGTGGGGAACATGTTGTGGGAAGGTAAGATCATTTTAATTTTCATGCATATAGCCTTCATGGGAATGATATATATACTTGTCTTTTTATCCTAAATGTGTGCTTGCTAGGTTGGGTTTTTTGGGTCCTTGATGTTGATATTTCTTAGTCTTGCCTTCTTGATTAGAGTGTTTTATCTTAGCTAAGGATTTCTTCTTCACATTTGTGGCACCTTGAAACTTTACATTTCCATCATATCTTCCATGATATCCCCTTGATTTAAATCACTTTTATTTTATCACATCCCTTTCCTTACATCTCATTTTATATATATTTAATTTATATTTGACCTTTTGACTTTTATTTATAACACCACTTTGGATTTTATATTTGTGAGTTGCATTATAATACCTTGAGTAATATAAATAGGTCTTCCTCAAAAATGATTATCACCATTCATATCCACACCATATTTGACATAAAATTTATTCCTTTAGATGGTTGTGCTTTTGTACATCAGTTTTTAGTACAAGCACTAATTTTAAGTTTTCAATAATTGAGGTCTCTTGCTTATTTTGATGCATGTATTTGTTTGATTTGATAATTTTATTATCTTACATTTTATGTACCTTAAAATATTTTTTTCAAGATGACTTTACTTGTCTTAGATTGGATGACATCTTTCAGACATTTTTCACATCCTTGTTTGATTGTCTTTTGCATTTTATCACAATGGATACTTTATTTCACAATTATTTCTTGCATCTTATGATTATTTTTGTTCTACATTTTGATGTGATAGTTAACTCTTTATTTATAATGTTTTACATATCTCATGTTTTTTCTTAAGATTGGGTATGTTTTACATCCATTTTATCTAGTTTTTACAAATTTGGTTTGTTTATTTTCTTATCTACTTAATATATTATCTTTTATCACATAGTATCTATTCTTTTTTACCATGCATTTACTCACATTTGCTAGAAAAAAATAAATCATGAATCATAATACATCACATTTTCTCATAGCATTATATTAAAACTTAATGCATGCTCTAAATGAACTAACTTATACATTATCTATACACATGTAGATAACAAATGATTTTAAAATGTTATATCTATAAACATGTGTCAAATTTCTACATAAATATATCATGATTCATCAAAAATAAATATAAGTATTAAATTTACACTTTAGGCTTGTGGATCACCTTGAAACCCCTAGGATAAGGTGTCATGCTAGTTATAAAAGCTCCAGAACAATTAGCTTGTAAAATTTATCATGATATCTAGTTTTGAGCCTACAGACCTACCATTCACCCTATTATAGCCATGTGTGTATCTCTCTCTATGTAAAAATCCTACCACATTGTTTTCATGTCTCCTTCTACCCCTAGTGGAACTATCACCTAAATTGCAACCTACTCATGACAATTGAGTTCCCTGGGAGTTGATCTTGTATGCTATTATAAATTAATCATGTTTATAAATCAATCCTAGCTCAAAGAGGATAGAGCATACCTACATTTCTTATTTGGATACACTTTTTAAACAGGAGCATGACCAATATGGGGATCTACTAGACCCAATTAGGGGATCACTTGTCACAACATATCATGCTAAGAAGGGTTCCAAAGCCTATAGTCTAACATAATCGTATAACAACCCTAATGGATTACTAAGGTTTAAATCATTCACTTATTCCAATAACAAGAAAGTAAATATAATCTACTGTACACCAAAGTTTGTGGCACAAAGTGAGGGTTAGAAATAATATAAAAAATGTATATGGAACTTCAATTAAAGTAAGTATGAATAACACCCTAATACATTAAACATGAGAGATAGTATTATTCAAGCCAACACTTATGTTACTTCTATTTACTAAAAGAGAGAATAACAAAGTTATAATATACTTACCTAAATGTGAACCCATCAAGACTCAATCTCTCCCTTGGATAATGGGGATTCATAAGATTTGTTATGGTTTGTAAGGATAACTAAGAAAGGCCAAAAAATCCAAGACTTATCCACAAGACTAGATTCTCCAAATAAGAAACTTAAATTAAGTCTCCTCAAGTAGAATGGTAGAAGAGTAGATCATGAATAAGTGTGAGCAAATAATAACTCTTGATTGCACATAAGAATAATGACCAAAATGATCTTGCATATATTTGTGGATCTTGCCCTAAATCCTCTCAAAAACATTAGTTGTACAAGGTCAACCCAATCGACCCAGTTTGTTTTTAAGGATAATTCACTAGGTCTAAGCTAGGTTGGCCAAAAGGCTAAGAAGCTAAGAAAGTGAAAAATACCCATATACTATACTAGGTCAACCCAGTTGACCTAGTATAACTAACTAACCAAAAAGGGTTTAAAACAAGAAAAGGAGGGATGGAAAGAGGAAATGACTGAAGGAGTATTCAAGGGAGGAGAAATAGATTAGCTAATGGTTTTAGGATCTAGTTAGATTGGTAATAATGTGGTAAAAAGGGACAACAATCTTGTAATACACCAAAGGTTTACCCACCCCTTTCTTAGTGTACCCCTTAGGGTGTGTACTCAGATAGATTGAGTCTCGATGGGTTCTTAAAAGATTTAAAGCATTAATAATTGATAAAAGGTTGAAAATATTATGTGTATACATATTTCCCACTTGAAGCTCATCATGTGTCATGAATATGTAATAGGGGATGGTGCTTCAAGAAAGAACATAGTAACACATAACATTGATGCTAAAAAAAAGTTGTAGTATTTTAAATCAAAAATAACTTAATGTAAATGACTAAAAGGGAAACTAACCTAAAAATTAAATAACTTGAAAAATTAAATGCAATGTGTACCTTGATTTACCTTTATCTTGGGATGGTTGTCTATTATTTTGTTATTTTTGATTGTGTAGGGCATAGAGATTGATCACAACAAACCCAAGAATACAAAAATAAAGAGAAAAAACAAATAAATGCAAGAAAAGCCAAGATAGCTAGTGTTATGAATATGGGATGTACTTGGTAAATTTTTCAAGTTGGGGTGATAAGTGTTATGTTAGACCAAATGACCAAGTAAAACAATAAGAGTAAATCGGGTAACCAAAAAGTTCAAAAAACTCAAACAAGATATCCTTAAGTAAGAAAGGCAAACTCACCAAATCAAACCAAGGATACATGTCAAAGAAGATGGTAAAACAAATTAAATCAATGGGTAAAAGACTAAACAAAATGGTAAAACAACATTGATGACTGAGTAGTAACAATCCACATCTCACTCAAAAATGGAAAAAGGATGCATAAAAGGGGAAAACAACATTGGCGAGTGAGAAGATACAAGCCAACCTCACTCAACAATGGAAAAATGGTATGAACTCAGGTGTCCATAACAATAGGATAGTAAAATAATGACAAATGGTAAAAGGAAAGTAAATAAGTGTATAGAATGTAAATCTATGTTTAAAAAGAAAGAAGAATCCATAGTTGCCCAAACATGTTTCACTCAAAGGATAGATAAAATGGAAACAAATTAGTGCTAGAATGTTTTTAAGAGGTGAAGAAGGATTTAAATAAGAAGATAAAATAGATTTGAAATCATAATTTGTCTATCAAGGGGGAAGAATGAAATGGTTGGAGGGGAGAATGAAGGAAATACCAAGTTAGAGGAACTCTTTATCGAAGTCAAGATACTTAAATTAGGTTTTTCAAAATAAGAGGACTTTCAACCTTAAGGACTATGAAGAACTTCTCTTAGTGACACAATTCTTAGGTCAAAAAATGTAGTATATAGATTATCCCATGAAGGTTAAATCCATGAAAAGTAAAATGGACCTATCTTCTCAATATTTGTTCCCCATTCTTCAGGACCCCTTATAGAGCCATCGGTAATAGAAAATATTGGGTACTTACATGAGAAAGTAGGTAGCACCATAAAAAAAAAAACTTAACTACCCTACTCTAATCTACTCGCCTACCACACCTGAAAGGACCTTGGCTCTATATGAGGCCAACTATAGAGTTTGAGCTTTGATTGGAGATAGGAGATGTGCTTGTAATCATGTCTTTTGGTGTGAATTTCACTTTTAAGATTTATATATTTCCTTTTATATATAATTTCCATTTGTTTCAAATGATTTGGATTTTAAATTTATTGATGGATTTTTCTATTTCTCCTCCATACGGAGTTGGAAAACCAAACATGGCTGCTAAAGATAAATTAATACTTGGGACAAGGTTGATAAGAGATAGAACATCAAAGAGCATGGGGTCTACGAGTCTCATAAATCTAAGTGAAATAAAAGTGATATCTTGAATTCAACCTTATTTTATCCAATGGCAAGCGAAAGAAAGGGGAAATCAAGAGGAATGACACATAAAACAATTTAAACTGCTTCAAATCAAAAAAAATGTGACAAAGGGAAAATAGGGACACAATGACAGTAAAGTGTGATTCATTATCATAAAAATGAGGGAAATGGAGGAAAACATGCCAATATAGATTATTTGCATAGATTTCATCTAACAAAAGAAGAAAAAGTTAAATTTTGAGAACAAGTATCAAGGATATAAAAATATGGTAAGGTGGTAATTTTATGAGTAGGGTTGGGTCCTATCCATGGTCTTACACTACAACATCATAAAATAGAAACCCAAGGGTTACCAAAAAGTAAGAAGAAAGATAAATTGAAAAGAGATAAGCAAAAAGATCGTAATTTTATGAGGGACATCAGCTCCTATATGTGGTCTTACAAAGCAACTAACAAATGAAAACCCCAAGGGATGCCAAAACAACATTGACACAAAACAAATGTGAGAAATAAGTAAAATATGGTGGTTTTGTGAGGATTATCAGGTCCACTCCATGGTCTTACAAAACAACTCACAAAATAGAAGCCTAAGTGGTGCAAAAAATAAGAAAAAATTCAAGAAGATAAAGAAGACTATGGTACATCAAGAAACCAAAAGACCAAAAGGGATGACTAAAGGTTTGTGAAAAGAGAGGGAACTTGTTGTAAAGGAAAATACCCATGTTTAGGTAACTTGTAAAAATGTGTTAGATAAATGTAGATAGAAAGTATGAAAATAAGTAAATGATTATACAAAGTACTTTTTGAGGAATTGTGCATTCGTGGGATCTTTGAAAACATGGTCTTCATTGGTTTGAAGATGGTAGCTACTTGAACCAAGAATATCTTTAAATAAATATGGGCCCCACTATTTTTAGTTATATTTACCTTCTTTATCATGGGTGTAGTCTAAATTAAGGATAATATCACCAACATTAAAAGTGTGGTTTTTAACACATTTTTTATGTTGTTTGGTGATGCGAGCCTTGTATTGGAAATTATGTTATAAGGTAGAAAGATGAAATTCATCAAGAAGATCAAGGGCATGAAGTCAAGATTCACATAATTATTCATCAAGAATAATGCCATGAAAAGATATATAAAGAAAGGAAAGCTCAACTTCTAAAGAAGAACCAACTCAGAACCATATACTAGTAAAAATGGATTTGCCCTAGTGGTAATATGTATGCTAGTTCGATAGGCCCAATGTTAGGACATCCTTAGAGTACAATTGATTACTTTTGTATAAGCAACTAAACATGGAATTAAACCAGAAGTAATAAGTAACTAGAAATCAGAAACAATAAAGAATAGGAGATATGAGAAACAACCAATCTTGTATTAAACTCTTCCAGAAGGAAATACAATGAAGAAATCTCTTTTTCCTCACACCTCGTGGATGTACAGTAATTCTCCTTGAAGAGTTCTCTCTCTCTCAATCAATTAAAATCAACTCAATAACTGAGTTGTTATTCCCTCCAGTGACAATCAACTCAATGGTTGTTGTTGCCGACCTTTTCCACAGATCTTCTTGATCTTGCACCTTGTAGATCTTCTTGATCTTACACCCTGCAGATCTAATTGATCTTGCTTACATTACAATACAGCCCCATGGGTCTCTTAAATAGAACCCAAAGCAAACAATAATTATAAATGTAGACTCAAGACCAAAATTAGTCTTTACATGCAAACTAACTATTTGTCTAAAATTAGAGTAGTTCTGGAAACACACAGGTGACCGATGTCAGTTCCTGTCTAATTGATGCTGGCCAACCATAACCAATGCCGGTTACTATGTAGCTAAAGATAATCGATGTTGATTGACCCCTAACTAATGTCAGTTGGCTCTAACCGATGTTGGTTACTGTGTAACCTAGCAACCTCCACATTTGCACATTCAGTGAAGCTTTTAGCTCCATAATTTAACAATCTCCCACTTGGAGATAAATAGCTGCACCTGTACCTATACAGCAACATCCTCTAATTTGTTTTTGGCTTGTTTCTCCCTCTTCAAGTTCAATCTTGAAGACCAACAAAAGTTGAATGAAGATTCAAATTCTCCTTTGTTACCAGCTTTGTTAACATATCAGTAGGGTTCTTATCTGTATGGATCTTTTCTAGCTTTAACTAACCATCCACCAATACCTGTCTAATGAAGTAGTACCTAAGATGTATATGTTTGGTTCTTAAATAAAAGGCTGAATTCTTTGCCAAATGAATTGCACTTTGACTATCATTGTACAATCTACAACTCTCTTACTCCTTTCCCAACTCTTCCATGAACCGAGTCATCTATATCATTTCCTTGCTAGCCTCTGTGACTGCTATGTATTCTACCTCTATAATAGATAGGGCAACAACCTTCTACAACTTTGAAATCCAGCTAACCATTATTCCACCAACAGTGAACACATATCTTGTGGTGCTTCTCCTACCATCCAAGTCACTTGCCATATCCAAATCTACATACCCATGTAGAGGTGTTTGACCCTCCATAGCATAAATGCCTATTGTTGGTCCCTCTCAGATATCTAAGAATCCACTGAACTATTTTCTAGTATTCCTTTCCTGGATTGGCCATAAACTTGTTGACAACTCCCACTACTTGGGCAATATTAGGTCTAGTAAATACCATGTACTCAACCTCATCATGTGATTTAGGACACTATTCTTTACTTAACTTGAATTGTCTAGACATAGGTGTGCTTACTGGTTTTGCATCTTGTAAATTAAACCTCTCTAACACCTTATTCACATAATCCTCTTGAGATAAAATCAACTTGTGATTTTCCCTATCTCTAAAAATACTCATGCCAAGGATTTTTGCTCCTAAATCCTTCATGGCAAATGTCTAAGCTAATTTTACCTTTATCTTAGTAATATCCTACATGTGTGAACTTGCAACAAGCATATCATCTACATACGGTTAACAAGATAATGTAGCTACTATTATCCAATCTAGTAAAATAAACACAATGGTCAGATTGACATTGACTAAAGCCATGCTCTATCATAAACTTGTCAAACCTCAAATACCATTGTCGTGGAGCTTGCTTAAGACCATATAACTTGGCCTTATGTCTCACTTGTCCATTCTCTCCTTCCTTTAACTTGTAAACCCATTTATTTTTTAGTGCTTTCTTTTTAGCTGGCAACTCTACCAAATCCCACATTTGGTTCTCTTCCAAGGAATCAATTTCCTCATTCATGCCATGTTCCCACTGTTTCCTGGATTCTACCTGCATTGCCTCATCAAAACTTTCTAGTTCTCCACCATCAGTGAGAAAAAAGTAGTATAAATAAGGGGAATAATGAATTGGAGGTTTACTTATCCTTTCAGACCTCCTCATGGGCATTTGAGACTCATTGACAGCTTGCTATCTACCCAAATTTTGTTCTAACAGTGACCGATCCTTATCATCTCTCGGTCTAGACCTGACCGATGTCAGTTCCACCTGACCAACCTAACTGACATCAATTTCCATCTGATCGACATCAGTTACCACCTGCCTGACATCACTGACTTTGGTCTTCACCTGACTGACGTCAGTTCCTGCTTGATTAACATCAGTCTCTGCCTGACCAACGTTGGTGTCTATGTTTTCCTGTGAGTGATGATTTTTACCTGTGAGCTCATTTTAGATCATAACCTTGTCTAAATCAATATTTCCCTGCTTATAATTATTCAACCTCTTGAGCTGGTCACCGTACATCACCTTCTCATTGAAAACTAAGGCTTTCCATTTCTTAAATGTGTCAAAAACATCAGATTTCCTCTTTATGCAATAAACCCATACCTTTCTTGTAGCATCATCAATGAAAGAAACATAATACTATGATCCTCCAATAGAAGCTCCCTGAGCTGGTCCCTACATGTCTATGTGAACAAGCTCCAACTTGTGCTTCTTCTTTGTTGACCCAATTTTGAGAAATCTCACTTTCTTCTATTTCCCAAAAATACAATGCTCACAGAAATCTAGATCTATCAAATCTGAAAGCTTACCTTTTGACTTAAGAATATCCATTCCCTTCTCACTCATGTGACCAAGCATATAATGCCACATCTTTGCATCTACATCTGAAGTAGATAAAATAGAAGGAGAATCAGTAATACAAGTAGATAGATAAAGTGTACCTACTTTCTTACCTCTAGCTAATATAAGTGCACCCTTGGAAACTTTCCAAGATTTAGCTATGAGAGTTATTGTGCAACCCTCATCACCCAACTTTCCTATAGAAATCAGATTCCTCTTCAGGATGGGTACATGCATGACATCCTTCAACACCCATGTGTTGCCATTCTATAATTTCAGCTACACTTTTCCTTTGCCAATAGTTTGACAAGGCTCACCATCCCCTAAATAAACTTTTCCAAAGTCTCCATGGACATAATCATTGAAAAATTCTATGTTTTGGGTTGCATGGAAAGAAGCACCAAAATCTAAAACCCATGATTCTACCTGACTATCCAAATAAAATATAAGAGCATCCTATGCAACAATACCTACATCATTTGCTTCTTTATTACCTTCATGCTGATCTTCTTTCAACCAACAATCTTTCTTTGCATGTCCTTTCTTTCCACAATTCCAGCATGTTATACTTCCATTTCTAGATTTGGATCTACCACCTATCTTTGACCTTGATTTCCCTTGTTTTCCCTTCTCTCTTTGCTTTCCCTTGCTTTCAACACTTAAAGCATTACCTGATGTTTCCCCTGTGTTTTTCCTGTGAATTTCTTCATTCAAGATTACACTAACAACATCATCAAATTTCAAGAAATTTGAAGCAAACACAGTATTACTAACTGCCATTACCAAGCTATCCCAACTTTCAAGTAAATAGCATAAGATTAAGAGAGCCTTAATTTCATCATCAAAAACTATTTTGACTAAATTTAACTGATTTACTAATCCATGGAAATTACTAAGATGACTATATACAGATCCACCTTCCTACATTTGCAAATTAAATAATTGTTCATAAGATATACCTTATTCGAAGCTGAGGGTTTTTAATATAAATTTGCCAAAGTATCCATTAACTCTACCATTGTCTTTGCCTGTGATAAGTTGGAAATCACAAAAGCTTCCAGGCTCAACCTTATAGATCCAAGAGCCTTTCGATCAAGAACATTCCATTCTTCATCTTTCATATCTGTGGGCTTCATTGAAACCCCACCCAATGGTAAGTACAGATATTTTTAATATAGATAATCTTCTATCTGCATCCTCCATAATTGATAATTCTTGCCATTGAATTTCTCCATTCTTAGTTTACTTTCTTCTACCATTGCTTTACTCCCACTCAAATAGAAACCCCTATGAGTGACTTCTGTAATCAACAAACACTAACCTGCTCTAATACCAATTGTTAGTGTATACACATAGCTCTGATACCACTTGTTAGGACCTCCTTAGAGTACAATTGATTACTTTTGTATAAGCAACTAAACATAGAATTAAACCAAAAGTAATAAGTAACTAGAAATCAGAAACAACAAAGAATAGGAGATACGAAAAACAACCAATCTTGTATTAAACTCTTCTAGAAGGAAATACAATGAAGAAATCTCTTTCTCCTCACACCTCATGGATGTACATTAATTCTCCTTCAAGAGTTCTCTCTCTCTCAATCAATTACAATCAACTCAATAACCGAGTTGTTATTCCCTCCAGTGATAATCAACTCAATGGTTGTTGTTTCCTACCTTTTCCATAGATCTTCTTGATCTTGCACCTTGCAGATCTTCTTGATCTTGCACCCTGTAGATCTAATTGATCTTGCACCCTACAGATCTAATTGATCTTGCTTACATTACAATACAGCCCCATGGGTCTCTTAAATAGAACCCAAAGAAAACAATAATTAGAAATGTGGACTCAAGACTAAAATTAGTCTTTACATGCAAACTAATTGTTCATCTAAAATTAGAATAGTTCTGGAAACACATAGGTGACCGATGTCGGTTCCTATCTGATCGATGCCGGCTAACCATAATCGATGCTAGTTACTATGTAGCTGAATATAATTGATGTTGGTCAACCCCTAACTAATGTCAGTTGGCTCTGATCGATGTCAGTTACTGTGTAACCCAGCAAACTCCACATTTGCACATTCAGTGAAGCTTTTAGCTCCACAACTCAACACCCAAAGTGTAGGGTATAGATGAATATGCCAATTTATGTAGGTTTCATGAATTGTCTTTTAGATAATATTGTTGAGAATTTTATTAGTGTCTTTATCTTAACCATTACATTATGGATGATAAGGCATGGAAAATTTATTATTGATCTTGAATTTATTGCAAATTTGTTTAACATGTTTGTTTTTGAAATTACCACCATTGTCAAAAGTGATGGTATGGGGAATGCCAAAGTGGTAAATAATTTGGTTAAGAATAAATTTGTAAATGGTAGGATTGGTGATATTAATGAGGGGCATGACTTTTACCCACTTGGTAAAATATTTGGTAGTGGTGATGATCAAGACATACCCATCTTGGGAGCGAGGAAGTTTACCAATGAGATAAAATCCCCATGTGGAAAATGGCCAAGTAGATTTGATAGTTTGAAGTTTGGAAAGAGGTAAGTGGATAAGATCATCATAAAGCTTACAAGGAATACACTTTTTAGCATATTCAATTGTATCCTTTTTAAGAGTAGGCCAAAAGTAACCCATACATAGGATTTTTCAGGGTGTAGCATGTCTTCTACAATGACCACTACAAATGCCCCCATGTGCTTGTTCAAGAAGAGGAAAGACCTCATCTTGCATAACACAATGGAGTAAGGTATCTTTAGAATTGTGATAGTAAAGGATGTTGTGTCTAAATACATACTTGAAAGCTTGTTTTTGAATGTGTCTTTTCATGAGAGTCTAAATTAGGAGGATAAGTTTGATGTTCTAATAATTGAATTATATCTTTATACCACATGCTTTGGTGAATGGTAATAGCCTCAATATGATAGATAAGTAAATTTAGTGGTTGAGTTAAAGATGGATATTTTATTATTTATATAAGAAAAGAAGGATCAAAAATAACTTTATGAGGATGAAATAAAGAGGCTGAAGAGCCAAGAGATTCAGTAATGGAATTTTGATCTCTAAGAATAGGATTAATAGTGAAAGAGGTAAAATCCTTAGCAAGAGTGGTTGAAATTTGATGATAAGTAATAAGGTTCTCACTTTTACATTAATAATCACCACTAACATGATATCAAATAAGTTAAGAATCACCTAAATCATGAATGTATTAAATGTCTAAGTCAAGATTAACATGCATGCCTAAGATAAGAGCTTCATATTCAGCCATATTAGTGATATCAAAGGTGAAGTTAAAAGCTAAAGAAATGATCTTACTGAGAAGACTTGTGAGAATGAAACTTGCCCCAGCTCCTTGAAGGAATCTATCACCATCAAAGTTAAGGGTCTAAGTATCCTCATGTAATTCAACATTAATTTTAAGGAGATCCTTAATAACTAAATTTGGTTTAGTACTACTAGAGGGAGTGGAAGATTCATCAAGTTGATTGGCTTCAAGATTAGTGATAAAGCTATGAAAATTATCTTTGAGAGAAATATATTGACTAAGACCTTAAATTTAAAGGATATTATCATCTAGAAGATCATCTTGAAGAGAAGAAGTGATTCAGGCAACAATTTAGGTGACAATTCAGGTGACGGTTCTACCCCAATTGATGATGAAACTTTTGGGAGCCATAACTTATACACCATAGCTCCAATTGACTCCCCATTTGAACCATTAGAAAGATAATAATGAGGAGGATGTGGTGAGATGGAATATAGATATTATTGGTAGTTTTTTACCCATAAAAACTTAATGTAAGTGCCCCAAATGTCAATTTTAGTAGTGTAGTCTCAAAATAGTAAGTTTCTAAAAATAGTAATTCCTCAAATTCTATATTATTTTAAATCATGGAATTCTAACCACTTAATCTCCCTTGATATTGGTGACCTTCCACATCCTCTTCCTACTTTAAAAATGTGTATAAATGAAAATGTAACCTGAAATGGAAATCAAATATCTCTTCCCAGAGATAAGCATATAGTTGTATTGCAATCTTGAGTAATAAAACATCTTTTCTCAGAGAATTCATGGTTACTATGTTATTTTTGTGTTCTTGAAATATATATCAATCAAAACTTCTAAGTTTTGGATCAAGAAGTGGCTAGAATGGGAGTTTTGGGAAGTTGACCAGCTATGACTTGCCCTTTAACAACTTTTTGAGTGATGATGTAGAGATCAAATTCCATAAGTAAGACCATCTATTTACCAATTCTATCTTTATGAAGAAAGGCTTTAGAGATAAATGATGAAGAGGTTTAAAATGAATGATGACATAAACAATTTGGTAAAGCATATAGTGATGAATATTTTTAGTATGAAATAGATGGTGAGGGAATCATGCTTAATTTTAGTATAACATATTTCAAATTCTATGAGGCCTCAGCTAATGTAGTAGATAGCATACTCTATTCTCATATCATCTTGTTTGGCAATCATTGCCCCAACTAAAATAGGTGTGGAATAAGTATATAGAATCAAAGGTCAAAGGAGGATGAAGTGTAGGTGGATGAAGTAATGACTCTTTCATGATATCAAATGCCTTTTGACATGGATCCATCCATTATAAAGTCTAACGAGATTAGAAAGATGATTTTTAATATGTTTAGACTTAGTAATAAGATCATCCACATAGGTTTCAATAATTTTGTGAATGAGATCATGAAAAATTTGAGTCATCACTCAAGCATTTTTTAGGCTGAAGGGAATTTTGACATAGTAATAAGTGCCCCATTCCATGGTAAAAGTAGTATTATGTTGGTCCTCAGGAGTGATATGAATTTGATTATATCTTGAGAAACCATCCATAAGAGATAAAATTTAATAACTAATCTTGGAATCAATGATGGAATTTATTGAAGGCAAGGGAAAGTTGTCATTAAGACAAGCAAGATTAATATTCCAAAAATCAATATAAATGTGAATGACCATAGTGAATTTCTTTTAAATGGGGATAATATTGGAAACCCATTTAGAATAATCCATTGGTTTAATAAATTTTTCATCAAGTAATTTGATGATTTCCTTATGACATAAAGTTAAAACTTTGGGCAAAAAAGTTATTTGCTTTTGATGCACAAGCTTAGAATCAAGATAAGTAATGATATTATGCACCACAATGCTAGGGTCAATGCCAGGCATGTCTTTGTAGGATCAATCAAAAGCCTCATTATATTTATCAAAGAATAAGCTAAAGTTGTCATGTTCGATAGGTGAAATCTCTTGATAAACTATAATCGATTGAGGATAAGATGGTGTATCATATTTGATGCAAGTGGTTTCTTTAATAAGCATGGCATTATTGTCTTGAAAGTGGTATGGTGCATTGGGAAAGGTAGAAATTGGATTTGTTTTAGGATCAATGCTAGCAATGAAGTTATTGAAGTAAGGAGTTTTAGTCTTAAAATTTCCAAGTTTATGATGTTGTTAGGGAAGTTGAGGTTCTTGGGCATAAAGTAACTCAAGGATAGCTTTGTCACTAGGTAAGGTAGGAAGAGGACCATAATACTCAACATCTACTTCAAGATCAAACTCATAATGTATCTGATGAACATTAATTAATTTGGCATTAAGTGTAATTTTGGGAGTAAAAGAAGTAGATGGAGTAAAAGAGCCTGGTGTATTAGTAGATTTGATGATGGGAGAAGGATCAGATATAGTGATTGGATCCAAAGGTGGTAAAGGGAATGTAAGAACTTTTAGATATTTGAAAGGCATAATTTTCTCTACCACCCAATGAGTATCGATAAGAGGAGGATTAGGAGGCACATGACCCTCAAGATCTAAGGTATGATCCATAGAAATGGTATGTACATCTTGATTAAAAGCATGGATTTGGGCTAAAGTTTTTTGATAATGTTGGACATCGAAGTCTCTAGATTGAGCTTGGGACATGATATAGTTATTGTCATATGTTGGAGAAATCATACATGCTTGAGAATCTAGGGGCATTTCAGAGGATGAAATTTTTATATTATTTAATGTATGAGGAGACATGATGAGAGGATTATGAAATAATGTAGACACTCCAAAATCATTACAAGTGAAGGCATCTTCTAGTAAAGAAGGCTCCTAAGCATTGCATAGAGAGTGAAAGTCAGTAATCTCATCCATGAGAGGAACAACATGGTCTCTTGGTAAGAGAGGAGGAAGCCATTACAAAATTTATGGAGGTAACTTGGTAGTATTTTAAGTATGTTGCAACTCATTGGGATCATCATCATCAGAATTCATAAGATTAACTTGTAAATCAAGATTCATGTTGATGAACTTGGGTAAAGGAGCACTAATAATTTTAGGAATCATAGGAACATGATATTGTGATTTAGGATTAGGTAATTGGATACTCCATGAGTTAGGATCGACTTTATGATTACATTGTTTTCCATTATGTAAGAATTTAATATATTAACTACTAGAAGAAGTAATTGCCCTTATTCGATGAGTCCATAGATGACCAAGGAGTATGTTGTAAGACAAAGGAATATTAAGGACCATAATCTTAGTTTGAACTATTTTAGGTCCAATGGTTAATGAAAGCTAAATATAACCAAGTGGATTTTGATTAGTCTTATCAAAACCATGTCAAGTATGATGAGTTTGTTTAAGATGATCCTTGTTATAACCAAGTTGTTGTATAAGCCATAAATATGTGACATTAATATAATAACCTTCATCAACTAGAAATTTTCAAATAAGAGTGGTATTAATGCCTATTTTTATAAAGAGTGTCAGATCATCAGCATGAAAAATAATTTCATCATTGATCATGTCCTCTTCAATAAATTCAATGAAAGGTTTGGAAGAGGGACACATAGTTTCAATGATATTGACATTAGTAGGTTAAGAATCAATAGGAGTGGTTCTTCCTCTAAGGAATATGGATATTCAATTTCTGTAAGTTTTTACATAAGGAATTTATGATGACAAGGTGAAGTTCAAACCAACTCCATAAGAGTAATCTTACAAGGCATAGAGATGAGTTCTTCAAGAAAATTCCAATGAGATTTAGAAGAACTAACATGAGGTTAGAGGATTAGAAGGAGGAAGTTTCTCCTCATGTGTTCCCAAATCAACATTAGTGGTGGTAGTATATTTGATAATTTGTTCTTATAAATATGGATTTTTAGGCTTGGTAATGGGATATTTATGAGCTATCTTATGATGATAATTAACCTTAGTAGTGTTGACATATTGAGGGTTGTTATAAAATCTATCATAATCAACATTGATAGCACAAACATCCTTGACATTTGCTTGATTATTTGAAGAATATTTTTGTTTATTAGATGTAGAAGCTTTGAAAGTTTGTCATTTTTGGGAATCACTAGTGTATTATTGATGATGAAGATTGATCATATCTCCATGACTGAATGAATCACCAATCATATACAAGACAATAAATTTATTGATGCCTCTATAAGATTCATGAGAATGCCCAATGTCAGCATGAAACTAACAAAAGAGATTGGGGTCATACCACTTAGGAGGAGAATTTAAACAGATGAAAGGTTTTGAAGATGGTAAAAATTGTTTCATTTGTTGAACTGAAAGAGGTGTATGAGAAGGTTAAGGAATATCAATTTTGGTAGCTCCTTGTTTGGTTTACAGAGTATTACTAGTGATAGCATTAGATGTTTAGAAAGATCCTTTAAGGAGTTTAGGATTAGGTTCAAATTATTTCATAACAAAGTCTTGATGCTTAGTTTGGTTAAGAGCTTTGTTAAGTGTTTGAGGAGCAAAGGTTTAAACCTTATATTAGAGAGTGGGTGCCAAAGCAGTGATAAATAGTTTGAATAAGTTATCATCAATCATGTTATGGTTAGCTTTATGAGCTAAATATTTATATATTTTGATAAAGTCATGAGCTGATTTAGTTGGAGACTAATTAGCATTGATGAAGTGCCTAAAACAATTTTTAGGAAGATCATTATGTTGAAACTCTTTAACCAAAGGATTAACCAAATCTTCAAGTTTCCAAATAGAATGTTGGGGAAGTTAATTATACCATTCTAATACATCACCGATAAATTTTTTGACTAAGATTTTAGTATTGGTCAAGGTATTAGTTTGGATCCAATCTTTGTAAAGGCTTCCAAAGGCTTTAAGAAATGAGGTAGGGTATTTAGTCCCATCATACATGATAGTTGGAAATATGTTACCAATATCAATAAAAAAAATGAAGGGGCATAAAATCTCATTTTGAATGGTTTGAATCATCTTGTCATTCATTATGGGTTGAGGAATAACATTACCCGAAGCATCCCTAAGAGGTGGAGGAATATAATTAGGATTAGCTTTAGGATGAATAGTTAGAGGTTGATTAGCTACATTAATTAAGTGTTGTTGAAGTTGCATCATTTAGTTGGTATTAGAATTTTTCATAATTTTCATTTGTTGAATGACTTGGGCTAACATTTGGGTTGTATTGGGAGTGTCAGGAGAAACCTACAACAATCAATATGCTCTGATACCAACTGTTAGGTGACCCCTTATCCAACAGAAGCACAATTGATTACTTTCTTATAAGCAATTAAACACGGAATTATACCAGAATGATAAAGTAACTAGAAACTTGAGACAGCAAAGAATTTGAGAGACAATACACACTCTTGTATTAAATATTACTAGAAGAAAATACAATAAGGAAGATGCCACTTCTTCCTCCACCTCAAAGGCTTGCCACACCTCAAGACCTTCTTCCCTCTCTCTCTTGCTCAACACAAAACCAACTTTATAACCTGAGTTGCTATCCCTCCTTGAATGCTTCAGCTGATCTCTTTGACCTTATACCTGTAGATCTCCTTGACCTTGCTTGCTTCAATGCTTTTCCTTGCCTTCTTGATTATTACAATACATGCCTCATGGGTCTTTAAATAAGATCCCATGCTTACAAAAATAGAAATCTAACTACAATAATTAGACACACAGCTTGTGACTATAATTAGTCATTTGACATGCAAACACTCACTTCACTTAACTAACTGTTCATCAATAGTAGTTTTGGAAATACACAGGTGACCAACGTCGGTCCCTATCTGTCTAGTGCTATCGACATCAGCCGACCTCCTGCCGTCACTAGTTTCCTTCTCCACTGTCTGTGACCAACATCGGTTATACTGCCGATGCTGATTCCTCTGGTTCTTCGGCATCCTCTTCTTGTGTCTACAAACAGTTGAAGCTTTTAGCTCCACACCCTAACAATCTCCCACTTGGAGATAAATAGTTGCTACTGTACCTGTACCTATACACCATCTATTTTGTTCCTTTGGCTCTGTATCCCTCTTCAAAGTCACTCTTGAAGACCAACCACCATGCAAACCTGTGATGCTATACCTGTCACTTATGTCACAAGAATTTTGTTGCTCCCAAATTCTTCATGACATACTTCTAAACCAACTCTACCCTTAGCTCAGAAAAACTCCCTGTATATGAAACCCTGCAACAAGTAACACAATACAGTAACAAGATAATGTAGCTAATATTATCCAACCTGGTAAAGATAAAATACAATGGTCAAACCTCCATTGTTCACAGCCTAATCAAGACTATATGCCCTAGCCTTCTATCTCATGCGTCCATCCACTCTCTCCTCTAAAATGGGAATCCATCCCTCTATCTAGTGCTTCCTTCCAGCTGACAACTCTACCAACAAATACCTGTTTGGTTCTTCTCCAAGGACTCACACTCCTCATCCATGCCAAGTTCCCACTATTTTTGGATTCTACCTGCATTGCTTCTTCCATCTTCCTAGTTCATGACTATCAGTAAGCAATATAAAGAAGGTGAACAATGAATATGAGGTTCACATACCTTTTCTAACCTCCACATGGGTGTTTGAGACTTATAGATCCACCCAAAATCTGTTTCAGTGACCAATATCAGCCATCTCCCAGTCTGCTCCCGACCGATGTATGTTTCTTGCACTGACCCTGACTGCCGACGTCATTTCCCTGGCCGACGCCGGTGTCCCCCTGTCGACGTCGGTCCTGATGACTAACATCAAACTTCTCTTGCCTGACCTACCGACCTTGCTGGTCTGCACATGACCGATGTCAGTATCTGGCTGACCGACGTCGGTCTGAAGTGACCAACATCGGTGTTTGTGTGTTCCTATAAGTGATGAAATCTTCATCTGTGAGCTCTTCTTGGATCAAACCTCTGTCCATGCTACCTTGTTCAAATTTATTCAGCCCCTATGACTGATCTTTATCCTTCATCTCCTCCATAAACACCAAGGCTTCTTTCTTCCTGTCAAAAGCATCAAAATTCCTTTTCTTGCAATGAATTGTATCTATGCTTTCTGAATTTGAACACATACCTTTTGATTCAAGAACGTCCATTCCCTTCTTATTCATGTGACCAAGCCTATTAGACCACATCTTCGAATCTACACTAGAAGTAGAATCAGTAATACAAGTAGATGGATAAAGAGTATCTACTTTCTTACCTCTTGCTAGAACAAGTGCTCCCTTGGTAACCTTCCAAGAGTCTGTTGTGAGGGTTATTGTGCATCCCTCATCTCCCAACCTTCCTACAAAAAGCAGACTCTGCTTTAGAATTGGAACATGCATGACCTCCTTCAACACCCATGTGTTGTCAACCTACAATCTCAGCTGCACTTTCCCTTTGCCAACTATCTGACAAGGCGTACCATCCCCTAAATAGAGCACTCCAAAGTCTCCCTATTCATACTCATGAAACAAATCTCTGTTTGGGGATGCATGAAAAGATGAACCAGAATCTAAAATCCATGATCCTACCTGACTATCCAAAGAAAGTATGAGAGCATCCTGTACCATAATATTTGCATCCTTTGCTTCTTCAGTACCTGTATGTTGATTCTCTTTATCTCTCAACCAACACTCCTTTGTATGTCCTTTCTTTCCACAAAACTAGTAGGTAATACCTTTGGACTTAGATCTCCTTCTCGACCTTGATTTCCCTTGCTCAACCTTCTCCCTTTGCCTTCCCCTACTTTCTACACTTAGAGCATTCCCTGATGATTCACCTGTGCTTCTCTTGTGTATTTCTTCATTCAAGATCACACTCACAACATCATCAACTTTTAGGATTTTGGAAGCAGATGTAGAATTACTTACTGCCATAACCAAACCATCCCAACTTTCAGGCAAAGAACATAAAATCAAGAGAGCCTTTACCTCATCATCAAAAACAATATTGACTGAAGCTAGTTGGTTTACCAACCCATGGAAATCACTGAGATGAGTATGAACCAATCCACCTTCCTGCATTTGCAAAGTAAAAAGTTGCTTCATAAGATATACCTTATTAGAAGCCGAGGGATTTTTGTATAAATTCGCCAAGGACTTTATCAACTCTTCCATTGTCTTGCACTGTGATAAGCTGGAAATCATAGATGATGCAAGGCTCAACCTTATGGAACTGAGAGCCTTCTGATCAAGAACACTCCATTCTTCATCCTTCATATCTGTGGGCTTGCATGCAACCCCACCCAATAGTAAGTACAAATCTTTCTGATACAGATAGTCCTCAATCTACATCCTCCAATGTTGATAATTCTTGCCATTAAACTTCTCCATTCGTAGCTTACTTTCTTCTGCCATTGTTGAACTCCCACTCAATCAGAAAACCCTGTGAATGACCTGTAATCAAAAACAATAACCTGCTTCCTACAAACCGTAGCTCTGATACCACTTATCAGGAGAAACCTACAATAATCAATATGCTCTGATACCAACTGTTAGGTGACCCCTTATCCAACGGAAGCACAATTGATTACTTTCTTATAAGCAATTAAACACGGAATTATACCAGAATGATAAAGTAACTAGAAACTTGAGATAGCAAAGAATTTGAGAGACAATACACACTCTTGTATTAAATATTACTAGAAGAAAATACAATAAGGAAGATGCCACTTCTTCCTCCACCTCAAAGGCTTGCCACACCTCAAGACCTTCTTCCCTCTCTCTCTTGCTCAACACAAAACCAACTCTACAACCTAAGTTCCTATCCCTCCTTGAATGCTTCAGCTGATCTCCTTGACCTTACACTTGTAGATCTCCTTGACCTTGCTTGCTTCAATGCTTTTCCTTGCCTTCTTGATTATTACAATACATGCCTCATGGGTCTTTAAATAGGATCTCATGCTTACAAAAATAGAAATCTAACTATAATAATTAGACACACAACTCGTGACTATAATTAGTCATTTGACATGCAAACACTCGCTTCACTTAACTGACTGTTCATCAATAGCAGTTTTGGAAATACACAGGCGACCGACGTCAGTCCCTGTCTGTCTGGTGCTGCCGACGTCGGCCAACCTCCTGTCGTTGCTAGTTTCCTTCTCCACTGTCTGTGACTGACGTCGATTATACTGCTGACACCAGTTCCTCTGGTTCTTTAGCATCCTCTTCTTGTGTCTACAAACAGTTGAAGCTTTTAGCTCCACACCCTAATAGGGAGGTGGGTTGGTGTTTGTAATATCACTCCCCAAATTGATATTATGGAGAGAATTGGAAGAAGATGGATTTTTAGTGGGATTGTTAAGTAAACTTGTATTAATCAGCCCCACATTATTTTGAAGATTATGAGAAGTTTCTTGGTAATTAAGGAAAAGATTAGATCCATCAACTTCATCTTGAGGTGTTATTTACACCATATTATAGTTCATATATAGAGGAGAAGAGGCACCCCAAGAGTGATGGTGCTCTTGGGAGGAAAAGAGAGGAAGAAATGAACATACCATATAGTATCTAAATGTATTTAAGATATCCAAGAAGATTATGATACGAGACTTCATTCTGACTAAAGAGAGATGAACAAAATACTAAATTGGAAAGATAAGGAAATAGATTGATGAATTGGGAAAGCAAAAGTTAGTACAAGGTTGACCAAGCATAGAAAATAGGAACTATAAACTATATAGGGTTAACTGGGTTAATCTAATATAGTGAATAGAGATAGGAAAAAGAAGAAAAAGGAGATACAAACTATATAGGGTTGACTGGGTTGATCTAGTATAGTGAATAAGGCTTGAAAAAGGTATAAGGTTGATTGGGTCAACCTAGTATAGTAGATAGGGAGAAAGAGAAAGATGATAACAAGTTATGAGCTAAAAGTAAGATAATTTTTATAGCTAATCTAGGAAATTAAGAGCTAAAATAAAATGGAAAGTTAGTTGGATCAATGCTAGCCAATCTAATTGAGACACACAAAATAAAACCTTGCACTAAAACTAGCTAATGCAAGTTTTTTTTACACACAATTAAGCAAAAAATAATAAATCAACTTAAAAAGTAAAGAGATAACTAATTATTCAACTTGAATTTTTATTAGATTATTAATAAATCATTTTTAATGTGTTTGAAAGTTTTCTATAAGCAAGCAACTAAATAGAAATCTAAAGATGGTTTCATGTAGTTTAGGCTAAAAGTGACTGTAGTGGAAATGATATAGGCTTAGTATTGGGTCTTACCCCCTCACTTCACACACTACAGTGATAATGGTTTAGGTGCTTAGCCATAATATACCATTAACCATGCTTTATACTAGGCCAAAGTATCAAGTTGGCTTCCCCCTTGGTGATGAAATCCAAGTAGGTTGGCCTTGGGTAGATAAAATGTTTTTATGATTTGGTCATGTGTGCATAAAATAGAAATAGTGAAACTAATTGGTTAATTAAAAACCCATAATTAGACTATGTAAACTATTATAAGCATGCAAGTAATAGAAAAATAAAGTGTGAACTAATTACTATCAAATGTGAGGTTAATTCCAATTTGAAACAAGGTATAGTGTTATATCTATATGCACAAAATACAAAATAGGGTTGATAGGGTCAAACCTATACTGCATAAGTAAGGTCTAAAAATGTATAGGGTCAGTAGGGTTGACCTAGTTATTTTAGATAGCACACAAAATATAGAACTGGGTTGGTAGGGTCAATCCAGTTGACTGTGCAAAGGTAGTTTTAAAGACTAAAAACTATAAAAGGAAAGATAGAATAGAAAGAAAAAAAGAGGTAGAAAATAACCTTGGTGGATTATATATGAAGTGAAGTAATATTATTGATGAGTAACCTTAAAATGTGTTGGTAAAACTTGTAAACTAGGTCAACAAGATCGATCAAGCCATACAAGAACATGTTATAGAATGTTGAAAATGTATAGGGTTAACTAGGTCAATGTAATAGGTTGAACTGGGTGTCTAAAACACTAGAAACCTATATTGAGTTGATTGGGTTAATCTAATTACCTATTCTTATGAACTTGTGCATATAAGTTAGAAAATTGGGTCGATGGAGTCGATCCAGTATGATAAAAATAATTACTAAAAGAATGAAAATAAGCAAAATAAATCCTACAAGGGTTAGTTTCACATCGAGTTCACTAGAATGTAATATGTAGGTGAAGCCAAAGTGAATGCTAATACTAAAAAGAAAAGAAAAAAATTAAAATGTGAATATAATCCAACCACTAGTGAGATAAGATTCACATCAAATTCACCAGAATGTATGCAATCAAAAATGCATCATGTCTATAAATCAATCCTAGCTTGGAGAGGATAGAGCATACCTACACTTCTGACTGGGATACATTTTTTAAGTAAGAGAATAATCGATATGGGGATCTTCTATACCTGATTAGGGGATCACTTGTCACAACATATCATGTTAGGAAGGGTTTCATAGCCTACAATCTAACACAATCACACAACAAACCTAAATCATTCACTTATTATAATAAAAAGAAAGTAAATCTAAGCTAGTGCATACCAAAGCTTGTGGCACAAAGTAGGGGTTATAAATAATATAAAAAATATGTAAGGGAAATTCAATTAAAGTATGAGTAACACCTTAATACATGAAATATGAAAGAAATTATTATTCAAGCTAACACTTATTTTACTTCTATTTACTAAAAGAGAGGAGAACAAAGTTAGAATGTACTTACCTAAATGTGAACTCGTCAAGACTCAATCTCTCCCTTGTCCAATGGGGATTTGTAAGAGGTTGTTATGGTTTTTAAGCATAAATAAGAAAGGCTAAAGAATCCAAGACTTATCCAAAAGACTAGATTATCTAAATAATAAACCTAAACTAAGTCTCCTCAAGTATAATGGTGGAAGAGCAGATTGTGAAGAAGCACAAGTGAATAATAATATTTCATTGAACATATGAATAATGACCAAAATTATCTTATATATATATATAGGTGAATCTTTCCTTAAATCCTCCTAGAAATCTTAATTGTATAGGATCGACCCATTGTGTTTTTTAGGATAATTCACTAGGTTTGAGCTAGGTCAGTTGAAAGGCTAACAAGCTAAGAGAGTGAAAAATACCCATATACTATAATGGGTTAACCTATTTGACCTAGTACAGTCAACTGACCAAAAGGGTTTTAAGACAAGAAAAAGAGAAATGGAAATAGGAAAAGACTAAAGGAGTATTCAAAGGAAGAGAAATAGACTAGGGAATGATTTTAGGAGCTAGTTGGATTGGTAATAATGTGTGAAAAAGGGATAACAATCCTATGAAGGACCAAAGGTCTACCCACCCTTTCCCAGTGCACCCCTTAGGGTGTGCACTTAGAGAGATTGAGACTCAATGGGTTCTTACAAGATGTAAAGCATCATTAATTGATAAAAGGTTGAAAATATTATGTTTATATAGATCTAAAAATTCAAAACCCACTAACATGTGGTCTAGTTGAAGGTGTTATATAATTAAGCATCCCTATGATACCATGCTCCCACAAGGTAATATCCAAAATCTCATTATACATCGTCTCCACTAGAGTCTTCCAATATGCCTCCTCCACCACCACATCTACAAAATGAAAACCAAAATTAACATTATATCTCTCATATATATAATCCAAATCTATAAGCATATTTATCACTAGTACATAGCATGTATATCTCTACCTCTAGGAAAAGAAAAGTGATAAAAAATTTCATACCTATAATCATCCCATCACATCTTTTACCTGGTATATGCATGTTGTCTTGACTACATATTGGGGTAAATCCTTTCTATCTATTTTGTTAGATCATTATATCCCACCAAGTTGACTTTTGTATTTTACCATGGATGGTCTAACTTGCCTCTAGCCCACCCAAAGATCTATATTTGTTGCATGGAAACTTCCAACCCACCTCCACCTCTCCCTATGTTACTCACTATTATTGGTGTCATTATCTTACCACTATAGGTTGATGAGTTATTAACACTAAGATCTTAGCTATCACTCCTCATCTTCCTACTCCTCATGGATCTATAACATGTCATTACCAAAAATTCAAGGTAGCTAAATGTGTCATTGAGTGTGCCAATCCAAACTATTCATCTACATGGTCACATAGATGTGGGTCAACCCACTATGTATAGTGTCCTATGATATTGATTTGTCCCCTCACCTAAACTATGGTTAGACATGATAGATAAGCATCTAATGTGCCCCTATATGACATCTATACCATCTAATCACTCTTAATAGTCTCTAATTCATGCACATGGGGGATTACTTGTATTGTGTGGCCTTATGTCCATCTCCTCAAGGAAGATGATCATCCACCAAATGAGGTATCGCCATTGGTAAATAGATGGGGAATATCTCATAAATATAACTCATTAAAATAATAACATTCCCCATAGTCTATTGGTATTATCTTAAAAGACCATAGAAATCATGAACAAGATGTACTCATATGGCGGCTTCCATTTCATACAATGTGTCTTAATCTAGAAAATACTGACACATGGAAATAATATATGCAGGTACCACCCCATAAAACTTATGGCATAGAACATACATGAGAATAAATCTAATAAGGGATTTCTAGATATTGAGAATGTATTAGATGTAAACCTATAAAAAATTTATGATGAACTTATTCTCATCATATTGATCTAAACTTATATTCCATTAGGCAAACTCTCTCCTCTCATTAGTAGTCTATGGTGTATCACATACCATAATAATGCCCATAATTATAATTCCAAAAATGGCATGGAAATTTCTCAATGTGATCACTACCTCTATAACATCTCCCTCCACCTCCAACCTAAAGGTGTTCTTTATCCTCTCCCATCTCCCTAGAAACATGGCAATTAGCTCCATGCTTAGAGGCACGTAACACATTTCTATGATCCCAAAAAATCTCAATGTCATGATTTGAGATCTATCCACTTCCAATAATATATCCAATAGATCCAATAAACAAATATCATCTATGGTATACCACAATCATCATCAATTCTAAAAAACATCAAAAAATAAATCATAATTATATTTTGATCTAAAAATTTAAAATCAAAATACTAATTAAAATCAAAATCAACCCTACATTCTATTATACTAGACATTTTTCCCATTTTTTAATTATATCAACCAAACATCCAACTACACCAACCATACCCCACTGTATCAACCGTGTCAAATTTATAATTACATTGTTCATACCTTATGATCTCACCTTGCATATGTTTTCTACTACATCTACCAAGTATCTAATTACATCAATCATGCTTAACTATCCAACACTATTAGCCATCCTTGTAATATTATCCATTTTTACCATTTTATCCTACACAATCCATACCCTAAAGTATCAACCATCAAATTGCTTAATTATAACATTCATACCCTATAGTATCAGTCAAGAGTTGATTTTCCCACTTACTAATTATATTGGCCTTATCAATACAATTGCCTAAGGGTGGTGATTTATTTCCTAAACCTTAATAACTATCCTTGTACCTCACATTACTTGTTTAACAGTTACCCACTATTATCCTAAATCTAGCTTCATTTTGACACTTATTGGGGTGAATTCCACTACATAAATTTGCCTTGGTGCTTACTAAAAATGACAAAATAAGAATTAAATGTACCATTTACTTGTAGATATTTGGTTGCATCTATGATGTGCCCTACACATTTCCATCTCCATTTTTATGAGACATAGTCTCTCATAACACTATTTTTTGTCACATAGAGCTTTGGTTTTTTAAAAATAGTAAATGTGCAAATGAATGGTTGTTACCTATTTATAGTAAACATTTAAAGTTTTGAAACCTTTAGTTATTTATCATGAGATTCCATTTTTTCCCATATATTTATTTCTATACATCCTTTTCAAAAACCAAAATAACCCTTGGAATCTTAATGAGATAGAAAACTTTTAAGTACTAACAACAAAAATTGTAAAAAAATAGATATTTTTCTTATTGTTCAAGTCCATATTTTTCTCTTCTCTATGGGAATCTTCTATCCCTAATGATGTATGTAGAACCATCTATAATCATAAACATAAGTGAAGATGCATATTTTCATTTTATTTAGTTTCAATTATTTAATCAATTATTTCTAGTTATGTTCTTTTGTGTTACTTTGTTTCTATCTCAAAACACCATCATGTGCTATATTGTTGTGATGTGTGAAGAGTTTTGGGTGGAGCATATGTATATACCTAGTATTTTCACCTTTATCACATTATTGGTGATTTCTCTTTTAGTGGCTTGTCAATGCATAATCTCCTTGAGTGCACGCCTTAAGGGTGCACCAGGAATGAGGTGGAATCAACTTATGGTATTTTACAAGATATTTTTGCATATTATTATGTCACATCATCACTAATATCATTTTGACCTCCTCTAAAGTCTTTACTCTTATTTTCTCTTCATCTACTTACCATTTAAAATTTTTAGCTTCCTTATATCCTACTATATCAACATAGCCAATATAATTTCTTTTGTGCTTAAGTCTTCCCTGTAATGTATTGATCAGCCCAATATAATTTTGAGTTTGTCTTATATCATTTATAGTATATCAGCCTGATTAATACCATACTATTCCAACTAATATATGCCAACTATATTAGCCTGGATGATACCACCTGCCTATACTTCAATTTTAGTTTTGGGTTTTGGAATCATATATAAATGGGTCATATTTCATTCCTAATAATATATATTACTTTTATACACTTTATTTACACTCTATCGTAACCTAAAATTTGGTCTTGAATACTTGATCATGCATATTTATCCCTTTTTATCATTAATTGACATGTGAACTTAATTAACACTCATTTCACCAATTTTACACATCTTCAACATAAGATAAGACCTTTCCCTATAAGTCCATCTATTATCACCTAAATAATTTATATTACTATTGAAAACACCTCCACACATTTTTATGCCTAACTCAAATCCAAAACTTAGCACCCTTAATGAAGGGACAATAACACCGAACAAGGTAGGAATGACTATCATTCTTGTCCTTGTCTATTATTTTCATCCTTCCATTAGAAAAGCTAAGATTTTAAAAAGTAAAACATCTTTATTGATGGCCTTGATATTTTCAAACTCTCTAATGGGTCTTTTTCCCATGTGAACCATTATAAATACACATTCAATTGAATCATTTCAATAAATCTTAGAAAGTTAATAAATCCTTTCTCAAGAGCTTATTTACATAACTACACATTGAAGAAAAAGTCCATATTCTTCCCAATTTAGTTTCCAAGTAGTCATGAGCCAAGTCTGAATTTAATTTTATGTAGCTTGAGCCAAACATGATCAAGTATTCAAGATAATTCTAAATGCATTCACATAGTCAAAAGAGAATAATTTCATAAAGAACTTAGGTGGATGAACTACATGGATATTTCATCCCTCTTTGGAGTATTGGTATGTAGGAAACACTCAACACAGTGGGGCGTTGAGGTCTAGCACAACTCTAACCACTAACCCATTTTTATTCCTTCATAATATTTATCTCCTTATGGCATAAAGCTAGGGTTTATAACTTCAAAAAGGCATATACAAGTCTCTGTATAGTTTTTGAAGATCAAATCAACACAAGAAGACCTAAATTTCACTATCTTATCCAACTGATCCAAAATTTATATCTTTTCATAAAAGGACAAACTAAAAAATAGAGGC
This sequence comes from Torreya grandis, assembly GCA_037957365.1. Lineage (NCBI taxonomy): Eukaryota > Viridiplantae > Streptophyta > Pinopsida > Cupressales > Taxaceae > Torreya > Torreya grandis. The sequence goes on along the minus strand of JARHVA010003888.1, from coordinate 1,222,014 downwards.
TAGTGATTGTCATTCCTATCCCACTAAGTGTTCTTATATTTGAGGGCACTCAGACTCATCTTATAGGATGTTTTTACATTATCTACATTATATTTATTACTGCATTTTATTTTCTTTTTAATTTTTATGACAATTCAAAAAATTAAGTATATCTCTCTTCTTCATAAATGACCCTTATTTATTTTCATTGCTTTGTCCATGTCAGTCATTTATCTTTAGTTTTTTATTTAGGACTATGTTTATAGTACCCTATTTTACTCAATTCAATTTATTAAATTAGGTTTGAAAATTCTATTTAATTCAAATTCATAAAAAATATTTGGTGAACTGTGCATTGATCAAACCTTTTCAAAACCTTAGGTTGCCTTCAAGTATTCAACCTTCTTTTTCAAAATTATAAATTTTTCCCTAGGGTTTCAAATTTTATCTTTGATTTCCCCTTCTTATTGGTTCAAAAATCATAATTCTTTTACTTATTACCTTAGGGCTTTACGCTCATCTTGTTGATAGGGGTTCATGTTCATACACTCATTTCCCTTAGGGTTTATTTTTCCTTTATTGACTCATTTCTACCTTATAACAAATAAATCTTCAAATTCCTTGAAGATTTTTAATTTTCATGTTCATAATAATTAAAAACTACTTTTTGTTCACCAAAATTATGTATGGATTTTTAAAAAAATTCAATTTACTATTTGTAGTAAATTTTGAGTTATAGGATACAAGGGATACCTATTTTTTGAATTTTTATTATTAATTTTTTTTCCTAAAAAACCATTCTCAAATTTTCAAAATACCTAGCCAAACTCTTAAAATTTTTTGAACCTTGTTAAAACTTAAGACTTAGATTTCTTGCCTTCTGGGGTATCAAAATTATTATTTCATATTCTCTATGCCTCAACATGCCAAGGGTGTATATGGTTGTCACTAAATAAAATGGAGATTAATTAATCCTATCATACCAAACCCTTCTCATCCCCATCCTTCTCCTATAAGAGTCCCTAAGGTATATGATGTTTAAGAACACATACAACATACTCATGCTAAGATTTCCTTGTTGGGATTGTTTCAAACTATGCCTATATATAAGGATACTTTATATGAAGCATTAAAATAGACCATGTTACTAAAGGATGCATAACCTTATTATGTTTCTTCTATTTTCAATACCCTAATATGGATTGAATAACACATTTCTTTTACAAAATAATATCTACCACCAAAACATATCATTTGATGCACATCTTCCATTATATATTCAATTTCAAGCTCATTATAAATTAGTCAAAATAATTTTGTAGATAATGGATCAAGACTTACTATCTATAACATATAATTTCTCAAATTATTTCTATTTTAAGCCAAATATCTCATTCATTATAATATTAATATTCATGGATTCAATAATATTCCAAGAAAATTATTAGGTCAGATCACATTACCTATCACATTAGGCCCCAAAATAATACATATAGTTTATCAAGTTATAATAAATGACTTGAATTATAACACACTATTCGGAATACCATGGATTTATTATATGGATGTAGTACCATCTACTCTTTAATCATGTCTAAAATTTAAATATCAAGGGTACATTTACACATGCCCATTGGAAAAAGAACCAATTAAGTATTTTGAAATAACATAAATAATGGCCCATTGTATCCCACATATACATATACATGACCACTCACCCAAATTTTATGAATCACTAATTACTCTGATTAAATATTACAATCAATATGGATTTGGATATACATATCTCCAACAAAGGGGATACACATGACAGGGCTTAGGAACACATGATCAATGTATTATTGATCCCATTTTTCTAATCAAATGACAAAAACAATAAGGATTGGTACATTTAAATAATTTAGGTTGCTTACAAAGTAATCCATATACACCATGCCCTATTTATACACATTTTACCAAGGCACAACGTAAGACAATATATGAAGTTAATTGTGCATCAACATTATAGTTGGTATATCTAGATATGAAAGATAATATTATTTCATTAGATCTACCATTATTTGATGAGTTCTCTACCGATTAGGTTATCCTATAAGGTTTAGGTGTGTATGAAGATATCCCTCCCTTGTACCATAAGAATAGGTTTCCTCATAATTCCCACACATACTTTGGATAACCTAGTGAGACTGATATGCACATTGAATTAGATGGCCCAAACACTATTCCTACAACATTGTATATGGAAGATATATAGGCATTGCTTAATGAATGAATAGTTAAATTTAACTTCATTATGAATGAAAACACAAATCTAGTATTATTATTAACTTTGATAAATTATAGAATATTTTGATGTACTACAAGTCTTAAAATACTATTCATAGTTATTCACATGGGCTTATTCAGATATGCCATATATAGATTTAGCAATAACATTACATGATATCATGTTATATCCATATGCATAACTAGTAAAATATAAAATAATAAAAATGCATCCTAGAGTTGCATTGTTAGTAAAGAAATAAATTAAATGATTATTGGACGTTGGATTCATTATAACTATTGACTATCCTCCATAGGTTTATAACATAGTTCTTGTTATAAAACCAATGGGTGATCTTTGATGTTGTACTAATTTTTTGGGATTTTAGAAAAGTTTGTCCAAAAGAAAAAAAATTATTTACCAAACATTCATATGATTGTATATTATACAGTAGGATATGAGATGTTATCATTCATGAAAGGATTTTTATGGTATAATCAAATTAAGATCAACACTAAGTATAAAACCCTTTGTGCTTATTTATTTATTGTAAGTAGTTTTGACACCTTCATGGTGGTTGATGCATGTTGTGACTCTATCATGTTTTTATCTTATGAGTAAACTCATTACTAATTATCAGTGAGCTCTACTTTGGTCCTAAACAGGTTGTTAACTTTCATTATGTTATTACTTTTAGTACACAGTGGATTTTTAACCTTGGATGGGAATTTTGAGAGTGAGAATTCTTAAGAATTATACCACCCCTAATCCAATTGATGTTGGGGATATGAATAGTTCAACCAATAATTTTTACATCAATATTTGAGTTTTTTATGTATTTTATGTATATTATCATATGATGAAGTTTTGAGGTAAATGTAATGTGTTTATTGTGGGGTTTAACCCCTTACTTTTCTCACCCTAATGAATAACTAGGCTATAAATTTGATAATATCTATAACCATAATACTTCATTAATGGTTATAAATGTGAGATAACACATTTACCATGAGTGTCTCAGGCTCATAAAAGTAGTTATGGGATTCAAATTTAAGATATACTTATCTTTTACCCTGGTCATACCCTAAAGTTTTGATTTTCTAGTGCATAGTTCTAAGAAGTTGGGGTATACTTCATCATCGCTCAGAGAAGGGTTTTATTACTTTCAAAGAACTTCCTTCATCCATTATGGGTTTTTAAATTAATTTAAGTCTTTACCTTATTAATAATGTTAACACATTATTCTTCTTCAAATTTGATCCTTTTGGTTAACACGTTGACCAACCTAGCTAGGTTTGACTCAAGAATGATCATATATATGACTTCATTGTTCTTTTGAGCCCTAGTTAGAAACATATTTATGTTAGATTTATTTTATGAAAAACCTTGTGCAAAATTCATCTTTAACTAGCAATCAATTATTCTTTGTTTTCTAGTTATCCAACCAAGCACATGTTAACATTGCTTAAGTATTGTACTTGCCCATTCCTATGATCAAGGAACATATTCTGGATAAGGTTGAATTAAATATTATTATTTTCAAATCATGAGCTTATAATATCTCTATTGATGTTATGGACTAATAGGTGTAAATTACCAATTACATTATTATAAATCGTGTGTGTGTGTGTGTGTGTGTGTGTGTGTGTGTGTGTGTGTGTGTGTGTGTGTGTGTGTGTGTGTGTGTGTGTGTGTGTGTGTGTGTGTGTGTGTGTGTGTGTGTTTATGTATATGTATATGTATATGTATATGTATATGTATATGTATATGTATATGTATATGTATATGTATATGTATATGTATATGTATATGTATGTATATATATATGTATATGTATATATAGATATAAAGATATATGTATGTATGTATGTATATGTGTGTGTGTATATATAATAAACAAAATTTAATAAAAATAATAATAGTAAAAAATGAATAAATAAATACATAAGAGCATGACACCCATGATAGGACAGCCATATCGACTCAAAAAAATAAGAAATAAATAAATAAATCTACTAGGGAGGTTGGTGAAGGTAGAGGACATGGTTGGAAAAAGGATTAAATGAGAATGGTAGGCAAGAGCAGGGTCAAGAGATGGCATCATGAAGAAGAAAAATAAAAATATATGGTCAGGTGGTTAATTATGACTAATATCTTATCTCACCTAAGATAATTTAATCTACCACATATCAACACCCCATGATGGCATTAAAAGAGAAAATATAAATGCAAGTTTGGAGCTGGTTGAAGGAAGGCGTTGGAAGGTGGATATATCACTATTGAAGGAGACTTTGTCCAGGCAAGTAAATTATCTCTAATGATCTAAATTGTTATTCAATCTTTAAATACAAGCTAGTAGGTATTTTATTGTTGGTTATGTTTGAGAATGATAAATAAGTTTATAGTAAGAATGGTAGCAATCCATTTAGATAAATACACTAGTATGTTATTGATATTTAATCTTGTGATGATTAGGTGATATTGTTATTAATAAGATGTATTTATATGATCATAAATAGTTGTAGTTTATTTTATTTTAGTTGATAAATAATGTGTCATGTGTTTATTTCCTATATGATTATCTTGGGAAGCAAGAAAATTGTTTCCTTTTCCTAATTCTACCTGATCATGGCATACATGTGGTTCTTCATAGTGGATTAATATCCTTGTACCTTAATGACTCTTTTCTAGGCTATTAAAGAATGATTATGTAGAAATTTTATCTTAATAATGGTGTTATGTACTATTAGTATTATTGAATAAGCTAGATGTAAGTTCTTTTTGGTATACCTATGTTATACTCTGCCTAAGGATAGTATTGAAGTGAGTTACTTATTTCTTGGAAGATTATTATTTTATTCTAATGCCCTTTATAATGGTTGTTATTGTTAAAATAATTTAAAATTTTGGTCTTTATTAGCGCCATATAGAAGCCTCCTATAAACAACAATTATCTGGTCTCTTTCCTTTCACCTAAATTGTTTATATTGTGCCTTAATGGACTAGAAATGAATCTGATAAAATATTATTTCTACCAAACACTTTATATTTAATGATTATTCTCCTTGAAATTTTCCATCTGGGGATGTGGCACCCCTTTAAGCCAAGTGTGAAGAAATTGGAAAGGGAGTAACTATGAGTGAAGGCATAAATTTGAACAATTGTAGCATCACATAATAGAGCAATAAAACTAATACAAATGTATATTAAATGGTTATACTATGATAAACCTTTTTATTTCTCTTTTTATGTTAGTTTCAGAGAGAAGCATTGGGGCATAGAAAGGCTAGATTCCAATTTAGTGTGGAAGGTGAGTTTGGATAGGTGTTTTAAATTCTCCTTGTTTTATTAAATTTTAATTTTGGAGTAAACTATGTTTAGTTATAGTGATAGCCATAGATGGTGCTTGTAGTGGAATGGACTAAACTTTGTATTCCTTGCTTTTCACCATTTTTAGTAATGGTTGAAATTTAGAACCATAAATAAATCCATGTTTGCTTGATCTCATGGGATAGTGACTGAAGTAAATAGAGGCAGAGAGGTTAATTAAAGAGAGCTAAATATCATAAATTATTTGAGCAAGTTTCTCCATTTATGGTTTTTACTATAAGGTCTTATGATTATTAAGAGAGGTAATAGTGTTCATAAGTACAAGACAAATTGATGGAGTTTTACAGTTTTGGATAAATAGTTCATCTTGATAGTGGTTATAGATTGATTATTATATATGGATTATTTGTATATAAATCTTGTTGTCTTAAATGAGCATATTATTTCAATACTAGCTTTGTTCTATATAAAAATATTTGTTGATTAAATCCTATAGAATGTAAATAAGTTAAGTAAATTTTTACATGCTCATTAAGCTTAACTTGGTTAATGGTTGAATAAAAAAAGAATGGTTATAGATAATTATTTCTAGATTTATGCTGACACACTTCTTGTTGTGCAGGTACAATCAAGAGTGTGAATGGTTATATAAGTAAAGTAGAGCATTTCTTTTTGTTAATGTAGTTTATTGTTTGAAAAAGAATCTCATTTTTAAGTTATGTTGAGATGTTGGGTTTTATCATCACCTTGAAATAATATTTTAATCTCAAGTATTATTTCAAAACATGAATTGTAACTGGATGTAAATAAATTATTCTCTATTGGTGATAGTCAATTGTGTTTAGTGTCAATGAAAAATTATGAGTCTCTTAGAATGATAATGGTTTCAATGTCATAAAATTTATCTTATGTGTAGAATGAAACTAATTCAAATTGTATAACATTTTATCTCAATGTTTTATTTAATTAATTTTTTTTAATTATCATGTCATAAGCAATATAGTTCATTTCCTAATATGACCATGCTGCCTGGAAAATTGACACAAAATAGCTCTAAGATGGGTTTGTAAAAACATCTAAACTGATAATTTTCATCAATATTATTATTGAAACCTTATATCCTATCATAGGGTAATATAAAAACTAAATTAGTACCATTATACCCGAGATGGATATCTTTTGGTGGACCCATTCTGAGAGACACTTGTATAAATTTTTGTGTTGTCTTGTTAGTTCTAGCCAACGAAGCCATTTTGAAATCAGCTTTTCAACTAGTAAAAATCTATTTCTATCAAAAATAAAAATTACAATATCTACCCCTATCATATGATAATTATAGGTAATAACCTTTTTGTTTATTTCTTGCTCGATCATCTTTTAGTGGCCTCATTTTTGGAGTCAGTCATTAATATTTTACACATGTTCATTTTTGACTCACATAGTTGATTTGGAATCAACCTACCAAAACTATATAAATGTGGTGTATCAAATAATAAAAGGTTTATAGTGTTTTATTTAACATTTATATTATTATTGGAACTTTGTTTCAACCCTTTTGAGTAGTTTTTCTATTTTTGGCAAGCTCTTTTTTGAAGGACTATCATAGGATTTCTGCATAGTTTGGTTTTTCCAGTTTACAAAGTTACTAGAAAAATGACCTTATTTTAATGGCTGGAAATTTTATCTTTATAAACCTAAAGTTGTTTATGTATTCCACAAGGTTAATTTTGAACCTAGAATTTTGAAACCTCTTTTACTGAGTCATTTTTTATTTTTAGTAGCGTGATTATAAACCCATTTTATGCAAAAATTTGTAGGTAGATTAGTCTTTTTGTGTTAAAACCTATTTAGAATACCAGTTATTTTTTATATTTAATCCTTCAGATAATTTAAATATGTATTAATATAAGTACCTGGTAGCTAAGATAATCAATAACACCTATCATTTTTACCTTCTGCATGGTATTGATATTTTATCTAATGCCATGTTTAAGTTGTTTAATCAACATTGAGTGAATCATGTTGTTACTCTCAGGAATTTAGTTTATTTCTCGATGCTTGTCCATTTGAATAATTTTAATCATCTGAGTTGTATTATATCACCTTGAGAATGTAGAAAGGTTGTGAGAATTCATATTCCTTTTTTACTCTTCTTTTGAGGGTTGCTACCACATTGGGTGGTAGAACTTTTGATATGTACAAGATTAACGATCTATTACCAGATCAATTTTAGTGTTCTAGTATGCATAATTCAACCTTGTTAATTGTGATTATATTTGAAGCATCAGATTCAAATGTTGTTATCAGTCTCCATTTTGTGTTGAGTTATTTGGTATGTGCACCAATTTGATAGCATGCACATATGTACGCCATAAAGAAAAAAATTGGTGTATTTTTGTGTGTTTTATGTATACTTTAGTCATGTAATTTTATGGCATGACATTATGGTATCAAATCTAGATTGAAATAATGGGATATCTAGGATATTTAGATTTAGTTATTTCTAATTAACTCTAAAAAAACTATTGAACCATTACAGTGTCACATAGAGATAGTATGGGTAGTTCTTGTGATGAAAATCATCAAGAACCATCACTATTAGGAATATAGAACATAGAAAAATATTAATGAAATAAAGACAAAAACAAAATGTATAAAACACAACACAATAGAGACAAATTTAATGTCCACATAGAAACAACTAGTCCTTATTATTCAGTCCAATAAATGAAGGGAAAAACTTGCAATATATCCACTACAATATCCTCTCCACTCACACATAGTATGCCATCATGATTACCATTCCTTCATATGATAGTAGGGTTAAATATTAGTGTAAAAATACACAAACATAATTTCTATCATTAGATCTATGACCTAATAGTGAATGATCTAGATTTACTATGAAATTATAATATTTTATAATGCATTTTTAACAAAAAAATTCTTCAAGGGTGTTTCCCCTGAATACCCACCAGGGGGGCTTCCAAGTAGGTTATCACCCCTTATGGACCCCCATGGTGACCATAGTGGGGGGATGGGGGACATTTCCCCCCACACCCCTTATCAAGAATCGGGCATTATAATAAGATCAGGCTCCACCATCCAACAATCTCCCACTTGGAGACTAATTATTGCAACTCCACCTCTAAAACTCTTCCTTGGACTTTTCTTTGAACTTTAACCCTGACATGTTTCTCATCTTCCTTTTTATCCTTAAAGACCTATTGAAGATGAACAAATCTCCAACTTCTCCTTTATGACTACTTTTTTTAGCATATATGTAGGATTCTGACTTGTATGAATGTTTTTCAACTTCAATTTACCATCTTCCAAAACTGAACAAATGAAGTGATACTTGAGTTATATATTTTTGGTTCTTGAGTGAAATTTCAAGTTTTGATCTAAATGAATCACACTCTAGCTATCATTATACAACCTAAAATCTTCATGATTATTCCTCAAATCTTTAATGAACCATTACATCCATATCATCTCATTATTATCTCCTATAGGTATAACATACTTTGTCTTTATAGTTGACAAAGTAATTGTCTTCTACAATTTTGAAATCTAACTAACTGTTGTATCACCAATAATGAAAACATAACTTGTGGTGCTCCTCCTTTCATCTAAACCTCCAACCATGTATGCATCAACATATCCTTTTAAGGTAACATATGAACCTTCATCGCATAATCATCTATTAGTGGTCCCTCTCAAGTACCTAATAATCCACTTGACTGCATCCTAGTGCTCCTTTCTTAGATTATTCATAAAACTACTAAAAAATCCCACTACATGAGAAATATCTCATCTTGTGTACACCATAACATACATTAAACATCCAACTACTGAAGCATAGGGTACTTTAGACATATAATTTATTTCCTCCTGCACTTTAGGACATTATTTATGGCATAATTTGAAGTACCCTCCCAAAGGTGTACTCACTAGTTTTGCATCTTGCATATTGAACCTAACTAACACCTTATTGATGTATTCTTCTTTAGATAATGTCAATTTTCTATTTTTCCTATCTTTTGTTATTCTCATACCATGGATTTTCTTTACAGCACCCAAATTCTTCATTTTAAATGAATCTGCTAGTTTTCTTTTGAGCTCATTTATATCATGCATGTTAAACCCTAAAACATGCATGTCATCTACATATAATAAAAATATAATATAGCTACCATTATCTAATCTCTTAAAGTAAACATAGTGGTTAGAATGACATCTACTATAACCTTGTTTTATGATAAACATGTCAAATTTCAAATACCACTATCTTAGAGCTTGCTTTAGGCCATACAAAATCTTATTCAACCTGCACACCATTTTCTCCTTACCTTTGACTTTCTATCCCTATAGCTACTCCATGTATATTTCCTCCTACAAGTCACCATGAAGGAAAGTTTTATTCACATCTAACTATTCAAGGTGAAAATATTCTACTACTACCAAACTTGAAACATTTCTTATAGAATTAATTTTACCTATTAGAGAAAATATTTCATCAAAATTTATACCTTTATTTTATGCAAACCCTTTTAAAACAAGTTTGGCCTTGTACCTATTTTTTCCTCCATCTTCTTCCTTTAACCTATAAACCAATTTATTTTTCAATGTTCTTTTACCTACGGGCAACTAAACCAAATCCCAAGTTTGGTTATGTACCAAGGAGTCCATCTCCTCTTTCATGCCTTGCTCCCACTTGTTTCTATTTTCTACCTACATTGCTTCTTCATAGCTTTCTAGTTCACCATCATCAGTCAATAATAAAGAATAAAGTGAAGGAAAGTATCATTCAAGGATTCTACTTACTTTGGTAGATCTTCTAACTACACTTCCAGAAGTTTGAGGTACTTGTATTTATTGCACATTTTGATTTTTTGGCACTTTTGGAATTTTATTTCCAGTGATTTCATCAAGTACTGCATATTTAGTATTTGGCTTTTCTTATTTCTTTCCATGTAATTGATTTATATATATGGCCTTCTCATTAAAAATCACATCTCTGCTCCTAATGATTTTATGATTTTAAAAATCCTATAAATGGTAACCAAAATAAGTAACTCCATATCCAATAAAATTACATTTTTTTTATTTTACTTCAAGTTTGGTTCTATTTTCTTTATCAATATGGACAAACTATTCACAACTAAAAGTCTTTAAAAATGAATAATCTACCTTTTTACCTATCCATGCTTCTTCTAAAATGCCATAATCCAAAGGACTTGAAGGCCCTCTATTTATTAAATAAATAGCATTATCCATAGCATCTACTCAAAACTATAAGGACAACCCTACATGTAATCTCATGCTCCTTGCACACTCCATGATTGTCATGTTCATCCTTTCTAACACACCATTTTGTTTTGGTGTTCTTAGAACTATCTTCCCTCTACAAATCCCATGGGATGAACAATAATTATCAAATTCTTTGTTGTAGTATTCACGTCCTTTATCTGATCTGACACACTTTAACTTATTTCCTGTCTCATTCTCAACCAAATCTTTCCATTTCTTAAAAGTATCAAAAACATCAAATTGTTTCATATGCAATAAACCCTAGTTTTTTTAGTTTCATCATCAATAAAAGTAACATAATAAGAAGATCCAATAAGGTATGATGCCTGATCTAGTCCTCATACATCTATATTCACAACCTCTAACTTTTCATCCTTCTTTGTCTTCCCAACTCTAAGAAATATAACTCTTTTTTATTTTCTATACACATAGTGCTCATAGAAATCTAAATCCACCTTCTTCAAATCTAGAAACAAATTCTTTGGGTGGAGAACTTGTATCCCCTTCTCACTCATGTGCCCAAATTTGTGGTGCCATAATTTTGTATCCATTTTTATAGAAGATAAAGTAATATAAGAGTCAACATTACCATTAGATAAATATAATGTACCTACCTTCTCTCCTTTTGCTATTACCAGTGATCCTTTAGTGACCTTCCATAAATTTTATGCAAATGTAACTGTGCATCCCTCACTTCCTAACTACCCTACTAAAATTCTATTTCTTCTCAACTCAGGAACATGCCTCAACTCTTTTAGAAACCATTTGTTTCCATTCTATAAATTTATATGTATCTTACCCTTTCATACAATTTTATAGGGTTCATCATCACCTAAATAAACGTATCCAAAATCGCCTTGAACATAGTCTTAAAAATATGTCTTATAGATTGTAGCATGAAATGAAGACCCTAAATATAACACCCAAGAATAATTAATATTATCTAAAGAAAGGATTAAAGCATCTTGAAACACATCACTTATTACATTTGCTTCTTGATTGTTATCTTGTTGTCCATCTCCTTGTTTTCCTTTTTGAAACCAACAATCTTTCTTCAGGTGTCCTTTCTTTCTACAAATTTATCACATCAATGTTCCTCTAGATTTGGATCTACCCTTCTTAGACTTTCCATGATTTCCTAGGCCGTTTTCTCTATCCTTTTGTCTTTCCATATTCTCCATATTTAAAGTATTACTTGATGTCTCACCTTTTCTTTTCCATCACATTTCCTCACTAAGAATAACACCAATAACATCATCAAACTTTAAAGTTTTTAAACTAGAGATAGAATTACTCATAGCCATGATCAAGCCATTCTAGCTTTCTAGCAATGAGCATAGAATCAAAAGAGCCCTAACCTCATCATAAAAAATTTATCTTATTGAGCTTAAATAATTTGTGACCATGTTAAATTTATTTAAATGATCAACAATAGACCCACCTTCTAACATTTCTAGATTAAATAAATGCTTCATAAGAACTACCTTGTTAAAGGCTAAGGTTTTTTCATACACTCTATCCAATGCCTTTATCACATCCACTATTGTATTTTCTTTAAAAATATTTAAGGCCATTGATGTTGATAGGCATAGTCATATTATTCCTAGTGCCTTTCTATCAAGAACCTCCCAATCTTCATACTTCATAGTCATCAGCTTCTTTACTATTCTACCCAATGGTAGGAAAAGATCCTTCTAATATAGATAGTCCTCCATTTACATCTTCCATAGTTGGTAGTTTTGGCTACTAAAATTTTTGACCTTAAATTTGCCTTCTTCTACCACTACTCTCACTTGAACTAGGAACCCTCTTTTCATATGAATTTATCTGCCAAATAAACCTTTGGCTCTGATACAAGTTGTTAGGAATATACAACATAGAGCAATATTAATGAAATAAAGATGGAAATAAAATATAAAAACACAACATAATAAAGACATAGATTTAATGTGGTTCACTCAATATGGGTACATCCACACAAAAATAACCAGTCCTTATTATTCAATCCAATAAATGAAAGGAAAAACTTGCAATACATCCACTATAATATCCTCTCCACTCACACACGCTATGCCATTGTGATTACCATGATCTCATATGATAGGAGGGTTACATATTAGGGAAAAAAATCACAAACATAATTTCTACCATTAGATATGTGACCTAATAATGAATGGTCTAGATTTACTACAAAATTAAAATATTTTACAATGCACTTTTAACAAAAAAAATTAGGGGTGTTGCCCCTGAACCCTCACTAAGGGGGCTTCCAAGTAGGTCACCACCCCCCCAGACCCCCATGGAGACCATATTGGGTGGGTGTTCCCCCTACACCCCTTGTCAAGAACTGAGCATTATAATAAGATCAGGCTCCACCATCCAATAATCACTAGATCAATTGATGCAGGTAAACTAACAGATTATATAGACCCTTCAATACTTGGTACACCTATTGGAAGGGATATTGTTTTAGACTCATTATCTACCTAAATGGGGCCCTCCTTATCATTAATATATGCATAAATCCTTACAACAACACCCACCAAGAGTAAACCTACCATGCTGTACTCAAGTCTACAAAAATAGGTACTCACAGGTGCTAGAGAGACACTCTCATTTTTCTTATGATATGGCTCACTCTTATTTTAGGATGTATGATACCTTTATGAAGAAGAAAAAATCAATTTTAGTATGTTAGCATGCATGAGTAAGACCAATAGATAACTCTAGTGCAATGCCAAGTCATCAATTGGGGATCCCAATTGCTAAAGAATATTTTATGAGAACATGATCCTTATGTGGGGTTGTGGGACATTTTTATAAGAATTTCCCACATAGGATTTAGCTAACATTATATTTGATGAAGGATGGATGTGGTGGTTGGATCTAAAAAAAACTCAACCTATGAAGAACATCATGTTTTCAATAATTGGGCACCAGGGGTAAAACCATCAAAACCTTGAATTAGGGTAAATTGGGAACTCAAATTATTGTTATATTACCATGGTATGATAGTGTTGGTCTCTTGGGGCATTGAGTCCCAATTTTTGTACTTCTTAGCTTTTATGAAGAATATTATGCAAATGTAGTAAGTCTCTTTCCTATTTATGAAAAGTTGTTCATGTTAATGAATTATGTTTGGTCATTCACTTTCCTTGCTTATATTTTTACCTTGAAATAAAGTGATAATAAGAATAAGGTAAATAAAATAACACACTTATCACCTTTTAAAATGAAAAAATCCTAAGTGATAGTATCCATCTTAGTCAGATGTGCTCACAATGAGGAAGCACCTTAATTTGGTAGCATTTATGTTATTTGTCTAAAACATGTAGTTTCACCCTGATTATGATTATCAAACTTTGTGGGTGATGAACATTATGAGGTAACCCTTATCCTTTTGCTTTACTATTTTATTCTTATACATGTTGTGTTAAGTAACTTATGATAGAATATTAGATGCATGTGTTAAGGTTTGTAGAACCCTATTTTACCATACCACACCTGGTAGAAAATGATGAAATATTAATTATTTTCTAGATTGAAGAGTAGTACAATCAATGCACAGTATCATTTTTCAGGTGATCACTTGGATCTTATTGATAGTTAGATAATTTTGGCATATAACAATCATTGTTAAGCACCATCTCTGACATAAGTAGCTCTCATTATCAATACTTTGGTCATATAATTTTAGATGGTTATGTTTTGACAAAGTTATTCTCCACCAGTTATGATATTTGATAGTGGATTGGTTATAGATAAGTTTGAGAGATAAGCTAGTATAATTGCATTTGATACTTTTATAACACTAGGATGATGTAGATGGGAGTTGTCTAGTTTATTTATATTATGACACTATTACATATGGTGATGTACAGTTATTGTATGACCTCTAAGAGGTAATTTATAGGTATTTATATTACCTTTAGGAGGTAATAGATAGTGTTTCACATGCCTGTGGGAGTGATTGAGATGCCTCAAACCTATAGGAGGTATTTGGGATGCCTCATACCTTTGGGAGCTAATGGAGATGCCTATTACCTCTGGGAGGTAATTGAGATGATTTTTATTCCTCTTCCCCTTGGGTGACTTATAAAGTCACATAGTGTTCATGATGTGATCTATATTTTTCTAGTGTTTTATCAAAATTATCATCTTTTTGGTTATTTTATTGAACTCTTTATTTTTATTTGATTTTAAATCAACACCATCATTTTTGTCTTTGTATGTTTTAGTCAATGGACCTATCATGGAAATTGTTGTGGTGATTTACAGTTTGGATTTTTGGGTTTATCTTTTCATTTGAGATCACTTGTCTCATTTTTATTGGTTTTAATCTTACTTGATTAGTTAATTTTTAAATTTTTTTTGGTGATTGTTGTGTTGGTTTTGTATATGTTCATAGTGTGCATAACTATTACACTAATGGCATGGTATGGGGCAGGAGAAGTAACTTGGGATACAACTAGTAGATTGTGATGGGAATTGATCACACCAATTCATGATACCATCCTTCCCACCCCACTGGATGTGGTGGCTCTTTATATATATGTGGTTCCTACTTGGAAATAGAATTTGTGTTGGGAGATCTAAACAAATGATTTAGTGACTACTTGGTAATTTTAGCATATACTTGATGGGTGGTTTTAGCATTATTTAGTTTACTCCATATGGTATTACCATGGATTTATACTTATATTAGAAGTATAATTTTGACATGATTGGCACTTATTAGTCTTATTTTAGTATATTTAGACATTGGATGGTTACTAAATCTCTTATTCTTATATCAGTGGATTTTGGTTTTTAGTGGATTGATAGATGTATGACAACATGAATTAATTTAGGTTAACTGAATTATAATTTTCTTATTCTTACAACTATTCATGTTTTAGTTGACACCTTATGGTATTGATTAGTGTGACATAGTTGGGAAACAAGTCTCAAATGGTAGTAAGCCTTAGTTGATGGCTTGGCTTAGTATGGTAGTATGTTTTCACATTGGATAGCTTCTTGGTATTACACCTATGTGTTCACCATGATTGGCACCTATTCATTACATTCTATGTACACCTTGAGATGGTATTGAGATGCTTAGTGTGATCTTTCCATAGATATTTATTTGTGTACTTTCATTACAAGCGTTTTGATAACATCATCCCATGATTTCAATTTGGGGATTTTATGGGGAGTTGGTGGTCTCTATATTTGAGATACTAGTCTTGTTGGTTGTTATCTACTTGAGAAAATTTGAAATGTGGTGGAGTCCACCACACACACACACACATAGATATATATGTATTGATTCATTAAATATGATGTTATTCTTAGGGGGGGAATGTAAAACCCCTTGTGCTTAGCTATTTATCTTAAGTTGTTTTGACACCTTCATGGTAGATGATGCATGTTGTGACTCTATCATGTCTTTATCTTATGTGTGAACTCATTGCTAATTATTAGTGAGATTTAATTTGATCCCAAATGGGTTGTAGACTTTCATTATATTATTGATTTTAACACAGTGGATTTTAAACCTTAGGAAATTTTACAAGTGAGAATTCTTAAAAATCATATCACCCCTAATCTGATTGATGTTGGGGGTTTAAATAGTTAAATTGATCATTGTTATATCAGAATTTGAGTTTCTTATGCATTTTATTTATCCTATCATATGATGAAGTTTTGAGGTAAATGTAATAACATGTTTATTGTGGGGTTTAACCCTTGCTTTTCTCACCCTAATGAATAACTAGGCTAGAAATTTAACAACATTGATAACCATAATACTTCATTAATGGCTATAAATGTGAGATAACATGTTTACCATGAGTGTCTCAAGCTCATAAAATTAGTTATGGGCTTCAAATTTAAGATAGACTTATCTTTTACCCTAGTCATACCCTAAAGTTTTGATGTTCTAGTGCATAATTCTAGGAAGTTGGGGTATACTTCATCATTGCTTGGAGAAGAGTTTTCTTACTTTCAAAGAGCTTCCTTCATCTATTTTTAGGGTTTTAGATTAATTTGAGTCCTTGCCTTCTTAATTATATTAACATATTATTCTTATTTGAATTTGATCCTTTTAGTTAATTTGTTGACCAACCTAGCTAGGTTTGACTCAAAATTGATTGTATCTATGACTTCACTATTATTTGGACCCCTAGTTAGAAACACCTTTATGATAGATTTATTTGATGAACAACCTTATACGAAGGCCATATTTTATATTGAGTCAATTGTTCCTAATTTTTCCATTATCCAACCATGCACATGTTAACATTGATTAAGTATTATACTTACCCATTCCTATGGTCAAGGAACGTAATCTACATAAGGTTGAATTAAATATTATTATTTTTAAAGCCCAAGCTTATAATCCCATTATTAATGTTATGGTTATTGATGTTCTGGATTAATAGGTTTCAATTACCAATTATGTTATTATAAAGCATATATATATATATATATATATATATATATATAAAATAAATAAACAAAATTTAATAAAAATAACAATAATGGAAAAAATGAATAAATAAATGAGAGCATGGCACCTAGGATAGGACAGCCATGTCCACTCAAAAAAATAATAATAAATAAATAAATAAAATAACAAATAAATAATATACTAGCTAGGTTGGTGAAGGAAGGAAGCGTGCTTGGAAAAAGGATTGAATGAGAATGGTAAGCAAGCACAAGGTCAAGGGATGGCATGATGAAAAATAAAAATAAAAATATATGGTTAGGTGGCTAATTATGACTGATATATTGTCTCACCTAAGATAATTTAATCTACCACCTATCAGTGCCCCATGATGGCATTAAAGTAGAAAATATAAATTCAAGTTTGGAGCTAGTTAAAAGAAGGCACTGGAAGGTGGATGTAGCACTGTTAAAGGAGACTCTATCCAGGCAAGTAGATTCTCTTTGATGATTCGAATTGTTATTCAAGCTTTGAATCTAGCTAGTAGTTTTTTTTATTAGTTATGTTTGATAATGATAACTAAGTTTATAGTAAGAATGGTAGCATTTCATTTGGATAAATACACTAGTATGTTGTTGATATTTAATTTTGTGATGGATAAGTTCTATTATTATTAATAGGATGTATTTCTATGATTATAAATAGTTGTATTTTATTTTGTTGTAGGTGATAACTATTTTTTCATGTGTCTATTACCTATATGATTGTCTTAAGAAGTAAGAAAATTATTTCCTTATCCTAATTCTACTTAATCATAGCATAGATGTGGTTCTTCTTAGAGGATTAATATCCTTGTACCTTAATGAATTTTTTCCAAGTTGTTTAAGAATGATTTTACAAAAAAAATAGCTTAATAATGGTTCCATGTGCTATTATTATTGAATAAGTGATATGTAAGTTCTTTTTGGTATACATATGTTATATTATGCCTAAGGATAGTGTTAAAGTGATTTGTTTCTTTCTTGAAGGATTATTATTTTATTCTAATGCCCTTTATAATGGCTATTGTTGTTAAAACCATTCAAAATTTTGGTCTTTATTGGTGCCATATGGAAGCATACTAGAAACAATAATTATCTGGTCTTTTTTATTTCACCTAAATTATTTGTACAACACCTTAATGGACTAGAAATGAATCTGATCAAAATTTTATTTCTACCAAACACTTCAGATTTAAAGATTATTTTCCTTGAAATTTGCCATCTGGGGATGTGGCACCCCTTTATGCGAAGCGTGAATAAATTGGAAAGGGATTAACTATGAGTGAAGGCATAAATTTGAATAATTTTAGCATCACATAAGAGAGAAATAAAATTAATACAGTTATATATATATATATATATATATATATTGTTTATACCATGATAAACCTTTTTATTTCTCTTTTTATGTTATTTTTAGAGAGAGGCATTGGGGCATAGAAAGGTTGGTTGCCAAGTTAGTGTGAAAGGTGAGTTTGGATAGGTGTTTCAAATTCTCTTTATTTTATTAAATTTTAATTATAGAGTAAACTATGTTTAGTTATAGTGATAGCCATAGATGGTTCTTGTAGTGGAATGGAATAAACTTTATATTCCTTAATTTTTTCCATTTTTAGTAGTTGTTAAAATTTAGAACTGAAAATAAATCTGTGTTTGCTTGATCTCATAAAATAGTGATTTAAGTAAAGAGAGGTTGAGAGGTTAATTGAAGAGTGTTAACTCTCATAAATTATTCAATCAAGTTTCTCCATTTATGGTTTCTACTAGAAGTTCTTATGATTAAGATTAGCTATTTTTTTAATACTTTTAAGAGAGGTAATACCATTCATAAGTACAAGACAACTTGACGGAGTTTTATAGTTTTAGTTAAATATTTCATCTTAAAAGTGGTTATAGATTGATTATTACAATGGATTACTTGTATATAAATCTTGTTGTCTTAAATGACCATATTATTTCATTATTAACTTTGTTCTATGTATAAATATTTGTTGATTAAATCCTATAGAATGTAAATAAGTTAAGTAAATTTTTGTATGCTTATTAAGCTTAACTTGGTTAATGGTTTAATAAAAAAAGGATGGTTATAAAGAATAATTTCCATCTTTAATCTGATGCACTTGTTGTGTAGGTACAACTAGAAGTGTGAATGGTTATATAAGTAAAGTAGAGCATTTCCTTTTATTAGTGAAGTTTATTATTTGAAAAAAAGTCTCATTTTTAAGTTATGTTGAGACATTGGGTTTTATCATCACCTTGAAATAATAGTGTAATCTTGAGTATTGTTTAAAAACATGAATTTTAACTAGGTGTAAATAAATTTTACTCCATTGGTGATTGTCAATTGTGTTTAATGTCAATGAAAATTTGTTCTTCTCTTAAAATGATAATGGTTTCAATGTCATAAAATTTATCTTTTGTATAGAATGAAACTAAATTAGACTATATAACATCTTATCTCAATGTTTTATTTAATTAAATTTTGTTAATTATCATGTCATAAGTGATACAGTTCATTTTTTAATATGACCATGCTTGCTAGAAAATTAGCTCAGAATAGATCTAAGAGGGGCTCGTAAAAACATCTAAACTGATGCTTTTCATGAATCTTATTATTCAAGCATTATATTATATCATAGGGGAATATAAAAACTAAATTAGTATCATTATACCTTTTATGGATGTCTTTTGGTGGACCCATTCTGAGAGACACTTGCATAAATTTTTGTGTTATCTGGTTAGTTCCAGCCAGTGAAGCTATTTTAGAATCAACTTTTAAACTAGTAAAAAAAATTCTATCAAAACTAAAAATTGTGATCTCTACCCCTACCATATGAGAATTATAAAAAATAACCTTTTTTATTCCTCACTCAGTTGTCTTTAGTGGCCTCATTTTTGGAGCCATTCATTGATATTTTACACATGCTGTTTGTTTCCAACTCACAAAGTTGATTTGGAATCGACTTGTAAAATCTATCTAAACATAGTGTATTGAATAATAAAATCATGATAGTGTTTTATTTAACCATTATATTATTATTTTAATTTTTGGCAAGCTCTTTTCAAAGGACTATCACAGGATTTCTGCACAGTTTGGTTTTTCCAGTTTGCAAAGTCACTAGAAAAATGATCTATTTTTTAAGGTGGGAAATTTATTTTTTCTAAAAAAAATTATTTATTACATGAGGTTAATTTTGAACTTAGAATTTTTAAACTTCATTTAAGGAGTCTTTTATTATTTTTAGTAACATGATTCTAAACCCATTTTATCTAGAAATTTCTAGGCAAATTAGTCTTTCTATGTTAAAACCCATTTGGAACACTAGTTATTTTTTGGAATTTAATCCTTAAAATAATTTTTATATGTATGAATATAATTACCTAGTAGCTAAGAGAATAAATATCACCTATTAGTTTGACCTTCTACATGGTAGTGGTATTTTATTTGATGCCATGTTTAAGTTGTTTAATCAGCATTGAGTGAATCATGTCGTTACTCTTAGGAATTTAGTTTGTTACTCGATGATTGTCCATTCAATTAAGTGTACTCATATGATTTAAATTATATCACCTTGATATTAAATCAAGGTTTTGAGAATTCATATTCCTTTTTTACTCTTCTTTTCAGGGTTACTACCTCGTTGGGTGGTAGAACTCTGGATATATACAAGATCAAGGATCTATTACTAGATTGATTTTAGTGTTATAGTGTAAATAATTCAACCTGGTTGATCATGATTCTATTTGTAATGTTAGATTCAAATGTTGTTAGTAGTCTCTATTTTGTGTTGAGTTATTTGGTATGTGCACCAATCTGGTAGCATTCACATACGTACATAGTAAAGAAAAAAATTGGTGTATTTTTGTGTATTTTGAGTATACTTCAGTCATGTAATTTTGGGTCATGACACTAAAGACTAGGAAAATACTTCATACATCACCCCTTGAGTAATATTATGTTACATCATCATGCATTTTGGATAAAAAATGTTGGTGCTACTTATCAACATGTTATGATACATATATTTCATGATTATATACATATCATAGTCAACTATTATGTTGATGATATTTTTTAAAAATTTTAAAAAACACGCCAATCATGCAATAGATTTACGTAAAAAAATTGAATGCTTGCATATATATAACACCCATTTGAATCCATACAAATGTGTCTTTGGCATTAATTCATTGAATTTTTCAAGTTATATAATATTTAAATGAGGCATTGAAGTGGATCATAAAAAGGTTAAATCTATTTTATACATACCTCTACCAAAGGAACTCAAACAACTATGGTCTTTACAAGGAAAAATATAAGGAATTTGATGTTTTGTAGCTTAAATTATTTATAAGGCACAAACTTTCACACTCTTACTCAAAAATAATTTAAAATTTGAATGGGATTAACATTATCAATATATTTTTGATGATATCAAATAATATTTATTACAACCTAACATTCATATATCACATATCACTAATAGACCACTATGATTATACATATCATCCATAGATCATGCTCTAATAGATTTGATCCCATATTAATATGATGATCATCATTGATAGTGTGAAATAAATTAAATTCATTGTAATTTATTCAATTATTAAAATAATTATAGTTTCATATAGAAATTATTTTTGGTTATTATCTTTGCAACACAAAATTTATGAAATTACATGTTGGACAATGAAACATATGTTATTAAAAAAGTTTATCCTTTGATATTTATTATGTCAAAGTCACATTTATCAATGCTAATTTTATAATTTGATTTAAAATTAATTTCACAAAAATTTATCAAAGAACAAGTTATGGTAGATCAACTTGCATCTTCTCCATTTTCACATACACTACCAATGAGCGATGATTTTATTTCTTATACGATTGATACTGACACTTGGACAATGATAATTTATGGCTCTAAATGTGTCACAAGGCATGGGGTTGATATTTTATTTATTACACCTCATGGTTAGACCATGTCATTTTCTTATCAACTAGACTTTTCTTGTACAAACAATATTATCGAATATGAATCACTAATTTTGGGACTATACACATCACATACATTAAAAATAAAATCTCTCAAAATATATGGATACTCCCAGCTATTAGAAAATAAAATATTAGATGTTTACCAAACCAAAGAAGAAAATTTGATACCATATAAATAATTTATTTAATGGCTAATGACACATTTTAAACATATTTCTATAGAGAGTATACCCTTCAAGCACAATCAACATGCATATGTTATGGCTAGTGTGGCATCTTTAATTCCTATTTATCATGACAATGATCATGTTATTTTCACTATATAATAGTTACAACAAACATTGATTTCTATCACACAATTATAATCCTTATAAGTAGTAGTTACACGTAGTACAGTTAACTCAGAATGGTTCAGTGACAATTTTTTATATAAATCAGCCATACCATAATATGCTATGTATAATGATTAGTGAAAATTTTAATGGACTGCTACTCATTCTATTATTATTTGGAGGTATTGTTGATGTGGGTTTTATGCACACTCATTATGTTTTTTGAATGGAATAAATAAGGTGACCACCTTTAGCTGGTGTTGGTATATTTGGGTACATATAAATGTCCCTGTCAACTTTACTCACATCAATGGTTATTAACCCAAATAATTATTATCATTTAATGGTCATTAGATCCAAGAATATAAGGAAATATTTTTAAATTTACATGTAGCTATGGGATCATATTTTATATACCTCATGAAATCATTTGTTTCATAGCATCATCATGATTAACTCTCTCACCACTTACCTGGATTAGGAATTCTGATGTACAAGGTGTAACACTCATCGATTCACATTGGATTCAAAATACCCAGGTTATTCTTTTATTATACTAGGAGTGATCAATTATATTGTCATGAAATCAAAGGAAAACTATTCTAAAAAGATGGAAACTACCTAAAACAAACCACTTGACTAAGCAAAGTAAATTATAGAAAGCAAAAATGGCTAATCTAGAAAGCATGAATTATTTTAATGAAAGAAAATAACTTAAATTAGAAAACTAACTTAAAAAATCAAATATAACCTACCCATACATATATCAGAACATTAATTTTTACTCAAAGACCTCTTCAAATGGAGTAGCCATAAATTAATTCTTTAAAAATTATCCATTAACCGGATATGTCAATTCATTACCTTAGAGGTCCTTCAAATGAAAAGCATTGTTACCCAAGATTTTAGAGATATGATAAGGCCCTATCCATAGTAGGGTGAACTTGTCATTCATTCCTTTCTTTTCATGGGCTTCATCCCATAAAAGCACCAAGTCAAAAATCTTGAATGCTTTAGATTTTTCTCTCTTATTGGACCATTTGTTGACTACATCTTGATGTCTGGTGAAGTTTTATAATGCTTCATTCCTAAAATATTCTAATTCTATTATATCTAAAAATCTAGACTCTATCTTCTCATTGGGCTCCATGTATTCCTACATAAATTTATATGTTGTTAGCTTCATCATGATTGGAAACACTAACTATTTCTCATAAACTAGTAGATATGGTGAGGCTTTAAGGGCCTGCTTATACCAAGTTTGATCTTCTCATAGTACATATTTTAGTAATATATGTATTGGTAAAAGTATTTAAGCCTCTATTGAGTCAATTAATAACACATTTATCTATCAACATTACTAAAAAAATATAATATGCACAAGTTGAAGAGATAAAATAAGAAGATAATGAACCTATCAACAAATATGTTTTGAGGTACAATACAATCTTGGCCAAAATGACAAATCCAATGGAAAATGAATAACTTTAATATATCTTCAATTAAATTCTGATTAACCCATTACATGATTCTATTGTCTTTAATAATTTAATATATTTTGATGACATGCCATAATTTTTTAAGATCAATAAATAAAACTCATTGCATTCAATAAGCTTAATTATGTAGCCAACACACTGACTACATCAAATACAAGGTTTCATATTAAACCAAGTTATAAGGCAAAACCTCCATAAACTAAAAATGAATCAAAAACAATGATGAATATTATGTCATAAAAAATTAATCGGTTTATAGTATCCAATACACCTAAGAGATAATTTACATGATTCTTTAAGTCTCCAGCTTCACTCCTTAAAAAGATAATGAAGTGTCATCTCATATCTCTTCCTCCTTCTTTAGAGTTTGATATGAGTTAGCCTCTACTAAAAGGATATGATGCCTATGCTTTTTGTGACTATCACCAATGTGTTTGGAATTTTATGAATAGAGGTTACAATTTGAAGCATGAGATACAAGATCCCATTAATAGTGCACAAATCATATTTGATGATGTTTAAAAGGATTCAGGACCACAACATGGTGATCAATAAAATTAGAAGATATTCAACAATCCATTATAATATCATTCTAAAAAAACATCTAAAGTTAAAATGGCATATAATTCACATCCTCCACCACATTATGGGCATATATTAGATAGGATTATTGGCACACTTGAATGTGAGATACCTCTTATGGTTCGGAGGCCTTATTTTAACATAGCATCTGAATCCTGACTATTGAAATCCTTTATGGCATAATTGAATTAGAGTGGAAAGAGAGATAAGATGAAACTTTTCAAAGGAAATGATGTGGCATTCCTCCAAATGTCTATAAGGTATACATGGTATATCTACCAAAATAAAGTGCCAAATTTTCAATTGAATGAGTAAAATAAATTTAGAGATGTCTAGAATTAATGGCACATGAATTGGAATTCAATACCAAATGCTATATCAATGAATTGAAATTAAACATCATGCCCATTGATCACAAATGAGCTTGAGAAAATTTTTATCCTTGAGAACTCAAAGCCTTAGCCACTTGCATTCAAACTATAAATTGCTTTCAAAAAAGCCAAGCCATTAAATCAAAGAACCAAAACTCTATGAGCATAAAAAATTAACAATGGCTTATTCATACAAGACATTCATGGGAGTCCAACCACCTTCAAGTTTTTTTATCAAAGACTATACCAAGTACATGAACACCATTTTTGATTTGACAATGTTCAATGACAAGAATCTCAACTACTCAATTCTATAGGACATAATTGGAAAGGTAGACACCCATACATGTGAAGAAAATTTAACACCAGCATAGAGGTAATTGGTTGTATATTTAATCTCACTTAAGTTACAAGGATTAAATTTTGTATCATCCAAGATTAAGTTAATTCCATGCATTGATGTACTATAGAGCATATTCTTTTTAAGTAAGGTAACTAAGGGTGCTTTTTCTACATTACGTGGAGCATAAAACCATTATTGCCTACATTTCAAGATATGCCTTCCAAAGGTACCTATCCTTTCTAATTTTAGACACTAAATTTGATGTGCAAATAATTATAACATGCAATAAGAACTGATTTTAATTGTTAAAATACTGAGAAAATGGTTTATCCCTAGAGAAATCATTGTCATTAAGGGA
The DNA here is from genome assembly GCA_037957365.1 of Torreya grandis. Taxonomy (NCBI): domain Eukaryota; kingdom Viridiplantae; phylum Streptophyta; class Pinopsida; order Cupressales; family Taxaceae; genus Torreya; species Torreya grandis. Next base: position 1,196,174 of record JARHVA010003888.1, on the reverse strand, counting down.
AAGTTGATAGTACCTATAACCAAGTTTTGGATTAGAGTGTACATTAGAATGTCCCTTTTGAATAGGTTATTTATCTACCCTAGCATCCACTTTATTCACCTAGAGTGAGTTTCATTACTAGATTTATTGATGGACTTATAGCTAACCTTTGCCCTAAGAGAGATAATTAGCACAGGATGTAGGAGTAAGTCTTGTGCAAAGATAAGAGGCATGTGGGAGGAAATTTTTATATGATGTCTTACCTCTTGGATGCAATAATTAACATAGTATATATTCACCATAGATCACTCTGTAGACTAGTTCCATATTACATCAAGGATTAAATATGTGATTCTTACTCATTCATGCACATTTATGCTTGTATAAGAAATATAGTCAGATGTGTAGAGGATGTGTATCCTTAGGTATGTAGGGATATAAATGAGGCACCACTACTTAGATTATTTAAAAACACCATTGATACATTTATTCCAAAAAGGGATTTTCAACTCTACCTCAATTATATGATGATCATGGTCATAGGGCACAAGGCTACCCTGCTATGTCTCCCAAATATGTTCTAGATAAATTACGTGAATAGGATATAGTATACCAGCTATGGTGGGGCATTGATAAATATTTGAATAAGAATAATAATATCACATTTCATGTCTCTCATTTGATGATTATAAGAATGTGTTACATCAATTGTAAGTATTTTGGAGACATTAGGAAGTTCAGGGAATATTGTTCATTGGCCACCCTACCACATAAATATTGGAATCCTCATAGTTGAATTCAAAATCATATCCAAGGTCTTGGTATTAGATACCAACATACCCCTTACAACCATGAATTTTTATTTTTGAATGTTAAGAGTGATGCCCATTTCCTAGAAAGAACTCAAATGGTTGGGTTGAATGAAGAAATTTTGAAAATAATACAAAAAGATCCCTAAATTTTAATTAAAGATGTACATGTTAGGCTTCTTCCTTCAAGTGGATGGGATACAATAGACTTATATAATAATAGGCCTTCTTAGTCATCATTGGATAAAGGGGAACCTTTTTAGATAGCACCCATCATTATGACTATTGTGAATCAAGAGCATGGGGTGCAAGAGGTTCTTACCATTACAAATTCCCTTAGAAGAGAAGAGGATCCAATTTTCATAAACTCTTCTAATTTAGAATACCATACTCTTCTTACTACCAATTGAGCCCATGTGACTACAAGCATGTAAGTCTTAACTTCCCCACTCAGATGGATTCCCCCTCAACATAAAATGTAACTCTTTGCTACAAGAGGAAACTTAGAGCCCAAGGACCCCTTGTGAGCACAAATATTGATAAATCATCTAAAAAAGGACACATAGGTCATGAGTATACATCTATAAGAAATGATCCCATTGATGAATATGAGGAAGATTGGTAAAGAGAAAAAGTCATGAACCTCCAAGGAGCCAAAGGAAAAGTACCACTAAAAGTAGACAAATTAGGTGAGAATATGGCCCAACTGTCTTCTCAATTCCTCTTGTTTCTACTATTCTAGGTTTGTAAATTATTTATCCTATGTTTATTAGTTTATTTAATCTTATTTCTCTTAGTCTTGGTGTCCTACCATCCCTAGTTGTTCCCAAAGTGGAGGTTGTTTCTTCTAGTCTTGCTAGCTCCCTAATCCCAACTATTCTTACAATTCCACTTATTTATTTACCATTTGTTGTTCCCACTACCACTACTATTACCTCTATTAGTCCCTCAGTTGCCCCTGATCCTATAAAAATCATACTAATAAAATTAGAGGAGCATAGGTAAGTACACAATAACATGTATCTTTCACCTAATTGGGCTTGCCAATGCCTTCTTCTAGTCCTATCCAGATTACTATTATAGTATCATTTAAGAAGACTAAGAAGAATAAGTTGGTATGCATAGTCTACCCTATGCCCCAATATGATGGTGTTGACTAGTTAGAGATCATTTGGCTATCACTATTAGGCCCCTTACATGTAGAATCCTTAAGGAAATCGTTAAGGTACTTATTGGTTGAACTATAGCCAAGGACACTTAGCCAACTAGTTCAACTCAATTGGTAAACCCACAATGGGCCATAGACTTAGAATCTCAAGCCCCCCAAAGGCCAAATCTCATAATAATTGAACTGCCCACTATAATCTCCATCTTTTATAAATATACAAGGAGTATCCAAAGAGTAAAGAAGAGGATGATTTAAGATGATGCTAGTAGGTGCATAATTTTTGAAGTGAGACAAGATGTCTTCTCTCATTTATAGAGAAAGAATAGGAGATTGGGGTAGTCTCCTCGTAATGAATATTTTAGATCTAATTTGGAAAGATAGAAGGATACTTTGCTCAAACTTCATGAATGGACTGATCAAGTGATAAGGGAGCTTCAGAAAGAATTAGATCATGTCCAGGAATAATAACAAATTGTTCATGTTCTCAAGCAAATTTAGATAGATGTACAAAGTACATCCTCAATGTTATATAATAATTTGGATGATATTACTTCAATGAAGGCTAAATTAGCCACTCATATAATTGAAATGGAAAAATCATTTAATTATTTTTAAGATGATGAAAACAAATAAAAAATCCTTTTTTGTACACAACAAATAAGGTTTATATCCATTTGAACATAATGACACCTTTGTAGGCATCCAATGCCCTCAATTTAGTTATCATATGAACACAAGAAGCAAAATAATGGGTAGCAGGTGCAGAGGTAATAATATCAAAATTTACATAGCATGAAAACCTGATTTTTCAAATTTTAGATGAGTTGAAGCTTTCCTAGACTAAGGACTCTATAGGGAAATTGATAAGTAGAGTTAATTTTGATCAACTCTTCTAGTAAGCCTCATCAAATTTCAAACATAATATTCAAGGACTAACATTGGAATAAATTGAGGCTAAGCTCAATTTTACAAGAAATAAGGTAATAGAAGTTAAGATCTTTCATATTAATTTTAGGAACACCAAAGTTAAACATGCATGTTTAATGGAGTAATCAAGCAAGGTTTATCGACCACCACTTATGAACATGGACATCATTAGATTTTAGCATGGGGTCAATTTCAATTATTATGAGGAATTAGAGGCAAAAAATAAGGCTAAAGCCATAATTTCCATCTCAACTCCACCTTTTAGCTTAGCTCCACTGACAACTTTAGTGCCTCCTACAACATCAAGTGCATCCATACAATCATCGAGTTTGAAAAAGCCTTAATTATCAAAATTTAATTTTCTATATAATTTTCCATGTAAGATTATTCAATGTAATTATATTTTATTCATACTTCATGTATGCATGTAAGTAGTTAGCTTGAGCAATTTGTAAGCATGCACATGTTTCATGACATTATACAGATAAATATATTTTTAGATAAAGTTGTGATCAACTATCATTAGACATGTGGTTTTTAGCATCAAATGAGAACTATGGTTTTGATTACTAACATGTAACTTAGAGTTTTTCATGAACTAAGAGAATGAGGCAAGCCCTCCCCAAGTCTATTTATACATGTAAATCCCTCATTTCAAAGGGTTGGAAAAATATCAATATAGGAAGAAGTAATTTTCAATTGTCATGCAACTATGTAGGTGTGTTTCCATTTGAATTCTATGTAATTGTAATTAAGTGTTTATTTCTTTGGTTGTTTTGATTTAGTAATTTGAAGTGTGTAATAGTTATAGAGAATTCATTTTATTATCATTAATGTATATTGATTATAGATGTGCAATAACTATTAAAAAATTAGAAATTATTATTGGTTATATGTAAATGGGTTGATTATCTCAATTTTCAAAGTGTACATAAGTATTTTCCTTTGATATAGTCTTCTAGGTATGAGCCATAACTACCTTAAATACCCATCTGATCTAAGTTTTAATCTTCTAATTAAGGGTGTGCAATAGATACTCTAAAAGGAGTAACTTTTAGATGATATCTTTGAGTTTCTTATATTATATATTCCTATACTGCATAATTATGTTTATATGTGAGTGTGTAATAGCTACCAGTAGTCAGCATTAGTTTCAAAACACTTGTCCACAAAGAAACCAACCCTAGAAGTAATTTCTTGATACCATAGAGCCTTTTTTGTTTTATCCTTCCCTTTTTTTAGATTTTATTTAATTGAGAGCTACCCACTTTATAATAAATTCCATCCATCTAACTCAACTAGGTTTTAATTTCCTTATTAGGTTCTATTTCACCAACAAAAACACTTGGTTAACAACCTACATGCTCAACCTGATATTCCACCACCTGGTTATTTAACCCATACCTACAACTCATGCCTTGGAGTGGAGTTTACCTTCATTAAAATCTTAAAATATTAGAGACTACCTCATTAAATCTGGAGGTGTTCATAAGACCCACATCCACAAATCCAACTCAACTGAATTGGGGGAAAGAAATTAAAAAAAGCAAAGAAAATCAAATGAATAAACTATAGAAAACAAAACTAAACTAAGAAAGCATAAAAAATTGTATAGTAATACATACATGAAACCTCATGATTCTCATTCTGAAATGGCATTGGATGGAGTAGCTAAAAAGTAATGCTTCAAAAACTATCTATTGGCTGGCAGTTGTAGGTTATTCCCTTGTAGATATTTCAATCAGAAAGTATTTTATCCTAGAAATTCTACAATTTGATAAAGACCAATCCAAAGAGGACTTAGCTTAGAATGTTGACCTTTCCTCTCATGGTATTTGTCCCATAATAAAACCAAGTCTAAAATATGAAATCATTTTACTTGTGATTTTCTATCTAACCATCTTTTCATAGCTACCTGGTGCTTGTTAAAATTATTCAAGACTTCATCTCTCTTATCATCCATATGAATCAAGTCCAATAGCTCATATTGACATATTTCATTTGCTTATATGTATTCATTGATGAATTGATATGTGGATCTCTTGAGTTACATTGGAAATACTAGTTCCACACATAAATCAACATGAAACAGGAGCTCTTTAGGATTTTCTTATGTCTTGTTTGATCAACTCATAAAGCATACTTGAGTAGAAGATGTCAATTGTGTGGGTTCTTCTCTATTGATTTCTAAATGATATTTAGTAGTTTATTATTTATGGATTCATCTAAAACATTTTCCTATAGGTAATAGTTTAAAGAGAACTTTAATATAATTCTATTTTGATATGCCCACTCAGTCAACTTCGTTGATTGGAAGGCAAGTCCAATATCACACACAAGTGCCATAGGGGTGTTTAACCTAGTTGTAATGTGTTCTTCAAGGAATTTAATCACCTCCTTCATATTGTTATTCTTTATTGATTTTGTTTTAATCCATATTATGTAATAGTCAATCACTATAATAATAAATATATGGTTGGCTACAGAGTTTGGATTTATGACCCCAATGAATCCCATGCTTCACTGAGAAAAGGGATAGTCCTAAATTATTGGTTGAAGGGGAATAACAACATAATTTTCCTTTTTTTCAAATTTTTGATATAGATGATAAGATATCATATGAGTATGAGCATCTTTAAATAATGTTGGCCAAAAATAACTAGTCTTTAAGAAGTTTTGGGTTGTCACACTGCCAAAAGGATGGTCATTGGGTAAATTATCATGGAAAAAATTAATGGCATCTAGTTCTTCCTCTTCTATTAAGTATCTTAGTAAAATCCCTTCATGAATTCTATGGTATAGGACACCTTTCTTGAGCAAGTAGTAGGTAGCCTTCAACTTTAATGCTCTTGTTTATGTCATACCCAAGCTATTTAATGGAGCACCATACAACAAGTAATGAGTAACAAAGTCATACCAAGGGTTATGTTTTAGTTCAAGCTAATTCACTTAGACAACAAAAATACTAGGGTCGGTTTTAAAGACCAGTTATGATAGACCTTGACCTTGAACTGACTTCACGAGCCTAACCTAAATGTCATATTTTTGAAGTTTTGAGACCCAACATCCTCTTCTTTCTCCAAGTTCATTCTACCCCAACATAATTTTGATAGTAAGATCTAATACCATAGCATAAACTTTATTCCTTAAGATGTAATGTTTGAATTTATTTATTACCTTTACCAGTGCATAAGATTGTTTATCCAAAATATGGTACTTTAATTCATCTTCCTTCAAATTATTGCTCATGAAATCTATAGGATACTCTCCATCTTCTAGTTTAAGTAAGGATGAAAATAATGGTATGATCAGATGAAAATGAATATAAATAGAAATATTTTATCTAATATGGGCTAACTAAAATAGGGGCCTACATTATGACACCCTTAATTTATTGAAAGGCTTTCTTTGAGGTAGTCATCAACTCAAATTTATCTCCCTATTTTAACATGTCATTCAAGGGTTTAGTTATCTCAGCAAAACATGAAATTAATTTTTGTACAAAATTAATGTTACCAAAAAAATATTTTAGTTCCTTCTTACTATTTGGTAATTAAATTTTATAAATTACATCGACTCTATCAAGGTTAATTAACATACCTTAATTTGTAATTACATGACCAAAAATTTTACCTTTAGTTGCACAGAAAATACATTTCCTTGGATTGAGTGAAATACCAAAATCATGGCAGCATTCAAATATATTTTGTAAGTGTTTTAAATGGTATAATATACATTTATAAAAATTATAAATTCATCCATACACACAACAATACACTTACCAATAAACCCTTCAAGCTCTATGTCAATGGTGTGTTAGAAAGTGGCACCAATGTTGATCAAACCAAAGGGCATTTTCTTATAAGTGAATGTGCCCCACTATATAGTGAAGGTTTTCTTAGTTTTCTATTCATGTTCAACTAAAAATTGATTGTGTCTTAAGAAACCATCTAGGAAATACATCACCACAAATCTAATGACCTTTTATATGACTTCATCTAAAGATAGTAGTGGATAATTATCTTTTTCTGAAGCTTGATTTAAATTCATAAAATCAACACAAAGAAAAATCTCTCTGCTCTCTTTTTTAATGGTACTAAATTAGCTACCCAAGTTAAATATCACATAGTAAATACTTTGCCAGTTGATAATAACTTTTGAACCTCTTTCAATTTAAGAAGCTCAAAAATAGGGTTAACTTGCCTTTGGCATTGTCTGAATGGCTTCTTATCATGATTTAAGGGGATATTATCCATCATGATGCTAATATTAAACACTTTTAAGTTTTCATAATTCTAATAAATGATGTCTTGGTGATGGATTAACATCCTTTGTAGACCCTACATTTCTTTATCACTACATTTTGGCCCTATAGTGATGTTTTGAGGTTGATCAAGTATCCTCATGTTAATCACTTATGAACTTTGATTGGGTTGATCAAGTCTTTCAGGCCTAACTACAATCCTTTCTAATTGGAATTTAATTGTCCTCAAGGTTCAAAATTCCATCAGCATCACAATGTTCTTTATTTAGATCACTTATCTCATCTTCATCAACCACCTGCATGTTAAAAGCATTAGAATTAGAAAGGAAATCTAAAGCGTGTTTGTCATCATCAAAAACTTTAAATTTATTCACATTATTAGGTACAAATGTACATGAAACCAATTTGATAAAAAAAATTGAATATCCATGTTCTTCAAAGCTGTAAGGTTAGCAGTAAAAATAAATAGTGAGTCTGCAATAACTTTGTCAAATCTAAAAATGGAAACAATGTTAAATACATCAAAGGATTCCATCAAATCATAAGTGTGGTGCTTATACTTATTCAAATGAGAAATATTAAATTGGAATTAATTCCTTACCTAATTGATGACTAATTTAGAATCATTGTACACCTTTAATTGACATACATCATACCTGGATGCAAACTATAATCCCAAGATTAGTGCCTTGTATTATGTTATGTTATTAGTACAATAAATTGTAATCTATATGTATCTACATGTTTTTTACCATAGGGACCAATAAGTATAATACCTACTCCTGACCCTTATTTATATTGAGCTCCATCAAAATATAAATACCACATACCTAAACTTTAATCTCAGTTGAGTTGTATTTTCCTTGTTTGTTTGGTAGTTAGATTATAGACACCTAAATCCATGGAAGTAAAATTTAATTTTTCATTGATTGCATTATATTCCATAATAATTAGCTACATGTGTGGCTCTCTATCAATTCTAATCTAATTTTACACTCCTCTCCATGGTAGACACATATGGGAGAAGTTTGTTGCCATATAACCATTAAGAGATTTAGACCAATCTCTACTCAGTAGCATGTCATATGCCTATAGGATTTTAACCACGTGTATGTTTATGAACTAATAAATTCTTGATTTATCTTTAAATTACCTATGAACATTCAATAATTCTCTTACAACCCTAACTTTAGACTTATCTAATTGAAACACTACCTTATCAAATTTTATAGGAACCCATCTTAGTTTCCTATAAATCCCTATAGGCATGACATTTGATGAGGCACCTAAATCAACTAGGAAATTATGCAAATTCTTTCCAAAGATTTAGTTCATGAGTAAGAAGGGTACAACCTCAATTTTGGCCTTGTGTACCACAATGTTGTATTGGTTGTGGCTTTATTTTTGGGCTAAGTGATCTTATCTATAAGAGACTTAAGGATTAAATCTCTTTATTCAATAATTTTGGCTAATTCATGGAGGGTTATATTGGCTTTTATCCTTTTTATATCCTTAACTATGTTTTAACTACTCTTACTAATGGTAGGTTGATTTTCATCTAAATTTGGTGGGGGTAGATCATTCCTAGATTTTGGGTCAAGAAGAATAGCAACATTTTTGGGTGGTGTTAAGGTTATCAAGGATTGGTGTGCCATGATCCTTAGGGTATAATATCCCCTTTGGAATTACTAAACAACTTGAATATCATTAGTATTCTCCTTAGGTTCATTATTACCTTTACTAGGAAAGTCTAGGGTCTCTAAAACCATGGCTATGTCAAGTGATTTGGATGAAATAGGAACATCAGGGTGACCCATGATATTTTGATTATTTGTAAGAACCTCATATTCATCAATATCATTGTATAGTATTTCTAAGGCATTAAAAACCTAAATGCAATCAAGTTCTCCATGCCAGGTTATGTTATGCACATGACACCAATTGGGTAGGGTGATGTCCATGATGTTGATTTTAGACATTATATTAGATGGAGAATTGAATTTCTTTCTTTTCTTATTATTAGGTTTGTAATTATGTTAATAAGTAAAATTTGGGGGTGAAATTTCTCTAGCTTAAACTATCCACTTATCTTTTAAAACTAAGGAAATCATTACTTAACCTTTGGACCATCATTTGGATTGCATCTAGATCAATCTTGGTTGATTCCAAACTGGAAGTCTATGTGATATTAGTCACAACTATGACTATATCTTGGTTATAAGCCCATGGTATAGCCTTATTACTAGTAAAATTTAGAAATACCAAATTCTATTTTGGGTAGGCATGGAGTAGAGGGATCTAATTCATGATTGAGAAAGTCCTAAAATTAGGACATTCTAATTCATAAATAGGATTAAATTCAATGTTGGCATGTTTGGGAGGATGTTAGGGATGGAGGCCAACATTTATCCTTATGGATTGAGTTACTTGTATATTTTTATTTCCTCTACATAGGTGATGGGAAGATATGTGATAGTTGGATCCCTCTTCAAGAACATGGTTATCCATGGGTCCAAGGCATTCTTAAACATTTCTAATGCTAATTGATTGTCTGGTCTCTACAATATTTTCACCCTACTGTAATATAAATTATGTATAAATTCATTGGGATCCCTTATCATTAATTATTGATATAAAATAGTGGAGTCTACCACCTAACCAAACTTGATTAAAAACATGTTACTCAATTGATTCTAGCTTCTAATTGAATTTTCAAGAAAGTTAAAGAACTAGTCATAGGCTATATAAAGCAAGGGGAAATGGAATATCCTATAGGCTAAATCTTCATGCTCAACATTGATTAACATGAGGTTTTTCTTTTAAGATGTGACATGTTCTTCAGTAGTCTCCCTGATACTTGGGTTAAAACTTGGAAGGTACCTCTCAGGTTTCTTAGGTAGATCATGCATGTCCCCTAGAAAATTTATTGTAGACCCTGTTAACCAAGCCATGGGTGCAACAATGGGTGGGGGTATGTTTTGGGAAATTTGAGAGGATAAACTGGTAGGGGTGGATAAGGGTCTTAGTCTCCCTCTAGTAGTTTAAGTTCTCCTAAATATTTGTAATGGGGATATAATCAATCTGCCTCTAGTTACATAGGATCTAGTGATTCACTCAACAAGCTCTAGATTGTTTGAGATATCAATTATGAGTTAGAGATATTCAGACCAATAACATTAAACTAATAAAAAATTAAATATAGAGAATCTATAAATTGACAAAAAATAATAAATCAAAGTGACTCAAAGTATCTATAATTTCAAAATAGATAGAAAACATTGCCCTCATTCTAGCATTAGTTTTTATTAGTCTCAATTTATGACCCACAACAACAGCAAATATTAGATTAATTGTTCTAGTGGTACAAAGGGATATAATAAAACATGAGATGTAATGTCCCCTTATTTTTAGGATATATTTAGTTAAATTCAATGGTTGATAAATTTCTAATCATTTATCCGAGTGAGCAATGGAAATTAACCACTAGAAATTCTATCAATTTTATATTGTCTGATAAATCTTATTGATGTTTGATTAAGTACTTTACTTCCTCATTCACATATGTATCACACTATAATAAAATGGGTATAAAATTCATAATAAAAAAAAATAAAATGAGAGAAATATTATGGAAATAAAGCAAGTGGTTCTTTGATTGAAACAAGATTATTAATGCTAAAAATCAAAAGCATGCATAATCACCATTATACGATTATGTACCAAGTTTATCTTAGAAAAAATTAAAACAATGCAATGGGTAGGATTCTGAGTAATTCACTAAACATATTACTCTAAAATTATATTTAAATAAATTCATATAAAATTCCTATAGCTAGTGCACATAATGGTTTGACATATCTTCAAGTTAAAAAAATAGAAATTTAGAACCAATTAGACTAGATATTGCATAATCTAATTGCATATTCATTAGTAAATAAGAATTGAAATATAGTTTTAATATTAATCAATTATGGTCCATCAATAAATTAATGTCATTACTAAATAAAAACATGAATTTCCAACCAGGTTGGTAACTATTTCACTGTTATTACAAAAACATTTAAGTGTGTTCTTCAAGTAGACAATTACAATCCAAAACAAAACAAGAAAAAGAGAGGATTGAGCCTATCACAATTTATATAGAGTTTTGGTTCATAATATCTCCCCCATTTTTACAATAATTTGGATTACCTTTTATAGAAATGAGAATGGGACTTGTATCCAAGCAGCACAAGGCTCCCATCACTGGCCATGGTTGCCACTCTAAGTTGTTGTAATGACATTCAATTAGAATATTCCCTTATAACCTCATAAGAGGTCAAATTATATTTTTATTTTCTCCATGGTTGTGACACATGTCCAACTAAAATGATATCCCCACTTCTCCCTTTTGGGCTAAGTATTTTAAATTATTCTTCTATTGAGCCCATCTAGGAGAATATTCATGTCATGAAGCCACCAATTCACTCCACATACTTCTCTTGACTAGTCAAATCCCTTAAAACTAGCTCAATTGATTATTTTACTATTCTCCTCAATTTAGGTCATTCTAACATTTTGGTGGGTTGTTAAATTTATGCTTATGCCATTTATGATGACTAGGTCAATTGACATGGTTTGGGTTCATCTTCTTTTATGTTATTGGGCTCTCTTTTCCACTTGTCTTCTTTATTATCCTTGGTCTCTTCTCCATTAACCACATGTCTTCTTTACAATTTCACATTCCTTTACCTTTACTAGGTGATTGGATTTGCCCATCAGATCTCACTTTTCTAATTGGTAGCTTACCATTACCCTTGATATTTACTTTGATATTTATTATCATTGTCATAGCCACATGATTTCTTCTTAACCTCTTGGGATCTTCATGCTTTGGGCTAATTTTGTCAATGCCTTAAGCTCTCAAGTTAATGTTGTAATCACTCTAGGCTCCTGAGCTCCTAGGAGGGTGCCACAAGGTGTCTTTTCTGGGCTTTAGGACCATGGGCCTTTTATAATTTCATTCAACTCAAGGTCTTTCAAGTTAATACTATAATACCCACAAGGCTCTAAGGCTCCAAAGCTTTGTCAATGCCTTTAGTTCTCTATCAATCTAAGTCACCAATATCATGCCATGTGGTATGATCTCAGGGCCTAGACGCTTGGGAAATTTATAACAAAAAAACTAATTATTTTGGAGTCCCCCAGGCACCCAAGTGAATAGGATCATGCCATGTGGCATAATCTCATTCATTTGGAGGGCTTAGGGAGAAAACATGAAAAAAATGTAACAAAAGAATTAAGGTAAATGAAGTCATTATTAGGTTAGCCAAAAAGTGAGAAAATCCATCAAGGCTTAAAATAAAGGCTAGCTTTTAAGCTTAGACACATAATAGAATTAATCAATCCATAGTAATGAATTCATATTATTTTCAAAGCTTAAATAATTTCTGAATAGCCAAGTATAAAATCAAATATTGACTAAGTCTTTATAATGGGGAATTATAAAGACTTGGTCATTTTCAAATTGAAATAAAACATTTTAGAAGTATAATTTAGACTAGGTAGATCAGACATGGAACTTCTTATATTTAAAATGCTTGAATTCAAACTTGGTTAATATTAATAAAACATTCAAATGATATAACTTCACATCCAAAAAGCTACAAAATAAAGACCAAACTAGAATAAGAAGGTCCCCATTTGAAATCTAAGAATGGGTCATGTTAGACCTAATAGGTTGGGGACATTTGTATTCCAATCTATGGCCCTTAAAATTTCTCCATATTCTCCAAGTGCTTAAATGAGGAAGCATAATTATCTAATTATTTGACAAGGAAGCATCATCTCTAATAAGTTACAAGGTAACATGGTTTACTCATATACAAGTGTACTTCAGTGTTCTTTCAAGTTTCAAGTTTAAAGTATAATTCAACTTCCAATTTTCATTCTCTAAACATTGACTATTACATTTTCATTACATATTTTTCTTAGATAAGCTTGCATATTTTGATCCTTTTCAAAAAGACAAAATGTGTTGTACACACTCAAGTATATGTTCATCCTTTCACTCTAGTATTTTTTTTTTCTGCATTATAATAGTATAGATAATATTTATGGATTATATAGCACCTCAGTCTTGTACACTTAGCAAACTCAGACTTTGGTTATTCCTCTTAGTTTTGGATATTTCCTACTTTTGCAAGTCTCACATCTACTCTACTTTATGCCCCTTAGCCTATCTATTAGTTTGACCAATCTTATGTTGATGACCTAGGCCTTCTATCCTACCCAAAATGCTTAATATATATTCATATTCTACCTCTACATTTTTTTAGCATATACCTACTTATATGTTCCCTAGACATTAATATCTAAGATAGACACTACCATCTATGCTAGTGTCTTGACCTGACATAAGTGTCTAGTGCCTAAAGTCATCCAATTTTCAAATGAAATGTATCCTAATGGTTAGCCTACATGATTTAATTCTAATTTCTTATCCAAATGGATTGATAAAAATACAAGCTCAACCCTCATTCATTCCTCACCTAACAACATGGGAAAAATACCTAGTATTCATACCAAAGAGCAATCAATTGAGTAAAGCTTCCCTATTTTCTACTATTTCCATACTAGTCATAGGTCAAACACATATATAGGTCTGAAGTACTTAAGGAGTATCCCAAGAGCCTAATTTTCCAAGTTACAAGCTAGGTAAATGTTGTACTTACTTTCAACATATTGTATGATTCACACATAAGCCAACATGTAGGGAAGAAATACATTAGTTTGAGGCCCTCTTCAGATAATTATCTATGTAGGTAGTGCTTGTTGACATAGGGGTCTTTCAGGTCATCTTGACACCATGTTCCTACTAACCCATTTTCCCCCATGGTCACCATGAAAATGAAGAACTAGGGTTTTTACATTTCATGAATAATGATAGTCTATGACTTAGATTTGAATGCACGATAGCCAAGATAAAGTTAAACCCAGAAGATTCTACATAGTTGCATATTTTTATAGTAGGTATTATATACAAGACACTTGCCTCAAAACTAGATAGTAGCATCAATGCAACCATCTCAAGATGACGTTAGTGTCTATATCTCTATAGGCACTTAATATAGAATTAGGTGACTATTCCAAAATCTTCTTCCAATTTAAATTATGCCTACTATATATCTATCACTACATTATAATTATAACTAGCTAAATACATTACTTCCTCATCATTTCCATACATATCTTAGTTGTACATTCTATATTTAGCTTATTCTCAATTTTATAAATTTATCATATGTTATATATGAGTTTAGCACCCAATTGGCCTATTTTAGATCTGATTATCACCCATGTGATTATTCATTTCTATATCCCTTTAATGTCTAGATAAGCCCAATCTAAAACCACATATTTTAGGGTCAAACATTTGGATATCCCTTGATTGCTATAATTTTGTGATCATGTTTGCCATGTATATCTCTATTAATTATTTGATGGTCCAATACCTTATAGTGGTTTTTACTTGTTATATCTCATGCCTGATTAAATCATTTTGATATATAAGGTATTCAAAACCTATGTTCTTTCATACTCATTGTTTTAATGTTTATAATGAGCTTTTACCTATTAGTACAAAGTGCCAGAGGGAGTGCATGAAATATTCATCCTCCCTAGGTCATGTTACCATCCAGTCTAAGTATAGTACTATCAAAACCTCACTCTTTGACTTATTTCACCATTCAACCCATTATAAGGATATCTTTTTGGATGCATTGTGTATGACCCTACTCCCTTATAATGTCAAACCACCATATGTGACCTTTGTCTTAAATTCCATAAAATGGAATAAACATAATATATCATTTGAAAATGAGGATTTAGTACCTCAACATCTAATAAATAGTTATTTTCCACTCTACATTTAGGCATGAATTTTCAATAAAATGATAAAATGAGTTCTTATGGATAATGGTTCAGGACTCAATATTTACAACATATCCTTTCTTTCCTTCATTATAATTGGACCTTTAGACTTGGAACCATCTAATATTAGCATCAAGGTATTTGATAATATTTCAAGGCAAGTATTGGAGAAAATAACATTGCATATTACCATGGGTCCCCATACATTTCCCACTTTGTGTTGAGTCATGACAAATGATTTAAACTATAACATTATATTGGGATGGCCTTAGATAAATGAGATGTATGTGGTTTCTTATACATTACACGCATGCTTAAAATTTATTCATGATGGATTTGGTTACACATGTCTAATGTATATTAATCCCTTAAAACATTGTGTAATGGTATAACAACCTAACAATATTACATCGTAATCTTATAATCCTAATTTTGGTTCTCAATATTTACTCAAATATGTGTACAAGGGATAAGGGTTGGGTAAAAATGATCAAGGCATAACTCATCCTATTTATCCTATGAATAATAAAAATTGGTAAGGTTTGGGTTTTTTATAAAAATCTCTAAGAAATAAAGATATCTCTTGTAGTACAATTTTTTTTATAAAGGCCACAATAAAATGTATAAATATCTCCATAAACGAGCTCAAATTAGTCAACCATCATCTAATTGATGAGGATTATTCCCAAAAAAATTGACACTAGATGAATTTTCCAATGATGAAACACTACTAGACTAGTTGGTTCATATGAGGATCTCCATTCCTTATATCATAAGAATATGTTTTCTCATGCCACCTCTACTCATGCTTACTTTGGTGAGAGACATGATACCAATGTCCAACATGACACATCAAATGTTAATCCTACCACACAATTCATCATAGATAAGTCTACTTTTTTAAATGAATAAAAAATGAAGTATAACTTTAAGACAAATAAGGACTCTTAGCTAATTTTACTTACTACCATGATGCAAGATGGTGAAAGAAAATCCTATCAATAGGTTTTCCATGATTTTCATGAATTTTTTACTTGGGCTTATTCAAATATACCTAGTATTGATCCATCAATGGCAATGCATAACATATTATTATACTCAAATGCAAAATTGGTCAAATAAAAAATTCAAAAAATGCATCCTAAAGTGGCATTATTGGTAAAAGATGAAATTTGAAATATCTTGAACATTGACTTTATAATATAAATTGAACATTATGATTGGGTATCCAACATTGTCCCTATTAAAAAACCCAATGGTGACATTCATTTTTACATAGATTACATTAATTTAAATAAGACTTATCTTAAATATGATTTCCCACTACCTAATATTGACTTGATTTTATATTCTAAAGATGGATATGAGACATTTTCATTGATGGATGTATTTGAAAGATATAACCAAATCAAAATTAACCCCATAGATCAAGAAAAGACCACATTTATTACTTCTTAGGGTACATTTTGTTATACAGTCATGCCATTTGGATTAAAAAATGCATAAGCCACATATCAAAGGGCCATGACTCATATATTTCATAATTTTATACAAAAAATTATTGAATATTATGTTGACTATTTACTTGTAAAATCAAAACATCTCCTAGACCATGCTACTAATTTATGAAAAATATTTGAACACTTGTGCAAGTTCAATGTTTGATTAATCCCATTAAAATGTGGTTTTGGGGTATCTTTAGGAAAACTCCTAGGATACATTATTTCTTAGTGAGGCATTAAGGTTTATACAAAAAGGTAAAATCTATCATATAAATGACACTTCCAACCAATCTAAAATAGTTGTGATGTTTACAGGGCCAAATTTAGGCTATTCAATATTCTATTGCCTTGTTGGTTGATAAAACAATCCCTTTCACCCATTTACTAAAAAAAGATACAAAATTCATATGGGATGATGTATGTTATGAAATTTTTGGTAAAATCAAAGATTATTTGTCAAATAGTTGTGATGTTCATAGGGCCAAATTCAAGCTATTTGGCATTTTATTGTCCTGTTGGTTGATAAAACAATCCCTTTCACCCATTTTCTAAAAAAAGATACAAAATTCATATGGGATGATGTATGTCAAAAAAAATTAGATAAAATCAAAGATTTTTATCAAAACCACTAGTACTTATTCCTCCCATTCTAAATATACCATGACTTATTTACATATCGGCCACCCATGAGGCCCTAAGGGCCCTACTAGCACAATTTGATGATAATCACAAAGAGCATACAATCTATTATATTAGTCCCCAATTAGTTGATTATGAATGAAAATATAAGGTAATGAAAAAACTATGTTTATCCTTAGTTTTTTCTACTCAAAAACTAGGACATTATTTTCTCAATAGTGAGGTTTATGTTATAATTTAAAAAAGATGCATTAAGGTTACCTATGAATAAAATACACCTAATCGACTGCATAGAAAAATAGTTGATGCAGCTTACAAAGTTTGATATAAATTTTGTAGCCCAAAATTAAATAAAATGACAAGTCATAGCTAACCAATTAGTTTTGGCTCTTTTACCAAATTCAATTCTATTCACTAAAGCTTTTTGGGATGAGTTTGAAGCATACAATCTATCTTCCAATCCATGGATAATGTTTTTTTATGGATCAAAATGTAAAATATGGGCAAGTGTTGGTATTGTATTGTATACCCTTCAGGTGAATACATGCCTTTCTCCTACAAATTAGCCTTCTCTTTCACCAACAATATATTCAAATATAAGGCCTTGATCATTATATTATCCATGGCATATAAGCTTCATATAAGAAACATCCAATGTTTTGGCAATTCCCATTTTATTTTTAATCAAGTTACAATCATTACCAAACTAAAGAATATCATCTTCTTATATATAAATAAATGGTAGATAAACTCATAAAGACATTTGATAGGTTTTCTATTGAAAATATTCCATGTAAAGATAATAGCCATGCAAATGCCATGGCAAGTGTGACATCCTTGATGACTTTTAATGATGATCATATAGACTTTACAATATGATAGATATGAAATCATTCTATTTATTCATGTAAAATGAATGTCTTGGTCATTCTTACTATTACTCGTAGTAATATAAATATAGAAAGGTTAATGATATTTAGAATTTTCTTTATTAAACTTAGATACTAGATCATTTTGCATGAAATGATAAACATAAATTACAATGCAAAGGAATTTGTTATGTTATTATTGGAAATGATTTGTTCAAACAAAGTTTTGATGGACAATTACTATAATTCTTAAATAAAGATGAGATCTACACTGCACTCCTGTAAATGCATGATAGCAATTATGGTGGGCATTTCAATGGATGTGCCATGTCTTAAAAACTATTATTCCAAGGTTATTATTGGAATACAATAAAATAATAATGTATCGAACATGCAAAAATATGTTTACAATGCCAATAATACAATAATTTGAATCATGTATCCTCACATGAATTATAGCCAATTATTTCACCATGGCCTTTTTACTTATGGGGATTTGACTTAATTGGAAAGCTAAACTTGGTATCTACTAGTGGAAATAAATTCATCATCATAGATATAGAATATTTCACAAAATGGGTGGAACTAATTCCATTTGAGTTTACGACAATGGATGACATATGTAGGTTTTTTATGACTAATATTATTTCACATTTTGACATACCCTCAGCTATTATTTTTGAAATGGATCATCAATAAAAAATAAAATGGTAAAACACTTTTGTAGTAAATTCAAAATTAAGCATACCTTTTATACACCTTATTACCCACAAGGTAATGGCTAGGAAAAGGTAACCAATAATACAAAATTCAAAATGCTTGGAAGATCATTGAATGATATGGCACTGATTGGAACCAATAGATGGTATATGCTCTATTGGTATACAAACTAGTGTACGCACACCTATTCAGCACACACCTTACTCTTTGGTCTACAATACAGAGGTATTCTCACCAATTAAACTTGTCATACCTTATTTACATGTTTCTCTTAAAGACATCATCAAAGATAATGAATTTCATGAAAAGAGATTACATCAGTTAGACTAATTGATTGCCAAATACACATAAGTTACTGAGTACTTACGTGTTTATCAAGATCATGTAAAATGAGCATATAAAAAAATGTTTGGCCACATGAAATTGATATGGGTGACCTAGTACTAAAATAAAACCAAAATAATACCAATGCAAAAAAATACAAAAAAATAAAGTTCAAACCCAATTGGTTAGGACCATTTACAATTATAGAAAAGCTAGGAAAAGTTGTATACCGCATTACTACACTTGAAGGAAAACCTTTAAAAATCCCAATGAAAATTATGCACTTGCATAAATATATTACATGAGAACCATTCCAAACTACCATAAAAAATAAAAAAACATTTAAAAATTCAAAAATATTTGTGGTACCTACATGTTTTATTGGCTCCTTGGCATCTATGTGTTAGTTCCATGTTGATAGATGGCATATCTAGTTATTCCTACATACATAAATGTGTGTTAAACATCTATTTGAGGGTGATATATGCATACATAAATACATGATATATTCCTATTTTATATGTTTGTCCTTTCCTCTATTCATGCCATGTAGACATTGAGGGCATCCACTTATTTGATCTTGATACTCATAGGTTATATGGTTTGAGGATCACTTTACATTATCATAATTTGAGCTTATATGTACTTACACGTGCCTTTATCTATGATTATATATTACATAGGTTACTTTATATGCTATACACTTCATATTTTTTCCTAACACATTTTATCCATGGGCTAATATGGCATGTTTATTTTGGTTGGTTGTGCTTTATTTTATGCACTTCCTTGAGTGTCTTGCCTTGATATTGCATTCCTTGTTCAAGCATTTGAATATGCTCCTTTGTTTGTAGGCACAATTCCTATATATGTTTTATTTGACATTATAATATGTCATTGTTTATTGTATGGACATTCGAATATGTCATTATTATTTTATGGACATTTGACTAAGTCATGTCCCTTCGATTGTGTGATATTTAAACATGCCCCTTGTTTACGATCTCCTTGGACCATTACCTTTTGGCTTGATTTTGAGTGATATTGTGTGTGTTATTTTTTAATTTTTTAGCTTATACTATTACTATCTAAATGTCACCATAATCCTTATCATGCATCTTAGGCCTTCATGTGATTACATTGGTTCTATGTGCTTCAATATTATATCTACCTAGACATGTTCCTTTTATATGCTACATGGTTACATTCACAAATTATATAGTTGTATGATACTTTTGAGGTGAGGTAACTACCAGTTTATATTATTACCTCACCTTAAAGGGGGGCATGTCATAGAGACACATTCTTCACATTTGGCATAGTGTTAGATTTATTGGAGGCATGTTTTGGAAGCATGTTCTCCACATTTATTTAGTATTTGATACTTATATAAGTTTATAGATAATGTGGGATCATGTCATATAGGCATGGCTTCCACACATTCATAGTTTTAAAATTCATTAGGGATATGTCATATAGGCATGGATTCCATAAACTCATAGTTTTTAGATTTAGTGGGGGCATGCTTTAGAAGCATGTTCTCCACACCTATTCAGTATTCAACATCTTCAAATTATAGTGGGGTCATGTTTTGTAAATGTGTTCTCCACATGGTACTAATATCATTTTTCATATTTCTCCACATATGGTGGGGGAATGCTTTGGAATAATGTTCTCCACACTTAAACAATTTTCCAAATTGGCTAAAGCATACAATCATATGTTTCAGATTCATAGTTGTGGTAGATTCTATACATTTTTTTATTTGATTAGGTAAATAAGTATGTTTTATAAGGGTCTTGAAACCTGAAGTTAAACCAGTATCAAAACAAAATAGAGAAAGACCTAAGGGATAAAAACATAGTACAGTCAAAATAAAAACTAGCAGAAAACTAGTGCAAAAGTCCAAATAGTAATTAGAAAAAGAGAGAAATTACTTAGGGAGGGAAATGTCCTCTATAAGTTATGTTTTGGGGTCCTTATCTTTTTTATTATCCTTTAGCCTATTCTTGATTATATTTTATCAAGTCTTATTACTCAAGCCTTTAGCAACATCCTTTATCAAAATCATCCTCATCTTCTTTTGAGGCTCCTTCTCTGATATCTTCAACAGAATTTTATACATTGGTACAATTTTTATACATAGTTTTAGCATGAGAAATATATAATGTGCATATGCTATGAAATTTGTGCCTAATATTACAAAATATAAATTAGTTTCGACTTTCAAACCTTTTTTATAGACTATTACCACATCACATACTTTTACATACTTATACCTTGGTCAGACTTTTATAGACTTTATTGAACTAATATAATATAGTAATTGGTTCACTTTTTTGTATGGTTGAGGTGATTAAATTACTCAATCTTAAAATTTTTTTAGGTTTGTCTTTATTGTATCATCTAGCCTCACTAGGTTATAAGTATCACTGGTTAGCATGGTTGAGCTATTCTCAACTACCAGTGATAACTCATCTTTTCTCCAAGGTTGGGGGCATGGGCCTGTGTGTGTGTGTGTGTGTGTGTGTGTGTGTGTGTGTGTGTGTGTGTGTGTGTGTGTGTGTGTGTGTGTGTGTGTGTGTGTGTGTGTGTGTGTGTGTCTGTGTCTGTGTGTGAACTTTCAAGATTTATTTATATTTGTCCTAATCTCCATTTTATATCTTTACAATGATACATCTTTTTCAAATCAACTTGCCAATATGCAAGGCAGTTACATCTATACACAAGTGTAATCCTAAACCTTGCTCTTCAGATTTTAATATATTTAAATTACTTTCAATTATAGATTATATACACTGAGTATATATTATAACATACTCTTGGTTGTAAGTCAGTCACTAGCAAAGCACTCAAGTTAGGCACACACATTCTTTTTCTTTAAACTAGTAATTTCATTACAAGATTAAAGGCAAGAAATGTAGATGATATTTATGGATTATATATTACCTTAGTATTGTACACTTGGTAGACTCAGACCTTGGCTATTGCTCTTAATTCTAGACCTTATCCACTTTTTTAAGTCTCGTATCTACTCTATCTTATGCCCCTTAGCCTATCTCTTAGTTTGACCAGTATTGTGTTGATGACCTAAGCCTTCTATCTTTCCCATAATGCTTAAAATTTATGTATCCTCCACTTCTTCAAGTTTTAAGCATGTACCTACTTTCTTAATCCCTAGACACCAACATCTGAGATAGACACTAGCATCGACCTTAGTGTCCTAACCCAACACAAGTGTTTAGTGCCTTAAATTCATCTAATTTACAAATGAAACATATCCTAATGGTTGGTCTAAGTGCTTTAATGTGAGTTGATTCTCCAAAGGGATTGATATAGATACAATTTCATTCTTTATTCATTCTTCACCTATCAACATGGGAAACATAACTAGTATTCATACCAATGAGCATTCAATTGATCAAAGCTTCCCTATTATATCTTATTTCCATACCAATCATAAGGACAACACATATATAGGTCTAAATTATAGAAGGAGTAGTAAAAGATCTCAATTTTACAAGTTATAAGCTAGGTCATTATTGTACTTATTTTTCATGTATTGCATGATCCACACACAAGCCAACACATAGGGGAGAACTACATAAATCTGAGGCCCTCTTCAAAGTATTGGATATGTAAGAAGTGTTCATTGATAGAGGTGTCTTTTGGGTCATCTCAATGTTGTGTTCCCATTAAGCCATTTTTCCTCAAGGTCACTATGAATATACTAGGGTTTTGACATTTCATGAGGAGTAATAGTCCATGACCCATATCCAAATGCACTAGAGCAAAAGTAAAGTCAAACCCAAAAGCATCTAGGTGATCACATCATTTTCTAGTAGGTATTCCATATAGGATACTTGCATCAAACCTAGATAATATCATTTATGTAATTATCCTAGGAAGATGTTAGTGTCCAAAGTTCTAGAGGCACTTAATCTAGAATTAAGTGATTATTCTATAATCTTATTCTAGTTTGATTTCTACCTATTATAGATATAACACTACATTAGCATCATAACTAACTAAATACATTACTTCTTTGTCATTTTCATACATAGTTTAGTTTTAATTTCTATATTTATCCTATTCTTAGTTTTATAAATTCAACATATGTTATATCTAAGTTTAGCACTAAATCAGCCTATTGTAAAATAAATTATCACCTGTGTGCTTATTAATTTATATATCCCCTTTAATGTTTAGATAACCTCAATTTATAAACACACATTTTAGGGTTAAAAATTATTAAAATGAAAGGAAGGAATTTGTAAACACTAAAATTTGGTATTTCACACTTGACGATGTCAATCTTGACCTACACTTATCCTATATGACTTGTGCATCTCCAAAAAAATCTCACTCACCATCATCACACACTTTCATGCATGAGCCTGATCCATTTTAATTTTATATTGATTACATATAAGAACATTCTAACCTATGCTAGATCAATGAAACATCTTACCTAGACATTCCCAGAATACCACATTTGCATTTATATTCCCTAGATAATAACATCAAACAATAATAATAACATCAATGTTACTATTTTGAGGCTAAAATTACTATCCTTCACCTAGAAATGACTATTTTAAAATTCAAATCATTCCCATAGGTCAGCTTATTCACCTAATATGTTGGTGACATTTTAAATTACCTAATTGAGTATATACAAATATAAATCAAGGTCAAACTTATTCATCGATCTGACATTCTTAATAACCTATCAAGTATACTACTATGCATTGATTAAATCTGCCATATTCTTTCCAAATTGTAAATTAATCAACAAAAGTAGTCATAAACCAAGTCTAAATCCAACCAAGATAGGTTAAGTGCCAACATTTTCAAGATCAGAGATAGATTTCTTTATGTATCCATTTAGTGAAACAACATAATTGTACATTCACATTAAGAGGAAGAATGATGTGTGACTTGACTTCCCTCTTCATGGTATTAGATATGTTGGAAATATTCAATCATCAATGGGGATGATGGGGGTCAGCTCAACCTAATTACACTCCCTCACTTTTTACAGGTTTTCATCTTTCACAAGCAAACTACGGTTTCAAGGAGAAGGGATTTAATTTTAGGAGTTTTACATGTAGTTAAGAAGCACATATCACACATACATATACATATCAAGGAGGCACATCACATTTTATGGTCACATATATAAAAATAGGCCTATGATAGTAACATCAACCTTAGTCACTACCTTTGACATTTCTATCTATGCCTGATGGTACTGACCCTGCATGTATAGAGACATAATTATGGATATACATAAATAAAAGGCCCACTTTCATAAGATAATTGAGTCAATTAATCAAACAACAAAGCTAAGTAATTTGAATGCCTTAATACTTTTTATAAATAGTAAATAGCATCATCAGATCAGTCTCAATCAATTATATTAGATTTATGCTTAAATGTCATATATTACAATTTAATTTAATTATACAAGTTTAGTCTATTTTGAATCTCACTAAATCCAAAAATAGGATAAATAAAAATAATGATATGAGATTAGGTAACTATCTACTTAATATTATTAGCTATTTAGATAGATACTAGGAAAATATTGTGTATGAATAATGACAAATTAGGAAGGATGGGCACATAATTAAGTGAATGGCTAAAACATAGTGTGAACAAGAGTTAGTTATGTATGACAAGTAATATATGTTAAGGCTTGGTTAAAACTAACATTTTAAAGTATCTAATACCAAATTTATGTGTCTACAAGGTGATATGTTACCTATTATCATTCTCTACCTAAAAACAAAACGTGTGTCACGTCTGAGTCAAAGTGTGGGTTTATTTATGTCAGACATGTGTATTGCTCATGTTTTTCCATTTTAGCCTTATGGATCATTCTATCTATTATTATTTATTGTCCACCTTTAATCTTATCCCTTATCAAATCTAAAGTTTACCAATGCATATAACTTGTCACAGATCAACCTATATATATAAATTCATGTCAAATTATATGAGAAGAATAAGATGAAAATCAAAACATAGAGAAGACACATTTAAATATAAAACCTAGAGCCATGCATCTATTTAACCCTAAAATGGATTTAGATTGGGGTTATTTATATTTTCAAAGGGGTATATATAAATGAAATGGCACAAGAGTGATAATCATATCTATAATAGGCCAATTAGATGTTAAACTTAGGTATAAGCATACACTAAATTTATTATGCTAAGATAGTCTAAATATGGAAAGTACAACTATGATAGATATATAAATGACAAAGAAGTGAATTACTTAGCTTATTCTAATTCTAATTTAGTTATGGATCTAGAATAGGCTGAAAGTAGGTGGGAAGGAGATTCTAGAATAATCATTAAATTTTAGATTTTCACAACTCTAGCTCTTTGGATAGTAACATCATCCTAGGATGGTTACATCAAAATTATTTTTTGGGTTAGACACTAGGGTCTTGTATAAAATATCTACTAAAATATGATGTGACCATCTAGATGCTTTTATGGTTTGCTTTGTCTTTTCTCTGGTGCATTCAAATATGGGTCATGGATAACAACTCCTTATGAAATGGCAAAACCCTAGCTTTCCATCTTCAATGTGACTGTTGGCCAAAATTGGCCAACATAAAAAAAATTATCTAGATAGATTAGGCCACTCTCCTAGACCATTCAATAACCTTTTACCCCCATGACTAGTCTCTTTCTAGTCCTAACTTGATGATGCAGTGCATTATCTTGGAAAGTCATGGTGTGGTATGAGGAACTATGTAGAGTCTTTGTACATTGGATGATCCAATGATGGAAAGATAAGACAAACCTCATAAATAAAACTCATGACCCTACCTCATTTCCCTTGTAATATTTTTAAACACTTTAGTCAAGTTTTAAGGTGAATTTGGAGATTTTTTTTAAAAAAAAGTCCTAGAAATGGGTCTTGAACTGCAAGTGAAGGATCTAGCTAGTTTTAGGGTGTTTGAGAATTTAAGGGTAATGAGGAGGTTTTATAAAGGTTTAAAATATTCTAATGAGTCAAAAATGATGTCTAAAGAGGCTAATTTGCCCAAAAGACCCCTAAAAGTGCATTAGATGACTTGAGGACCTTCAAAATAGAAATTTTAAGTGAAAAAAGTAACTTTTTTAAGAATTCAAATTGGTTTGGACTTCCTTCCACCTCTTTATGGAATTTTTTTCCTATTTTTACATGTTCAAGGCCATTTTAAATCATTTGGAATGGAGGATAGGAGTTTGGGAGCAAAAAGATATGGTTTCAAGCCTTTTGGAGCTTTGGTTGACTAGGTTTTTGAAGGTTTTTCTTAATATAGGAGCTCATTTATAATATTTAAGAATACATGGTGTCCATAATATCATCTCTTTTGCCTATAAAATTAGAGTTAAGCACAAGAACTAGCAAAGGTAAGGAAAACATATTAGTTATATATTAGGCATGAAATAGGTTTTCTACCATTAATGGAGATCCCATCAGTTTATAAGGTTTTAAAAAGGAATTAAAGGTCATTTAAATCATAAAAAATATTTCCAAAGTGCTATATTACATAGATAGGCTTCTAGTTCTTCATGCCAAGGAAAGACCATTTTGGGTAGTCTTGGACAGCTCTAGGAAATCCTTAGTGTTTCACTCGGTATGGTCACGAGAGAGAGAGAGAGAGAGAGAGAGAGAGAGAGAGAGAGAGAGAGAGAGAGAGTTGAGCCTGAATATTTTGAGAAATTATAGGGACCCTAGTTTCCTTCCACTTTGTGTCATTTTTGGTCTAGTTAATCTCCCCATATTTATGAAAAATTACTAGTAATGTAAGGGTGTCTGGATGGCTTAATCATTTAGACAGGGTCCAAGTTTTCTTTTATTTCTTCACTTCAAAATTCAATGAGGAATAATGGTTTTAAGGGAGTTATTTTATGTATTAATCAGACCTATTCCAATTGGCTTCATTAAATAACTCATTCTAAGAAGGTACTTATGTTAGAAGTATAATCACTGAGAGGGGAGGTGAATCAGTGAGCCTAGATAATAAAAATTCAATTTCAATACTTTCAAAATATTAATCAAAAACATATATATCATTCATATAAAATAATAAGAGAGACAATTAAATATCAAGCACATAACACAAGACACATGTGGGAAACCCTCTTGGGGAAGAAAACCCACTGGAACCTATAATTGGACTACTATCCTATGATAATAAGAACCAATTTAGACCAACTACAACTGATCAAGGAACTACAATCCCTTATTTAGTGAGATTACAATCCCACAAGGTACTACAACACCTGTCTAGCTAAGCAACCATAACAACTATAATTTTAGCAAGTTTCACCTTATGCAGAGGCTAAAACCCCCTAAATGTTGAGCAGCTATAATAACACTTATAAACAGAACATATCCTATATTTATTGCCCACCAATATGATGTAGATACAAAGTATATCAACTATATTTAACTCTGCACACTCAATGCATCCAAAGTCACCTTTTGGATCACTCTTCACTTCTTAGTAAAAACTATGTCACCACATCAATAATATGACCAAATGGTCATACACATAGTCCTCAATCTACTCTACTCATCTACTAGACACTCTCCCTCTAATTTACTCCATAACTCTTACATGCATACTCCTCTTTTAGCTCTAGTAACCATCTCCTTTGGTTTCACTATATCTAGAGCCTTCATAAATATCAACATCTTGGTCAAATATTAGACATTCCTTAACCCTTAAGGATTATAACATACAAAGCCACATCTCAATAGCATCCTCAAAATGTTAGCCATAGCACCCATTTGTCACTCTTAAGCAGCTACACCTTTCAATTAGGCCTTTGTATCCCTTATAGGTCTCATAGAGACCTATTCACCCATTTATCACTTCATCAAGAAAAAATAAGAACACCAAACCACTTTCAAAAGCATAGGTCCACTCCACACAACCCCTTTGTCATTCTCAAATGCTTATAATCATCATTTCACTCTTTTGTGCAAGCTCAATCAACTCAAATAATAGCCTTGTTCATAAGGACACCATGACTGAACAAACAATCAACTTATTAAACTTTATTCATATTAAATATCAATTGGTAAAGATTTAAAATACCACACAAATCATCTAAAAGGAGTCTACAACACTTTATAATAGCTAATTCCTCATGAGACATCTAAACAATAATAAAAATAAGCTCAAACAATCTTCTTAAGTTAATTACAGAACACAGTCAATCACACAGTCAACTTTGAAGCTCAATATCTTTATTTTTACATATATTTAAACTTCTTAATCACATTCATTGGATTTTCCATGGAGTCCTTTGCAACTTTTATTTTTAATTCATCTTGAATCAAAATTTATGGCACAAACACTAAGCACTAGTTTTTCCTTTGTTAATTTTCAAATGCCAACAGTCACAGTTAAACCTCAAACACTATGCTATCATCTCATGTCCTCACTACTTAGATTAATCATGCACTACTACTCTTATTGTAATGATCTCAACCTTTACCTTATTAAACCCCCTATCACTTTAACCTCTTAACTTTAATATGCACCATTGATCTTGATTAGTATGAACACCCACTCACCATTGATCTTCTTAAGAAGCTTGGTCTTTACCTCTTCTCAACATTAAACATTGAATACTTGTCCTAATCTCATTACTTCCTGAAACTTTATAACAAACATGCTTTTTTAGTACTTTTATAAATAGCTCAGTCATTACCCAGTTTAAGCATTAAACACTTTGACCCATTTGACTTACTATGCATCATAGATCTAGATGTACAACTCTCATGAACTATTGGATCTCCATCTAGTCCTGATCTTTAACATCATGCAAAAAATAATATGAGGACCATTAAAATATACCTAGAAGGCCAATTTTACATAGATATATCTTTTACTTGCTCACTCACATGTTCTCAAATTTGAACCATTAGGCAAAATATTAAACAAACCCATATGACCATTTCCTCCAAAAATGTTCACACATGTGAGATATGCCACCACCAAACTACTTACTCAACTCTTTCTTATACTTATAAAAATAATGTATTTGATCTCATATTCATTTCTCTTCATTGATATTCTATGAGATAAAATGTGGACCATTAGATCTTCTTTACAAATTTGGTTGTGTTGAAACTTAGTGCACTTCTATCTAAGGGACCAACTTTGCACCCACATAACTTTTGTTGTAATAAAAAATGTGATCTAAAATTTGGACCATATTATCTCCCCACATATTATAATCCAACCATATATCAATATTCTCCTATAACCCTCACATGTGTGAGATATAATGACATAAAAATGCCTCCTCAGATTTATCTATCATAGAGCCAATTATGCCAAGATGAACATAATGAAGAACTAAATGAATTTCACTCATGCACACAAGCACTCCAATAATCCTTGACCTTTGATATGACCCATTGAACATCCTAAAATCAAATACTCATCCCTAAAAATCTCTAACCATGCCAAAACTAAAGATCAACCAAGCATACTAGGATAAGCACATTGCACACTTTTTCATTTTCACTTAGACTATTAAGGCACTTCATCCACTCACCTAGACACATTCATGACATCACCATGACATCATTAAAAAATCTCCAATAATATCCCCTTTTTTTATTGATGTCAATAACCATTATATAGTAATATATAGCTCACCTTCCTTCTCTCTCTTCAAGCACTCCACAATAGGAACTTTCTCCCCCTTTGACATAATGACAAAATGGGCACCAACTAATCTCAAGGAACTAAAAATAATACCAATAGGATATGACCACCTTATAAATATGATATAAACTCCCCCTTACCTTAAGCTTACCTCTTCTTGCCTTGATACCAACCTCTTGCTACATGCCAACACTCTTTAACCAAGCACTACAACCAATGAAGAAATAACACAAAAAACACTAAAATCTGATGGAAATCACCAAGAAACATATTATAAGTATTCCCCCTAATATTTTTGAGCCATTTCACCTCTTGATCAGCTTTAGATCTCCACACACCATGAAGAATCACCACATAGGCTTACTAGCCTTCTCTCTTAAGCCACCTCAAGGATCATCAATAAAACTTCATGAAACTCACCAAATAATAACCATGTTCTTAAAACAACCTAAAAACTCACAATAAAACATAGATACCTTTCTCTTTTGGATAAACTAATCAAAAAATCACTCTTCTTCACACAAGGCCTATCTAGTCTCCTTATAGCCCTACTTAAAACTTGCAGATCCCATCACTTTCTATAGACATAACTTAAATAAATAAAATTTCATATCTAGATAACCCTCATATGTCCCCTTAATCACACCAACTTTCATCACCTATCTATCCTTTACAACAAACCTACTAGCTAATTAGGCCTCTATTTTGACAAAAACTTGAATAACTTGAAATCCACAAACCTTAAGATCTATGTGAAGCTTGATTTGAAAACCCATTTGGCCCATTAAACCTATTAAGAATCCTTAGATATTAACTCATAAGGAAAACCACTTTTTTAGCAGAGCCTAAAACCCTAGAATATCAAAACAAACAAAGTCAACAAACCTCCTTCTGGTCAATGCCCTCCTCTAAAACTTCTTTCACACTTGAAGACAACCATCACACACTTTTGTTAAAAAAATTGAGCCTTGATACCTTTGAGAACTTTAACTTCCTATAACCCATTTTAGGCCAATTTTCCCTTAATCTAAAATTGATAAAACTAAGAGCACTTAAAAATCTTCAATTGGCACAAATAGGATCATCAAGACACAAAAACTACTTATAACACATCACAAATAAGTCTACAGACCTTTCTAAACATCAAAATCTTCTTAAAATTGCATAAATCTCATTAGGCCACCTATAAATACCCATTCTAACCCTATAGACACTACATTCATAGCAACACTTGCTTCTCCACTAAAAGGAGTCTCTTGAAAAGCATAGATAGAGACACCTTACTTCACAATGTCCTAGAATAGTATGAAACTAGGAGTTGCCCATGACTCCTAATATTCTTTCTCCTCTTTGGTCATCTAATACTTGTAGTTCTTCTTTTTCTTAGGCTTAAGATAAGCAACATGCTCAACCACTAAAACATTCTCCTTTTCTTCTAAGATTGAATTGATAATACATGGAGACAACAAAGATTCATGACATACCTTTTCATCTAAATAATATTCCTTGCAGTTCAAAACCTCATCACTAGGCACTAACAACTAATGTTATTTACATGAAACTTACTCATTAAAATTAGGATGTTCACTTGGATCTATACTCAACTCAAAACTAGCCTCAACCAGTACCTGGGTTCTATCCTTCAGCTTGGTCTCTTTATCCACAACATGAACAGACAATGAAAATCCTTGACACTCTTTACTTCTTTATCATTCTTCACCATATAAAATAGATTACGTAGACCATCAGACCCATCATGACTCATACTTAC
Organism: Torreya grandis; assembly: GCA_037957365.1. NCBI lineage: Eukaryota > Viridiplantae > Streptophyta > Pinopsida > Cupressales > Taxaceae > Torreya > Torreya grandis. The sequence continues at coordinate 1,164,591 of JARHVA010003888.1, read as the reverse complement.
CACCTTTGGTTTTCATTAGTTAACTTGTTCTCTTCCTTGCACTCTAGGAGCCTGATTGAACTCATTTTGACTTGATGGCCTTTACTTGCAAAATCTATCAATGTGACCGATCTTCTCATAGTTGTAACAAACCATTCTTTTTGAAGTGAACTCAACTTGCCCTACCTGATATGGATAAAATCTTGTAATGTGTCCTGTATCATAATAACTAAAACAAACTCTTTCTTTGAATAAGACTCACCTTACCTTACCTTATTTGGACATAGTTTAGCAAAGTTTCCCTCATTAAGATAGTTTAAGCATTTAACTTTTTTCTCACCTTTTGACTGATGACCCCCATCATAGTTCCATGCAAACACATTTCTAATAGGTCTCTTGAATTTTCTAGGTTTATGCCCAAACTAATTACATGTGTAATAATAACCATTGAAACTTGCATACCTCATGGCATTTGGTTGTATGATCTAATTTGTCTTAAATATTCCAGCACCTTCATTCCTTGTTTAAAATTTGTCTTCAAATTCATATTTTTCTTACTCACATTAGTCTTTATCTTGTCTTGAGTTGTATTCTCTGGTTCTTTATATCCAAGACTATTTATATCACTTGCATGATTTTTATCATTCAGAATATTGTCTAGATCACCTGAGATCTTTTCAAATCTCACAAATGACTTTATCTTACTATATGTCTTCTTTAACTAAAATTTCAAAGACTCATTTTAAATTACACACCTTGAATATTCATCTTCTTTAGTTTTTAGGCTTGTAGATAAGATTTCCAATTGACAATTGAGATTCTTGACTATATCTTCATGTTCCTTATTGTCTTAATTCATTCTTTCTTCATACACACTAAATTACTCCTCATAGTCCTTGGTTTGTGACTTCATATTCTTGTTAATCTTATTCTTAATCTTCAATTCTTCAAGGGAATTCATCAATTCAGTCTCATAGTCCACCTCATCTCTATCAACATCTGAATCACTCTAAGTAGGCTCATTTTGATATGAACAACTTCCTCCTTCAGGCATGAAAAGGGCTTCATCTTTAATGGGACCATCATCTTCATAATTTTACTCTAAGTCACTCTCTTCATTATCATCTGATGAGTTGTAATCTTTATTTATATAGAGACTCTTCTTGTTATTGAAGGACTTCTTGTTGTTTAATACTTTATGAATCTTTTATTCTTGTATGTCTTCTTGTCTTCATCTTGGTCTTCACCATGTTCTTCATCATCAATCTTATGAGGGCACTTTCTATCAAAATGTCCTATCTCTCTACAATTGAAGCATGTGAAAAGTAGTTTACGTTTATACTTATCTAAACATATTTTCAATTTCCTTGTAAATAAAGCAATCAGTTCATCCTCATCAATATCAAAAATGTCATCCTCCTTGGGTTTATTACCATGGAACTTATTCTTAGGCTTCATCTCTATTTTTAATGTTGATTCCTTCTTCTATGGTATATCATCATTTATTCTCATCTCATAGCCAGTAAGGATGCCATGCAATTCATCCATCTTCAACTTAGTAAGATCATGACTTTCTTCTAAAGTAGACATTTTTGAATTAGACTTGATATAAAGAGACCTTAATACATTTTGAACTACATTATCCTCTTCAAGTTTCTCTCCAATAACTTTGATGATGTTCATAATCTCATCAGCTCTATGTAGAAAAGATGTCATAGAATTTTTTTTCCTTCATCTTAAGACTCTAAACTTATCTTCGACGAGTTTATAACTTTGCCAACTTAACTTTTGAGTCTTCTTCATAAATAGTCTTTAATTTATCCCACATTTCCTTAGCAGATGTGCAATGGATTAATTTGGTGTATTTAGTCTCTAAAATCCCACAAGTGATAGCATTTATTACCTTAGAATTTTTCTCAAATAACATCTTATTTGCAACATTAGATGGAGGAATAGTAGGTGAAAAATAACCATCCAAAATAGATTGCCAAATGTCAAATCCTAGAGACATGATGTAGGTCCTCATCCTTGCTCTCCAAAAATCATAATTGGATCCATTGAACATTGGTTCTTGATTATTAGAGAAACCTCCTTGATGACTACCCATATTTTACCTTGGATCACCTTTAAGTTGTCAAACCTTTACCAAAGGACCTACTATGATACCAATTGTTAGAGGTATAATCACTAAGAGGGGGGGTGAATCAATGAGCCCTGATAATCAAAATTCAATTTCAATCCTTTAAAAATCTTAATCAATTACCACAAGCATTTCATGAAGCATACATATCATTCATAGTAAAGAACAAGAGAGACAATGCAAGATCAGGCACACAACACAAGACATATGTGAGAAACCCTCTTAAGGTAAAAAACCCATTAGAACCTGCAATTGGACTACTATCCTATAATAATAAGAACTAATTTAGACTAGCTACAATTGATCAAGGAACTACAATCCATTATTTAGTGAGACTACAATCCCATAAGTTACTACAACCCCTATCTAGCTAAGCAACCACAACAACTAGACTTTTAACAAGTTTTACCTTATGAGGAGTCTACAACCCCCTAGATATTGAGCATCCATAAAAACATATATGAATATAACATCTCCTAAATATTTATTTTATGTTTCTACCAATATGATGGATATATAATGTATATCAACTCTCTTTAACTCTGCATACTCAGTGCATTCAAAGCCACCTTTTAAATCACTCTTCCTTCCTCAGTAAAAAATCTATCACCACATTAATAACATGACCAAATGGTCATACACATAGTCATAAATATTTTATAATCATCAACTCATTTATTGGGCACTCTCCCTCTCCTTCACTCCATAACTCTCACGTGCACACTCCTCTTTCACCTCTAAAAACCATTTCCTTTGGTTTCACTATATATAGACCCTTCATGAATATCAAGATCTTGGTCTGCCATTAGACATGTCTTAAATCTTAATTCTTCTAACATATGAAGCCACATCTCAATACCATCCTCAAAAGGTCATTCATAGCATCCATGGGTCACCCTTAAGTAGTTACACCCTTCAATTAGGCCCTTATAGCCCTTATAGGTCTCATGGAGACCTATTTACCCATTTATCACTTCATCAAGAAAAACCAAGAACACAAGATGATTTTCATATGAATGGGTGCACTCCATATGACCCCTTTGACATTCTCAAATGCTTATAGTCATCATTTCACTCTTTTGTGTAAGCTCAATCAACTCAAACAATAGCCTTATTCATAAGGACACCATGAATGAACACATAATCAAATTTTGAAGATATTTTATTATTTTATATTAATTTTTAAAGATTATAAATACTATAAATATCATAAATAATTATTATAAATCACTTTCCAATATATAATTCATCATGAGACATCCAAATAACAACAAAACAAGTTTGAACAACCTTCTCGGGTTACTTACATAACATAGTCAATCACATAGTTAACTTTAGATCTCAATATATTTGTTTGTACATACATTAATACCTATTAATCACATTATATATATGAAAAATGAAGTCCTCTTAAACTTTTATTTTTACTTCATCTTGAAATTCATCCTGAATTAAAAGTTATGGCATAATCATTGAGCACTAGTTTTTCCTTCATTAATTTTTAAATGCCAATAGTCACAGTTAAACCTCAAACACTATGCTATCATCTCAAGTCCTCACTACTTAGATTAATCATAAACTATTGATCTTATTATAATTATATCAAAATTTACCTTTTTAAACCTCTATCACTTTGACCTCTTGACTTTAATACACACCATTAATTTTGATTAGTACGAACACCTATTCACCGTTGATCTTCTTAAGAAGCTTGGTCTTTACCTCTGCTCAAATTTAAACATAAAATACTTATCCTCATCTCATTTATTTTTGACACCTTATAAAAAAAATGCTCCATTGATCTTTTTGTAAGGATGTCAGTCTTTACCTAGTTTAAACATTAAACACTTTGACCCATTTGACTTACTATGCACTGTAGATCTAGATGTATAGACTCCCACAAACTGTTGGATATCCATCTAGTCTTGATCTTTAACATCAGGAAAAAATACTAAGTATGGGTACCATTTAAATCTTATTATAAGGCCAAATTTACATAGATATATCTTTTACCTTGCTCACTTGCATGTTCTCAAATTTGAACCGTAGAAACTAGGCAAAATATAAACAAAACCAGATGACCATTTCCTCCTAAAATGTTCATGCATGTGAGATATACCATCACCACATTACTTACTCATCTCTTTATTATACTTTGATAAATAATTTATTTTATCTCAAATTCATTTCATGCCATCTATCTTCAATGTGATGAAACATGGACTGATAGATCTTCTTTACAAATTTGGTTGTGTTGAAACTTAGTGTAGTTCTGTCTAAGGGACCAACTTTGCACCCGCATAATTTTTTTTGTGATAAATCACATGATATAAAACTTGGACCATATGATATCTCCACATATTATAATCCAACCATATATCAGTATACTCCTAGAACCCTCACACATGTGAGATATAATGACATAAAAATGCCTCCTTAGATTTATCTGTCATAGAGCCAATTATGCTTAAATGAACATACTGAAGAACTATATGAATTCCACTCATACAAATAATAACTCCAATAATCCTTGACCTCTGATAGGACCCCTTTCACATCCTCAAATCACCATACTCATCCCTAAACATCTCTAACCATGCCAAAATTGAAGATCAACCAAGCCTCCTTCAAGAATACTAGGAATAGCACATTACACACTTTGTCATTATCACTTAGACTATCAAGGCACTAAATCCACTCACCTGTACACCTTTATGGCATAACCATGACATCATTTATAACTTTACAACATCTTATGGCATAAAACTTATTTCTTATGTTGTCCTTACAAATAGTCCATATTGGTGTTTTGGAATAGAACATGGGTTATCAAGTAATTGAATTCATCTTCAGAGGTTATCAATTAGTTCTTAAGTCACTTAATACCTAATTAATATAATATAAGGTTCATATGCCTCCAATTTGAGCATAATCTCATTTGAGATGGTTTTTGTGGTCCAGTCTATCCAACAAGGTATAGTTGTAGTTGATGAGTTTTTAGTGTTTGAATCATTTATAAATGATGTCATCATGATATTAAAAAGAATAAGTGCCCGTGTAATTCTAATTTAGTCATGAAATTAGTTAAAATACAATCTGATAAGGCCATACTCTCTCAAGGTACCAAGAGTAATTTAAATATTGTTTTACAATGAATGTACTAATCAAGCTTGTAATATGATCATGGAGACTGATGATGAGTATGTATGAACAAAAAGAGAATAATTTGGACCTCTCCACCTTACCCAAAGCATTATGGGAACACTATGTGGCAAGATCAAGTCAACAAGATTTTGAAAGCCTTTTAAATATTCATCTTACCAAATAGGTCAATATAAATGTTCACCTACAACAAACAAGGAGTTGGCAGAGGTCTAAAGAGGAGATGATTTGTTTCATGAGCAAAATAAAGTTCTAAGAACACCAATTCAAACTCTTATCTTATCAATAATCAAGTGGAATATATACGGATCTATCAAGTAAAATATTCTCATAAAAGGCTTGGTAGGTGAGATAATGATATGTGTCTTGAGTGAAATCTCCACCTACATCAGTCATAACTTTGACTTGGAATGCAAAGAAGATGTAAGAGGTTTGAGAGTGTTTTCAAATAAAGTTTAAAGGATTATAAATGAGTACACACCACTTAATTTGAGATACCAATGAATTATTTTTTATCTCAATCATAGATATCTTGTTTTGATGGAGGAACAAATTTACAATTTTTCTTATTCAGAGATGTTAAGGTATTTTTGGATTATTTAAGGTAATTTGGTTTTTTTATTTCCATGCCTTTCAAACCTTTACATGATAGGATGATGTTTATATGAGATAATTTAAGACCATAGAGAGCCAATAAAGGTCATATTCACCTACATATAAGATCTCACTCCTCTCTCTCTCAGTCCAATCTCCACTTACAGCTAATAAACATAGTCATAAGCCAATGGAATGGCCAAATCTATGAAAGAGACTTACAAAGAGGTTTAACCTTCAAGTGAGGTATTGGAAATGTTAGAGATAATTTAAAAAGTTTAAATATACCATATTTTAACCTTATCCAACTCTCTAAGCACAATTTTATACTTAGTCCATACAATAATCGAATCATGTCACTTACAACTAGTGTTGGCAAAGTGCAAGTTAGCAAGTAAGAAGGAGAAATGGTGTGATGGCAAGGTGTATAAGACTGAGAAGTGTCTAATAAAGGGTAAGTATCATGTGAAAATTATTATATAACATAATCAAGGCTTTTCATCACTCTCATTCCATTATTAGAAGATGAAATAACCAAGCTCAGCCATGAACCTAGGAAGCATAAAAAACCAGGTTGTCAACTAGCTAGTTTTAGGAAAAATGATTTTTGAGGAATCTAGAGGTACAATAAAGTTATAAAATTTGGTAAATTTGGTTATCATGGTGTTTTTAGATATATATAGTCTTGGTTTGGTAAAATAATGAGTGTAATTATCCATTATTTTTTCACAATCCTATGTTTGTCCATTGACAGTCAACATGGGGTTGAGCAAGCTTTTCAAGGGGCTCTGATGTATGATGGATGGTTTTAACCTCATGTGAATGGTTTTGAGGAATTTTATGGTAATTTTATGTCTTATAAAACTTGGTGAGGGTGATAATATTCAAAATTTCAAGGTAATATGAAGAAAACTGTAAGTTAGCCAAATTCAAGATTTTAGCATGCAAATGTAGCAATCAAAAAAGGCATTTTTGAGAACCTTAAAGGATTAAAGATAAAATATAATGATTTAATAAGTTTTATGTGTCTTTCAAAGTTCCAAAAAAAATAAATTAGGTCTTGATATCTTATTTATCTCAAGATTCACCTATTTATTGCTCCCTATGTCTTGCAGTTCTCATTTTCTGAGTGTATAACAGGCCTAAATTGGTGATTCTAGATGTTTTTATTTATTTATAATGAAAAAAATGATTAGGATATTTTTTTGGTTCCCTCAAGGTATTAATTAAAAAAATAATTAGGTCTTGTGACCTCATAAAACTTAATAAATGGATTGTAATCCTTACACATTCATGCACAGTCTTGTAGAGAGAGTACAGAATTATGTGTTTTGCTCAATTTTGGACTTATGAAGATTTTTAAATGATTATAACCTAATTTTATATATTTATGAGGTCAATATATACTTTTATATGGTCATTTGTTCCCTTTATACATCCTCAATCTCAATATATTGATTTTAGAGTGCTCTCGGCCTCTAAAGGCCTACATATTTGCCTAGCTAGTGTTTCTAACCAAAAAACCCTATATCTCAAGTTTTAAATGATTAAAAATCACAAAAAAATCTAATAAATTTTATTTAATAATATAAAAAGTGAATCATAAGGTTTTATTTTGATTTTGTATGGTGTAGTATTAATTTGAGGGTGTGTGATAGGGTGTAAGAGGCCTAATTGGAGGCATGCTAACAAAAGAAGTGCCTTCTAAGCTTTGATTCAAACCTTTAAAATTTTTGGAAGATTTTAAGGAGATATATGATGGAATAAAGTGGTATCATATCCTTATTATGGTGTATAAACTCTTCAAACAAGTAAAAAAACCTCAAAAAAAGGTTACAAGGGCTTGGTGGCTCTAAGGAGGATGAAGAGTGAAAATGCATGGTGGAATGAGATTGAAATTCTTAAATGGGTTTTAAAATTTTTTATATGATCATGAAATATCATCAAATTTGTTATATTGTTTTCATAAAACTTCTAATGATATTTTGTATGTTAAACCAATAAAAGAGTTTGTGTAGAGTGGCTAGTGGATGAAGACAGAGTTGTGGAATGGGCTTTCTAAAAGGGCAAGGTAAGTCTATAGTTTGAGATCCCCAAGAAAGTTTTAAACTCTATTTAAATATATTATAGGTTCATGGGTATGATGGTGATATCATTAATCTCTCTAAGCATTAAACCCTTCTCTCAGTCCATATAAGCAACAAAAAGACTACATATAGCCAATACACCAACGGTCATGAGTTTCTCATGAAGGTACAAAAGAAGAGTTAGAATAATGACATATATGGTCTTTATTTCATTCCTATCTCATCAAATTTCATAATTATAAAAATCTCATGTTCATTTTTTGAGACCTTCTCAAGGTCTAGATCCACTCATTATATATAGGCAACATGATTAACATCCACCTACATCCAAGTTAAAGAGTGGGAGGAGAATAAGCATGAAAATAAGGAGAAGTTTGAGAGTTTAAGGATAAATTTGAACCTAATAGGTAACTGTAATTAGAGGTAAGAACATTACTAACTATGTGAATGACTTGTGAGGATTGTTAGTGTGTTTCAAGGCCAAAAAATAGTACATAGTTTATACAAGGGTCAAGCACAACTAAGCTTATAAGTGAAGAAAGTTCCATTGTTCATGAGGTGGAGTAATGAATATGTATGTGATATTATTTCAATTTAATTCACATAAAATTGAGATCAAATTTACCCCAATAATGGATCATTCCCATGTAATAAACACCTACAATAGGGTTAAAAAGTTTTTGGAGTATGCATACTATGTCAAGATAAGATTGTGAGGTATTATTATGCCATGTAGATCATTAGGGTTATAACTAAGTTTGTGATTTATATAAAAAAATTGAAGAGTTTTATAAATTTATTAAATTCAAATTACAAATAAATAGAGTCATGACCTCAAGCTACAGTCATCTACAACCATAAGTACACAAGCTTATCTCCAAAGTTTGTAAAAGGCTGAGAGCAAAGTGGTTTATGGAAAAGCTTCATGATAGTATGGAGAGTTCATAAGAAAAATTAATGGAAGAATGAGGTTATTAAATATATGATTGTTCAAAACAATGACACAATTAATATTACCTTATCCATGCATACCTATAGCCACACCAAATGACTTATTTTTCCTCATACAGTCATATACTAGCAAGGTGGAAACATAAATACCATTCCATTCAAGGAGTGAACATATGAAGACATATTATGAAATTTAGTTAGCTAATTGTATCTCCAAGACTTCCTAAAACTACTAAATTTGAGGTCAAGATCATGAAAATAAAGGTTAGAAGAGAATTAGAGGAAGGTCTAAAAATAATTAATGGTTATTTAAAGCACCAAATAATGGTGTAATATTCATAAAAAACCTCAGTTTTTCACTAAAACGCCTACAAAAATGATAGCATACAGTCTCAGTGGAGTTTTCTTGAAGAGATAAGGTGTGATATAGGTTGTATTGGGTTGAAAGGTGACCAATGAAGGATGAGACCACTAAAATAGGATTTTAATGATATATAAAATCATATTAAATAATTTTAAAACCTATTATCAAGAATAAAATAATAAATTATAGTCAATTGACATGAAAATATAGTTAAGCACAAAACACAATCAACTTTTGAAGGTAATTTTGAAGGGTTTTGAGGTCTGGGAGCACCTGCACATGGATTCAAGACCTAAAATTTGGTGTAGAAGGTCCTTGTTACATATTATATCCCAATATTATTTATATTTGTCATGAAAAATAAGTTACATCTCCTCTATTTTGTCTCAAACATGAGGCACTCTATATGAAAAATGCGGGCAGCTTAAGCAAATTTATAGGAAAATCCATCTACAAACCTTAATATGAAAGATCAAAGTATGAAACTTGGTGTATATGTTTTTAATGAGTAATTATAAATATATAAAATATTTTTTGGGTATATATATTAGTTTAATTACTCTTTTTTTTATCACAATCCTCCACACGTCTAGTGGTAGCCACCACTGGAGCTAGGAGACATTTTTGAAGTCTACAGGTCGGTGGAGTGTTTTAGACCTCATGGGAGTGTTTTAAAAGATTAATAATATGATTATAATTATATATACACATATTTATATGTTATAAAACTCAAGGCTCAATTTAAACCATGCCTTTGAGGGATAGAACAAGCATGTAGCCAACCATTCCCATAAGCAGTCCTAAAAAAGCATGAAAACAAAAGTGAAAATTGAGTATAAAAATGAGGTATAAAGGGATTTAAATTAATTTAAAACCATTTTTTTATTCCATAATACCCTCTTATAGGTTCCTTAGGTCTTGAAACTTAGTTTTAATCCTAGAAGCTAGTCTTAAGGCCTATATCACATTGAGGCACTAGCAAACTCTATCAATACAAGATGACACCTTATTGAGGTATGATGAGATTTTTCTGGTCATTAATGATGTTTTTAAATTATTTATAAATAATTTATTAATTTTTTTTAGTACAAAGATCAAATTTAAACTTTTCAGGCCTAAGACACCCACTTTGAGCCCCTCTTTAGATGCTCATATCTTTCACTACATGAAGAGTTTTGAAAAATTATTTTAATATGTTTTTATTGACCCTATTTAATTTAAATTAATTGTATATTTATTTTGGTTAATGTCTTGAGGTTTATTAATAATCATTAAGACTCTAAGTAGGCCCAGAATATATGTAGAACCCCATAAGCAAACTTCTTATGTATGTATCTTTGCATACCTTCTACATGGGAGTCCAATATTATCATGGAATTTGAAGTGGTATATATTATAAATATTCATGTCAATAATTTTTCTAATTTAGGTCTACATTTTATGAACAATCATTAAGAAGGTGAACATGTCTGAGTTGCCAAAGGAGCCTTTTTGACTAGTTTTGGATTTTTGGACTCATAGGTCCATGAAATAGCATATAATAAATTTAAAACCAATTATAAAGTGTATAATACTCTCTAAATATCATTTATAACCTATTTTTTATAAGAATTTGGCTCGTGTGGTTGCTTAGGAGGCCTAAAATGGCCCAAAATTGCCTATTTTTGTAGGTCTCCATATAAAAAAATGGTATAAATGCATGGAAGAGGCCTAATTGGACATAAATAACTATTATATGGCACTTATATCTATTCAAAGTGGTTTATAGAGTGCCTTTTTGAGATAAAAGGTTAAAAACCCAAGTTTTATAATAATTTGTGAATGGTTGCAAGTTTAATGGTAATTTCCACCATTGTTGTAGGTTTTGAATGTTGTCTAAATCTTCATTTTATTCCTCATAATAATGATATGAGTGTCTAGAATATTTATATAGGTCCATAAATGGTCCTTACAGTGATAAATAGATTTGGAAGTAGGTTCTTAAATAGTTGGTTGAAAATGTTTGAAGTTTGGCAACCTCCATCATTGGAGTCTATGAGATTTGTACGTTTCATGAAGTATTTTTTAGGTTGGAGGAGAAAATATGAGTTGAGAATTTAAAAAACATCAAAAATTGAACACTAAAACTTAATCTCCATGTTTTAAAGTGCCAAGATCACTAACCATCATGTCAAGTCCTTTTAGAAGCTAAGTGGAATGGCATGTAGAAGTGAAAGTGGGAGAGTTTGGAGGTTAGGAGAGAAAGTTGGAGCATTCAATGAAGTTTCCAGTCTTTTAAGACTTTTCTCTAAGATAGAGGAGTGTTACATCATCATCCTCAAAGTTTTTAATCTTATAATGCCTTTTTAGGCTAATGAGAAGGCTTGGAGACCCTTTTAACCTTTGGAGGTTAATTTGATGAGAAAGGATCAATGCTTAATTAATCAAAATGTTTTTGAGACTCCATGAAAGGTGGTTGAGGGAAATTTATTGAATTTTGAGAGCTTTGTTCTCCTCTCTCTTCCCTTTTCTCCTATATCTCCCTTTTCTTCCCCATTTTGTAAGATATACTCTCATTTGACAAGGGAAAACTATGTCAAAATTTGCAAGAACTACATTTTGAACCAATAATACTATTATTTCACCTATCTCTTTGCCTTTAACTTATGAATAGTAAGCTTGTGCATGATGTCTTTATGAAGAAGTGTTTGTCCATGGTTATTTTCCTTCTTTCTTGCCTCTTTTTAGGTATTTTCATGTTATTTTTAGGTTTGAACTTGTTATTTTCTACCATTAATGGATTCTTAGTGTGATTTTTAGAACCCCTCTTTTCTTCATCTCTTCCTCAATGAGCCTAGTTTCAAAAATACTGATGCAAATTTGCTAGTTCAAGAGATTGTGTGAGAAAAGATTATCTTTATTCTGAATTAGTTCTTTTTTCAAGATTATTAGAGTGTCATTTAATTTGGTACATCACCTTTTTAGCACTTTTGGTCATCCCATACACCCTTCTTATCTCTTTTCCAAGAAATAATATTAGTTTAGGTGATTTACCAAGAGGAAGTCAGCCTTTTACAGAGGTTCAACCTCATTATAAGATATCAACATCTTGAGGTTACTCCAATAGTGTAGCTAGGAGTGAGAGATCTTAAATAACCCTCTCACAAGGTGTAATTATATGCTACAATAGTTTATGGTATGCCTGGTGCAACTAATACATTCTTCACTCCATTTAAGGGTTCTTGGTATTTCTCTTTAGTACAATCAACCTTCAAAGGCATGTTTGAAAATATCAATGGTGACCCCACTATGAATATCATTTGGTCAAGTAGTATAAGTGCCCAGAATTATAACCTTGGTATGTATACTTAAACCTCTTTTGATCAACATGTTTATTCTCTACCTCAGCATCACACATATCAGGGTAATAACATTTATGTGTTTCCCCCAAGTGGCCCTCAATAAACCTATCAGCCCTATCATGGCCTTTGCCTCCCTTCCACCCCTATGCATGACTAAGATTAACCTCTTTTTCATTCAAATCAATCCTCTAATTCCCCTTGTCAAGAATATGTTTATCCCATTACATCCTTGTCAGAATTTAAGCAAACATTATCAAATTATATTGAGTTGATAATGGAGATTAGTATGGGTTTAGAAATTTCTTCAGTCATCCCTATTTATTTTCTATAATAGGCAACGAGTTCTCTTCATTTGGTCAAGAATAGGTGGTCAGATTGTGAAGATGAACAATAGGCAGTTTATGAGAAGGAGAACAAAGTGTGTTTGAGAAGCATAGTCCAAAGCTTGGAGAGTATGTTGATATCTTATGAAGATCAACAATATTAGTATAATTATTCCTATGTGTCATCTCCCCTCCAAGAGCCTCAAGCTCAACCTCTAAGAGTTTCAAATTAGTGCCCTAGTCAACCTTGTCAAGGCCCATCCTTGTCAAGAATCAGGGAAGCAATACTGGACCAAGGGATAACAATCATGAAAATCAATAAGGAGGTTATACTTGGATAATAATTCCCCATTCATGCCATGAAGGGGATAAGGAGCTTCTTTCATGAGTTTTAGAATGTGTGGGCATCCATTGAAGAACGTGACTATCCACATATTGAGAAGTTATAGATGAAAGAGTGTGTACTATCCATTGAAGATGTGTTAGAGCATTGGGAGGGAGAGCATATCAATGTAAAACAAATCAATTTTCCCTCTCCTACCCCTACACACACTCTCCTTTAAGACCATGAATCCATCCAACCATGGGTCTCTCACTATTCCAATGATATTGATTATATCATGCCCTCACTAGTGATACCACTCTTTCTTAGGCTTATTAAATAATAAGAGGACAATATAAGTGTCTATTAAGATGATATCATGATCATCCCACTTCATTCAGAGGAATAAAAATCAGGTTTGGACTAGCCTTTTTGGCATGGATTTGACACTAATGAATTAGAGCTTAAAGAGGATAATCCTCAAGCTAAATATGAGGCAAATCTTAAATAGACTAATGAATATCTATTTTACATATGTGAAACAAATAATTAGAGTTAGGTACTAGAGGTTAGTCCAATTCAAGATGAGGTGATAAATGAAGATAGCCCTGATATGTTAGAACTAGAGGAAGACAAATCAAACCTTAAGCAAGACAAGTGTGATGTTTTGGACCCTGGTTGGTCAAATCAACCCTCATTTATAGTTGAAAAACAAGATTAATTCTTTAGTGAGGTTGATGAAGGAGACATCTCAAGTGCTCAAGTGATACAGTTTGAGAAACATACTAGTGAAGATCTTGAATAGTTGTGGTAGTAGTTCCAGGCCATAACCAAAGAGTTTGAGGAGGCTAAGAGACATGTTCTTCTAAAAAATTATGAGCATGTTGTTCTAAACATTATTATTCCTAATTTGCATAAGAATAATGTGGGATAATATGGCCATTTTGATCCACCAAGTGAAAAAATGTAGTTGCTCCCAACAACTGGAATTGAGTCTTTATGTAAGTATTTCTCAAGAATGTTAAGCAACATCAATCAAGTCTTGATCTAGTAATGGATTTTCTATACATTGGAGACATTTTATCCCTCTCCATCCATCAAGGAGTAAGCCAAAAGAGTCAAAAATTAGGCATCTTAGTCCACCTATCATGAGCTCACAAAAATAGGGTGCCTATCATCCTTATCCATTACAAATTAGCGATGCCAAAAGTTTCTGATTTCACCTAGAAGGAAGGTACTTGTAAGTTGTAGGCTTGTATATATTAGAGTAGATTTTATTGTTTCCTCCAAGTGCCTTGTGAACATTTCCATTTTATAATGTGTTTCCCTTTCCTAAGTGATTTTATCACATTTTTTGTCTTGTTTTGGGTTGCCCTTGCTATTTTTAGAGTTCTAATTAGATGTGGCAGCCTTGTGATTAGTTGAAAACCAATTTGAGAAAGACTTTTGTGACCCTATAAGCCCAATGTATAGATTAAGGCAACTAGTCTTTTATATAAGAAGGAATGAAATCCTAGGAGGTCACCAAAAATGTTGGCCAAAATTGGAATACATTAAAAACTTTTTCCTAGATGGATTAGGCCACACTCCTAGACCATTCATTAACCTTTTACCCCCATTACTAGTCTCTTTCTAGTCTTGACTTGATGATGCAGTGCAATATCTTGGAAGGTCTTGGTGTGGTATGGGGAGTTGTGTAGAGTCCTTGTACAATGGATGATCCAATGGTTTAAAGAGAAGATAAACCTCATAAAAAAACCTCATGACCCTACCTAATGTCCCTTGTAAGCCTTTGAAACACTTTAAGCAAGTTTTAAGTTGAATTTGGAGATTTTAAGAAAAAGGCCTAAAAATGGGTCTTGAACTACATGTGAAGGATCTAGTTTATTTCCAAGGTGTTTTATAATTTAGGGGTAAGGATGATGTTTTTAAAAGGTTTCAAAGATTTTAAAGAGTCAAAAATGAATTCTAGAGAGGCTAATTTTCCCAAAAGACCCACAAAAGTGCATTAGATGACTTGAAGGCCTCCAAAAAAGAAATTCTAAGTGAAAAAGTAACTATTTGGAGAAGTTAAAAAAATTGAATTCCTTACACCTATTTATGTTGTGATTCCCCTATTTAAACATGTTCAAGGCCATTGAAAATCATTTAGAGTGGAGGAGAGGAGTTTGGTAGCAAAAGGATGCAATTTTGAGCCTTTTAGAGCTTTGGTTCAATATGCTTTTGAAGGTTTTAATTAATACAGGAGATAAACTATCATATATAGGAATCCATAGGCCTATGAAACTATATTGAGGCACAAGAACTAGCAGAGGTAAGGAAAACCTATTGGTTGTAAACTCAGCATAAAATAGTTTTTCTACCAATAATGGAGATCCCAACACTTCAAAATGTTTCCAAAAGGAAAAAAAAATTCATTTACATCATAAAAAATATTTTCCAAGTGTTAGATTACATATACAATATTTTAGATATTCATGTTAAGGAAAGACCATTTTTGGTAGTCTTGGATAGCTCTAGGAGAGCCTCAGGTTTTCACTCGATACGGTCAAGAGAGAGAGGATTCAGATAGAATGTTTTGGGAAGTGATAGGTACAATATTTTCCTTCCTCTTTGTGGTATTTTTGGTATGTTTCATCTCCCCCTATTTATGAGCAATCACTAACAATGCACGGGTGTTTAGATGGCCTACTCATCCAGATAAGGTCCATATTTTCTTCTATTTCTTTAATTTAATACTAAATGAGGAAGAATGGTTTTATGTGAGTTATTTTAGGTATATAAAAGACATATATTAATTAGTTTCATTATCTAACTCCTTCCAAGAAGATACTTATGGCATAAAACCTATTTCCTATGTTGTCCTTGTGAACAGTCTATATTAGTGTTTTAAAATAGATTCTGGGTTATCAAGTAAGTTAATTCATCTTCAAAGGTTCTCAATTTATTTATTAAGTCACTTCATACCTCATTAATCCAATATAAGGTCCATATGCCTCTAGTTTGAGCATTGTCTCCTTTGAGACGGTTTTGGTGGTCCAATTTCTTCAACAAGGTACAGTTGTAGTTGATGATTTTCTAGTCATTGAATTGTTTCTAAATGATGTCGTCATGATATTTACAAGAATAAGTTCCCAAATAAGTCTAATTTATTCATGAAAGTAGTTAAAATTCAATATCATGAGGCCATACTCTCTCAAGTTACCAAGAGTACTTTAAAGTCTATTTTGCAATGAATGTATTGATTAGGTATGTAATATGATCATGGAGATTGATGTTGAGTATGTATGAACAAAAAGAGAATAATTTAAACCTCTCCATATTTCCAAAATAATTAGGTGAACACTATGTGGAAATATTGAGTCAACAAGCTTGTGAAATCCTTTCAAAGTGTCATCTTACCAAAGAGGTCAATAGAAATGTTCACCTACAGCAGACAAGGAGTTAGTAGAGGCCTAAAGAGGAGATGATTTGTTTCATGAGCCAACTATTGTTCTAAGAACACTATTTTAAACCCTTTCCTTCTAAATAATCAAGTGGATTCTATATGGATCCATCAAGTAAAATATTCTCATAGAAGCCATGGTAGGTGAGATAATGATATGTGTCTTGAGTGAAATCTCCACCTACATTAGTCATAACTTTGAATTGGAATGTAAATAAGATTTAAGTTAGTTGAGAGTTTTTTTAAATTAGTTTTAAAGGATTATAAATGAGTTTAAATCAATTAAGTTTAGATACCAATGAGTTCTTATTGATCTCAATCATGGAGATCTTGTTTTGATGGAGTAACAACATTAATATTTTTCTTATTCAGAGATGTTATGGTATTTTTGGATTGTTTAAGGTAATTTGTTGTTTTTGTTTCCATGCCTTTAAAAACTTTACATGATAGGATGATGTTCTATAATATTATTTAAGATACTATATATTCAATAAATCTCATATGCACATACATATAATATCTCACTCCTCTCTCTCAGTTCAATCTCCACTTATAGCCAATAAACATAGTCATAAGCTAATGGAGTGGGCAAAGCTATGAAAGAGACTTGCAAAGAGGTTTAACCTTCAAGTGAGGTCTTGTAAATATTATATATCATTTAAAAAGTTTAAATATTCATGAAAATATTGTAAAATTATCCAAATATCTAAGCACAATGGTGTACTTAGTCTATACAACAATCAAATCATGTCACTTACAACCAATGTTGGCAGAGTACAGGTTAGCAAGCAAAAAGGAGAAATGGTGTGATTACAAGGTTTATAAGAATAATAAGTGTCTAATAAATGGTAATAATAATTTTATAAGTCTTATATAACATCACCAAGTCATTTTCATCACTCTCATGCCATTATTACATGGTGAAATAACCAAGCTCAGTCATGAACCCAAGAAGCATAAAAAACCAAGCTGCCAACTAGCTAATTTTAGGTAAAATGAGTTTTGGGGCATCTAGATGTATGATAAAGTTATAAAATTTGTTTAATTTGGTTATCATGAGTGTTTTTATCTATATATAATATTATTATTTTTAAATATTGTAAGTATCCTCTATTTTGTCACAGTGTTATGCTTATTTATTGACAGTCAACATGGGGCTAGGCAAGATTTTTGAGGGGCTATAAGGTATGACATATGGTTTAAACCTCATGTGAATTTTTTTTAGGAATTTTAGGGTGATTATATTTATTAAAAAACCTCTTTATATTTATCATATTCAAAATTTCAAGGAAAAATGAATAAAAATGCAAGTTGACCAAATTCAGGATTTTGGCATGCAAATGTAGGCAGTCAAAAAAGGCATTTTTGAGTCACTTACAGGATTTAATTATAAAATATAATGATTTAATAATTTTTGATAGTATTTAAAGGTTAAAAAAAATAGGTCTTTATACCTTATAAATCTCAGGATTCACCTATTTCTTACTCCTTATGTCTCACAATTCTCATTTTCTAAGTATGTATTAAGCCTAAATTGGTGATTCTAGATGTTTTTCTTGATTGATAATGGAAAAAAAATTATTGGAATAGTTTTTTGTATCCCTAAAGGTCATAATTAAAAAATAATTATGTATTTTAACACCATAAAACTCAATAAATGGATCTTAATCATTACACATTCATGCATAGTCTTGTAAAGAGGGTATAAAAATCTATGTTTTGCTCAATTTTAGGCATATGAAGATTGTTAAATGATTATAACATAATTGTATATATGTATGGGGTAAATACAGACCTGTATATGTTAATTTTTTCCCTTGAAATTTCCTCAATCTGAAGTATGGATTGTAGAGTGTTATTGGCCTCTGTAAGCCTGCATATTTGCCTAGCTAGGGTTTATAAACAAAAAAAACCTATATCTCAAGTTTTAATCAATGAAAAATCACAAAAAAAATTAATAATATATATTTAATCATATAAAAAGTGAATCATAATGTTTTATTTTTATTCCATATGGTGTAGTATGGATTTGAGCTATAGGGTGTGTGATAGGGCTTAAGAGGCCTAATTAGAGGCATGCTAGCAAAGGAAGTGCTTTCTAAGCTTGGATTCAAACCTTGAAAATTTTTGGAAGGTTATAAGGAGATATATTATGGTGTAAATTGGTCTTATATACTTATTAAGGTGTACAAACTCTTTAAACAAGTAGAAAAACCTCAAAAAAGGGCTATAAGGGCTTAGTGGCTCTAAGGAGGGTGAAGAGTGAAAATGCATGGTGGATTGAGATTGAAAGGATTAAAGGGTTTTTAAAAAGTGTGATATGATCATGAAATATCATCCAAGTAGTTATATTATATTCATCAAACCTATAATGAGATTTGGTATGTTTAACCAAGAAAAGAGCTTGTGTAGAGTGGCTAGTGGATGAAGACAGAGTTATGGAATGGACTTTCTAGAAAATCAAGATAAGTCTATGGTTTTAGATCCCCAAGAAAGGTTTACACTCTCCTTAGATATATTATAGTTTCATGGGCATATGGTGATCTATTTAAAATATCCAAGCATGTAATCCTTCTCTTAGTCTATATAAGCAACAAAATGACTACCTACAACCAATACACTAACAGTAATGAGTTTCTCATGAAGGTCCAAAAGAAGATTTAGAATAATGGCATAGAATTTCTTGGTTTAATTCATATCTCATAAAATTTCATAAGGAAAAAAGGCTCATGTTCATGTTTTGAGACCTTTTCAAGGTCTAGCTCCACTCAGTCCATACGGGCAACATGATAAACATCCACCTACAACTAAGTTAAACAATGGGATGAGAACAAACATGTAGACAAGAAGAAGTCTGAGACCTTAAGGATAAAGTTTAACCCAATATGAAAATGTAAGTAGATGTAAGAACATTACTAACTAGTTGAATGACTTATGAGGATTGTTAGTGTTTTTTAAGGCCAAAAACTAGTGCACAGTCTATACAAGGGTCAAGCACAGCCAAGCTTATAAGTGAAGAAATTTCCATTGTTCATGATTTAGAGTATTGAATATGTATGTGATAGTATTTCAAGGTAATTTACATCAAATTGAGATGAAATTTACCCTAGGAATGGATCATTCCCATGTTATAAGCACTTATAGTAGGGTTAGAAATTTTTTAGAGTATGCATACTATGTCAAGATAGGACTGTGAGGTATTATTATGCCTTATAGATCATTAGGGTTATAACAAATTTTTAGAGTCATGAAAAAAAATTAAGATTTTTATCAACTTATGAACTTCATAAACCTCAATCTACAATCATCTATAGCCACAAGAACACAAGCTTATCTCAAAACTTTTTGAAAAAATGAGAGCAAAGTGGTTTATGGAAAAGTTTCATGATAGTATGGAGAGTTCATAAGAATAATTCATGGAAGAATTAGGTAATTAAAGAGAGGAGTGTTCCAAAAAATGACATAGTCAGGATTACCTTATCCATGCATACCTATAGCCACACCAAATGACATGTTTTTCCTCACACAATCATATGTTAGGAAGGTGCAAATACAAAGACCATTCCATTTAAGGAGTGAACATATAAAGAAATATTATAAAATTTAGGTAGATAATTGTATCTCCAAGACTTCCATAAACTAATAAAGCTAAGTTCCAGAGCATGAAAATGAAGGTACATAGGTTGTTGTATGGAAATAGGACTATGTAGGACCTAAGAACACAGTTTGAGGAGTGAATAAGCTAGAAGAGAATTAGAATAAACTTTAAAACTAATTAATTGTTCTTTAAATCACAAAATCATGGTGTAATATTCATCAAAAAACTGCATTGTTCTCTAAAAAACCTATAGTAATGATAGCATATAGTCTTAGTGGAGTTTTCTTAAAGAGATAAGGTGTGATATAGGTTGTATTGGGTTGAAAGGTGACCAATGAAGGATGAGAATACTAAAATAAGGATTTTCATGAAATTTAAAATAATATTAAATAATTTTAAAACCTATAAATAATTGTAAAACATGAAATTATAGCCCTTTGACATGAAAATACAATCAAGCATAAAACATAATCAACTTTTGAAGGTAGATTATAAGCATTTTGAGATTTTGGAGCACCTACACATGGATTCAAGACCTCAAATTAGGTATATATGGTCCTTGTGACATATTAAATCCCAATATTATTTATATTTTTCATGATAAATAAGATACATATCCACTATTTTGTCTCAGACTTGAGGCACGCTCCATGAAAAATGTAGGCAGCTTAAGCAAATTTGGAGGAAAATTCATCTACAAACCTTAATATGCAAGATCCAAGTATGAAAATTGGTGGATATGTTATTAATGAGTCCTTATAACTGTATAAAATATTTTTTGGGTTTAAATATGAGTTTAATTACTCTTTTTTATCATATTCCTTGACACATCTAATGGCAGTCACCATTGGAGTTAGGAGACATTTTTGAAGTCTACAGGCTAGTGGAGTGTTTTGGAATAAATAAGAGTGTTTGAGAAGCTTAATAATATAATTATAAATATATATATATATATATATATATATACACCTATTTATATTTTTTTACTCTCCAAGTTAAATGAAAATGATGCCCTTGAGGGCTAGAATAAGCAAGCAACAAGCCATTCTCAGAGGGAATCCTAAAAAAGCATGAAGATAAAAGTGAAACTTGAGATTAAAAAGGAGGTAAAAATGGATTTAAATAAATTTTAAACCATTTTTTTGAGTTCCTAATACCCTCTTAAAAGTGCCTCAGGCCTTGAAACTTAGTTTTAAGCCTAGAATCTATTCTTAAGGCCTAGAAGTCCTATATCACATTGAGGCACTAGCAAACTCTATCAATGAAAGATGACACCTTATTAAGGTATGATGAGATGTTTAAAGTAATAAATGAGGTTTTTAAATAAGGTATAAATAATATATAAATCACTTTTATTCCAAATATCAAATTCAAACTTTTCAGGCCTAAGACACCCATTTTGAGCCTCTCTTTGGATGCTCATATCTTTCACTACATGAGGAGTTATAAAAAATGATTTTAGTGTGTTTTTATTACCCATATTTAATTTAAATTAATTATATATTGATTTTTTTTAAGGAAATTATATTTGTGTACAATTGTTAAGACTCTAAGCAGGCCTAGAATGCATGTAGAACCCCTTAAGAAAACTTCTTACGTATGTATATTTGCATACCTTCCGCATGGAAGTCTAAGATTCTCATGAAAGTTGAAGGGGTATATAGGATAAATATTAATGGAAATAATTTATATAATGGAGGTATACATTTTATGAACAATTATCAAGAAGGCGAGCCTCTTTGAGCTACTAAAGGAAACTTTTTGAGTAGTTTTGGGTTTTTGGACTCGTAGGTCCATGAAATGGACTATAATAAATTTAAAAACAAATTTAATGTTTATATCTATTTCTAAATAGCATGTATAACCTATTTTGTAGAAGAATGTGGCATGTGTGGGTGCCTAGGAGGCCCAAATGGCCCAAAAATGCCTATTTTTGTAGGTCTCCAAAGAAAGAAATGGTATAAATGCATGGAAGAGTCCTAATGGGATATAAATAAAAATTATATGGCACTTTTATCTCTTCACTGGGGTTTCCATGGTGCCTTTCTAAATTAAAAGGTAAAAATTATATGGCACTTTTATCCTCAATTTTTTTTTGTCTTCTAGTGCCTTTTTAGGCCAATGAGAAGGCTTGAAGACCCTTTTAACCTTTGGAGGTTAATGTTATGAGAGAGGATCAATGATTAATTAATTAATTATAATGTTTTTGAGACTCCATGGAAGGTGGTTGAGGGACATTTATTGAATTTTGAGAGCTTTTTTCTCCTCTTTATTCCCTTTTCTCCTATATCTCCCTTTTCTTCCCCATTTTTAAGATATAATCTTATTTGACAAGGGAAAACTATGTCAAAATTTGTAAGAACTAAATTTTGACACAATAAGACTATTATTTCACCTATCTCTTTTTTTTTAACTTGTGCTTAGTAAGATTTTACATGATGGCTTTATGAAGAAGTGTTTTTCCATTGTTATTGTCCTTCTTTCTTGCCTCTTTTTAGGTGTTTTCAAACTATTTTAAAGTCTAAACTTGTTATTTTCTACCATTAATGGGTGCTTAGTGTGAGTTTTATAACCCTTCTTTTCTTCATCTCTTGCTTAGTGAGCCTAGTTTCAGAAATACAAATGCAAATTGGCTAGTTTGGGAGATTGTGTGAGCAAATATTATCTTTATATTGAATTAGTGTTTATTTAAATCTTATTAGAATGTCATTTAATTTGGTACAACACTCCTTTAGTGCTCTTAGTCATCTTATATCCCCTTTTTATCCCTTTTCCAAGAAGAAATATTAGCTTAAGTGATCTACCAAGAGGAAGCAAACCTTCTTTGGAGGTTCAACCTAATTAAAGGATACCCACAGCCATAGGTTATTCTAATAGTTTACCTAGGAGTGAGAGAGCTTGAAGAACCCTCTCACAGGGTGTAATTTTATGCTACAAAAGTGACCCTAGGGAAAAATGAGTTAGTGGACACATGGTGTTGAGCTGACTCCAATTATCCCACTATTAAAGGACACTACCTACATATCCAATACTTTGAAGAGGGCCTTAGACTCATGTAGTTCTTCCCTATGTGTTGGATTGTATTTGAATCATATAATATGTGCAAAACAAGTACAATAGTGACTATCTTGTAACTTGGAAAATCAAGCTCTTGGGTTGATGCTTTAGTAATTTAGACTTATAAATGTGTTTTACCTCTAGCTAGTATGCAAATAGGGAAGTTTGGTTTAATTTAATGCTTTATAGAGTGATTTTGATAAGTTCTTTGGTCTCTTTGGTCCTTTTTTAGGTGTTTCATAGGTGTACCTAGGTGAGGAATGAATGAGGATTGATCTTGTATTTATACCAATACCTTTGGAGTAATAACTCATGTTACATCATTTAGACTTACCATTAGGATACTTTTCATTTACAATTAGGATGACTTTAGGTAATTGGACACTTGTGTTGGGATAAGATAGTAATGTTGATGCTATTGTCTATCCTAGATGTTAGTGTCTAGGAAAAAGGAGAGCAAGTACAAGTTTAGAACTTATAGAGATGGAAGATAAGTATATTTTAAGAATTTTGGGTAAGATAAAATACCTAGGTCATCAACATAAGACTAGTCTAACTAAGAGATATAGGCCAAGGGGCACAAAGATAGATTAGACGTGAGACTTGTAGAAGTGGGAAAGGTAAAAAACTAAGATGAACAACCAAGGTCTGAGTTGTCTAAGTGTAAAATACTGAGGTGATATATAATCATAAAATGTCATCTAAATTGGCTCCCCTTTTATTCTAGTAATGAAATTTATAGTTTAAAGCAAAGGAATGCATACCTAGGTGTGTATGTACACCTTGTCTTTGTGTGTACCCAACTTTAATGCTTTTCTAGTGATTGACCTGCAACCAAGATCATGTTACATTATATAATTATTGAATATAATCTATAATTCAAAGTATTTGAAATATATTTAAATTAAAAAATCAAATTTTATGAGTACACCTATGTGTTGACATAACTTCCTTGCCTATTGACAAGTTATTTTAAGAAATATGTATCATTGTAAGACTCTAAAATTGATATTAAGATAAATATAGATAAATATTTAAAGTGTATATATCCAAGGAGATATATATATAGAGAGAGAGATATTGGAAGGAACATGCCCCAACATTGGAGTAAAAGTGAGTTGCCACCTAGCAGTTGAGATTAGCTCAATCATGTAACCCAATGATACATATAACCTAGTGAGGTTGTATGATCAATTCTAACCTAAAAATTTGGAAATATTTATTGAATTGATCACCTCAACCATACCAAAATTTAACCATCTAATATATTATATTGGTTCAATAAAATTCTATAAAAGTATGTGAGGTATCAGTACAAAAAAGTTTATGATATGGTAACAGTCCATAAAAGAGTTTTGGAATCTAAAACTAATTTAAATTTTACAATATTATGCACATGTTGCATAGAATATTCACCTTAGGTATGTCTCATGTTAAAAATATGTATAATAATAGTACCATATAACTCTAACATAACTATGAATCTGAATCATATAACTATGTGTTTTGGCCAATTTGGATAATTGTGTGTGGAGGGCATGCTTCCAAAGCATGCCCCTACTATGTATGGAGAAATATACAAACCAATATAAGTATTTATGTGGAAGAAAAGTTTCCAAAACATTCCCCCACTATAAATTGAATATGTTTAATATTGAATAGGTGTTGATAACATGCTTCCAAAGAATGCCCTCACTATATCTAAGAACTATGAATGTGTGGAATCCATGCCCATATGACATTCCCCCACTAAATCTAAAATTTTATATAAGTACCAAATACTAAATGAGTATCGAGAATATGATTCCAAATCATTCCCCCATTGTAATTTTAAAATTTATATAAGGACCATACAAAATGAATGTGGAAAACATGCTTCCGAAGCATGCCCCCACTGTAATCTGAAAATTGTTCCAAGTGTGGAGAAAATTTATCTATGACATGCCCCCACTAATATTCCCCCTTTTGAGGTGATGAAAACATATGAACTGGTAGTTACCTCACCTCAAAATGATAAAACAACTATATAATCTATAAATATAACCATGTAGCATATATAAGGAACATGTCTAGGTAGATATATCATTAAAGTGCATAGAAATAGTGTGATCACATGAAGTCTTAAGATACATGATAAGGATCATGTCAATGTCTATATAGTAATAGTACAAGCTCAAAAAATAAATAATCACACACACAAGAGCACTAAAATAAATTCAAAAGGCAATGGTCTAAGAAGACCACAAACAAGGGGCAAATCTGAATGCCTCATAATCAAAGGGACGTGACATAGTAAAATGTCTATAAAGGCAAGGATGACATATTCAAATGTTTAATTAATAAATAATTTCATATTAAAATGTCAATGAAATCCTACAAAATGAGCATATTTAAATGCTCAAAAAAGTAAGATAATAGCAGGGCAAGACACTCAAGTAAGTGCATAAAGGAAAGCACAAGCAACTATCATAAACATGCCATACTATCCCATGGATCTAATGTGTTAGGAAAAGTATGTCAAGTGTATAATATATGAATTATTTTATGTAATCTATAAAAATATATGATAGGCATGTGTAAGTAGATATGTGAGATCAAATATGATAACGTAGAGTGATCATTGAATCATAAAACCTATGTGTATTAAGATCAAAGAAGTGGATGCCCCTACTATCTGTATGACAAGAGTAGAGGGAAGACCCAACATATGAAATAAGAATGTATCATGTGTTTTTGTATGCCTATATCACACTCAAGTATAAGTGTGACACATATGTGTATGTAGGAGTAACTACCTATATCATTCATCAACATGGAACTAACACATGGGTGCCAAGGATCCCATAGAACATATAAGTGCCAAAAGTTTGTTTTATATTTTTGTATGTTTTTTTTTTTTTTTTTTGAAGAGGAAATATCATCCTACAATGTCATCTAATGGATGGTCATATACATATACATATATATATATATATATATATATATATATATATATATATCCCCATTTTGAATCTAGTATACTACCATTGTCAAAGAGCATGTATAGATGTAATATATATCACTATGATATTAATGGTGCTCTTTATATGTAAAATAAGACTGTGGTCATGAATTATTTTTAAAAAAAATTAAGACTTAGCACATGTAAATCATATGTTTGATTAAAAGGATGAGAAGACTAAATCATGGAAATAGTATGCAACGAATATAGCCATTGATTTGTTATAGAATTAACTAGCTTTGACTTTTCTAAAAATAGTAATAAATAGTGTAGATAAAGACTTAACTAGAAAACACCTAATATGGTTGATATAAGTGCTTGAAATTGAGATGGAGGCTAATTTAAGTGATGTAAATTATATCCCTATGTCTAAAAACATTTTGGATAGTAGCACTATAAATGGATAGTAACACCATTATTGTTAAAGTGGCGGTAGTGTCCTAATATTGGTGGTAGTGTCCTCTATGTAGATTGTCTTGAGATTCTAAGTGTACCTATGTCTGGATCTCTAGGTTTTATTCTTGCACACATGAATTCTAAAATCCTATATTATGCCAATAATGATTGATTTATTTTTTAAACCCTAATCTTCCAATCAACTAGAGCATGAGCTGAAAATGTGTTTGTTAGTAGGGTAGGCTAGACATCTTCAACACCCCACTATGAAGAGCATTGCCTACATACCAATACTCTAAGAAGGGATCAAGCCTGATTTAGTTCTCCTTACTAAATTTTTAATATAAGTTAAAGTGGTGTTAGTGTGATAGTGGCCTTAAGTGCCTTGAGTGCGCTTGAGATTAGAAATATATAAAATATGAACTTAGGGATACTATAGATGGTAGTATATATAAGTACAGTAGAATAGGGATTGGTAACCTTAATTGTGATCAAATTGTTTCATGCTTAAATGTGTATTTTTCATCTGATTTCCATTTAGTGGATACAGGCCTGAAATTCATGTATTATACCATTTTGTTGATTGTGCAAGTGATAAAATATGTCTAGGCCATCCTTAGGAGGATTTTGTTTTTTAAAAAATATTTGTTCAAGAAAGTTAGGGAAAAGGACATTAGTGCCATTTTGGGGACACTAGTTCCACATGGTTTTAGTGTCCTTATCATGGCACTAGTGTTCATCTAGTAGAAGACTATGCAAAAAGGGATAGGATCAAGAAATAAGGGGTCTAAGACTAATTTGGAACTAACTAGGGATGCCTAAGGCCTGCACAAAGGCTAGATAAGTGTGATAATAGGATATAGGATAGGTATACAGATAATCTAGGGATAGTTAGTTTCAAGTATCAATTTTAGCACTCAAATACCACTTTTGGTTGATTACATTCCCCCCTTACTCTAGAAATGCAACAAAGCAAAATGACTAGATTAAAGGAAAAAGAAGCATACCTAGATTTACATAAGAAGTGAAGCCTATGGATCTAAATCTGAATATGTGAAGTTGAGTATACATATGTGGAACATGATCCAATGCTTATCCTACAAATGAAATGTGCATAAATTAGTCCTTAATTAAGAGATATCAAAATCAAAAGATATGTTTAGTAAAGAAATAAAGCTGAGTAAATAAGAAAACAATGAATACACCTCACTGGGTATGCAAATTAATGCATAAACATGGCAATAACCTATGTGTGTACATGTTTATTGTGATCAATTAGTCAATATCTAGGACTAAGTTGATGGATTAATCAATCCTCATGTGTGAATGGCTCAAGAACTCAATCAAATTTTGAATCCTTCATTGCCCACCCCTATTTGGTGGATCATGACCTATGAATATCTTGGATTAGTCTGATAGTATGTCTAACCCTCTCATGTGGGTGGCTCAAGAACTCTAGTAGGCTATGAATCCATAATTTCCCACCCATGTGTAGTAGATGCATCTAAAAATAAATTTTGAAAAGTATTTTAAATGTCTAACTAAGTATATCTAAATATGTATGTCAACTCTACAACCACTTGGGTATATTAGGTGGCTTCAAGCCACCAGGAATGCCAACAACTTTAGATGGAGTAAGGCATGAAACTAGTGACAACCTATAGTATGATGTTGGGTGTATATATTATAGATAATGACATGGAATTTATCATCCCATTTGATCAACCAGTGTGTAACTGAGCATATGAAAATAATGTGTCATACACATGCCCCCAAATCTAATATCTAAGTATATGGATTTTGGACTAAGTTGTAATAAACTATATCTGAGTATCTGAAATGAATATAAGAATCATCATGTTGTGCATGATTCCCCTAATTTGAGCAAATTGATATGAATTTGATTTAAACTAGAATGAATTTGAGCAAAAATTGAGTATAACTAATAAACCTATAACTAAATTTGTGCAAACCTATTTTGTACCTATTGTACTATTCTTGCCAATCTAGGTTGTTCTAAAATTAAGGCTATTGGATAGTAACACTATCTTGGATAGTGACACCATGTGGTGATAGTGTCCCCATTTGGGTGCTAATGTCTGTCTGGTCTAACTTTTGTGCAACTATACTAGTTTTTGAGTCACTTTTTTCCCACTATGTTTACTTAGGTATGATTTTCATAACTAAGCATGTGTGCTAAAAAAATGTACTATTAGTGCAATAAAGGAGCATGATCTATGTGACAAACCCATGTGAATGCCCCCTTTTTTATAAGAGTTGTTGAACCCATGCAAGAACTATCTTCAAAATAAAAATCTCTACAAAATGTGTGTTATCTCGAGTATATATGATAATTGCATGATAATCTAATATAATGTGCATACATACCATCATAATGTAAGAGAATCTAATCATAAGTATGTAATGTAATATGTATGTCATGTTTAGAATTATACAAGGGTGTCAAGATAGATGTAATCAATGTATATAACAATAAATCTAAGTAAAACTAGGTAGATACCTAGGGGGATGGGGCATGAAGTCTATCATAACACCTAAGTAAAAAGAGTAAATGCATGAAGTTCTTCATGGCATCAAAAAGTGGTATGTGTAACAAGAAAATATAAGTGTCATGGCCATGATGCATACAATAAATCATACATAAAAAATACATGAGGCATGTAAAGTAGTCCAAGGGGCCACAATACAAGGGACATGGGCACATGTCACTAAATTTGAGAAAACAAGACATACGAGGACATGTTTAAATGTTCACATATGTAAGAAATAATAAATTTGCTTAGAGACACATATAAGGACATTTTCAAATGTCCACATAAACAATAAATAAGTTGGCTTAGAGCCACATAAAAGGACATGTTTAAATGTCTGCATACACAATCAGGATAGCACAAACAAGGACATGGGTAAATGTCCAAATCATACATATTGTGAATAGAAGTGGCATAGATCCAAATAACAAAGGCTTATTCAAATACCCTAAAATAGAAGAAGTATAGAAATGTAATCAAGTATAAACTAGGTAAGCTAGAAATGAAAGTATACATGAATGTGTAATAAAAATCTATGTAAGAGCTAAGATGTACATATGTTGAGTCTAAATTATTAATATAAAACAAAAATATGAGTAAGAATAGTATGATTAATATCAAGATTTAAGAATTTTAAAACTGGGATGTAGAGTATATAATGATAAAACCTAGTAATCAAAATTGTGTATAAGGTGCCCTAAAGTGGGTGAACGTGTCAAATGAATAACACTGAATCAATGTATATGCCCCCCATAAGGTAGATAATATCAAGTCTAGATCAGTGTAGTGGACCTGAGTCCTATATCAATCTGTAATCACTTGAAAATAACAAGTGAATCATGTGGTATGATAAAACCAACTATACTAAGATAGTTATCATATGTAGTGTCTAGAAAATATAAGAAATGTAAACATAACAATACATACAATCTATAAATTTTGTGCATTCTAAGTAATAAATTTGAATGTTTTTGTGTTTCTGAAATATCTTATTTTTTGTATTTTTTGGATATAAGCTATGTACAAGCAACATGAAAATGAACTATATACAAGGAGAAAGAAAGAGAGGGAAATTAAGTACAAGAAAAGAGAAACCATACTAACTGGTGATTCTCATGAGACTCACTATCACTATGACTTATGTCTAATAAGGGGATTATGATCGTGCATGTTGTGTGAAAGGGAAAAAATGATCCCATTATCTATAGTACTAATTGGTTTGTATATGTATCTACATATGCACCTGTATATGTAGTGATGTTAAGAATCTATGACATTGATTGTGGTGTTGTGTAAACTATAGGGATTTCAGGAACTCATTTGGTAGAAAAATACATAGGTGATATAGGTTCCCTATGTTAAGAACCCCAAGAACCCAATAATATTGATCTCATCAAAAATTGAGTGGAGGAAGGCCCTCTAGAATCTTTGACATATCTAAGGCATAAGGGTCTCTCTAATAATGGTCTTTATGGGAGAGTATGCATATATGACAATATTATAAGAGTAAACCAAGCCTACACTAGTGGCTCTACTAAACTCTGGTGTATTAATGGGAATCATTATCTGAGCTATAACTAATAATTATTTTATATCTTCTAATTATGTTATAACTGTAGATCGTAACTATGATGTAATTGGTTGTGGAATAGGTAGAGGATACTCATATGGAAGACCTTCAACTTTGAACACCTAATTTATATGTATGTATTTTATGTATTTGTGCACTATGGATGGGATGGCTTATGGCTTATATATCCATGGCCTACCCAATAACATATCAAACACACTTGCACTAGGTACTACTTAGAACCAAGTGGCCATATGTGCTAGTCCAACCTATAACAGAAGCACAATATCCTTGATAGAACTCTAAACATGACCACAAAAACCATTGATAACCATGTCTATGGAGAAATTATCATGTTTTGAATACCCCAAATACTATGAAAGTGTCATAGTGCACATGTTAATGCTTGACCCATTGTCAACCATAACACTCTACATAGGATGATGATCTATGTAGGCTCTTATAAAGAGTGCATGTAAATTTGTATCATCATCAATAATATCCTATTTTAATAAGGTGATGAGTGGTCTAGCTAAAACTATGGTGTGGTATATACCATTGATATTATTTAATGGTTATGTTCCTCTATAATAGTATGATATGAAGCCGGGAGTGGATGTGCCTGATATGTGTAGTGATCACCTAAAGTGCTCCTTGCCTCATTTTTTGTGTGCTTTAGAAATGGATATGAGAATATATTTAATGCCTTAGCTTTTATTTTTTATACTTTTGGTACTTTTATGAGTGTTCCCACATCAAAAATGTTAACTTTGATCAAATCTTGTATCTTATGTTTTAGGCTTATGCATCTATTTGTTGTATGACTTGGGGACTTATGATATTCATAGAATGCATTAGAATCATATATTTCTGGAAGAGGTCATGTCATATCAACATTTTTGATGGGAGGGAGATATATGACATTGCATTCCAAGAGTTGTAAAAAATGTGTTGGTGATTCTAAAAGGTTGGTGAAGATTTGACATTGAAGAAATGATAAAACCAAGTGAGGAGATGGCTCTAAAGTTGTATTAATGGTGGCCTTTTGATCACTCTTATTATCAGTGGCCTTTACATTGTATCTATTTTATTTTAACTCTTAGCAGTTAATTATGATCTATTGGTATATTTTAGTTTACCCATTGATAGAAGCTTAACCACTCTTTCTTTTACTATGTGGCACAAAGCTGTGAATGTTGGAAACTTATTAAAAAATATATCCTCATGTAATGTTGGTAAAATAATATATTTGAAGATATCCTAAAGTTCTTTATCTATCATGTGGCTAGCCAATTTTGCAAATATAGTCATGTATCTTAAGATGTATTTTATAATAGGTTCATTTGACTTTTGTTTCAACTATGTAATTTGATCATATGAGATCTTGTCGATGATATTTATGGAGAAGTGTGATAAAAACATGTCTATCAAAGGATTGAATGTTATGATAGATTGATTTGGTAAGTTTTAAAACCATTATAAGGCATAATCCTTTAAACTATGTGGAAACAACTTTTTGATAAGCCAATCATTGGACAAATAGTCCAAACATGTTATGTGAAAAGATCAGATATGGTACTCTAGGTCACCCTTATCATCATATAATGTAATTTTATGTGCCACAAATTTAGATGGAAATAGATTTGCCACTATGTGGTGTGCCAAAGGTGTATGCAAGAGAATCTTAGAATCCCAATAATGTGATGTCCTAGTTACTCCCTTATCAAGATGTAACACCTTATCCTACAGAGTATGAACCTCATGTATAATGTATTTTACATTCAGAGTGAAAGAATTAGCCACAAGAGCTTTATTTTTCATTGAAGGATGTTAAATTATAATTGTAGGTTGTGTTAGATAAGTTGGCCTCACTGTAGGTGTAACAATTTTATTAGATGGAGGGTTTGAATAGTGACCTATTCTTATAAAATATTACATCCTATATTTTTTTTTCAATCCTACTTTAGTATTTTGGAAACATTGGAATACCTCTAGGCCTATGTTCTGTCTATAGTAGAGGTAAACCTCTAATTCTAAGGGCTAGATCCTTAGATTGCTCTTTGCTTGCTTATCACATGCACTAACTTTTTTCTTGCATGAAAGGGGGTATAAGATAACATGAAATGAAACTAATCTAATGAGGTGATACACTAAAAATATCTCCACTATACTACCATACCTTTTCACTATAAAACATGACCTACAACACTAGTCTCAAAATCTTGAATTGCTCTAACATTAATATTTCAAACATGGAAGTGATATGCATTGGACTATTCAAGGTAAGTAAACCAAAGATCATATTATAGACACCAAGGCTACTTGTACACTTGAATATATTTAAGCACACTAGCTAAACTTCATTTGACCTATTAGAGTGTGAACTACTTGCACCAAACATGATAGGATAAAGATAAGGTAAAGATAGATTCTTATCATTAGAAACTTCACTATACATCACTTCACACAAATAGACAATAAATTCATGAAATCAAAACCAAATTTAAATTATTATTTCAAAGGTAAAATATGGTATCAAACTAATAGGCCTTTGCCATACCAAGTGTGGAATCTATTACAAAATCCAAAATGGTTTATATTTATAGAGTATATGAGAGGAAAGAGAAGAAGTGGAGATCAAGGGTCATAATAACAAGTATCAAGTGATTAGGACCAGTTACATTGAATAATAATGAAATGAATAACAAAGGTCTATAATTTCTTCTTGTATAAGTGTCCATCTGAAGCATAAAATGCCTTAAACTAGCATAGAGACCCTTCAACTACCTTCTTAAAATTGCCTTCATGATTTGGCATCTTTTGAGCACTTTAAATTTTACTATGGATAGTTAAAAAAATTTAACTATCTTATGTGGGTTGTAAACATTCCATGATAGTCATTATATGCATCCCTAATAATTAGCCATCTTCTAGATACTTGTACTCACCATCTATAGTCATTCATTAGTCTTCTAGGCCTCCTCCTTCACATTTGTCATTCAAGTGACATTTATTTTCTCCACTAAATCCATGTAATAGGTGTTATAAAACCTTTATAATACCCCTATACCTTCCAATCCATGAATTAGACCTTAAAAGGTCCCAAAAATAGACTTCTCATTTTCTCACTTGGCAGTCACTCTTCATTTTCACTATCTGCCAAAGACTACCTGAAATGAATGACTCTATAGAGGTGTTTATAGGCCTCTATATTATAATAAATGGACATAGGTAGTTATAAAAATTCCCACTTGACCTCCCCAAATGATTCCCATTCCTTATTTCTCTTTTACACCTATAAACTACATGAAACCTACAAAAAACACTACTTTTAGCTTGTCCATTTAAGTAAGGTATAGACCAAATGGGTATCCAAGAGCCTAAGAGAGTATTATACAAGTTCAAAATATTTTCCATACCATATTACCCCTTCTTATTTCATCTCCATGAATATTTTCTCCATCAGGTCTTAGATAAGGGTTTAGGAGGGTTTATAATGGTTTACACTATTAGTGATTATTCATAAAAACTAGACATTCAATTTATGAAAAAATCCACTAAAATAAAGTGTAGGATCTCCTTCAACTCTCCCCAAGTTATTAAGGCACCTTTAAAATTATTCTTACATGTGTGAGTGTTTGAAGTTGGCCTATCGAGCTCTTGAGTGCATTTTAGACACCCTTGTCATGGTTCTAGGCCAAAAGTGACCCCTTTGAGTGATACCCTAAAAACCAATGGTTCTAAATCATCTAAAACTCCCCCTAAAGGTCATAAATTTGGTTATAATTTTCTTTTGTTCTTTTAAGTGAAACTAGACCCTTGAAGGGCTTAGGTCTAGCTCTAGACCTAATAGGCTTGACTGTGCTTGAGTTACCAATGACCACTTGTGAATGGTTTCCAGTAGCTATGAATGATTAAACACCTATATGTACCCTAATTATAACTCTTCACACCTTTCTTAAATTATCCAATACTTCCCATTACACCCTCCTACCATCTTCATGCCAAACCTATAGGGTGGTCTTGACTGGGAGTGCCTTCTATTAGAGACAAAATAGAGGGAATATCCCCTATTTCCTTGGTCAAAATAATACTATGGGAAGATAAAATACTTCATGAAGACATTATAAACAAAATTAAAAATCCAAATCATCTTTTTAGAGTCTCTAATACTTCAAATCTCTAAGACAAATGTATATGGTTTGATTGTGTAGGGTTTAAAGAAACTATAAGGTTGTGACTGTAGGTTAGTATTCTTGATCCTTTTTTCTAAGAGATATATAGTGATGTGCCACTAATACTATGAGAGTGTTCTCAAAAATTTCAATCCATATATACTTATTCCAACCTTCTCATCATGCACTCTCCATTTGACTAGGTCTATATTGTCTACTGTAAGAGACTGTAGGTGACACTCCTTAGATAAATGAGACCATTATAGGTGTTCATCAAGGCCTAAATACAATCTATCTCCAATTTGGTTCCAAATTGATGGTCCTTGGGTCATATCCAACTTAATTTAACATCTATACCATGCATACCATGATCTCATCCTCTCATATAAAAATTTTATGGATCTGCATAAATGACTTTTAGATGCTTACCCTAGGAAAAGGGATTCCTGTAGGTGATGGTGTTTCTATTAGCACTGGGTTTCACCTTATTTGATATTTATTTAAGTTATTTATAATGTTTCATACCTAAATGAGTTGATTTCATGCTAGTGAAATCATAGTTTCACTCCATACTATAGGTCACTACAGTCTTGGTTGTTTTTAGTCATCTTAGCATAGTGTTTTCTGAGTGTCACAAGCCAAAACCTACCTAAGTTATAAACCCTCAAACATATTCATCTCTTGATCAAGAAACCATTTACTTTTGTCAATACATTTCCCCTATACTTGGGCTTCATGATGCAAATAACCAGACCTATCTAAACCTCAAGACATTCTACTATGGAAGGATCAAATGTAAGGCAAAATCCTCCTTTAGAGATACTAATGTAAAGTGTCCCTTTTACAACTTTTTCCACTTTTGGGCATAGGATTCAAGTCTACCTTCATGAAAATAACTCACTATTATTACCATGATGATTTATTCATCTTCATACCTAGTTAAAAACCTCAAATGCTTTCAAACATCTTCACACAACA
Source organism: Torreya grandis (assembly GCA_037957365.1). Classification (NCBI taxonomy): domain Eukaryota; kingdom Viridiplantae; phylum Streptophyta; class Pinopsida; order Cupressales; family Taxaceae; genus Torreya; species Torreya grandis. The sequence goes on along the minus strand of JARHVA010003888.1, from coordinate 1,128,556 downwards.
CTCTCATACCTCTATTAGAGCTTCCTATAGGTGTCACTATTGAAGACTGTCTGTAGATGTAGATATATAAGATTATGTGTGGTATATTGGTTATCATAACTAATATCTACTTGTTTAAAAGGATCAATCTTATTGTTTTCTCTTTAGAATCTTCTCAATACTTTTAAATCTTCTTGTATTACTACCATGATTGTCTAAGACTCAATTTCACTAACTATAGGTGACTATTCAAGAGAGTTGATTGTGCATGTATGTGATTGTGTTCTTCCAACCATATAGAAAAATCCTTATACCACACCTTTAAAATTAAAATTGGTCACCATGAAATATGATATTGGAAACAACATTTTATATTTGTTTTGATGCCACTTTAGGAAGGCAAGCTTTGCAAGAGTGAAAACATTGTCTACAAATTGTCAATGGAGTCCTCCTAGTAAGATGAGAGTGATCATGTCAACTCCTTCACACCACGCATGTAAACCAAATAAGTAATCATGTGATAATGGTGTTCATGCCCTTATATAACATCTGTAATACTTGGTTTTCATGGAATTAAGCAAACAAAAAAGAAACCTTGAAGGCCATGGGGATGTGTAGGTAGAAAATAAGAGTAAACCTTCTTAGTAATGGTTCATAGAGAAAACGCAACCAATCCTCTGACTATTGTCATGTATTTCAATTAGACAAATATTTATATCATCCCTAAAAATCATTTTCCCCAACTCACCTCCTCTTGTTCGTACTATGCAAAGATCAGTTGACCATTTTCGCTTATCTAGGAGAGCAATGGAAACATAGAATGGTTTTTTGCCATTTTTGAGCTTGTCAAAGCTGCCAAAGTCTATAAATGGGTTTAGGGTGCCTAAAGAGTCATTTAATAAGTCCTCCCACATGCCAAAACTATTGTATAGGCTATATAATAACTAAAAACTGTATAAAATTATTTGATCTTCTTGATTTCAATGTAGCACCTACATTTTTCAGTCCAATATTGCCATCTTTGATAAGAATCTGACATGTAAGATATTGAATAAAATTTTGATAGACTTATCCCCTTGAGGAAACTATACAAGTCTAATAAATGACTCAAAAATTACCCCTAGATGACATAAAACTAACTATATAACTATGACAAAGCTAAAGCACATTATAAATGACCTCATTAAGACCATTAAGCATATTTTACACCCTATGAAACCCTATGACAAGTTTAAACTACATAGGAAGTTGACCTAATTTGAATTATGGTCAAATTAGTCAATATTTTAGTACTTTCCTAAGGGTGGCCAACCAGCTATGTCAAAGATTAGTAGCCTACTCCTATCCAGTGGGATATGGAGTCACTTATACACTGTACTAAACACTAAATTGCATTTGAAACCACACCAAACAATAGAAAAAAACACATAAAACAACACACTAAGCAAACACACTTATGTTCTCAAGAACACTTCAAGAAAACACACACAACATAAGCAAAGACACACAAATATCCTAGTATATAAAATACCTCAATCACTTGAGGGGAAGAACAATCACCATGCTTCAACTAAGATCAAAGATAGTACCTCTTGCATCTTTTTTTCTCCATAAAATCAATCCATCATGTGAAGCATGCTTATCAACAAACACTTGTTTATGTGGATGATCAAAAGACTTACCATCATTACGTCCTCTTTTGTCTACAAGTGTGTTACTTGGAATATTTAATAATGTTCCATAATGTCCTCCAATAATCTTGTTTAAACCTATAGCTTGCTTGACTTCTACCATGTCTATTTGGCACATCTCAAACTATAATTGAGGGGTCATGAAATTTTCCTCAACCTTGAATTCTTCTTAAACATGATATACTTGATGTATGAGACCACCAATTTTCTCTTATTGATATTCCAACACATCTAAAAATTATTTAATCTCAAGTTGAGGTGTTCACTTCTCCTCAAACACACACATCTCTACCTTGGACTCATTTGATTCCTCTATGACTATAGCTTCTTTGATAGTGGTTTGATATTCATCCTCATGCTTAACAATAAATTTTCTTTCATACTTGACAAGACACTCAACAACCTTATTTTTAGGTTCATCAACAACCCTATTATTAGATTCACACTTATTAGGAGGAGAAGTAGACTTATTTAACTGCTTAAACTCTTAACTTATGGCATAAAACCTTTGTCATAGGTCATCTTCCTCTTCATGGTTGTCATGCTCATGGACTCTTCATTCTTATGCAAGTAGAATAGAATTAATCTCTTCATCATCCTAATCTACCATGCTTTTAAAACCATCATAATCATGCATATTAATAAGGTAATTTCTCTCAAAAACTTGTGGAAAAGAATATTCAATGTTTACCTCTGATTGTTCATATCCTCTCTCATGGATGATGCATGTGCTAAGATCAATTTGATCAAAGTAACTATATAGATCATATCCATAAGTGTCATCACCATACTCATCTAGGAAAAAATCTTATATTCCATCAAGAATAGAATATGTTCCATCATCTACAACATAGTCATCTTGATCATTAGAGCTTGCTTCTACATAGGGCTCAATATGAAACTTAGCTAGTGGTCGAGTTTTCATTGTTACCTTTGCTACATACCTTATCTTGAAGTCCAAGAAGGACCAATAAACTAAGAGGTAGCCTCTTATATTGGATATGAAATCCATTGAGAGGTAGATAGCAAAGTGATCAAGCAAGTCAACAACCACAATATCCTAAAGAATTAAGAAGCTAAGACAATCATGAATGAAAAATTTTAAACCCTTGACAAGTTTCACTAACTTAACTATTGTCCTATCAATTTATAACACTCCCTTACTATATGGTTCATATTTCAAACCCAATTTATCAACTATAATCTTGGGCATCACTGATGTACTAGCTCCAGTATCAACAATTCAATTATGAACAAGTTTGTCTCCAAAAATGAGAGTGAGGTATAAGGATGGAGGCTTCTTAGATTTAGAAGAGGGTTTTCATAAATATGTGTGGGAAATTTATTAATGGCAAAATTACCATGGCTTGATGGTTGAGGATTGAGGTGTATTTTATGTAGTTTCTCTTTTAAAAATTCCTTTTGGCTAGGCAAGTGAAGCATTTCCCAAAGAGAGAGAGATGACTTAACATTTTTCAACAAATCAACAATGTTTAAAGAAGGAGAATTTACCTTTTTTTGTGTTCTTAAAGGCAATGAAGTGCCTTTAGTTTGGGACATTGGAACACTTTGATTCACCTTTCTAACATTCTGATTTGAGATAGGTGTAGAAGTTGTAGGGACTACCATATTTACAGTCACACCTTGTTGCCTTGTAGGAGGGATATTTGAACTTACATGAACACCATGGGCATCTCCAAAGGCCTTCCTCTTTGCTCTAGTGTTTTTTTCTAATGAACTATTCTAATTGAGAAAAAAAGTGTCTTCCACTATAGATTTAGTCAAACTCACTCCTTAATGTTACCATCCTTTATTTACTTGCATGAGACTCTCATCTTCTATTGATAACTAAGGGGTAACCCTTCCTTGGGCTACCAAATATTGCTCCCCACCTTCATTAGCATCCATGAATTTTCCTTTTTTCCATTCTTCTCCTTGGACCAAGTTGTTATGCATTAGGACCATGGCTCTTGTGTTAGAGGTGGAAGTTGGATTATATGCATTGGATGGCCTATTGAAGTTAGGTTATCCCTGACCTCTACCTTGACCATATTACTTAGGTGGGAACCTTTTTCCTTATTAATAATATGGGTATGGGTTTTGTTTAACACCATACTAAAAATTTGGTTGCCTATTTTGAGCCTCTAAGGCTCTATATCTTGCCTCCCAATCAATATCATCTTCTACCTTCTTAGGGACAATTCTAGACTTAGTATTTTATTTAGGGACTTGAGAAAAATTTTGAGTAGCAACAAACACATTAGGTAGTAGAGGCATGGAGAATTTTACAGGAAAATTTCTAGCTTGTATTAGGCCATTCTTAGATGTAATGGCAAGGTCATAAGCTTCAAGTAAGGTGTAACCTCCCATAGACTATAGCATGATGGCTATGTCAGTACCAATAGCCCTTAGATATGTATTAAATACAAATCTTATGGGTTGTCTCATGGGAGGAGGCATCCTATGCCAAGTTATTTGTAATCTCTCATTAAAGTCATGTATAGTCTCCTTAGGGGCTCTTTGAATTACATTGAGTTGATGAATGAGTGATGTGTGATCACTTTTGTCTTCAAACTTTGATGTTAAAAAATCTCCAAAATCATCCCAAGTTATGATACAACCTTTAGGAAATTTCCTATACCAGTCAAGTGTTTTCCCTCTAAGGGACATGACAAGAAGTTTAATGGAAATTTTAACCTTAGTAACATTATGAAAGTTGTAGAAGTTTGAGATATCCCTAATATGCTCACTAGGAGTGTCATGACCTTCACCATTGAATGTGGGAACACTTTTGGTAGCATTAGGGGTATATCATCATATGTATCAAGGTGGATAGGATTTCAGTGTTAAAGGCTAGAAAGGCATGCTACCTATCCATATTTCCCTCAAGTTCCTCTTCACTTTCTTTATCTTATTGGCTTTCAAAGTCCTCTTGCTCTTCAAAGGTTAAGATAGGCTAAGGATGTTGAAATTCAAGAGGAAGTTTAGGTTGAAGGAGTGAGTTTATGGGATTGATACCTCTATTAGTAGATGACCTAGTAAGGACCATGAAGTATGAACACAAGAACTGATAAAATAATGGTCTATAACTAGATATTACCTTGGATAGAGTTTCCAAATTATGAATAGAAAACAATATGCAACTATGATGTTATCAAGACCAGCATTCAACTTGACAATATGTCTTAAAGATAATGGTCCCACTAAACATGAAAAACTATTGTCACCAAATCTTTCACCCTAGATTTATTTTTTCAAGCCTAATCTAATATTTGAGCAACATTGGAATACCTCTAGGCCTGTGGGTTGCCTATGGTAGAGGTAGACCTCTAGGTTTAAGGGTTAGCTCCCTAGATTACTCTTTACTTCCCTATCACCTACACTAAATATTTAATTGTGTGAAAATGGGTAGAAGATAACATGAAATGAAACTAATATAATGAGGTGATACACCAAAAATATCTCCACTATATGACCATACCATTACACTATGAAACATGACCTACAATACTAGTCTCAAAATCTTGAATATCTCTAAAATTAGTATTTCAAACATGGAGGTGATATGCATTAGACTATTCAATTTAAATGAACCAAAGGAAATATTTTAGACATTAAGGATACTTTTACACTTGAATATAGTCAAAAACACTAGTTACACTTCGTGTGACCTATTAGAGTGAGAACTACTTGCACCAAACATGAAAGGATAAAGAAAAGGTAAGGATAGATTCTTATCATTAAACACTTTACTATACATCACTTCACACACTTATAAAATAAATTCAATAACTCAAAAATAGATTAAAATTATTATTTAAAATTCAAAATACAACATCAAACTAGTAGGACTTTACCATACTAGGTGTGGAATTTATTACAAAAGCTAGAATGGTTGGCATTTATAGAGCATGTGAGAGGAAAGAGAAGAGGTGGAGCTCAAAGGTCATCATAAAAAGTGTCAAGTGATGAGGAGTAGTTAAATTTTAGAATAATTAAGTGAATAATATAGGTCTATAATATATTCTTGGATAAGTTTCCATCTAAAGCATAAAACTCCTCAAACTGGCATAGAACCCCTTTAGCTGCCTTCTTGAAACTATCTTCATGATTAGTCATATTTTGAGCACTATACATTATAATATAGAGATTTGACACATGTGAAGTATCATATGGGGTTATAAACATGCCATGATAGTCATCACATGTAACCCTAACCACCATCCATCTTTTAGACACTTGTACTCACCATCTGCAGTCATTTATTGGTCTTCTAGGCCTCTTCCTTCACATTTATCATTAAATTGACCTTTATTTGCTCCAAAAAATCCATTAAATAGGTGTTATGACACCTATCTAATATCCCTGTACCTTCCACTCCATGAATTATACCTTAAAATGTCCCAAAAATAGACTTATCATTCTCTTACTTGGTAGTCACTCTTCATTTTCACTATTTATCAAAGACTGCCTAAAATGAATGACTTAGTAGAGGTTTTTTTAGGCATATATATTATGATAAATGTAAATAGTTATAAAAAATCCAACTTCACCACCCCAAATGATTCTCATTCTTTAGTTCTCTTCTATAGCTACAAAACACATAAAAACCTAAAAGAAACCCTATTTTTAGCTTGTCTGTACATGTAAGGTATAGACCAATTAGGTATTCAGGATCCTTAGAGAGTATTATATAAGTTTAAAATATTTTAAAAACCATATTATCAAATTTTAGTGCATATCCATGCATATTTTCTCCATCATGTCTTAGACAAGGGTTTAGTAGGGTTTTTAGTGGTTTAGACTATTAGCGATTGTTCATAAAAACTAGATGTTCAATCTATGAAAAAGTTCCACTAAAATAAATTTTAGACCTCCTTAAAATCTCCCCAAGTTATTTATGAACCATTAAATGTACCTATATATGTGTGAGTGTTTGAAGTTGGCCTATCAAACTGTTGAGTGCATTCTACACACCCCTATCATGGTTTTATGATAAAAGTGACCCCTATGAGTGATTCCATGAAAACCAATGGTTATAAATAATCTTAAACTCCCCCCTAAATTTCATAAATGTTTTTTTTAATTGTCTTGTGTTCTTGTAAGCAAAACTAGACCCTTGAAGAGCTTAGGTCTAGCTCTAGACCTAATAGGCTTGACTGTGCTTGAGTTTCCCATGACCACTTATGAATATTTTCTAGTAGTTATGAGTGATTCAAAATCTCTGTGTACCCTAATCCCAAATTTTAACACCTTCCTTCAATTATCCAAAACTTTCCATCACACCCTTTTACCATCTTCATGCCAAACTTGTAAGGTGGTCTTGACTGGGAGTGCCCTCTATCTGAGACAAAATAGAGGGCATCTCTCTTATTTATTTGGTCAAACTAATACTATTGGAATATAAAATAGGTCATGAAGACCTTATATACTAAATTACAGAGATATATAATCTTTAGAGAGTCTCTAATACTTCAAATCACTAAGATAGACTTATATGATTTGACTATGTAAGGTTTAATAAGCTCTTAGGCTCTGATTATAGGTTAGTGTTCTTGCTCTTTTGGTATGAGAGATATATAGTGATGTTCCATTACCACTATGGTATTTTTCTAAAAACTTTAAGTCCATCTATTCTTATGCCAACCTTCTCATCATGAACTCTTTATTTGACTAGGTTTATTATGTCTATTGTAGCAAACTATAGGTGACACTCCTTAGATAAATGAGACCCCTATAAGTGTTCATCAGGGCTTAGGTACTATATCTCTCTCTTTTGGTTCCACCATAAGGGTCCTTGTGTCATATCAAACTTAATTGATCATCTAGACCATGTATACCATGTTTTTATCCTCCCACATCAACAATTTATGGGTCTACATACTGACTATAGATGATTACCCTAGGAAAAGGGATTCTTGTAGGGGATGGTGTGTCTCTTAGTACTAGATTTCACTTTCTTTGATCCTTATTTTGGTTATTCAAAATGTTCCATACCTACATGAGTTCTTTTCATGCCATTTAAACCATAGTTTCACTGCATACTATAGTTCATTGTAGTCTGGATTGATTTTAGTCATCTTAGTATAGTGTTTTCTGAGTGTTACAGGCCAAAACCTACCTAAATTAGAAACACTTCAAACATATTAATCTCTTGATCAAGAAAACATTTACTTTTTTTAATAAATTACCCTTATGTTTGGGCTTCATTATGGAAACAACCAAACCTAACTAAACCTCAAGACATTCTACTATAGAAAGATCAAATGTAAGGCAGAATCCTCATTTGAAGATACTAAGGTAAAGTGTCCCTTTTGCAACTTTCTCCACCTATGGGCATAGGATTCAAGTATGCCTTCATGAAAATACCTCACTATTTTTACCATGATGCTTTACTTATCCTTATAAATGGTTGAATATCTCAAATACTTTCAAACATATTCATACAAACCTCTCAAACCTCTATTGAAGCTTCTTATAGGTGTCACTGTTGAAGACTATTTATAGGTGTAGATATATAAGACTGTGTGGTATATTAGCTCTCACAAAAAATATTTTTTTGTTTGAAAGTATCAATCCTATTTTTGTCTCTTCAAAATCATCTCAACACTTTGAAAGCTTCATGTATTACTATCATGATTGTCCAAGACTTAGTTTCACCTAACTATAGGTGACTATTCAGGGGAATTGGCTATGCATGTATGTGAATTTATTCTTATAACAATATATAACAATACTTAGACCACACTTCATAAGGATAATTGGTCACCATATAATATTATATTATAAATAACATTCCATCTTTGTTTTAAAGCCACCATAGGAAGGCAAGCTTTGTAAGAGTGAAAACATTATCTGTAGACTGCCAATGAAGTCCTCCTAGAAAGATGAGAGTGATCATTTCAAATATTTCACACCACACATTAAAACCAAAAAAGTAACCATGTGATAAGGGTGGTCATGCCCTTTTATAACATGTAAAACACATATTTTTTATAGAACTAAGCAAAAAGAGAAGAAACCTTGAAGACCATGGGGATGTGCGAATAAAAAAGAGGAGCATGCCTTCTTAGCAATGGTTCGTAGAGCAAGAGAAACCAATTTTCTAACTATTACTATGGATTTTAATTAGATAAATATTTCTAACATCCCTAAAAATTATTTACCCCAACTCTCCTACTATTATCCATACCATGCAAAGACCAGTTGACCATTTTTGCTTTTCTAAGAGAGTGATGGAAAGACATAATGGTTTTTTTGCCATTTTTGAGCTTGTAAAATCTTCCCAAGCATGGAACTGAGTTTAGGATACCTAAATATTCACTTTAAAAGTCTTCCCATGTGTTAAAACTACTACATAGGCTGAACAACAATTGAAAACCATATAAAACTACTTGATCTTCTTGCTTTCAATGTAGCACTTGCATTTATCAGTCCAAGACTACCATGTTTAACAAGAATCTAACATTTAGGATTTTTAATGACATTTCAACACACTTTTCCCCTTGAAGAAACTATACAAGTCCAATAAATGACTCAAAAAGGACCCCTAGATGACATAAGACAAACTATACAACTATGACAAAGCTAAAGCACATTAGAAATGACCTCATTAAGACCATTAGGCATATTTTACACCCTAAGGGACCTTATGACAAGTTTAAATCACATTAGGGGTTCACCTAATTTGACTTGTGGTCAAATTAGTTAATAGACAATTATTTGATTTTTAGATTTTTTCTTGAATAATAGTGATGAGGTCATCTTGCATATCTGAATGTTTTGACACAAAATCTTGAAATTATTTCTTATTGATCTCATCAAATTAGTTGTTGAATTCTACCATTATAGTTTGGGAAGTAGCAAAATAAGTTGTATATTTTTAACCTTTAAAGAATCTTAATCTAAGAAATATTTCAAAAAATAAATACTGAAACAAATCTAAAATTTTAAAACTAAAATTTGAGAAAAGATACAAAAAGGATACAAACCCTAAAAGCATCTAGGGTTAGGGTTTGAGAAATGTTTGAAGTCAAGTTAACCAAATACTTTAACCTTTTTAGGACTTATCACATGTAAATCTTATGTTTGATTAAAGGGATGAGTAGACTGAATTAAGGAAATAATATACAATAAATAAAGCCACTTATTTGCTATAGAAATGACTAGATTTGACTTTTCTAAAAATAGTAATAAATAGTGCAAATAAATAATTAGCTAGAAAACCCCTAATATGGATGATTTGAGTGCTAAAAATTGAGATGAAAGCTAGTTTGAGTGTTGTAGACTAGATGCCTATATCATAAGCCCTCTTAGATAATATCACCATAATTAGATAGTAGCACCATTATTGGTAAAGTGGTAGTAGTGTATTGATATTGGTAGTAATGTCCTCTATGTAGGACTGTCTTGAGTTTATGAGTACACCTGTGTCTAGATATCTAGGTTTTGTTCCTATATGCATGACTTTTAGAATCTTGTATTATTCTTATAATAATTTATTTATTGTGTAAACCCTAATATTACATACAACTAGGGTTTGAGCTAAGAAGTGTGTTCATTAGTAGGGTAGGTTAGACATTTTTAACACCCTGTTATGAAGAGAGTTGCCTACATACCAATATTTTAAGGACAGATCAAACTTGATGTAGTTTTACCCAACTAAGTGTTAGTATAAGTGAAATTGATGCTAGTATGATAGTGTCCTTGAGTGTCTTGAGTGCTCTTGATATTGAAAATCTAGAAAATTTAACCTTAGGGTTGTTGTAGATAGTAGTCTATAGAAATAGGAAAAAATAGGGATTGATAACCTTAATTTTGATCAACTTGTTTCATGTTTAAATGTGTACTTTGCATCTAATTTCCATCTAATGGATAGAGGGATAAAATTCATTTATTTATACCATTCTATTACTTGCATAGGTGATAAAATATGTCTAGGTTGTCCTTAGGAAGCTTTTATTTTTGAAAATATGTTTGTTCAAGAAATTTAGGGAAAATGACATTAGCACCATTTTGGGGACACTGGTGCCATGTAGCACTAGTTTCTTTATTATGGCGCTAGTGTCTAGTTAGTAATACACTAGGCATAAAGGGCTAGGATCAATAAATGAGGTTCTAGGACTATTTTAGAGATGACTAAGAATGTGTGTGGTCTATACAAAGGTTGGATAACTATGATAATAGGCTCTAGAATAGGTCTAGGGCTAAGCTAGAGATAAGTAGTCTCAAGTATCACTCTTAGTACTCAAATACCACTTTTAGGTGATTACATGAAATAATAGTAGGAGTAATGGGAGTAGGGGTTCTTGAAACCCATCATTGAGTGTTTATTGCTTTCTTTGGTCTAGTAGTAATATGTACATTTTAAGGTGCTCTAGATATCTTAATATGGTGTGTATTAGAATATGGTGTGTATTATAATATGGATATTCTATGGAATCCATTGTATGTCTCTAATGTAATGGTCTCTCAAGTATTGGTTGCCTAGTAAAGGGTATTTCCCATTGCTTACCCTTTTTTGGTGATTTATCCTTAGTAGGTTTGATAGCTTTTTGTTTAAGAGGATGCTCATATGGAATTTCAAAAACTATAATTACCCAATTGGTATGAATGTGTTTTACACACCCATGCACTGTAGAAGGTACTATTCAAATAATATGTATCCAATGTCTTCCCAATAACATATCAAAGATGCATGTGGATGGGATAACTGAGAAAGTAGTAAACACATGTGTAGGATTGACCTTCAAAGGTATGTTAATCTCACCAAGAACCTTCTAGGAGGTCCCATCGAATGTTCTAATTGAGCTAGTAGAAGTGTGTAAATCATTATGATTATAACTCAAGTGTGTAAGTAATGTCATGGTGCAAACATTTTTGCTTGCATCATTATCAGTCATGAAACTACATATGGGGTGTTTATTAAGGTATGCTTTAATGAATAGAGAATGAATATTAGATTCATCATCCTTAATTTCACTATCATCAAAAATAATGTAGGGTCTCTAAACCATAGGAGGTATATATTACATCTATGTACCAATAACCCCATCTAGTAGCTTCCCATAATGTGATGGAGGAGGATGTGTATTATACGCCATTTGGACTTTTCTTTATTTTTTAGAATGTCTTATAAAGTATTGTTAAATATTTTTATTTAATGTGATCATTAGGTTGTAACCCTAATTCTTTTAGAAGATCCTCAAATAATTTGTTGGTCATTAATAAGATATTGCATATGGTGCTTCAAGGTAAAGCATCTACCTATAGAATGTCCTAGTTCTTGATGGTAATCATAATAAGCATTTGCATAATTTTCTTTAGGTAGAGGTTGACTCATATCAACATTGATAGGATGAGGGAGAGATATAAGCTAACACTCTATTAACCATGAGAGTAATAAAGTTGGGGACTCAAGTAAATGTGTAAACTATCTTCTTGGTGCATTAGATAAGACAAGATGATTAGGCTAGTATGAAACTATTTTAACCATGGTTGTTATTTCATTTTTAAGCTTAGGAGATTTACCTTATAACTTGGTTTAATTATGAATTTAGTACTAGATGTAGATGCAATTGGTGTGTTTACTACATGAATTTATTCAATGACATAAGCTTCATTTCACAGTTCTGTACAACATGGCATAAGTCATCGAAATAATTACACTTCGTTAAAATAATGGATTCATGTAAAACAACAAGAAATATTTGCTTAGATATATATTGTAACTCTTTGTCTACCATAATATTGGTCATTTTGGCTAGCATTATTTTATATCTAAAGACATATTCATTGATAAGTTCATTGGTTCCTTATTTGATTTTGGCAATTTGGGCATAAGAAACCTTTTCAAAAATGTTAAATGAAAAGTGTGTTAGGAACTGGTTGATAAGAGGTTTAACTATTTTTACAAATTGGAGAGGTAAATCATAGAATCACCTCAAAGCATAGTTCTTGAGGCTTCTTAGAAATAATCTAGAAAATATTTTATCATTGGAAGCATAGTCAAGGCATGCCACATAAAATGTCTAATGATGTTATTTAGGATCACACTTGCCATCATAAAATGTGAACTTAGGTGCAATTAATTAAGGGTGTAAAGATATTTCAAGTGCAAGAAAGTTATGCAACACATCTTGTGAATCTATAGCATGAAGGGATTTTAAATTTTTTTATCAATGTTTGTAATCTTTTCTTATAAGGTTTTATAACTTCAATGAATGATTGAACTGTAGTCCCAATAGGATTTATAATAGCAAGTTGAATAGTCAACAAAGGGGATTAACATTTAGTCATCTAAAATTTCATTTTTATATAATGAGTGTCACTTGAAACCACTTTATCCTTAGCTTAGCCCTAGACCTATCTTAGAGCCTCTCTCGATCACTTTATAGATTTTGTGAGAGTCTAACCCATTCTAAAATATACCAAAATTAGCATAGAGCCTTAACTTAGGCACTCATGTCCCTTTTTCACCCATTCCTACCACCTAGACATTAGCATAACCCTTTGGACTGTAGCACATTACACTATTGGTAAAGGGGTAGGTTATTATCCCCTAGCTCTTTTTGCCCCAATGGATATAGTTCCATTTTTGAAACCACCTTAGGGTTGGCATAAACCCATTTTATGTCTTGAAAAGCACCAAAAAGTTATATATATGCCACTTTCATTCCTTTATCCCCTAAATGGAAATCAAATGCAAATAATCACAAAAAAACTCAAAAATAGTTGTGAAAATCAAGGTAATTGACCCATACTATGCCCTACTTCTTCATACACCCATCTATAGTAGTTCAAAGCTAATAATGCTCATAATTTTAGTCTCAAGTCACACTAAAAACATTCAAATCAACAATCATACTAGCATCTCCTTACACTTGCAGCAGCACTTAGATTGAGAGAATGACATCAGGATTGATCCCATTTCAAGGTATTGGTATGTAGGCAATGCTCAACACATGGGGTGTTGAGGTCACATCCAACCTACCCTATTAACACCACTCTTTGTCTACTTTCACTTTTCAAATACCCTAACAAACATGGAGGCTTAGGGTTTTACATTGAAATTAGTCAAAATAGGGAGTAGACAATGATCTAATATATGGTCACATAGGCATAGGCTTTTTAGAAATAGGTGAAGGTCCACCCAATAACTCATTGTCTATATTGCATAGGGACATTAGTGCATCACATGGGATACTAACATAGTGCACTATTGACCAGAGGATCATACTATTATCCAAGAGGTTTTTTGACACCTATTTCTTATTGGTGACACTTTGCATTTTTCTTTCACCAATTTTCAACCTGCCATGTGTCCATCTTGATCTGTTTTTCAAGTACACCTTTTATAGTTCATTATTATAAAATAATTAGATAAATAAATTGTTGTACAAATAAATGGAAGTTGATATTGTTATATTTAATCCCTGATTTATTATTTCATCACTTTAACAACCTAAGGTTTTAAATTCCATAAACCCCAAAAAATGTTAAATTGTTTGGTAAATCCAACTTACTTTGAATAGTGCAAAAAACCCTAACCCTATACTAGATTTAAGGTTTATGTTTCTAGCCTTCTAGAGATCATACTTAGATTTTAGATCCCTATATTTTTATAAATTTTTATTTGGTCTAAACATTATAATAATGATAGATGATATTTATTACTTTCTTATGTGAAGTTTCATTATCTCTCTAGCATGTTATTTTTATCTTATATGGAATTTAATCAAGCCAAAAATCATTACACGCATAGAATATATAATACATAAGCTAAAAAAACATTTCTAAAAACTAATAAATCTCTTTTAGATGATTTTTTCTCTTTGGTTCACTTTGATTCCTTACCTATCACTACTATACATAATAGAACATCAGTTGTTTTGCTTATACCTCTTACTTCCTAACCCTACCCATCTAGTTATTATCCTACTCCTACTACCAGTTCTATACTCATAATAGACCCTATGATCCATGTTATGATGTCCATAAGGGGTCCCTAAGCATGGTAGGTTATCTAGACCCATGGTTATAGCTTTGTCAATTAGATCAATGTTCCTCCAACCACAACTTCCATTTTAGAGCTTTTGCAACATTTCAAAACATATAAAGATGTTTTTTATGTGGCTCTTTGTGATACTAAGGTATTAAACATAGTAGATCCATATTATGTTACTTCCATAAGTAATAATATTAAGTGTACTAAAGATAATATCTCCTTCAAAAAATAAGATCTCCCACCTCAACACATCATAAAGTAATATTTACCTCTTTAAATCCAATTATGAATTAACAATGTGGGTGTCAAATGGGTGTTAGTCAATAATGGATCAGGGTTTTAATATCTCTTTTCTTTGGCTTCTTAATATACATGCTAAAGATTTGGATCCTTATGATATTAACATCTTAGGACTCGATAATATTCCATGAAACTTTTTGGGGCAAATAGCACTAAACCTTATATTAAGACCTAGAACACTACCTACAATATGTAAGGCCTCTTTTTGCATAGTGCTCATATTTGGTAAAGATGATTATGGAATTATGACTCTTATTTTCTAATTCTTCATTTTTTTAATAATTCACATCTAGTTGAGATGTATAAGGATTTAATAAGGCTTTTCATGTGTTGGGAACCATGGGAAAGACCTACTATCCATCATGTTTTGATTGCTCACTTATGAAAGTATAATGTTATGTTTATATCTTCTTATGAAAATTGATTATGTCTATGTGATATATTGACTTAAATCATGTTTGAATTATTGTTCCTAAGTTGATAAATTGGTAATTAATTATATATTAAATCACATGAAATTACCTATGTGAATGTGATACTTTGTGAATGTTTAACTATGGACAATTGATTAAAATTGACTTGTTTGATTAAATTCCATAGCTTTGGATATTAGGTTAGAGTAATTTAATGTGTGCATTGAGTGTGTAGGAATATTAAAAGGGAAAATGAATGAAAGAGACTACACCAAGCATGGTTTTATCATTAATCAGTACCTTAACCTTTCTTAGACCCTTTCTAAATTAATCAGACACCTAGTCCATCGCCCTTACTGACTTAGCTTATATTTTAGGTAGCTATCCTTTAATCTTGGTTGGTGAAACTTATTATCACATGGACATAATATCTTGTAACCAATGTCTAAATTATCTAGTGTTAAACTAAGATATCTTCCATTAAATGCCTTAGACTAAAATCTAGTGGGAATGGAGGTGAGATAACCCTAGAAGCAACCACATAAGTCTAAAAGAGTCACCATGTACCTTAAAACTAAATATGGAAATGAATGTCCCTTAATGGGGAATGGGATAAAAAGTGGTTAGTGGTTGGCTAATATTTAGATGTTTTTATATAAAATTTTATATCTTCTTATTGGAGAATTTTGCTCATTTAAAAAGGAGTTTGACTTAGTATAGGATAGGGAGAAGCAATAGATAGGATCAGCTAGTTAGGATAGCCAAGCCTAGATGTCTAAAAGATAGCACTCAAGTGGTATAGAGGTTGATAGGTGGGATTTCTTGTAACTTATGTTCTCTATTATTCATTTGGAATGAAATGATTATATTCTTTGTTTAATCTTCTTGTATCAAGAGAATAAGACCACTTGGTTTATTCTGCCTATTGTATTGGTTGCCCATGGTTGAGAATTGGTTACCATGTTGTGTTTGTCCTTTAAGGACTTTGGAGAGGTTGTTCCTCCTTATTTGCATGAATTTTTTTTATCTTATGCATGTTTGGATATGATATTATGACACTGTGTGATGGTGGTCTAGGAGCATCATCTTCATGATGGTAAGGTACAAAATTCCTCTTGTGTGGGGCATAATGGAAAGTTATTTGATCATCCCATGAATATCATGATGGTAGTAGTTGAAGTCCTCTTATGCATGGCATAATGGTAGGGTGTTTAACTCTCCCATGACCACTAGATAAAAGCAATAGAGAGATGGTATCCTCTTGATATTCTATAAAATTTGGTAGACCTTATAATATTATGAATACTTGTCTTCTTATACATAATATTGAATGCTTGATTCACTCAAATGAGCATTGGAATGCCTATTTATTGTTATTTAGATTGTAATTTTTTTGGGTAAGAATTGGGAATAAGACTGTAGGTGTTGTATGATCTTCCCTTGAGTTAAATTTCCTTGATTATATTTCCATAATTTCCCTTGCCAAGTGATATAAACATGCTCAAAGCTAGGAGTCTCGAGTGCAAGGGTGTCTAAATTAGAAACTTAATGATGATAAAAGGTTGGGTGGTGAGCCTTCCTTATAATGGCTAGCAAGTGTTTCAGAGAGAACACGGAATACTATTTAAGGCTGCTTGGTTATTTTTTAATTGATCAAACTAAGAGGTGTAATACTCTCTTATGTTAATAATATGAACAATTTGGATCTATCATTAATTATTAAAAGCTAAACTACTTGTAATATACTTAAAAAGGAATGGATCTTAGAAATCATTCCAAATATGGATTAAATCACTTATTTTATTTATTATTTCCTCAAAATAAAGCTAAGAATTTGTAGTAATTTTTTGATCATAGGAACTTTGGAAGAGTCCTTTTTGTATTAAAATTATATATCCCTGGAGGCTCTTTCTAATAAAGTTGACATATTGAGTTGTTTGCTTCAATCCTTATTATGAGTAAGCTTATTTAAGCTTTAAGCATCTCTATTTATCTATATGATAGGATTAAAGGATTTAAAATTATCTAATAATAAAATTAATATAGATAAAAGTTATGATATTATTATTAGGAATAACAATATGGCCTGTTATAAAACTAACCAATGGCATATTCTAGTTATGTTTGAGAATATTTAGAATTTTGGAAAGAAGTCTAATTATGGAGGAAATATCCTAATTAACCTTATGGCTTATATTATAAAATATAAATGGTCCAATTGATTTTCTATAAATGAAATTAGTTCCTCAATTAGGTCTTTGTCTCCTCTTGAAATTATCATGTTTAGTTTAATGGGATTGAACTTGAGCAAAGCCTAATTTTAACATAGTATTGGATACTGGATTGTTATTTGGAAATAACATTTAAGTTTGTTCATACAATATTATTAATACATTAAGGATTATATGGGTGCATGTGGAATAATCCTTATGCCTTATAGAGGAGTGAATGCATGTTTAGCCTTTCCTTCATCTAAAACATTTGAAAAAGTTGAAGAAGTTGTCTAGCTTGATCTTCTATATTAATCTAGGATGTAATCTTAGGTTGGTCAAAAGCTTCTTGCCTTAGATTATTCTTAGCCAACTTTCCAGTCTATGGTTATTACTTAAGACCCTATGTTTCTTTTCCTCATTAGGGAAAGGGACTAAGTCCTTTTTAAAAGAATTAGTACAAATTTTGTAAGATTTTAACCTTCTCTTCTTTGAAAAATGAGTTTGTCAGAGTTTTTGAGAGTAGATCATTAGTTGTAACTTTTGCATGAAGACAAAAGTTCTAAAGCTTTAATGCATCGATAAAGCCTTTAAGCCTTTGAAAAAAATTATACCTATTTTCAAAGCAATTTTCACAAGGAAAAGTGTCGAAGGTGTCATATTTTGCTTAAGTCTTGAGGTATTCGGAAGTTTTATGTGAATTTTTTGGTATAAATATCACAAAAAAAAGTTTTGAATATTTCCAAAATTTATTTTTAATCTTTTGGTCTTCAGAATTAATGTTCAGAATAATTACACAAATGGGAGTTATCAAAATTTTACACAAGACAAAAGTTTAAAAGACTTGGAATTTTGAGTGAAGTCTTCAGGTCTACAGTAAAATCATTCAACGTAAATATTCAATAAAAATGCCTAGAGCTCATTGAGAATATAAATTATGAAGGCATCAATCTTTATTCTTTGTCTTTAGTATTTGGAGGTTTTGTTGCAAATATCCTAAAGACCTACATGTTTTCCCTTTTTGAATTTTCCCTTAGATTTTGAATATGAGTTTTCCTTCATCCTTTTCTTTAGTCAATTTCTCAACTTAGATGAGTGGATCAGAGGAAGCCATGTGTCACTTTCCCATAAACTTAGGAGTTACATTAGCATGGTCTGACATACAATCAGTATCAAGCTAGAAATCTCATGGGATGATACCATGTGGCATCATCCTGGTGACCCATAGTCCCAAAAATGATCATATAGGAAGTTTACCTCTAGACTAGCAAGATTTTAGGATGATTCCATGTGGCATCATTCTAGCAACCCACAATCCCAGAGTTGGTCATGTAGAGTGTCAAAATTTTGGGCTAGTGATCTCATGGGATGTTTCTATGTGGCATCATCCCACTAACCCATGGTCTTAGGGATGACCATATAATGAGTAATTCCTTTGTGGTAATGGATCAATGGGATGATACCATGTGGCATCATCCCAATGAACCATAGTCCTAGAGATGATCATACTTATAATTTTTCCTTTGGGCAAGTGGGTGACTAGGATGTTGCCATATGGCATTATCTTAGTGACCTAAAATCCTAGAGAGGACCATAAAAAGAGATTACCTTTGAGCTAATTGAGGCACTAGATGTTTCCACATTTTAACATCCCAACATCCCGTGACCTAGAGACGTTCATGTTATGGTAAAACCCAAGACCTGTATCTTTCCATTGATCCTTTATGCCTTAGAGGATGTTGGTAAAAAACATCTATGTTTCTATAGCTCTAAGGGCTCAATATTCTACCATGTGGTAGCATCCTAGAGCCAAGAAGCCTAGAAGACTTGCTTTGGGGTAAGCTTAGGGCCAATCTCATCAAAGGCCTGGGAGCCCAATATGTTGCCACATAAAAACATCCTAGAACTCATAAGATTTAAGGAGTGTAGGCTAATCAATAGACCTAGGGGCCCAATTTTATGATGCATGGCATGCTCGTAGCCCCTAGTAATTTAGACTCAAGTTTACTCGAACCCACTATACAAAGCTGAGAATTTCATCAAGGGCCTAGGTCAATTTTGATAGCCTTTTAACATCAACTGAGTGGGAATGGGATTCATTAAACATTATGAATTGATTATGTGATTATGGAGAAATGATTTTAATGGTTTCCTTTTGCATAATATACAATGATAGTTATAGGGCTTGGCTTGTGTAAATTTAGTTGTTGGTTTAAATGTGTTTTTTATGTGTCATGTTTATTATTTTAGAGAAAAAATGGGCATGACATTTTGGTATCAGAGCATGGTTGTAACACTGGGATCTCTGGGTGATTTGATTTATTATTTTGGCTTTCTAGATTTTGCATGTATTGTAATGTCCTACATGTTATTATGTAGAATGAGAGGAGGACATTGAGCACATCATGATGTGGATCTTATTAGTGAACATGAGCCTCAAAATTAATAGGAATAAATTAAATTGGACCCTAACTCCTCTTATTTATACAACATATGAGGGATGGGTTATAAGATAGATTGCGTATATTTTAGCATGAGGCAAAGAGGCACTCTCCATAACATTCCTAGGATGATGAATTATCAGTTGAAAGAGAAAGAGAAAGGTCTATGAGTCCTCCCCATAACCATTTTAGAGGTGATAAAGCTAAAGTAAATAACCATGGTGAGCATTGTGAGAGGAGAAATATGGGACCTCTACCTAGACCTGCACCTAGTGATTTAGTGAAAAATTTTATCAAACTACACCCTTCTACTTTTGATGGTACTCAAAAAGGATTTGAAGAAAAATCTTGGTTAGAAAGCATGAGGGGATGATTCACTTTATATGACTATGATATAATGGTAAGTATTATCTAGGCACTCACCTAATTCATGATGCACCTAAGATGTGGTGGGAAAAAGAGGAGTATAAACTCCACTTGACACCAACTTTTCTCATTTGGGAATTATTTGAGGAACATTTTAGAGCTCACTAATTATCACCTTGTTATGTGCAGAAGAAGGTGGATGAGTTATATGACCTACAGCAATAGAGTGGCATGATAGCATAGTATGAGTGTTATTTTCTATATTTGATCAGATATGTGTAGGGTTACACAGATGACATGATCTAAGTAAACAAGTTTATCAGAGGCTTGAATCTTGAGCTAGCTAATGTAATGCACATTTTGGCTTCCACTACCTTAGCAATGGAAGTTGAGAAGGCCTATTTGACTAAGGAGTCTTATGGGAAGACTCAAGAAGCTAAAGAGAAGTTTTGAGGCAAATTACAATCTCAATGTGGCTCAAGATCATAAGGTGCATAGCTCAAACTTAGGGGAGGTTGGAAAGTATCTCAATCCAACTTTAGACCCCCTCAATAAACTTAGAAAGAGATCAACTATTCTAATCATATTTTAAACATGATTATTTGGAGAAGGAATACTAAAGATGTGGTAAGGATAGAACCCCAAACTATCATTAGTCTAGGACTACATATGCTCCTTAGTTTGAGCAAGTGAGACATTTAGGGTCAACTAATTCTTTTGGACCTAAAACAGCTAGATCCCCCTTAAGGTAAGACTAAAGGAAGGTTGTTTGATTTACATGTATATATTTTGATCATTTTTCATGATATTTTCCTCTTGTAACATCTATTTCTAACAAGAGAAAGGCCCCAACATTAGAGCAGATAGTGGGTGATGTGAGTTTAGGACATAGAATATATGCAGTGGTGGACAATTACCAAGCTAAGCACTAAGCCATGATCATAGAGACCACATGTATGATAGAAAGAATTTAAACTTATGTTTTTTTATTTAGGATATTTTGACACCTTTATTTCACCTTCCATCATGGACCTTTTTGGATTGGTGGACGTTTTTGGATTGGTGGTTGTCAAATAGTTAGAAAGTTGGGTAGTAGAGTTGGCCTTGAGGGCCAAGATATTCATTAGCTCCTTAGTGAGTAGTTGTGTTTTATACTTGGGTGTCTTTTCCACTACCATGGGTTTATGCATCATTCCCTTGGGCACATATGAAATTGTCTTGGGAATGGATTGGTTTTTGGTTCATAAAGCTAAGTTGAATTATCATGACAAGGTTATTGAATGTGAGGATGACCTTAAGACTTCCATGGTAATATTTGGAGTCAATAAATGTGTTTACCTTTGCATGATTAATGCAATGAATATAAATATAAATATAAGATTGAGGAAAGTAGGCATAGAGTCAATCAAGAAACTACATGTAGACATGGAGTTAACCACCAAAATAACTATGGATTATGGCCTACCCAGATAGATACATAGGGTTGTCTTAGGGCCTTTAAGCATATGGAATAGAGTAAACCCACCCAAAAACTAACTACTATTGTATCTTAATATCCCACCTCCCACCCCCTATATATCAATCTATATGGCCCAAGATTCCTTGATCTATCCAATAGAAGTCTCGATGGCTTAGAACTTCTTAATGCAGATTAGGGAGAACTATCAATCTAAGGAAAACCCAATCACAACATTTGATTAAGGGCCAATATGAATATACAATTTTTATCATGGCATGCATGGGATGAGAAGGGAGGGGGGAATTATGATTATGGGAATGGGATTCTAGAGAGATTGGTGAGTGATATTGGGATTGGTTGCCCTAGTTAGTTAGTCTATATATATGGGGAAGATGGGTTTAATGAGATAATAGTGGTTGTTAGATGTTTTTATCATAGTGAGTGATGAGTCAAATGAGTTAGAGAAGGCTTCTCAGGATGACCATCATGTTCTATGGAAATTTCCAAATGTGTTTCCTAATAGATTACTAGGTATGCCTCCTTTATGGGAGATTGATTTTCAAGTTGACTTAGTGCCTAGGGATGAGCCCATCTCAAAGGAAAATTATTAGATGACCACACCTAAATTGTGTGAAATCAAGATGTAACTTGATAAAATCCTTGAGAAAGGACTAATTTGTCCTAGTGTGTCCACATGGGGAGAATCAGTCATCTTTGTGAAGAATAAGGATGGATCCCTTCAATTATGCATGGATTACCACTAAATGAATAAGGTGAAAATTAATAATAATTATCCCTTGCCAAGGATTGATGATTTATTTTATCAAATTTTGGGATCCAAGGTGTTCTCCAAGATTGATTTGAAATATGAATACAATTATTTGTGCATTGCAAACCCTAATATTCATAAGGTTGTGTTTTAAATGCATTATGGGCATTATGAATTCATAGTTGTACCTTTTGAGTTAATGTATGATCTAGTAGTGTTCATGAGTCTTATGAACGGTGTGTTTTGCACCTACTTAGTTTGATTCATGTTAGTGTTTTTAGATGATATTATGATTTATTCACAAAATGAAGAGGAGCATGAGGACCATTTGAGGCAAGTCTTGTAGGTTTTAAAAGGAAACCAATTGTTTGGCAACTTAGAAAAGTGAAATTTTGTTTAGTCTAAGGTGTAATACCTTGGACATATTATTTCAAAAAAATGAATCTTTGTGGATCCCTCCAATATTCAAGCCATTTTGGAATGGCCAACACCCATAAATTTTGTAGAGGTACCCAGTTTCATGGGATTGGTAGGCTACTATAGATGCTTTGTTGATAATTTCTCTCACATTACAAATCCCATCACTTCACTTTATAATAAAGGGAATAAATTTCCTTGGATGATAAAATGTGAAGAAGTTTTTTAGTTGTTGAAATAGTGACTCACTAGCACACCAATTTTAGTGGTACCTAATCTTACAGGAGAATTCTTTGTTTACATGGATACATCAAATGAAGTATTAAGAGTTATACTCATGAAATAAGTTAGAGTGATAGCATATGAGTTAGGATACCCTAAACATGATTTATAATTTTAAGATATCATTCATGCTTGTCTAATGTGGTAAAATTTCTTACTTGGTCATCATTTTATTTTAAGGACTGATGCTTGGCCCTACATGTTGGAAGTCATGGAGTGGCAAGTGGTTAAGATTAGATAGCATCTTGAGACTACCAAGGATCGACAAAATAAGTATGTAGATGCAAATAGAATTGATTGACATTTTCATGTTGGTCACAAAGTTTTCTTGAGGGTGAGACCTAAAAAAATACCCATCTGTTATGGAAAAGGGTTGAAGTTGGCACCTCATTTTGTTGGACTATTTGATATCTTGGAGACGGTTGGCCCAATAGCTTATAAACTTGCCTTGCCACCTAGCCTATCTCATGTCCATGATGTATTTCATGTTTTTATTTTATGTTAGTTTATTTCTAACATTCTTCATATGTTAGATTGGATGGCCTTATAGGTTGATACCCGTGATGTCATGACTTTGGATCCTATCAAGATTTTAGCGCACAGGAAGCTAGTACTTCAAGGTAAAGACCTAGATCAGGTCAAGATCCAATTGAACAAATATGATGAATCTATAACAACTTGGGAAGGTGTTACACATTTGAGGATTCAATATATGTACCTCTTTTAATGACTTCTAGGTAGAAGCATGTTTAATTGGAGGGGGATGTAAGGCCTCATTTTGCATAGTGCTCATATTTGGGAAAGATGGTTATGGAACTATGACTCTTATGTTCTAATTATTGAATTTTATTGTTGAGTCATGTCTAGCTGAGACATGCAAGGATTTTCTTGTGTTGGGAACCATGGGAAAGACCTATTATCAATCATGTTTTGATTTTTCACTTATGAAATTATGATGTTATGCGTATATCTTCTTATGAAAATTGATTATGTCTATGTGATATATTGACTTAAATCATGTTTAAATTATTTTCCTTAAGTTGATAAATTGATAATTAAACTATATATTAAAGCACATGAAATTACCTATGTGAATGTGATATTACATGAATGTTTGACTATGGATAATTGATTGAAATTAACTTGTTTGATTAAATCTTGTAGCTTTAACTATTAGGTTAGATAAGTTTGATGTGTGCATCAAGTGTGCAAGGATAGGAAAAGGGAAAATGAAGGAAAAAGACTACACCAAGCATATTTCTATCACTAATAAGTACCTTAACCTTTCTTATACCCTTGCTAAATTAATCAAATGCCAAGTTTGTCACCCTTGCTTATTTAGCTTATGTTTTATATGACCAACCTTTAATCTTGGTTGGTGAAACTTATTGTCACCTGGTCATAAGATCTTATAGCCAATGTTTAAATTATCTAGTGGCCAACTGAGAGATCTTCCATTAAATGACTTAGACTAAAATTTAGTGGGAATAGAGGTAAGATAACCCTAGAAGCAACCATAAAAAATTTCAAGAGCCAACATGTGCCTTAAAATTAAAAATGGAAAAGAATGTCCCTTAATGAGGCATGGGTTGGCAAGTAGTTGGTGGTTGCCTAATCTTGATACTTATTTATATAAAAGTCAAGATCTTATTATTGGGGAATTTTTTTAGTTTAAAAAGGGGATAGACTTAGTATTAGAGAGGGAGAAGCAGAAAAATAGGATCAACTGGTTAGGAGAGTCAAGCCTAGATATCTAGAGGATAATGCCCAGGTGGTTTGGAGGTCAATAGGTGGGATTTATAGTAAATTATGTCTTTTTTGTTCATTTGGAATGAAGTGATTGTATTCTTTATTTGATCTTCTTACATCAAGAGAATAAGACCACTTGGTTTATTCTACATAATTTATTTGTTACCCATGGTTGAGTAATGGTTATCATGTTGTGTCAATCCTTTTAGGACTTTGGAGAGGTTGTTCCTACTTGTTTACATGAAGTGTTTTTATCTTATGCATATTTTGATATGATGTTATGACATTGTGTGATGGTGGTCTGGGAGAAACATCTTCATGATGGTAGCATATAAAAGTCCTCTTGTGTGGGTCACAAGGGAAGGTTATTTTATCTTCCCATGAATGTCCTGGTAGTAGTGGTTGAAGTCCTCATATGTAGGGCATAATGGTAGGTTTTTTAACTCTCCTATGACCACTATATGGAAACAATAGAGTGATGGTATCCTTTTGTTATTCCATAACATTTGGCAAACCTTAATATGTTATGAGAACTTTTCTACTTATATATATTCTTGAATGTTTGATTCACTTAAATGAGCATTGGAATGCTTCTTGTAGTTATTGAGATTGTAATATCTTTGGGTAAGAATTAGGAATATGACTGTAGGTGTTACATGATCTTCCTTGGTGTTAAATTCCCTTACTTATATTTCCATACTTGCCCTTTTCAAGTGATATGAACATGCTCAAAGCTAGGTGTCTTGTGCTCGAGGGTGTCTAGAGTAGCAGCTTAATGATGATAAATGTTAGGAAATGAGCATTCCTATTAATGGCCAATGAGTGCTTGGGAGTGAACATGGAACACTATCGATGGCTCCTTAGTTATTCTATAATTAATTAGATTGAGAGGTGTCTTCCTCTCTTATGTTAATAAGATGAATGATTTTGATGTAGCTTTAGTGCTTAAAATCTATACTACTTGTAATAATATTAAAAAGGGATGGATCTTATACATCATTCCTAATATGGATTAAGGTATTTGTTTTATTTATTATGTCCTAATAATAAAGATGAGAAGTTATTATAGTAAGTTCTTGATCATAGGAACTTTGGAAGATTCATGTTTGTATTAAAAGTGTATATCCCTTGAGGCTATTTCTAATAAAGTTGATAGATTGAGTTGTTTGCTTCAATCCTTGTTATGAGTAAGCTTGTTTAAGCTTTGAGTATCTATGTTTATCTTAATGAAAGGATTTAATGGAGTTGAATTTATCTAAGAATGAAACTAAAATAGATCAAAGTTATGAGATTATTATTAGGAATAACAATATAGGTTGGTATAAAACTAACTAATGGCATATTTTGGTTATGTTTAAGAATATTTAGACTTTTGGGAAGAAGTCTAGTTATGAAATAAATATCCTAATTGACCTTATTTCTTATCTTATAAAAGATAAATGGGTCAATTTATTTTATCTAAATGAAATCAATTCCTTAGTTGGGTTAATTTAATGCGATTGAACTTGAGCAAAGCCTGAGTTGAACATAGTATTGAATACTAGATTATTATTTAGAAATAATATTTTAGTATATTTTTAAAATATTATTATGATGTTGAAGATTAGATGGGTGCATGTGGAATAATCCTTATGAATTATAAAGGAGTGAATGCATGTTTATCCTTTCATTCATCTAGAACATTTGACAAAGTTAAAGAAGTTGTCTAGCTTGATATTATGTATTAATCCAAGCTATGATCTTAGGCTGGTTGAAAGCTTATTTCTTTATATTATTCTTAGCCAACTTTCTAGTTTGTGGTTATTTATTAATACCCTATCTTTCTTTTCCTCATTAGGGAAAAGGACTAAGTCTTTTGTAAAAGACTTAGTATATATTTTGTAATATTTCAACCTTCTCTTCTTTGGTAAATGAGTTTGTCAGAAGTTTTGCAAGTAAATGATTAGTCATAAATTTTGTGTGAAGACAAAAAAAATTGAATCTTTAACACATTGATGAATCCTTTAAGCCTTGAGATAAATTATTGTGCAATTATCAGATCAATTATTGTGAGTAAAAGTGTTGAAGGTTGATAAGTATTTAGGTCTTTGAGATTTTTGTGCAAAGTTATTGCAATAAATGTCAAGAACAGAAGTTTAGAAGATTACCAAAATTTATTTTTAATCCTTTGGTCTTCAGAGTTAGTGTTCAAAAGAATTATGTGAAAGAGAGTTGTCAAAATTTTGCATGGGATAAAAGTTTAGAAGACTTAAATTTTTGAGTGAAGTCTTTAGGTCTACAACAAATTTGTTTGACATAAATGTTAAGAAAAAATGCATAGAGCTCATCACAAACACAATTTATAAAGGCATCAATCTTTAATATTTATCTTCAGTCTTCAAAAGTTTTATTGTAAATATCCCAAAGACCTATGTGTTTTCATTTTTGCCTTTTACCTTAGCTTTTGAGTATGATTTTTCCTTTGGCTTTTGCCTTAGTCAATTTCTCAACTTGGATGAGTGGATTAGAGAAAGCCACATGTCACTTTCCTGTGAACTCAAAAGTGATGTCAGCATGGTTTGACATATGTTTAGTGTTGGATTAAAGGGATTATGTGATTTTACCACATGGTATTATCTCATTGACCCATGGTCCTAGAAATGACTAGAAAAAAAATTTGCCTCTAGGCTAATGGGCTCATGGGATGCTACCATGTGGCATCATCTTGATGACCCATGATGGTCGTATAGAATGTAGAACCTCTATGCTAGTAGGCTCATGGGATGTTACCATGTGGCATCATCTTGGTGACCCATAGTCTTGGGGATGATCATATAAGGAGAAATGCCTCTAAGGAAGTAGATGAGTGGGATGCTACCATGTGGCATCATCTCAATGAAATACAATCTTTGGGATGACCATACTTAGAGCTTTACCTCTTATAAAGTGAGTGGGATGTTGTAATGTGACATCATCTTAGTGACCCACAATCCCAAAGAGGGAAATACCAAGAGCTTGCATCTGGGCTAATGAAGGAGTAAAATGCTACCACATGATAACATCCTAGTATCTTATGACCCAGATATGTTTATGCTTTGGCAAGATCAAATACCAGTGTCTTTCCCTTGAGCCTTCATGCCTTAGACTTCTAGTTAGATTTTGCCTTAGCTAATTTTCATGTTTTACTTAAGTTAGCTGGATGATGACATGTGTCATAATCTAGCATTCTAGAAGGTTAGGATGTTGGGATAAATCCTCTATGCCTCTATATCTCTAAAGGCCTACAATGTTGTCACGTGGTATCATCCCAAAGACAAGAAACTCAGAAGACTTGCTTTGGGGTAGGCTCAAGTCCAGTGTCACTAAAGGCTTGGGAGCCCAAGATACCACCATGTGGTGGCATCCTAGAGCTTACATGAGTCAAGGAGTGTAGGCTAAGAAATAGACCCTAGGGATCAAGATTATAACACATGGTATGTTTTTTACCCCTAATAATTTAGACTCAAGCTAACCCAAAGATACCACATGGAGCTGAGAGTGTCAATGAGGGCTTGGGTCAATTTTGATGACTATCTCAATGCTAAATTATTAAGAAGGGGATTGGTGAAATGTTGTGAAGAGCGTGGCTGAATAATTTTAATGGTTTCCTTCTACGTAATGTAGTATGATAGTTACAAGAATTGGCTCCTATGAATTTAGTTTCTAGTTTAAATGTGTTTTTGGTGTGTATTATCTATTATTTTAGAGGAAAAAATGGGCATGACATAACATGTCAAGTTATGCCTAGTGATCTTAATAATAATATTTTTATTGGGAGACCTTAGATTCAAGATATACACACTATACCCTCAACTTTACATGCATGTTTAAATTTAAATTACAAAGGTTTTACATACACATGCCCTATGGATCATGAACCATTCAAATATTGTTAGAATATAGAGCCTTCACATAATTATATTTCTCACATGGATTGTACTATAGCACTTATATAGTCTACTATTAAGAGTTAACGTGTGACTCCATCAGACACCTCAAGAGTATATAATAATAGATTCACTTCTCCATTTTCAATAAACTATTTCAAAAAAAATGGGCTACACAAGATAGGGCCTCAAAAAAAATGAATAAGGAATTCTCAATCCTATTGAGGCTTATGATAAAAAAAGCTAGGTAGGGACTCAGATATAAGGATATCACATCTAATGCTAAGTCTTCTCACCATGCTTCTTAGTAGATAATTTTTTTTCCACCCACTCTAGGGATATACAATATAATAGATCATATCTCTACAATCTTAGTTATTTACCCTGACTTTATTGATGATATCATTTCTCTATATCTACCCACTTTTGATGAGTTTTCTAATGATGAAGCTCTCTTAGAATTATTATAGGCATATGAATATCTCCCTTCTATCATAATAATAGTTTTCCTCCTTCCATAAATTCCCAAGCATACTTTGGTGAGATTTCAGACATTTTAGATGATATTCTAACCAACACAAATGACACTATACCTACAATACCTTATACCATCGATCAATCTACATTACTTAATGAATAAATGGTTGAATTTAATTATGGCATGAACATTGATCCTCACATAGTATTACTATTTTCCACTGTAGACACCCAAAATATTCACACCATGATTCTAAATGTTGAAACACCCCTAATCATGTTAGGACCCCCTTGGGACCAATTTAGCCTTTTGACCTTTAACCAAGCCTAACCCATAGTTAGTTTGACCAAATGACTTAACCTACCCTTTTACCTACTTTTTCCCTTCCCCCTTGACTATCAACAGTTTGGTTGCACCTCCTCAATTAGCAACATGCAAACTATCTACTTTACTTTTATAAAAATAGCATTATAAATCTATGTGTGAACCCTTACATGCATGAGTTAAAATTAGAAATACCAATTAATGTCTTATTTATACTTTCCTTCCTTGCCTATAAGAAGAGAGGAGTAGGGAGGTGAAAACCATCTGTAATTATTATCAATAGCTTATGCATCTGGAGTTCCTTATTTTTGCAGGTCAATCATCATCAACAATTTATTAATCCAACCATCATGTCAAAGAGCCAACTTACCTCCGTAGCTCCACCAAAGTGCCAAGTATTATTACTATGCCAAAATCACATTAGACTCCACTAATGAGTCAACCACTTCAAACACCCACCCAATCAGCCTTTCGTAAGATAAGTATTTATTTTCTAGTATTCAATTACTTTATTTGCCTTTTGCACTTAGCTCAGCACCAACCCATCTCTCAAAATCCAAATTTATAATCCTATCAATATAACTATTTACCAACCCAAACCTACACATAGTAACCATCAACAGTTGTCTCAACCACTGATGGTCTACCTAACCACTGATGGTCAGCCCAACCACTGATGGTCAGCTTAACCGCCGATGATCACATCAAACAATGATGGTCATTTTGGAAAAAAATAATAAGTTATTTTCACCCTTGTACCCTCAACCAAATTCATTTTTATATGTCCTTGCTTGTTCACAGACCCTTGCCTAATTTTCTTAAATAGACTCAAGCTATTTAGCACTAGTATTGACTTGTTTATTACTATATTAGTCATTTCTAGTATATTTCTTTATCAAGCATATCTTGTATTCAATTTTAGTACCTTTTGATTATTGATGAAATTAATTTATCATTATATTTATAAACTTATTTATTTAAAGATGTGTGGATTGATAATGCCCAAGGAAGCTCTTGTTTTTGGGATCTAGCTAGTGCTAGGCAATTCACTCAGTTGTCTATCTAACCAACCATTTGCTTTAGTGTTGTCTTATTTGTAGATCATCCTCCCAAGCCAAAGAAGAGTTCTTTATAATCATTTTATTTAATGTGCACATAACCAAAAAAAAAAATTCAACCATACCCATATTTAGTTTCTTCTTCTTCTTTTTGAAATATAAGCTGAAATTCACTGAAACATTTTGGCATGCCCAATGGGACCTTGAGTCTCTACTTTGGGTTTCTTTTCTTTGCATATATATGCTCTTCTCTCTATCTATGCTCATTAATGAAACTAAATTTTTTTTTGGGTTTAAGATCAAGTGCATCCATTGCTTGCTTTTAATTTTAGCTCACTTTGAATTAAAGCATAGTAATTTTATCATAGCATCACTTTTTGTTGTACACACTAAACCAAACCACTATCATAGATTAAACATCAAAAAAAATTGAGATAATTATTGACTAGGATTTCATCACCTAACAATCACCTTACCCTTTCCTGAAAATCCTACTTAGAGATCATTACCAAGGTGAGAACCAACTCAGCTCTCTAGTTGAGTATAAACTCTGAAAATTAGTATATATTGGCTAAGCACCCGATACCCTTGTCATTGTAATGTGTGAAGTGAGGGGGTATGCCCTAATACCAATCCATGTATTGATTCCCAATACAAATTCCTCTTGATCACCCTAACAACCTAAAACCATCCATATAGTTCCTATCTATTACCTTTTCTACAAGCCAAATTTTAGTCACATAATTTATTAAAAGCTTAAGGCATAATCCAAAAGAGAGAATCAAAATAACCTTTAGGACTTAAAATGCTTTTTAGAGTGTGATTTATTTTCTTGATCATTTCTTGTCTTCTCTCTATTTGAGTGGTGAGATTTTTTATGCATTCTCTCTCCCTTACCTTGGATGGTTCTAACCCAATAATAGTGAAAAAATCTAGCAAAGCAAAACCCATCACCAAACCAATCAACCTATTCCACCTCCTCACCTATGTACTACATCTCTAAACTAGTAGACTCTCCTCATCATTTGGGAAGTCATCCCTTCCCTTGGGAAGTTACCCAAGGAGATGAAAACTTTGCCACCTTCTTAGATAACAATCATGTGGCCCTTCAGCATTACCTTAACATAATGCCTCATCATACCCCTACTTCGATTCCCCCTATGGACCTACCTTATAGCATGCCTTCCCACATCATGGAAAACACCTCTATTTCCATGGTTACCACCTAACCATTGGCTACCTAAGCTTATTCATCCACAAATAATCCCTTTGATACTATTATGGAAAACTAACCTGCCCAACCTATAAACACTCTTATACCTTCCACCCCTAGTAAAAACTCCACATTTAGAGAAACCCAACCATTAGCCACCTATACTCCCCTCTTTTATGGGAGTACCTACAACTAGAATTACCAACCTTCCTTTGACCAATACCTCACTTCAAATTCTTGTAGTGTTTATACCTTCTACCTTACCCCTAGTTAGCACAAAAGTCACTTCCCTTCCTTTGGTCACCAACCTAACCACCGATCCTACCCAATGGGTGTCCATTGCACCAAACCTAGGTTACACCCCTAACCCCCAAGGGCATGTACCTATAAATAGTACCCAACCATGTGCATCCACATACCCTTACATATCTTCCACCCAACCACCAGTGTCTATATACCAGTATGTGATGACTCATCAACCCCTACCAGGTATCAATATGTCACCCAACCACCACAGCAATATGCACCTTACAACCTTCTAGGTGCACCACCCCAAGTAAACTTCATGAATAATCTCATGGATAAGATGACTACCTTAGATTCATCCATTTTTTGAGCTCACAACATCCTATCATATGATCAGATTTGTAATGAACCGATTCACCCATCTATCCCTATCTAACCATATATTCCTTAGTGGGAACTTCCCAAGTTATCTAAGTTTTAGATTAAGGAGGATCCCCAATAGCACCATAGGGAATTTAAGCACTCATGTTATCTAATTTCCTATGATGATTCCCTCTTTCTCCATAATTTCCTTATGGATTTTTTAGGATTGGCATTGGATTGGTATAGGTCCTTAACCAAGCATTCCCTTTTCTCCTTCACCCAGTTGGCTCAAACTTTCTTGGATCATTTCTTGATAAATATCTCTAAGAATGTTTCTATCACTAACCTCTACTCTATTTGGCAATTTGATGATGAATCCATTGTTGATTTTATAGCGCATTGGTGGAGCCTAATCAGCCAACTTTCCTTTACCTTGCCCCAACCCAAATTGATCAAACTCTTTGCTCGGGCATGTGCCAAGCACATCTCTTCCATATTATGTGTTCAGAGCTTCAAAAAAATTGATGAATCTTTTACCATGATGCATAAATTAGATAATATAGCCATCGATGAAGGAAAGCTAAAATTGAAAAACAAGAACTCTACTTACAAAACCAATGAGGCTTCCTCTTCCAAATCAAGCAACCAAACCAACATCGAGACCAAAAGTAAGGGAAATATGAATGTCATTGTCCTTAAAGTAGCTTATCCATCATCTACCAACCAATCAAATTCATCTAGTTCCTTAAATGAAAACATGAGGAACCAAAACTAGAACTCTCAAAAGCAATTTACTCCACTTATAGAGTCTTATGCTTTAATCTTAGAGAAGTTATTAAAATCCAACTTCATACAAATTCTTCTTATAAAACCACCTCAATAATTTGATTTTTCTCATCCCACACCTAGTTGGTAAAATGCGAATAATATATGTGCCTTCCACTGAGTAGTATGGCATGATGTTAGCAGGTGCAATACCTTCAAGAGCATTGTCCAATCTCTCATTGACAAGGGAGAGCTTGTGTTGGATAAACCCAATACACATCAAAACCAAACCCTTGACATATTTAGGCAATCTTTCCCTAACCATATACCTACCAAAAATGAGATCAACATGGTTGAGTGTTCTCATGATGCCCATATTATTAACAAGGTTCTTGGCACGCTTGTCATTGAAGAACCTACCACCCAACCTATCTATTTTATACCCTCTCCACTAGTTGAGGTAGTAGATTTACATTCTCCTCTTTTGGAGACCTAAACTAAAGAAGCACCCCTTTCTCCTCTGCCACTTATTGAGGTAGTGGAGCCATCAAACCCTCCTTCAGTTGATGTTCCAGAACAAACACCCATTTTACCTTCTCCCTTAACCATTGAGTGACTTACTACACCTTCAAATCATTCCCAAAGAGGAAACCCCCATGTATACACCTCCCATAGAGGAATCACCCACTCAAACCTTGCATCCTTTGATTGAGGAAAATAATGTGGTTACCATCCCTCTGTCTCAACCTATGGGGTTATCCTTTAGGTCCACTATCTAGGGAATAATACTAGCCTATAAACCATTCTCTAGGTTATCACAAGAATTGTAATTTGTCTCCAACCCTGATGTGGATCACACCACCTTCTAGCAGAAATTAGGGCTACCTTATATCACCAAGAAATAACCTCCAACCACACCATTAGTAGACTAACCTAACCCTTCCATTATCCACACCTTGATCTTACCAACCAAATTGATGAAGGCCTATACCAACCCAATAATTCCTCAGCCATCCAAGGCACCTAAACCCCAAATAACCAAATCACCTTCTCCAACCAAACCATATAATCCCACCAAGAACCTTTGCACCCTCCCTACATAGAGTATTAAAAACCCATGTGTGAAAGTGGAGCTTACCTCACTGAACCCAATAACCAAGCACCAACCCAAATCAACCAAGGGAGTAGAAACACCAAAAGGCTAGAGGGCTAAACTCCTACCTCCCTCCATCCTACCCTCTATCTTGAGGCCTCATCCCTTCACTCTGATTTGGAAATCAGTTGTCTCAACTAAAACCTAACTTTTGTTATTGGTTATAACAACACACTTTCTTTTAGACACACCTATTTTTTTTAAACCATCAATGACCAAGCTACCTTTCTTAAAACCTCTTAGCTTCTCTTTCTCAACCATTGCCTTACCAAAATCAAAACCACTAACCAAACACACTACCTTGCCCAAACCTTTTGTCACTAAACCTGCTACTAAAAGTACCTCCACCTTACCAACCAAGACTAAAACCCATAAAGCTTCTCCACCTTTAAATTAATCCTAATCCACCATTTTTCAAAGGTTACTCCAAGCTTCTTGCTTGACCTTACCCCCTATCAGGTCATTCAACCCTCTCAGTTTAAAACCCATCTAGTATAATGACCACAAAGTGTGTTCCTATCATAAGACACTAGGTCATGACATGAATAACTACAAATCTCTCCAAACCATTATACATCATCTCTATGACAAGGATGATCTATTAATAGAGGAACATTCCATAGGCCCATTACCAATCCAACAACCAATAACCACTAGCCAAAACCTACCTATCCCTCCACTCTCACCTCAGAGTGACAAAGAACCAAAAAACACTCATACCCTAATTCCTCCCTTTATCCATACCATTCATGTGGTCACAAGATTCAAACAAAGGGATAAGGTGAAGGTCAAAGTGTTTGTCCCATGGACATACCCATCTTCTACTTCCCAACCAAACCCTACCCAAACTTCTTCACCTTCACCCAAACTCAAGGTATCTATCTTATATGCCACTCAATCCAAACCCTTTGAGTCCATCAAGAGAGTGGTGCTCAAACATATTCACCACACCCTAGTGAAGATGATATTATATGAGTTGATTACTACTTTACCTCATCATCACCAAGTAATGATAAAGGCATTGTAATTGATAGAGGTCCAACTTGAAGACCCTCAACCTCTAATAGCTTTTGTCAATGCTCTCCAAATTTCCAACCTTGTCATCTTTAAGGATTTTTAAAATATCTTCTATCCATATAGACTACCTAGATCCCCCTCTCTTTATTACTACTTACATCAACCAAAATTACATCAAATGGGTCATGATTGATAGGGGAGCTAGTATTAATATCATCTCCTCCCATGCCTATAACTAACTCAACCTTATATATAATGTCATGTCTAAAACCTCAACAATCCTCTAATCCTTTAATGACACCATGATCACTACCTTGGGAACTATTTTCCTTCATATCCATGTACGCCCTTGCACGCTCTTCAAATTCTTATATGTAGTGGAAGGTGAATTCCAATAAAATATGTTGACCAAATTTGACTTTTAGTCAAATAAGGTCAACTCCTACATTTATAAACTTTTTAAAAGTTTCCACATGTCCTATAGGGGTCTCATATTAGTCTAAATACTTTACTTATCCCTGGTCTAACCTTGGTTTAAGTCCATCTTCCTTATACTAATCTAGTCAACCAAGGTCAACCCTAGTCAACACTAGTCAAATTTGGTTAAAGGTTAAAATTGTGTTGGATATGTCATAATATGGTATTTTATATGTTTTAAGGTGTCCTCAAGTTAATAATTCATCCATCATCAAGTTTCATATGTCAAATATGCCTTTTGGCCACATTTTTAGCATAATAAATGACTTGTACAGACTTTTCAAAGAGAAAATTTATCACCAATAGATATTTAAACATGAAAGAGGTAAATAAATGTCAATATCATTCATATGTCAATCCAATAAGTATTTATATGTATAATAACATAGTTTTCCCTTGATTTTATGCCCTTATTGGCACTTGTACAGACTTGGGAAGTCCATTTCCAACTTAAAACATGGGAAAGGTGTCTCTTCACCTCCCTAAAATATTTTCCATGATTGGTGTGTATATATTTCATTATAAATTTCAGTTTCAACTTCTATTTCTTATTTCTTGTCCTTGCAAGCCAAGAAAGGTCAATTTAGAGT
The DNA here is from genome assembly GCA_037957365.1 of Torreya grandis. Classification (NCBI taxonomy): domain Eukaryota; kingdom Viridiplantae; phylum Streptophyta; class Pinopsida; order Cupressales; family Taxaceae; genus Torreya; species Torreya grandis. The sequence continues at coordinate 1,091,885 of JARHVA010003888.1, read as the reverse complement.
GTTTGGTGTGAGCCATATAGGTGGAGTTGGGAGGAATTATCTTAGGGGTTTAAGTAGGTATGAGTGTACTTAAAATACATTTAAATAAGTTTGGATTTCATATATTCTCCTTTATAAACCATCACTTAAACCCCAAGCAGCGTTTTATGCACTTCAATCCATTAGGGGTCTATCTTTGAGCTAGTTTCTAATTCTTCTACTTGGTTTTGACAATTTTGTTGTTTTCAAGTGTTTCTCCATGATTTATAATACATTTATATATGTTATTCATTCTTATTTTAGATTTTTCACCCTCAAATGCTCAAATAATCTCTTCTAGACTCGTTTTAGCTATCTTAGGTGCCATGAAGAAGTTTTCCCACATTAAGATGAAAGAATGGGACTTTTATTATTTTATTTAATGAATTAATATGCATTTAGAGGTTTTTTAACAATTTTTTAATTCATACAATGTCAAAACAATTCTCAAATGTATATGCTTCTCCTCACGGTTAGCCTTCATAGTTATATGCACACCTATAGGTGGCCTGAGTTGATGGTTTTCACATTGTAAAAGATGTGTTAGAAAAAAATTTAGGGTGTTCTTGGTGGAAACCACATGCTTTATAATTTGGTAATGAGTTTAAGATCCCATAAGGTCTTTTACATATTTTAGTTACTTTTTCCCATTCTCACTCTCCACCTTCAGCTCATTCACACCAACAAAGACCATTAAGGACATCATCCTTGAGAGTGAGAATGATTGACATGTTTATAATCCTCAAATATTTCTAAAATTTTATGTTTATGTATGATGGAATCATAAAAGGTCAATGTGCATTGAAATAATAAGGTGAAAAGTCTTTCTCAAGACAATGACTGAGTTTTGGACCATCTTCCCTAAACTAAGAAAACAATGCACTAAGCACTTTTGGGGATTTATAATGAAGATGAAAGACTTAGTTTTGAAGGACCTTGGTGCATCAATTTAGTATCCCCCACCATATACATCACCTATTCCAATTTTGGTGTCAAAATGGAAAGTGGAGTGTAGTCATCTAAAGCTTAAAAATACCTCCAAAAACACTAAATTTTCCTATTATTGTCTACAGGATTATGAACCCAAATGAGACCTTGTGCCATCCAAAGGTTGTAAAATGATTTTGGAATAATAAGGGAGTGTTTCTAGAGGATAATAGTAATTTTTTTGAGTATAAAAGTGAGCAAAAGGATTCATAATGGGTATTTTTAATCCCAAGTATGTTCCCAATCTGTACATAGGTAGGGAAGTACACACCTACAGCAAGAGCAGATAGTAAACAATATGGGGACTATGTTTAGTGATTTAAGTGTTAAAAAATTAGATTAAAATAGGTTAAATAAAGTGTTTTAACCCTAAAAATTCTATTTTTATCAATAATATGGTTTAATCTCCAAAAAATCACACACCAATACCTGTAGGACCCTAAAAAGACCTATCACATAGTCAACTATAACTTCTCAGACAGTGACCTAAGAGTTTGAAGGAAGTTGGTGTCTAGTTATCTTTTGAATAAGTATAGTCTAAAAAAACACTTAATTACCAATATAGATTAAAAATAACCTCTAAAAATTCCAAGCAAGGTCTCTTGGTGCAAATCAACACCTATAGGTAGGGTACAAGAAGGTGTCTCAGACCTACATGCAGGACAAACTAAACTTGTGAGACAAATGCTTGTAAAGCCACTAGAATGGGTTGAAATGTGAAGTGAATAAATGAAGTGATGGAGTTTACATTTAAGGGCTTAAATTAGGTTTAAAATTTTTATCTAATTCCCAAATCATGTAAGTGCACATACAATGGTGATAAGGGGAAAACTATCTCAGTCAAGCAAAGGCCTTATTTTGAGGGTGAAAGGTACCTGAATGTAATAAATGGAATGAAACCTTGGTAAAATTATGAATTAACACATAAATTAACATTATGGTGATGTTATTAAACACTTAAAAATATAATTTTATCCTTTAAGAGGGTCTACAAGATGTAAACACAATCCACATGTGAACCCTGCACACAATGTTATTTCCATAAGTCTGTCTAGGAGATTGGGAAGGTTTGGTGGTCTTATACTTGGAGTTAAAATATAAAATTTGGTAAATTTTACCCTAATTACCTTTATAATAACCTTAAATTATTATTTTTAGGATAAAATAAGAGAATATGCCTTTGTTTTGTCTCAATGGTAAGGCACTTTTGCCTTGCATAAAGGGGTAATTTTGAGGGAAAAGCCAAAATGATGAGATACAAGTAAATAAAATCATGAAATTTTATTGTATAAGCTTTGATACATATAAAAAAACATGAATAACCTTTCTATTAGGTTGGAAACCAAATAGGGTGTCCTATGCAACTAGACCTATAGGCAAACCCAGTTAGGCATGAACAAGCCTAGCTCCAAATAGGGGTATTTTCTATTTTAGGAACTTATAAAGAATTAAAGTGCCTTATATCACATTCATGAAGCAGAACTATTAGGCATGGTAAAACCTAAGGCCAAATGAAGAGCCATTGTCATTTTTAGCATGAAAGGAGCACTAAAAAGAGTTTTATAATGTTTATTATGTATATAAAATAATTTTCAAGCCTTCATATTTCAAATTATCCATTAGTAATCCATTTTTTAGCTTGAAGCATATCTAGACCATATAGAATGCATAAAAAGGGCTTGAATAGCCAACCTGAGATGTTTGTATCTTCCATGATGATTTGCATGGAGATATGAGATGGTTTGAGATGTTATGGAGGGTCCTTAAGAATCCCATGGTGTAATTTGGATAAGAATTAAATGTCTGGTCTTTATGAATAAACCTTAAGACTAGATACCACTCCAAAACCCTTACAAACCCTCTTGAAGACCTGATTGGGGAAAGAAGCAATTTGAAGAATGAATATTGGGTGGAAATGCCATGAAAATAATTTTAAGATTCATAGGACTCTCTAGGGTCCTGAAACATGCTAATTTTTTTTATGGACTTATACGAATGGAATCAAAATAGGGTTTCTTTAGACATTTTTATGCGTTTTATAGGTGTGGTAGAGTTTCAAAGGATGCAATTACATTTAGGAGAGAGTTTAGGAATTTTTCCAATTACTTAGGTCCATTTATTACACCATCAAATCTCCTAAGTATGGTTACTACCTCTTTCATCTCAGCCAGTCTAAGGGGTAGATAGTGAACACTTAGTGTAAAATGGTGAAACTCTAATTAAGAATCCTTTTAAGGCTTGTTTCATGAACCTAATGACTTGAAAACTCTTAAAAAGTGTCATCCCTCCTTGTGCATAGATTATATTACATATTTGGAAATGTTTTGGGTGCCAATAGTGAGAGGTGTATGGAAATGAGCCATTTGAAACTGTCAAGGATGATTATGCATGGCTAGAAGAAGATAGATGATTAGAAGATAATCAATGCATGTGAGGGTTTATTCATAAACCTTCCCACTCATATCCATGATCAGACCTGACCCTATGAAAATATGAGGTATTTTTATGAAGGTAAATGATGAGGTAAATTTCTTATGCAAGCACAAGGGAATCAATACCACATGTGGAGGAGTTAAATAAGTTTGAGATAAATTTATCCTTTCTTATCTTCCAATACCTATCTCATTCCAAATTCCATGCTAATTTAATTCCTTCTCCTTATTTGACCAGTGTCTTAATGACCCATGAGCTCCCTTATCTCTCTCATCTCATAATTATTATAAATATTAGCCTTTTTGGCATTGAATTATATGCTACAACTGAGTATGGAAAATCCATGCTCAATTATACACCTTTTGATCAGTAAAATTACTAAGTTTTACCTCTTACGTGATTTTACTTAGTGTGTTTACTTAAATGTGTGATCTTGCATAAGTGAGATTGAGGATTCCTTAGCATGTTGCTCATTTTTTTCACCTATTTGCATATTCTTCTTACATGGCATGTGGTGTGTTCTAGGATATGTCAAGGTTTAAGTGGTATAATTTTCATTAGTGCCCTCATAGGCCTCTTTTCTAGTCTTCCTAGCTTTGTACATTCATCTACAACCCCACAATGTAACATTGATGTAAGGAGACATTAACTAGAGAGTGTATGTTTTAATTGTCTTTTAATTTTGAGTGTGATATACTTATGGTTGGATTCCATCAACATATCTGGTGTATCACCTCCATTATAGTATATTTTTTTTAGTTATCCTTCTCTCTTTTCACCCCCCCAAAAAATATAGTAATAGGCTTGAGTTATAGTTATACATTAAGGGGAACTATCCCCTCATCTATACATCCACCTCCAATTTTGGACACCCATAGCCATAAGCTAGTTCCATTGTGCCACTTGAATGAGGAAGGACTTATCCTCTCCTCAATGGGTGCAAGTTTAAGTGACACCAAAATGTTTTACTGAGATGACCTTAGATCTATTCCATGGGTTGTGTCCCCTCTACCCTACATCATTACATTAAATTTGAGAACAAAATCTAGGTCATCACCATCCAAACTAACCCAATTCCCTTCTTGACATGAAACATTACCTACCAAATCCTCTTACCCCCATCTATCACACCCTCCTTAACCAAAGCTAAGACCTCCACCATGAAAGAGGAAGCCCTACCTCCCTCTACCAATGAGGCATCCACTAGCTCATCCATCCCATTTGATCTGATCCCCACCTTAAACCCTTTGGAATCCAAATTCCAACATCTTTCACTATGGGAATATCACCTCCTTGCCATTGACACTTTCCCTACTCCTTAAGAGTATGGGAAACTTGACCATGAACCTGGGTATGACCCTAATGTCAAATACATTTTTCCATTTGGACCTTCACATTATCAAACCCATTTCATTTATGGGGGACTTGATAAACCCATTGGTGCTTCCACCACCTTTCTTTCACCTTGACCATTTACCATTGGTTTCTTCTACCTAGATAAATCAAGCTTTACCAAGACATACCTCTATAGGTGTGTTTGGAAAGGATTTGGTCTTAGATGATATGAGCACAGCCCACATGAGTTGATTTCCATTGAGATTAGAAAGCCTCATGAGAAACATGGCCTCAATTTCATCCTACCCAACAAGAATAAAGCCAAACCACCTAATATCACCATTATTAAAGAAGACATCCATTCCTTACCAACCTCTTCCCCACCTATATGTGAGGATGATGATATCATCTGACCTAACTTTTTTTTCTATCAACATGATCAACCTTAGACCCATGACTTATCAAAAGGAAGGGGAAACTGTAACCATCCCTTTAACCCATCCTGAGATGATAAGAGATGACTCCCTTACTATTAACATTATTTAGTGCTAGGATGATTATTCCATTCTCACCTACATTAGTTCCCTAGATTATTCCATCCATAAATCCTTTCCTCCTAAGACTTTGACCATGTTAAATGAATCCACTATGGATATCAACTTGGGTACTCTGGATAACCCCTACATTGTCAAAATCATCCAATCACTGAATGCCAAGAAACTTTGGGATTTCCCCTCTTTCATCTAAGACCATAGCATAGCATTTTTTTGGTCTTATAATGACATGCCTAGAATTTACCCTACCATTGCTACCCATAACATGGTCACCAACCATGATGCCAAACCTGTCAAGCATAAACTTTGATGCATGCATCCTCACATAGCCCTTTTCATCAAAGATCTTTAGTATCTTATATCTATCAATTTCATTCAACCCATTGACTATACCTAATTGGTCTTGAATGTCATACCTATCACCAAAGATATACGGGGACCACACATATATGTGGACTTTCATGACCTCGACTTTGCCTACCCCAAACATGACTTCCCTCTACCAAGCATCGACCAACTAGTTGATATTATAACCAACCATGATATGTTATCTATAATATATGGATTCTTAGGTTATAATCAGATCCTAATTACCCTCGAAGATCAGCACAAGACCACCTTTACCACCCCATGGGGGACCTTCTGCTATAGAGTCATGCCTTTCATATTAAAGAATGTTGGTGCCACCTACCAATGGGCTATGACTTACATCTTCTATGACCTTATCTATAAGATTGTATATGACTATGTAGACAACCTTCTCAAAAAATAAAAACTCTAAAAGGACCATTTATCCATTCTCAAGATCATCTTTGAGAAATTTATCCATTACCATGTCTGCCTAAACCCTAAAAAGTGCATTTTGGGGGTCTTGTCTAGAAAGCTTCTTGGTTTTATTGTCTCCCTTCATGGAATAAAAGTTGACCCCACCAAGATAAAATACATCCTCAACATGCTTCCTCTAATCAACCTTAAGCAACTCCATAATTTGTAGGGGAAGCTCCAATCCATTCATCACTTTATCTCTTAGCTTTTGGACCAATGCCAACCCTTCCACCACATTCTAAAAAGGGATGTGTCTTTCAATTAGAATAGTGACTATCAAAAGGATTTTGATTTACTCAAAAATTACCTTTTGTCTCCACCTATCCTCACCCCTCCTAAGGATGACCAGCCTTTTTCTACCTTTATATCTCCACCACCAACAACTCCCTAGGGGTAATGCTTACTCACCAAAATGAATAACACAAAGATCAAGTCATCTACTATATTAGCCACATGCTTATAGAGTATGAGACTCGATATACCCATACCAATAAGTTTTGCTTAGCTTTAGTCTTCATGGCCACCAAGCATCACCACTACCTTTTTAACCATAAAACCTATGTCATAAACAATATCTACCCACTCAAGTATATGCACTCGAATCCATACCAAAACCAATGTATCGCCAAGTGGCTCATGCTCTTAGTAGAGTTTGACCTTAATTTCCTTCATCAAAAGTTAATTAAGGGGCAAGTCATTGTTGACCAATTGGTCAAAGTAGTTTTAGCAGACAATCAACCTCATCCTCTTGAGTTCTCTAGTGAGTCCATCATGACCCTCTCCCAGGAGGACTTCACCTATCAAGTCACCATGTTATTTTATAGATCAAAGTGTCAATGTAGTGGGGGAGTCATTATCATCCTTATCCCATTTGATGGTGAACCTCTTCCTTTGTCCTTCAAGATTGATTTTAAATGTAACAATAATATGGCTAAGTACAAATCCCTAGTCATAGGTCTTAAGACCACCTTATCCATAGGAGTCAAAATAATAAATATATTTGGTGACTCTCAACTTGTGGTCAATCAAATATATGGATTTTACCAATGTAATAATGATGTTTTACTATAGTAAAAACAACTAGTGGATGAACTCTTAACATCATTTGAACATTACCGTATCTAGTCAACCCCATAATCTACCAATAAGTTCATCAATAAAATGTCCTCCCTCACCTTTCATATCCCATATGCACCCTCTAACTCTAACCTATCTATTTTTATCCACAAACTTACCTAGCCTTCTTATTTCAAAAAAGATTCTCCCACTATTTTCAATGTGGAGGAGACCCAACCTAACCTTTGGTCCCAATAGACCTTTGACTATCTCAACCTTGTCATCATTCCTTATAGACTCTCTAGGAATGATCAAAGAGAATTTATCCAGAGTACCTCACATTATACCATTATGGGAGGAATTCTTTACAAACGTATATTTGATAGGCTCCTCTTCCATTTCCTACACAGTCATGAAGCCTCTCATGTTACTAAGTAAATGCATGATGGTATCTATAGGGGACACTTTAATGGAATTATTATAGCTAAACTCATTTTTTCCTAGGCTATTATTGGCCTAACCTTAATCAAGACTATTGTGATTATGTGAAAAAGTGTGTTAAATTTCAATAACACACCAATTTGCACCATGCACCTAGCCATAGTCTTTGCCTTTCCACTAATTTTTAGACCTTTTCACAATGGGGTATAGACCTTGATGGTGAAATTAACCCCCATTCCTCATAGTGACACCATTCTATCATCATTGTGACTGGATATTTTACCAAATGGGTAGAGGTTATTCCTCTAGTCTCAACCAAAGTAGAGAAGATTATTGATTTTATCAACCTTCACATTATCTGTCACTTCAATGTTCCTCATATTATTATCACCGTTAATGGTAAACCCTTTAAAAACAAGAAAGTACAAATTCTATGTGATGTATTTGGCATCAATTTAATCTTCTCCTCACCCTATCACCCTTAAGTGAATGGATAGGTTTAGGCCTCTAACAAAACTCTTAACAATATGCTAACTAAAATGGTCAATACATCTAGTCAAGATTGGCATTTTCACATCCATTTTTCCTTATGGGCATATTGTACTAGCATGTTAACTCCTATGGGAGACACCACTTTTTCTCTTATGTTTAGAGTGGAGGAAGTTTTGCCTTATAAGGTCTAAATACCCTCTCTTCACATATCTTTGTAAGATCTCAATTTGAGGATGATTATCATCAGCACTACTTAGCCTAGCTTGAGCTTCTTGATGAATGTTGTTTAGCATCCCTTACCTATATTAATGTCTATTAATATCATGTCAAGTTTGCCTATAATAAACACCTTAGAGTGCAAGAATTCAACATCAGAGACCTCATCTTAAAGTAAAATCAACATGTCACCAATATGGAGAAAAATAAGTGAGGAAAATTTAATTTTAATTGGCTTAGACCCTATATCATAACTCACAAGTATTGATTAGGAGCTTAACGATTATCCTCTCTTGAAGGCAACCCAAATCCTGAGCCCCTCAATGTTTCACATCTACATTTGTTCTTTTGTTAAGAAGGATCAAGTTCACCTTTTATTTTAACTTAACCTCATCCATTACTTTCAACCACATTCACCTACCTATTTTAGGGAAAACTGATTAAAACTAAATCATGTGATTATCCATCACAGTCATAGCCTAATTTGGAATAATGGGTACCACATCTCTACCCATGGCATGATTCTCATGGTACTTTTCACCCATTTATTAAGATGGATTCCCATTATCATTGTCACCTAGACCTCTTTACACCTAATCAACCTCTTGTGTTTCTAGTTTTTCCTTCATAAAGGTAAAACCTTAAGCCTATATAAGCATGTCTATATCAATAAAAAATCAAAAATCAAAAATAAAACTCTAAACCAATAGCAATCATGGGTCATTCTTAGCATTCACAGAGTAGTCCCTTGAAGGATAGTTGTGGAAGCATACTAAAATTCCACAAATATAAGGTAGAATGCTCCCTTAAAGGATATCTATCACAAATCCTTGAACAAATCACATAAACTTAGACCACTCCCTTGAAGGATGGCTAAGTACAACATTTGTCACAATCACAGCAATTTCTTGGAAGCTTCCCTCATCACTCAGCTTCCCATATACAGCAACAAATCAAAAGACCCATTGTCAAAATCATAACAAAATAAAACCAATCTTGAAATCCATAATTGGCTCTCACACATCACA